>CM065434.1:2752500-3440000 GCA_033030585.1 Hippophae rhamnoides | reverse complement strand
GATATTCTCTTGAGTTTTTAAGTTGCATTTTTAAGCCAAAATACCTGAAAAACAATAAAAATACCCGTGATTCCGAAAAAGACAAATTTATATAAATATATGATAAAACATATAAATATATATATTTTTAATCAATTAATGTGCATAAAATCATGGTTATTTTAGTGCTTTTTGAGCACTCATCAAGCACAAGGTTTTTATCTTCATATATCTTCAAAACAAGAGCTAAATTATGCAAACAATGATCAAAAGATGTACCAAAAATTGAAAATTCATCCATGAAAATTTCCATTATATCTTCCACCACGTTGAAATGTTGTTGGGGCATTGCACAATCCAAAGGGCATCCTTCTAAAAGCAAATTTTCCATGGGGGCACGTGAATGTAGTTTTCTTCTAAACATTAGGGACTATGGAAATCTGGTTATACCTCGAATAACCATCTAAGAAGCAATAATAGGGACATCCAGCCAATTAATCTAACATTTGATCAATGAATAGAAGTGAAAAATGATCATTCTTTGTTGCTTTGTTCAGCTTGCGGTAATCTATATATACACGCCAACTCGTGACTGTTCTTGTAGGAATAAGCTCATTGTTGTCATTTTTCATCACCGTTATTCCACCCTTTTGTGGTACAACATGCACTAGACTTACCCATGAGCTGTCTGAAATAGTATAAATAATTCCAACATTGAAAAGCTTTAAAATTTTAGCTCTCACAACTTCCTTCATTGCTGGATTTAATCTTTTTGGGGCTCAATTGATAGTTTGTAAGGTTCCTCCATTAGAATCTTGTGCATGGAAATGGATGAACTTATACCTTTTATGTCAGAGATAGTCCATCCCAAGGCTATTCTATGCTTCCTTAACACACATAGTAACTTTTCCTCTTCTTCAGGTGTAAGTGATGCCGCAACAATCACTAGAAAGGTGTAACTATCACCCAAGAATGAATAGTGAAGATGCTCAGGAAATTGCTTCAACTCTAGAGTTGTAGTTTGCTACACTTTTTCTATAGAGATTATAGAATCCGTCTTTGCTACCATTGGCTCTAGCCTCTCCACTTCTTTGCTAAATGATGTAACCTATTGCAATGCTTCCAAGGAAAATACATAGTGGAGAAATTCTTCACTAACAAAAGGTAAATCAGATTCACAAACAATAGAGTTATTGAAATCATAAGCATGAGATGAAGTGGTGATACATCGTTCTAGGTGATCAGCCGACATATCCTCTTGAAAGTGACTATCATGTGCTTTCCACCATATCTTATTCTTTTTTTAAATTAGTATGAAGAAACTTATTACATGAACATAATTAATCAAGCAATATTTGACAAAATAAGGTTCATTCTTATCGACTATAATTTTTTTTTCACCAAGTTCTCCTGATAAATCTCCTTTCACCCTTAAATCTTTAGGTTTGCAAAGTTCAAGCCTTACTCCCTTTCTTTCAATAATAAATTAATAAATAAATTATATATCAGAATACCAAAAATTCTAAGGTAATGAAGAGGTGAGGAACACCAAACTCATTACATTGCACTAAAAGTAGATGCTACCTAATTAGTCCTCAATCTTTTTGTTGTAGACAGGCCACACAATTCATTTAATCATTGTTGAGCAAAAGAAACAGATTAGTTGACAAGCTCTATGTCATACTTCTAAATTTTGACAGGGCCTCTTGCTTCTTTGGAATTGTCATGGTAGTTCCAGATCAACCAATAAAGCTCAATATGTCCCCATTAAAGCACTATTTCACCATATAGAGAACTTATTCATAATAATTCTGATTCAGATAGGGATGGCAAAAAAATCCATCGAATTGGAATTCCATGGATATTTTCTTTATGTGATCCATTCTAGATTGGATCAAAATTGATCATTTTCGAATCAGATCAAATCATAATCCACATACAAGATAAACAGATCGAGTTGGATCATAACATATCATGATGGATCGAACCATGGATCACAAGATTGGATCGATGTAAATCTAAATATTTTTAAAAATGAAAGAATCATATGTTTCCAGTATACTTTCCTAATTTTTAGAAATATTTATTTGGAAAATGTACATTATGAATAATAATTTGTGAAATTTCTCACATTATTATGAATTTGACTCTTTTTTTTTATTTTCACTAATCTATATATTATCTTTAAAATTTATTAAACAAAAATTCAAATTTAATCATTTTCATAAATATTTATTTGTTCTTACATTTATTATAAATGATTTTTTTAATTTATCATAATTTGTTAAAATAAATAAGAAAGTTTCTAAAACAAAGTAATAAAATGTTTTCCTACCATATATAATATTCTCTTTTTTTATCAATCTAAGATATGTAATGCATCAAATCAAATAATGTTTTAGTTTTAGAAAAAAATGGAACAATTCTGATCGAGTTATGGATATCCATTGATCCATGGATCAATATACGATCTGATCCATCTAACATATAGATCAAAATAGATTAGATTATGTTAGAACTTTTATACAACTGATTGGACAAATATGAGTTTCTCTTTGGCTTATTCAGACTCATGGGTTTAATATTTTGTTGTTTTTATTTTGCAAACAATAACACTTAATGTAGCAAAAAATAAACACTAAGCAAACAAAATACTAATAAAATAACTAGATGGTGAAGCTAAGGAATAAAAAGAATACCAATAAAATAAGTTTCTCTTTGCATATGTATGAACAAAGTGAACTGGTAAAGCTTGGTGCCCAGCTGCTGTTAGTGGTTGATGAACTATATCAATAGTTGTTAGTGGTTGCATGTTGTCTCATTTGGAGATCATAAAATCGTGCAAGTATACACGGTCACAAGTAATAAAGATTTATAAGTAAAGATCGTTCCCACGGAGATTTGTTACTATAGTTTGTTAATTACTAAAATTTTATCGCTCTGACTTTATCCAAAACAATCATTGATTTAGAAAAATAAGAAAAGAGTTTAACAAAATAAAAGAAATCTAGGATTGCTATTTTTCACCAAACTAATCCACTCAAATCTTGTTATTTTCTTTTGATTTATATTTTTTAGTACATTTAATTTGTCAACCGAAAACTTCTATTTTTATCCATACATCTCTTATGAGTTCCGTATAGACACACCTCGTTAAATTAATTCACTATATCTCTATGAGAATTAAATTCACCAAGATTCATTACGTTCTAAGTTTTCAAATGGCCACACATACAATTAGGGTATATTCATATCCTTCATCATACATGTCATTCTATTTACGAGCAATACACACACAAATGCCTCTTCCAAGTTTATTTATGTGCCACAAATCGTTTTGATAAGATTCGTAAATAATCAAAAAGAATTAAGCCCAAAATAAAATGAACAAATCGAACGTCTTATAAATCTTTCAAAAATAGTTAAAATCAAAGCTTCATAAATTTAGATCAAATGCAACCCTAGAAAAATTAAATTACTTCATAAATGTAAAATAGAAATTACAACAGTTCAAGGAAAATAAGATGAAGAACACAGAAAATAAAAACATCAATTAAAACAAATATTTGGCACACATGGAACACAACAGAAGCCAAAAATGGCTTCTGCGTGTTCCACCATCCAACTCCAAACACTATAGAAAATCAAAAACTAAACCAACAAAAAACTCTAAAAAAAAACTTTATCATAATATCACCTATTTATAGCTAAAAAAAATACATCTAAAATAATACATTTTTTTACTTTTCAGAAACGCGTAAAAAAATAATCCCTCGAAACTAAAATCGATCGTTTGAAAGTCGATATCGAAAAACTTAAAAATCATCGTAGGCAATCGCCATTCGGATTTTATTTAAATTCAAAGTGCATGCCACGTGTCCACCTATAATTCGCTGCAAGGATTAATGCGGACAGATGGCAACATTTCATTAGCTGCGGGAAACGGGCGCACGATGGATTGTCGCACGGGAGCCAACGGCTACAAAACGGCCTTGATCCAGTGCGGTCGCGCGCATTGTAAAATACCACGTGTCATAATATTGTTGGCTTCAAAATAAAGGAGACACGTGGCTACTTCTTATTCAGGAGACCTTGATGGTGCACGCCGCTTGGATGAACCGCGTCGCACACGATTTTTAGACAAATGGTTTGGTGCGCGACAGCTTGGTTCCACGCGCTTCAATCTAGACTGTTCAACTGATAAAACATTGAGAGATGAGCCTTGGGGGAATTTCTGCTCGGCCGACATGTGGGTCCCACTCGAGTATGGCGCACGCGGATAAAAGCGTCTGCGTACGCGATTTGGTCGGCGTGATCGGAGCCAATTGTGGCCGAATTTATTCTTTGATCGGATGGTCCTTGGCAGCGCTTGTTGTTTCCGCGTGGTTCTTCTAATCAGCGAGAAAATTTAATTTTCTTAATTATATTTTGACCCACGAAATATATTTCAAATTACATTTTGAACTTTCTTAAATTATAGTTAAGCCCTTTGCTAATTTTAAATTAAATTTTTAAACTTTTAATAATTATAATTAAGCCCAAATTCAATTTAAATTATATTTTCGATTTTTAGAAATTGTAATTAATAACTATATTATTTGAAATTATATTTGTGGACATAAATATGAAATTAAGTACATTTTCGATACAAATTATTTAATTTTATTAAAAATGTATTTCTTAACACATAAAAAGTAAATATTAATTTATTTAACTAAAATTAAACAAAAATGTAAAGAACATAACAATTATCATTAATAAAATCGATGAAAATAACTGTATAAAATACAGTTATCATTGCATGTGAGGTGCTGGTGGATGTGGGTATTACGAGAGGGTGAGGTGAGACTCTTTTAGGAGATATGGGAAAGGGGAAAAAGAAAATGGATAGTGTTAGTGATTTTTAATAGAGTTAAAAAATGAAGTTGAGTGATTTTTTGAAAAACCAATGAACATTTGGTTTGATTTTAAAAAAACATGCAAAAAATTGGGGATTTTGAACTTGTATCAAAGATTCCACAATTTAGAATTAAAACATATTCAATTATTTTATGGTGAATTTATCTCATTATTCACAGCATCATGTGTAACAGTCTTAAGTATGTAGGTCAATAATTTTATTTAAGTTATGAATGTCATCAGTAACAACTATCCTTAAGTAGTTACTAGCATTATCAATATCAAGAAATTCATATGCTTTAAAAACTTCAAATGCTACTTGTTCATCTTGCACTCTCATTGTAAGCTCACCTTTTTGTACATTAATGAGTGCTCTTCCAATTCCTAAGAATAGGTAATCAAGTATGATAGGAATGTCACGATCCTCCTCTATGTTGTGTACAATAAAATCTAATAGAAAAAATGAACTTGTCTTCTTTCACAAGCACATTTTCTACCATTCCCTGAGGTCACTTGATTGTCTTATCTGTCATTTGCAATATTATTGATGTGGGTTTGACTTCACCAATAACCAATATCTTGAAAATTGATAATGGCATGAGATTAATACTAGTACCTAATTAACATAGTGCCTTGGCAAAGTGTATATTCCCAATTGTGCATGGTATCTCAATCCTTCCTAAATATTCAAGTTTTTTTGGTAGTTATCTATCAAGGATGACACTACAACCTTTGGTTAAGGTTATTTTCTCATGATCAACAAGCCTCCTTTCCTTAGACAATATGTCTTTCATAAGTTTGGCATAGGAAAGATTTTGTTCAAGTGCATCTATAAATGGTATGTTGATATGTAACTTCTTGAAGATATCTAAGAATTTTGAAAATTACTTGTCTAACTTTTGTTTTTATAGTCTTTTAGGGAAAGGTATGGTAGGTGTTTAGAGGTTAAAATTCTTCAGTTGAATTACTTCATTTTTAGTACTCTCTTTGTCCATTTTTCCTCCTCATATTTTTAAGCTTCTTGTGTCTCCTCTAAAACTTTACCACTTCTCAAGGATATTTCTTTACAATGTTCTTTACCTTCTCTTTTTGGGTTTGTTACTAATTCACTTGGATGGTTACTTTGAGGCCTTTGACTTATGGCTTGGGTGAGTTGCCCTATTTGGACCTATGAATTCCAAATAAAGCCCCATTAGTGGAATTTAGGCAATCCACTTTTGCATTTACTAAATGAATGAAGTCTTTCATCATCCCCATTAGAGCATTTGTGTTTTCCTCACTAGGTGGTTTCTTAACTTAGGCTTGTACTTGTATATGTTTGAGTATAGATTTCCTTTGTGATTTTGATTATTGGCGTAGTTTACTATTTCAGGAAGGTTCCCACATGCCTCAAAAACATGAGATCCATTACAATAATCACACACTACGAATGGACTTTGCAATGTTTTTTGAATTTGCAATGTTGCTATGGTGTCTACAACTACTCCTCTTGCCACTCTCCTTGGGTTGAACCTTTCCACAAGCCATTGGTCATTGTTGGATCCCATCTCATCAAGTAGTGCAAAGGCTTCCTCTTTAGTTTTACTCATCAAAGCTCTCTTAACTATATCATCAATTATGGTCCTTGGTTTCCCTATTAATCTATTATAAAATATTTGCACTTACAACCAAGTAGGAAGACCATGGGGTGGGCATCTTGTTAACAGCTTCTTGAAGTGTTCCCAACCTTCATAAAATGATTTCCCTTAAAACTATTGAAAAGATGTGATGTTATGTTTGGGCTATTTAATCCTATATAGTGATTAACCCAATACACAGTTACTGTATCCAAGCCTCAGTTGTCCCTCATTGAAAAAGGAAACAAACAGAGGTGAATTTCATCGTTTGAGACCCCATTCATCTTGAAGGTGTCACAAATTTCGCATAATGAAGCCAAGTGAAGATTTGGGTCATCATTGACTAATCCTTCAAACTAGTTTGCCTACATCATAAGAATGACACCTGGCTTGAGTTCTAAATTATTAGCTCTGATCCTCGATCTAGTGATAAATTATTGTGCTCCATCTACTTGTGGAACTACAAATTCCCTTTAAGGTTTGGGAACCACTATAGCTCATTGATCTTTTTGTTATGCCATAACCCCTAATTAATGTTGTGCTAACTATTTCCTTCTTAAGTTGAATAAGGTTATCTTTATTTTTGGATCACAAGGTACAAGATTTTCACCTGTCAACTTGGGAATATAATAGAAATACTAAAACATATATTAAAACATCCAAACTAGTATCTAGTAATAGTTATTTATATTAGTTACAAGTAATTAACTCCTCGATAACGGTACCAAAAACTTGACACGTTAAACGCATGTATATGGGTTATGAAGAGTAATATAATATACCTAAGTTTGAATATCAATCCAATAGGGAGTTTTGTAACTTATAACTAAGTACAAATATAATTAATACGAATAATATTTAGACAATAGTAAATTATAGAAACAAAAAAATAAATGACAACTAGTTACTCAAATCAAAACTCAACAACTATCGAGATATATGACAAAACTACCTATGAATCTTTAATCCCTTAATTCCATAAGCATGTGAATCACTAAAATTTTCCCAAAATAATTATCAACCAATTGAATCTAACCTAGCAGGTACTCATCTCTTAAGTAAATTATACATCATATAGTAATTAATCTAATTACACTCTCTTGCGAATTAGATTGAATACTATTCATTAAGATAATCAATTATAGTTCACAAATATAAGAATCATACATCTACGCCTAGAAACTATGCATATTATTTAATCAAGAAAAATAATTAAACAATTCTCTCAAATATATTTAGCTGTCTTTATAAATCAATTATTGGTCACACAATTAATAGCATGAAAATTAGATTAAATAATGTATATTTAATCAAGACAAATAATTAAAAAATTATCTCATATATATTTAATTATTTTTATAAATCAATTGTTTGTCATCCAATTAATAGGATAAAAATTAGATTCAATAATGTTGTTGAATTTGTATCACAATTGAGGTAAAATATTAGATCATCATATGTAGAAAATTGGGTTCATAAGACTCTTAGATTAATAAATTAGCTAGATATAATTAAGTTAATAAAGCTAGATATAATTTCCATAAAGAAATACATAAAAATTGATAAAAAAAAAAGGGAAGAAGAAGATATACACTCAATCACTTGATTTTTAGCACTAATCTTCTATTGAATTCTTCACAAAGTTGTGTCTTCTTTAATCTTTTCTTGAACTCTCTCTTTTTATCTTTTCTTAGTGATGATGATGAATGATAAGACTGGCATTGCAAATATCGATCTTACAAAAATACCCTTTTGTGGTTTTATTATTTGTAAAACTCTCAGAAGTGCATGAATCATATTTTAGAAAATGATAAATATACTCCCAAGGTCGATCTAAGGAAGTAATTTATGTAGTTTTTAATTTATTATTCAAAATCTTAAAAATAAAATAAAATCCTAAAAATCCTATCACGATATTTTGGTTTGTTTGTATCCTAATCTAATAACATAAAAATAAATATAAACATAGATATAAATTCAATAAACAATAATGCAAATTTTATCATTCATAACAGTGGAGTATTTAATGATATAATAATTAAGTTAATTATGTTTGCTCGTATTATTTAAGTTATTAAATATATAAATTAATATTTGTTGATTTTCTCTTTTTGGTATGAAAGTATCCTTAGGCAGGGCCCAAATTTTTTTGTTTAATATTAACTAACTAATATCCTTATGTGGGACTTATTAATTAATTAAATATTAAATTTTAGCTTTATTTTTAGGAAAATAGCAAACCATCTAACCACAGCTTTAGGCAGAGTCAAATAATTAGATTTTATTCAAGATGTCCAAATTAAACCTAAGAATTTAACTATCTAAGTACTAACTTTCAAGTTTTAAAACCAATACTGAAAATATGTTGTTAATACATTTTCGAATAATAGTTCTTATAAAAAAACTTTTGAAATAGAGTTTCACTCTAACAACCTGGCGATTGTACCAACAAATAAAAGAGCACTACTCTAAATTAGACCGAGTAATTAAACCTTAAAATCTAATTTTTCAAATTTAAGTTTGTAATGAAAAATAATGTATTTCTCTCTAACATCTTTAATATAAAATCTTGAATAAAAAAAATCAATTTATTTTATAAAAGTATTTTACCTATTTAATATTTTCCAATCATAACAACGTTACAATTATATCATATTTACAAACAGCCAGCCATATTAAATTTAATCACAGAAAAATTAAATATAACATATAAGAATAAAACATAAAATGATAACTGTAAAGAATCCATTAAAATAATAACTTAAAAGAATCTTTACAACAGTTTGATGTTAATTATGCTACTAGAAAACCTCCAAACGGATTTGCGTATCTCCTTATTGAATCAAAAACTAAAAATTTATAAAAGCATAACTAGTTCCGCTCAAAAAGAGAAGAACTTTAGAAAAAAAAAACTAAATAAATGAAAATTTTCTATAGGGAGAAAGAGCTCATAAAATTTAGTGTGTTTTGGAATGGGGGAAGATGGTCCTTTTATAGATGAGGGAAAGGCCAAAAAAGGGGAAAAATATTTCAAAATTTGAATTTGGGCACGTTTGGATAGGTTGGCTCGCATATGGGACGCGAAAATCTCGCCAGATAGGCTATCGACGTGGATGGTGTACGCATTGGTGCTTATGAGAATCAGCACGATGGGCAGTTACGCGTAGGACTCTACGCCCGTTTCTCAATGCGAATGGGGAGCTGCACCCCCGATTTTGACATTTTGACCCATTTTGACCCATTTTGTCCAATTTTTCCATCTTTTTGACTTTTTATCATTTAATTTCTCAATATATTTGTGATGTATTGCCTCCATTTATTTTTTCTTTAAGTCTTTAAGTTATTTTGAATTAAAATACCTAAAAAATAATAAAAAATACTCGTTATTTCAAAAAGAAAAATTTATATAAAAATATGATAAAATCATACAAATATAAATCTATTTAATCAATTAAAGTACATTAAATCATGATAATTTTAGCTCTTTTTAAGCACTCATTACTTAAGAGCTGCTAGGTTTTGTGATTCTTAATTGTATTTAATTTGTGCCCCATTAAGGTAAATTTAAAGGAAATATGTCCTAATATGAACCGTTAGATCAAACCCCTTAAAGTTTTGTGCATCGCGATCAAATTTTCTCTCATAGTATGGTCATTCCTCCACTGATTATCCAACTATAGTTTGTGTGGTGGGGCACAGAAAAATGCACTCCAGGGCATGTGCCTCCCTATATTTTTTCCTTCATGCGCACTACGGCACCATTTCATTTCCGCCATGGTATAAGTTGTTTTTCCTTATTTTTGACTCATTTTCACTTGGTTTGCCTCATTCCACCTCATTAATATAATGAAACATAAATTAATCTTTTTCATGATATTTTTGCACATAACAAGACAAATAAGTGGTTCAAAAGTAGCTAAATAACTCTATTTTCATAGAGATATCACAATTAAGGAGTTGTAATTTAGCCAATTATATTAATCAATAAGCTTCTTCTTTGTTATTTTCTATTTATTTTAATTATGATTCTCTTTGGTTAATTTTTTATATGATTTTGGGTAATTTCCAATCCCTAGAATATGATTTTAATTCAATAAAATGTTTAATGATTTTTAGATAACATCCTTAAGCTTTGATGTGTTCAATTCTATCATTAAATTCCATGAATATGCATATATGAGTTAGAGTAATTAACTAATTTGCTACATGTATATGTTTAATACTAGTTTAAGATGTGACTAGATTATCTTGGAAATAAAAATATTTCTATTTATTCTTTTTAGCTAATATTCTTATTTAAAGTGGTAACTTGTTGCTTTGTGATAATGTCACAAATAGAGTGGATACCTTTATTGAAGGTTGCTAAGAATTGTGATCTTGAAAAGTTTAGTCATCTCCTTATCGAACGTAATGTAATGAATAAATTTTATCTTGTAACTATGACTAGGTTTATATTTTGATTTAGGATTGGTTAATAGTGAACTTTTAATCAATTACAAACTAAGAAGAGGTGCATTATGAAGTCTAGCCTTAGTTGGCTTGATTTCCCTAGCTATTTTTATTAAATCAAGGATACTTCTAATATTGATTTATAATATAATTGGTTAAATAATAGGTTAGTGGTGAGGATTATTCTGTAATCACATATTTCTCTTGATATGTGTTGCTCATTATCTAATTTATTACTTTATGTTTTATTTTATTTTAGAAAACTATTTTCACAACCCCTTTTAATTTATTAATAAGCTAATAAATAGTTATATATATTGTAGCATTCTTTGTGGGTTCAACAACTTTTATTCTTAAACTACTTATCACTTGTATAGTTTGATCATGTATACTTGCATGTTTCCAAGCGTATCAAGTTTTTAGTGCCATTTCCACACTGACTTGACAATTTTTCCATTATTTAATTATTATTTTATATTATTTTCTTATATTTTAATTTTTAGATCTAATTCCATTTTTTGTAGATTTTCCTTTCTATTTTAGTTTATTAATTTCTTTTCTTAGTTCTAATTTCTAGGTATACACCAAATAGCAAAACATGACAGTTTTTTATCCCACCCTTAAGGAATGGGCTACACCTAACTTGGAGCAGCAGCCCTTGTGCATAGTAAATCCCAAATTGGAGGTAATTTTTGAATAAAAATCTAGACTAATTCACTTGTTACCTATTTTCTGGGGTTTAAATGGAGAGGACCCAAACAAAAACTTGAAAGACTTCTACGTGGTTTGCTCTAGCCTGAAACCAATTGAGATTATAGAAGAACAAGTCAAACTTAGGGCTTTCCCTTTCTCTTTGGTGGAAAGTTATAAGGATTGGCTATATTATCTACCATCCAAATTCATTACCACTAGGAGTGAAATAGTAAGAAATTTCCTAGCTTTTAGAGTTACCATTACAAGGAACTAAATATGTGGAATTATGTAATCCAATAGAGAAACACACAAATCATATTGGGAGAGATTTAAAAGGTTATATGCTCACTATCCATAACAATAAATAAGTGAGCAAAGTCTGCTCTAATATTTAATGAAGGGTTTTCTCCCATAGATAGGAACATAATTGATGCTGTTAGTAGTGAGGTATTGGTAAATAAAACACCAATTGAAGTATGAGCCTTGAATGCAACCATGGCTTTCAACTCTCAACAGTTTGGTACTCATACTCACCTAAGTGGTAAGATAAATGAGCTAAACACTAACTCTCACCTTGATCAACATATAAGTACTCTGACTACTTTAGTGCAACAACTAGTTGTAGGACAAGTGAAAACATGTGGGGTGTGCTCTATAGTGGGACACCTTACTAATATATATCTTACCTTACCAAAGGAACATACCAATGTTATTGGTGGTTTTTGGGACAAAGGCACAGGTATGATCTTTATAATAATAAATATAATCATGGATGGAGAGATCACCCTAATTTTAGGTATGAAAATGACAATCAAACATGTGCTCCCTACAATTAATTTGGATTCCCTAACCCTACATCATAACAATACCAATCTCAACCCCAGTGTAAGTCTCTAGGAGACTTGATCAATGATATGGCAACTATCATTGTTAAATTTCAACTGGAAGCCTAAGAGAATAATAAAGATTGAGACTTCAATAGACAACATGAAAAATAGAATGGAACAAATAGCCATAAATCTTGAAAAATTATAAGCTAAAAAATGTAGTATGCAACCATTCCAAACTATAGTAGTTACAAAATAAAATTTCCATGCAATCACTTTAAAAAGTGGAAAGTAACTTGAAGAGATACCTAGGAACCCAAATAAGATCAATTCAAAGGGGAAGCCTAGACATGAGAAAAAAAGTGGAGATTCAACCCCATAAGAGAAAATTTCAACTCCTAAAAAAATAACCTAATGTTTAAAATGATACTTACATGCTGCCCTTCCCTAATATGGTTACTAAATCAAAGAAGGAATCATATGAAGAAGAGGTTTTAAAGACCTTTCACAAAATGCAAGTCAAAATTTCTTCTTTAGATGCTATAAAACAAGTGCCAAGGTATGCTAAGCTCCTCAAGGAGCTTTGAACTACTAAATTAGAGTTGAAAGGTAGTGAGGTAGTTAATTTAGGAGAAAATGTATTAGCTATATTGCAATGAAAATTACCCATTAAGTGTAAGGATCCTAGTAGTTTTACTATTCCATACACTATAGGAACCACTAGGTTTGAGAAAGCCATGTTAGATCTAGGAGCATCCATTAATGTTATGCCTTATTATATATATGCTTTATGTGCCATTAGTTCTTTAAAGGACACTGATGTTATTTTTCAGTTAGCTGACAAGTCTAATGCATACCCAAAGGGAGTCTTGGAGGATGTGTTGGTACAAGTTAATGAAATGTTGTTTCCCACTAAATTATATGTTTTTGATATGTGAGATGGAACTAACAACCTCACTACCCTTCTCATATTGGGTAGACTATTCATGAACACTACTCACAATAAATTTGACATTCATAATTGCCATTGACCATGGAGTTCGATAAGGAGTCTATACACTTTAACATCTTTGAAACAATGAGGTAAACCGATAATATTAACTATTGTTATTTTATTGAAATTATAGAATATTTTGTAGAACATATGTTTGAGTTAGGACAAGAGGAAATCCTACAAGTAGCCTTGACACAGCTTGGAATCCAAAAGATCCCAAAATGCCTACCAATATTACACAACTCATCATAAATTTGGATATTACAGTGGTATAATTGGTATCTCTTTCCAAAGTCCCATAATAGTATAACTCAAACTTCATTTCCCTATCCAATAACACTGAGAAATTTTTATCTTCTGCTATATAGGAACCCATATTGAAATTGAAACTTCTACTATCTCATTTGAAATCTATATATCTAGGAGACAATGACACATTACCAGTCATCATTTCCAACCATTTGTCTTATGCACAAGAAGACAAGCTTTTGAGAGTGTTAAGGGATCATAAGATTGCTATAGGACAAACCATTGTCGATATCAAAGGCATAATTCCATTCATATGCATGCATATAACATTACTTAAGGACTAAGCTAAACCAATAAGAGAGGCATAACGTAGATTAAATCCACCAATGATAGAGGCAATAAAGAAAGAGATACTTAAATGGTTAGATGTAGGGGTTATCTACCCCATCTCAGATATAAGGTAGGTAAGTATAGTATAGGTAGTACCAAATAAATATGGTATAATTATAGTAAAAAATGATGAGATGCATTAGTACCAACATGAATGCAAACATGTTGGATAGTATGTATGGACTACATGAAAGTAAACACCAATACACAAATGGATCATTTCCCTCCTTCCTTCATTAATCAAATGGTAGAAAGGTTAGAAAGTTACTCTTATTATTTTTTTCTTGATGGCTATTTAGGTTACAATTACATTCCTATAGTACTTGAAGATCAAGAAAATACTACATTTACCTACACTTTTAGAGCCTTTTCATTTAGGAGAATTCCATTCGAATTTCGTAATGCACCTGCCACATTTTAAAGGTGTGTGGTAAGTATTTTTTCAAAATATATTTATAACAATATAGAATTTTTTATAGATGATTTCATAGTTTATAAGAGTACTTTTGACTTATGTCTACATAATCTTACACTTATTCTTAAAAGATGTATGGAAACTAATTTAGTATTAAATTTTAAAAAGTGTCATTTTATGGTAGACAACCTATTTAATATTTCGCAAGCATAACAACATTATTATTACAAACAGCTAGCAAAATTAAATTTAATCACAAAAAAATTAAATATAACATGTAAGAATAAAGCATAAAAAATAACTGTAAGAAAATAAAATCCTTACAGTACTTTGATGCTATTCCTGGTGCTGGAAAACCTCCAAACGGAATTTACACTCCCATTTATTGAATCAAAAAGAAAATAAATTACAAAAACATAATTATTTCTTCTCAAAAAGAGAAGAACTCTAAAACTAAGAAGAACTAACTAAGAAAATACTAAAAATTAAGAAAAACTAAGAAATGAGAGAAAGAAAGATAAGAGAAGATAGGTTTTTAGGTGTGTTATGAAGTGAAGAGAATGGGGGTATTTATAGGTGAGGAGAGAAAGAAAAAGTGGGTGAAAAATGGTGAAAACGTGGAGTTATGAATGATGACATCATGCTGACGTGGGGGCGGCTCTGCGCGAGGATTGGGGCAGATGGTCTCTAGCATACGTGGAATGGAGCAGGGATGCGCACTGAATGGAGAGTAGGCACGTGCGGACTGGGCGTTGTGATGGCACGGCGCGTGCATTACTCGGTGCGGCTGGGCGGCTCCGTGCTCGATTTTCTCATTTTTGACATTTTTGACCTTTTGACCCATTTTGTCCAATATTTCCATATTTGTTGACCTTTCCTCATTTAATTATGAATATATATTGTGATGTATTGCCTCCAGTATTCCTTTTTGAGTCTTTAAGTTACATTTTTAAGCAAAAATACTTGAAAAACAATAAAAATACCCGTGATTCTAAAAAGATAGATTTATATAAATATATGATAAAATCATATAAATATATATATTTTTAATCAATTAACGTGTATAAAATCAAGGCAATTTTAGTACTTTTTGAGCACTCAGCACAACCCCCAACCAGCTCTTTGCTAGTCCCTAGCAAGAGAAGCAATAAAAACTAAAAATTAAACTATCCTAAATCACTTCCGTGGATTGACACGGTTGCATTTAGCCTATGCAACAAGCCTTTAAACCCCTAGGTTGCCCTAGTGGATGAGTTTGAGTCTCGTGAAGGTTTTCAGTAATGATACCCACAAACATTGAACTAAATGTAAATATTAAAAGAAATAATAAAAACAACAACTTAAAAACTAAAATTACAACAAAATCAAAGATTAACTTTTAAGAATAAAAGAAAGCAACATAACACAAAAATGTCTCTAATATCCTTTAAGATCATAATTAAAATCTCAAGCATAAGTTATTTTAATCTTCTTAAAAAATCATGATTTATTATAATAATTAGTCGAAAATCATTTTCATATTTCATATAAAAAATGTATCAATTTAATTTCAGCCAATTTCAGTGTTTAGAATCTGAATTCGCTTCGACTCTATTCCTTAGTAGTCAATACTCTCAAAACACTGAATCCTATAGGTTCAAACACTCTTACTAATTTATAGACGAAAGAGTTGATGTATAGAAATGAACTAATATGTTCGCATATGTATAAAGAATAAAGGCTCAAAGTGTTATTTTGATGTTGATCTCATGAAAGGAATCGAATGTATAAATTATAAAGATATCATATATAAAAATTATTTTCATGCATAAATCAAACTCATTAAGAAAGAATTTCAACATATATGCCTTTTACAAATGAAGAAAGTGCAAGGACTTTTTAGGGATTTACTTCCTATATCTTTCTTTTGTAATTAATCTTTACTCCAACTTTGTAGGCAATGTGGGTCATAGTATGTAGATTATACTATATATTCTTTATCTCTCTATTTTTTTTTTCTAAAGATACTTTTCAATATATATCATTTTTTTAGAGAGTCAACCCATGTACACATTGTACATTTTTTTAGAATTTTGGTGAGTGGTTAATTTTGTGGCTTTTCTGTTTGATTTGGTTTAGGTAACCCCATATATATCTCTCTTTTTTTTGTAGCAGTCATGCATGAATGAGATAAAAGCATATACTATCAATTTTTACTCAAATAATTTAATCTAAGCAAAAATAATAATAAAAAATATACAACACTCTATTAAGATGAGAAAAAAATCATACATTCAATGCTAATACTTATAGAGATCATCTAAAAATTTGAAGAAATCAGAAATGTGTATGGAGTAGAAAAAATATATACTTCACTCTGAATAAGGGAAATTAGGCTCAAATTATATCTCACAAAGGTAGTCTCCACTAAAAAAAATTCATAAACACCGATTTTGGGTTTAATATAATTTCTACATCTTATCAAGAAGTACTAGTTATGACAAAAGTAACTAATTTCCCAAAATAATTACAAAATATTTCATGATATGTTTTCAAAAATTAATCTAAGAGTACAAAAGACTTAACTATTCACTTAAATTTGATTTAAAGAAATGATAAATTTTTGTGTGAAATTTTTTTTAAATTCCAAAAATTACTAAATCACACAAAACAAAAATAAAACCAAACACAAAAAATGAAAATGTGAACATAAAAAAAGGAAAAAAATTATTATTTTTTTATTTTTTATTTTTAAATTGTTAAATCTTTTTTTTAAATTAAGCATGGTAACTTTTTACCACCCCTAACCTAGAACTTACGTTGTCCTCAATGTAACAACTGTAAATTAAAGATAAAGAGAAAAGAGAAGAAAGATTACCTATTTCCTGAGAATGTGCAAGTAGTAATGGAGAAATGCAGGTGCATCCATCATATTCATCATTAAAGTGTACACAGACAGATCGCTGTGAACTTCTAACATCTCAACAAATATTTTTAGTTTTAACAATTTAAAAATTATTCACATGTAATTAAACTAAAATAAACAATAAAAATTAAATAAATAAAATTACCTAAAATGATGGGTTGCCTCCCATCCAGCGCTTAGTTTAACGTCTTAGCAAGACATAACTTGGGGATTTATTTTTCAATAAACTCAATGTCCCCACATCATTAAGTCAATCAAACCTGCAGGTAAGACAAGGTTGTCTACCTATACTTTTCCAGTCATGCCCTATTGATTTTCAAATTTTTCTATACTTAAAACTAGGGGCATGCTTGAGGGTTTTAGATAACCCACATCTAGGTGCAAATCAAATAATTAAGGTATCAAAACAAAATTGTACCTAGATCAAACAAAGAAACTAACTCCTTAGATTGTAATTAAAACTTGAAAATTTTGGAGATAGTTTCAGAAATTTGTTTTTTTATAAAGTTAAAATAACATAATCAGTATTAAACAAGAGTTCTCCCAGGAAAGAATGGTGAGGCAAAGGCTCCTTAAAAACCATCCTCCTAGACAGAACAACGTTCCGAGGAAAGACTAGTGGCACAAAGGCTTGCAAGAACTAGTCTCCTAGACAGAACTCCCTTAGATCTTTACTTTTCATGCTATTAAGTTAATTAAGTTAAGTTAAGTTAAGTAAAATTTTAAGTTAATTAAATTAATGAAAATCTAAGTTAATTAAGTTAATGAAAATTTAAGTTAATTAAGTTAAACGAAAATTAAGATAAAACATAGTTAAAGAAAAAAAATTAAATTAAAAATTAAACCAAAAATAAAGAAAAATAAAATAATATTGATAAAGGTAAAAATAAAAAATAAATAAATAAAAAATGAATAAAAGGAAAAAAAGTTTAAATTCGATTTTTTTAACCCAAAAAACAAAATCACAATTATTTATATCACAAAAAGTTTTTAAAATTTTGATAAATAATTTAAAAACGCTATTCCTTCCCCGACAAAGGTTCCAAAAACTTGATGAGCAAAACTGGCATCGCCGATCCTACCAATACTTTGGTTTTATATTTATAAAACTCTCGCAAGTGCACGAATCATTTCATAGAAAATGATAAGTATACTCCCAAGGTCGATCTAAGGAAGGAATATATATGGTTTTTAATTTATTATTCAAACTTTTAAAAACGAAATTAAATCCTAAGCATCCTGTCACGATATATGGGTTTTTGTGTTTCTAATCTAAAAACATAAAAATAAACATAGATATGGATTCAATAAACATTTATGCAAATTTTATCATTTATAATAGTGGAGTATTTATGGATATAATAACTAAGTTAATTATGCTTGCTCATATTATTTAAGTTATTAAAGATATAAATTGATATTTATTGATTCTCTCTTTTTTATATGAATACCACCTTTGGTGGGGTTTGATATTCTTTATTAACTAAACAAATCAATTAACACCTATGGGTGGGGTTGATAACTAATTTGGTTAATTAAATTAATTCTTTTTTCTAAGAGATTGAAAATGAACCATTTAAATGCCACCTTTGGTGGGGTTAGACAATTTAAACTTTATTCAAGGTGTCCAAATTAAATCTAAGAATTTAATTATCCGAGTACTAACTTTCAAGTTTTAAAACTGCTACTGAAAACATGTCGTTAATACATTTTCAGATAATAATTCTTATAAAAACTTTTGAAATAGAGCTTCATTCTAACTATCGGGCGATTGTACCAACAAATTAAAGAGCACTGCTCTAAATCAAACCGGATAACTAAACCTTAAAATCTAATTTTTAGATTTAAGTTTGTAAGGAAAAATAATATATTTCTATCTAAAATTCTTAATATAAAATTTTGAATAAAAATAAAATCAATTCATTTTAGAGATTTTTACCTATTTAATATTTCGCAAGCATAACAATGTTATTATTATAACATGTAAGAATAAAGCATAAAAAATAACTGTAAAGAAAATAAAATCCTTACAGTACTTTGATGCTGTTATTGTTGCTGGAAAACCTCCAAACAAAATTTGCACTTCCATTTATTGAATCAAAAAGCAAATAAATTACAAAAACATAATTAGTTCTTCTCAAAAACAGAACTCTAAAACTAAGAAGAACTAACTAAGAAAATACTAAAAATTAAGAAAAACTAAGAAATGAGAGAAAGATAGAGAAGAGAAGATAGGTTTTTAGGTGTGGTATGAAGTGAAGAGAATGAAGGTATTTATAGGTGAGGAGAGGAAAAAAAGTGGGTGAAAAAATGGTGGAAACGCGGAGTAGTGAATGATGATGTCATTGATGACATCATGTTGACATGGGGCGGCTCCGAGCGCAGATTGGGACAGGGACAGATGGATGCAGTAGCGTGCATGGATTGGGACAGATGGATGCATCAGCGCACACGGACTGGGTGCGGATGGACGTTGGTGCACGTAGAATGGAGTAGGGACGCGCGCAGAATGGAGAGTAGGAGCGCACGGACTTGGTGTGCTGCGCACACAGACTGGGCACTGTGCTGGCGCAGCTGGGCGTACTGCACACATTGGCTGGCTCGGCTGGGTAGCTCCGTGCTCGATTTCCTCCTTTTTGACATTTTTGACCCATTTTGTACAATGCTTCCATATTTGTTGACCTTTCCTCATTTAATTATGAATATATTTGTGATGTATTGCCTCTAGTATTCCTTTTTGAGTCTTTAACTTATGTTTTTAAGCAAAAATACCTAAAAAACAATAAAAATATCTGTGATTTCAAAAAGATAGATTTATATAAATATATGATAAAATCATATATATATATATATATTTGTAATCAATTAACATGCATAAAATCATGGTAATTTTAGTATTTTTTGAGCACTCATCAGTAGACCATTGGATTATCTTAGTGCATGTAATTTCTTCTAATAGAATAGAAGTAGATAAGGCTAAAATTGATATTGTGCTCAACTTATTGACTCACACTATGGTTGAGTATCATGCCTTATCATTGGCATCCTTATAAATTTTCTAGTTGTAGTCTCTTCCTAAGGAGCTGCATCTACCTTTACCTCACACACTTGTTTTACTTTGTGATAATATGAGTGCCAAGCATCTCATACAAACCCAATTCAACATGTCTACATGAAGCATGTGGAATTGGATTGGAATTTTTTACGAGATCAGGTTGATACTAGCTCATTGGATGTGTGGTATACTCCTACCGAGGATCAATTGACTGATGCCTTAACCAAACCTCATCTTAAGTAATGGTTTTAAACCTTGCATTCCAAATTGATGGTTGTTCCACCACCATCATTTTGAGGGGGGATAATAGACAAATACATTATTTTAACATGCATTGAGTTGGTTATTCTATTGTAATCAATTTATCATTATTTGTTAGCTAGTGAGTGCAATCATTTCTTTCATCTACTATTATGCTTTGCCATTTCTGTTACAAAAGTATTACTTCACTACATCTGTGTGCACCATATATGTATGGTGCCATATGCATGCAACCCAAGTTAGTGCATTTCTATATAAATAGTTGATGCTTGGGTTGTAAGAATTAGTTGAGATATTATGAAATTTACAGAAAAGTTATCTTTATTTTTACTAGCTCCATACTTCACCCACCATTCTCAGCTACTCTCTATGTTGAATTATTGAATTTGTATTGAATTCTTGAAAAGTAAATTAATAGAAACTAAAATTTAAAGATGATGAGCGAAAACCGGCATCGCCAATTCTCGCAAATACTTTGGTTTTAATATTTGTAAAACTCTCGCAAGTGCACGAATCATTTCGTAGAAAATGATAAGTATACTCCCAAGGTCGATCTAAGGAAGGAATGTATGTGGTTTTTAATTTATTATTCAAACTTTTAAAAACGAAATTAAATCCTAAACATCCTGTCACGATAGTTTTGGTTTTTGTGTTCCTAATCTAATAACATAAAATAAACATATATACGCATTAATTAAATATAATCTAAAAGAATAAACATAGATACAAATTCAATAAATAAATATAAATACGATTCAATTAACATTTATGCAAATTTTATCTTTTATAATGGTAGAGTATTTATGGATATAATAACTAAGTTAATTATGCTTGCTCATATTATCTAGGTTATTAAAGATATAAATTGATATTTTATTGTTAACTAAACAAATCAATTAACACCTATGGGTGGGGTTGATAACTAATTTGGTTAATTAAATTAATTCCTTTTTCTAAGAGATTGAAAATGAACCATTTAAATGCCACCTTTAAGTGGGTTACGCTTTAAACTTTATTCAAGGTGTCCAAATTAAACTTAAGAATTTAGTTATCCGAAAGTACTAACTTTCAAGTTTTAAAACCACTATTGAAAACATGTTGTCAATACATTTCCACATAATAATTCTTATAAAAACTTTTGAAATAGAGCTTCACTCTAACTACCTATTGGCACCAACAAATAAAAGAAAGACTACTCTAAATTAGACCAGGATAACTAAACCTTAAAGTCTAACTTTCAGATTTAAGTTTGTAATGAAAAATAATATATTTCTCTCTAACATCCTTAATATAAAATCTTGAATAAAAATAAAATCAATTCATTTTAGAAATTTTCACCTATTTAATATTTCGCAAGCATAACAACGTTATTATTATATCATGATTATAAATACTACGCTTAAATTTAATCAAGTGCATAAATTAAATATAACATGTAAGAATAAAGCATAAAAATAATCAGAAGAAAATAAAATCCTTACGTAACTTCGACGCTATTCCCGCTATTAGAAAACCTCCAATGAATTTGCACTTCCATTTATTGAATCAAAAATCTAAATTATTACAAAAACATTACAAGTTCCTCTCAAAAAGAGAACTCTAAACCTAAGACAATTGAACTAAAAACTAAGAGAAAAACTAAGAAAAGCTTAGAAACTAAGAAAGAAACTAAAGAAAACTCAAAAACTAAGAAATGAGAGAAAGAAAGAAGAGAGTGAGGTTTTGAGGTGTGCTTTGAAGTGAATGGAAGGGGTATTTATAGGTGAGGACGAGAGAAAAAATGAGTAAAAAATGTTAAAAAAAATATTAAAAAATTAAAAACGTGTAATGGACCTGCCGAGGTCATCAATGACGTCGGCAAGATGACGTCAGGGCGGCTGCACGTGAAAAATGGGTCAAACGCGTTGGCTGGCGTTGGCTGCCGAGGCCATATGGCCGCAGCAGCGGCGCGGTTTCTGCCAGCGCGTGAAGCGTTGCCATGGCTGCGTACAAGCGAAGTTAGGTATCAACGTCAGACGGAGGCTGCTCGGCGCCGCATACGGCCTGGGCGTCAATGGTCACACACGATTTTCCGTCTTTTGACATTTTTGACCTCTTTTCGACCCATTTTGTCCAATTTTTTCCATGTTTGATGACCTTTTTCCACTTATTTATTAATTTATTTGAGATGTATTGCTTCAAGTATTCTTCTCTTGAGTCTTTACATCATGCGTTAGGCCAAAATTCTGAAAACAATAAAAATACCCGTGATTCTAAAAAAGACAAATTTATATAAATATATGATAAAACATATAAATATATATATTTTTAATCAATTAACGCATAAAATCATGGTTATTTTAGTGCTTTTGAGCACTCATCACAACCTCCACCGACCTTCGCTAGTCCCTTAGCAAGAGAAGCGTTTATAAAAACTAAAAATTAAACTATCCTAAATCACTGATTGACACTTGCATTTAGCATATGCAACAAGCCTTTAAACCCTAGGTTGCCCTAGTGGATTGTTTGAGTCTCGTGAGGGTTTTGATATGATACCCACAAACATTTATGCTAAATGTAAAAATAAAAGAAACAACAATAAAAACAAACAACTTAAAAATTAAATTTACAACAAAATCACAAATTAACAACATTTCACAAAAATGTCTCATACTATTTAATCTCCTTTAAGATCATAATTAAAATCTCAGGCATAAGTTATCTTAATCTCTTTAAACAATCATGATTTATTATAATAATTAGTCGAAAATCATTTTCATATTTCATATCAAAAATGTATCAATTTAATTTCAACCAATTTCAGTGTCATGAATCAGAATTCGCTTCGACTCTATTCCTCAAAAGTCAATACTCTCAAAACACTGAATCCTATGGGTTCAAACACTCATACTAATTTATATGCGAAAGAGTTGATGTATAGAAATGAACTAATATGTTCGCATATGTATAAAGAATAAAGGCTCAAAGTGTTATTTTAACATTGATCTCATGAAAGGAATCAAATGTATAAATTATAAAGATATGATATAAAAATTATTTTCATGCATAAACCAAACACACTAAGAAAGAATTTCAAGATATATGCCTTTACAAATGAAGAAATTGCAATGACTTTTTAGGGAATTACTTCATATCTTTCTTTTGTAATTAGCCTTTACTCACAACTTTTAAGTCAATGCGGGTTATAGTATGTACATGTTACTTTTTTTTTTTTCTTTATCTCTGTATTTTTTTTTTGAAGATATTTCTCAATATATGTATTTTTTGTAGAGAGTCAACCATTACGTATTGATTGTACATTTTTTTGGATTTTAAGTAGTGGTTAATTTGGGCTTTTCTGTTGATCTTGGTTTAGGTAACCCTGGATATGTCTTTTTGTTTTTGTAGTAGTCTTGCATAAATGAGATATAAGCATATACTATCAATTTCTACTCAAATAATTTAATCTAAGCAAAAATAATAATCAAAAATATATGATACTCTATTAAGATGAAAAAAATTCATACATTCAATGCTAATACCTATAGAGATCATCTAAAAATTTGAAGAAATAAGAAATGTGTTTGGAGTAGAAAAAAATATATGTTTCACTCTGAATAAAGGAAATTAGGCTCAAATTATATCTCACAAAGGTAGTCTCCACTAAAAAAAATCATAAACACTGATTTTGGGTTTAATATAATTTCTACATCTTATCAAGAAATACTAATTATGACAAAAACTAACTAATTATCAAAAATAGTTACAAAATATTTCATGATATGTTTTCAAAAACTAATCTAACATTACAAAAGACTTAACTATTTACTTAAATTTGATTTAAAGAAATGATAAATTTTTGTGAAACTTTTTTTTTAGTTTTTTTTTTTTTTATTCCAAAAATTACTAAATCACACAAAATAGAAATAAAACCAAACACACAAAAAAATGAAAAAGTACATTTTTTTTTTATTTTTTTAATTAAGCATGGTAACTTTTCACCACCCCAACCTAGAACTTACATTGTCCTCAATGTAACAACTGTAAATTAAAGATAAAGAGAGAAGAGAAGAAAGATTACCTATTTCCTGAGAATGTGCAAGTAGTAATGGAAAATGCGGGCATCCATCATATTCATCATTAAAGTGTATATATACATATCAGTAAACTTCTAACATCTCAACAAATATTTTTAGTTTTAACAATTTAACAATTATTCACATGTAATTAAAATGAAATAAACATTAAAATTAAGTAAATAAAACAAATAACAAACAAAAAAATTTTATTTTTTTTTATTTATTTTTTTTTTGTTGTTTTTTTTTGTTGTTTTTTTTTTTTACTTTTTTTTTATAGTTTGTTTTTGTTTTTTACCTAAAATGATGGGTTGCCTCCCATCCAGCGCTTAGTTTAACGCTCTTAGCAAGACGTATCTTTTTAGCTATGGTTACTCACCCAAATGCAATCCATTTCAAAGAATGTTGTTTGGTTCCTCTAAATAAGGCTTGACCACGATGGCCGTTGACTTTGAACGTTTTTGTGTCTTGGAGTCCAATAGTTCCACTACTACATGTTCAAATACTTGAACTATTTTGAATGGTCCATCCCATTCGATCTCACTTTTCCTGGAAACAATCTCAAACGAGAGTTAAATAAAAGAACTTTCATTCCAGTGAAAGAGTCTTAGGAACTAGCTCTTGTCATGATAGCGCTTAGTACGCTCCTTGTATAATTTGGCATTCTCATAGGCTTCATTCCTAATTTCTTCCAACTCATGGAAGCCGAGTAATCGTTTTCACCGCTTTATCTAAATCCATGTTTAACTCTTTTTAATTGCCCAATAAGCTTTGTGTTCAAGTTCAACTCGGAAGGTGGCACGCTTCCAAAGATTAACCGGTAGGGCTCATCCCAATAGGTGTTTTGTAAGCGGTATGCCCATAAGGCATCATTTAGCTTAAATGCCCAATCCTTCCTCGACGACGCACTGCGCCACATTCCTAATTTGCCTATCGCTCACTTCCACTAAACCGTAAGCTGAGATGATATGGAGTAGCTCTTTATGTGTGATGTTGTACTTGTTTAGTACTCCATCAAAGAGTTTGTTACAAAAATGGCTACCTCCATCACTTATTATATCTCTAAAGGATCGAACCTACCTAATATGAAATCTTTCAAGAATTTCACAACAACATTAGCATCATTGGTTTTGGCGGGATAGCTTCTACCCACTTGGACACATAATCCACAAAGAACCAAAATGTATTGAAAACCATTAGATGGGGGAAAAGGACCGTGAAGTCAATCCCCATACATCAAAGAGTTCAACAACTAGATTAGATGTCAAAGGCATTTCATCTCATTTGCTTATGTTTCCTGTTCTTTGACATCTATCACATTGTGCACAAAACATAATGAAAGCATCTTTAAAAGAGCCAAAAGAATCCAGATCGTAATATCTTACGGCTGTCTTTTCACCTCCAAATGACCCCACAATGAAGTTCATGACAAAAGTCAATGTTTTATGTTCTTTCCGGGTACACATCTCCTGATGACTGATCTTGACCAATCTTGTATAAATAAAGGTCATCCTAAATAGTCCTTAATAGTTTTAAAAACCTTTTCTTGTCCTCGATATGAAGTGTTAGGTCGCAAAACACGAAGTTGGCAAGATAGTTTACAATATCAAAGATACCACGGGTTCGGACCTCATGAAAAATAACCTGCTTCATCGAAAGGTTTCAACTATATCATCATTACTCTCATCTTTAAGAGAATTGAAGCTCGAAATCAACCTAGACAAATGGTCACTACTAAGTTTTCAACGCTTTCTCTTATCCTTGATTTCTAGGTCAAATTCTTGTAAAGAGTAAGACCCACGATTAATCTTGGCATTTGGTTTACTTAATAGGTATCTTAAAGCAGCATGACTTAATGTACAATCACTTTAGATCCTACTAAATAAGACCGAAATTTGTCTAAAGAGAATACTATAGCCAAGAATTCCTTTTCAGATGTGGTGTAATTCATTCGGGCATCATCGAGTGTTTTGCTAGCATAGTAGATGACATGTAAACGCTTATCCACTCTTTTGTCCCGGGGACTGCTCCTATTGCATAATCAAGCATCACACATTATCTCAAAAGGTAAAGACAAGTTTGGTGCCATTATAACAAAGGGGTAGATGTTAGTTTCTCTTTCAAGGTATTAAAGGAAATAAGGAAGTCATTGTTGAAGTCAAATTCAACATCTTTGGATAATAAGTTACATAAAGGACGACTTATTTTAGAGAAATCTTTAATAAATCGTCTCAGAAATCTGCATGTCCCAAGAAGCTTCTTATCCCCTTCACGCTGCATGTAGGGGAGGTAGTTTGGATATCAATTCAACTTTTGCCTTATCAACTTCAATACCCTTTGTTTGAAATTATATGTCCTAAAAACTATCCCTCGTTGAACCATAAAATGACTTTTCTCCCAACTAAGGGTTAGATTGCATTCAATGCATCTTTCTAAAACCAAAGTCAATTTATGTAAGCAATCATCAAATGAGTTCCCAAAGACAAGAGAAGTCGTCCCATGAAAATTTCAATGAATTTCTCCACCATGTCCGAGAAAATAGATGTCATGCATCTCCGGAAAGTGGCGGTGGCATCGCATAACCCAAATGGCATTCTCATGAAAAGCAAATGTCCCAAAAGGACATGTAAATGTGGTCTTTTTCCTCGATCTTCCAAGTGCTATGGTACTGATAACATCCAGACAACCCATCCAAAAACAAAAGAAAATTCGTGCCTGTACTAATCTTTCCAACATTTGATCAATGAATGGAAGAGGAAAGTGATCCTTTTTCGTATATAAATTTAGTTTCCTAAAATCTATACACATTCTCCATCCAGTGATTATTCTAGTGGGCACTAATTCACTTTTATCATTTTTAACAACTGTTATCCCAGATTTCTTTGGTACCACATGCACTGGACTAGCCCACTTACTATCTGCAATAGGATAGATAATTCCTTCTTCTAACAATTTAAGAATTTATTTCTTAACTACCTCTTGCATATTTAGGTTTAGTCTTTTTTGGGCCTTTCGTATGGGTTTAGATCCATCCTCCAAGTTGATCTTATGTATACAACTGGTAGGACTAATGCCTTTTATATCCTCGATACTCTAACCTATGGCTTTCTAAACTTCTTAAGCACTTTTAGAAGTTCCTTTTCTTGGGTTTTGGTCAATGTTGAAGAAATTATCACATGATAAGTTTCTCCTTCTCCCAAAAACACGTATTTTAAGTGCTTGTGTAAGTCTTAAAGTTCAAGTTCAGGTGGATTGATCTCTTTACTAGATAGGGAACTAAGTAGATTTAAGAGCGTACAAGATTTTTTCATTAGTTCATCACTATCTAGTTATTCAAGGTACCCCATATTTTCCTCATCTAAATCTTTTTCGACCTCTTCAAGTGTAAGAACAGTTCAAGCTTGTCTTCATTCCGGTTTGGAGAAAGGTGCTTTGGACACGATTATCCAGTGGTCAACATCGAATATTTCATCGATGGCGTAAATAGAAGAAAAGGTGAAGAATCAAAACTTTAAAATGAATCTCTCCTAAGACCGTCATTGTCAAATTTCCATCTCTGACATCAATAATAGTTTTAGTAGTTGCCATAAACGGTCTACTACAAAGATCAGGTAGTTTCTCATTCAATGCCGATATTCTTGCATATCCGTGAACCACAAAGTCAACAGTATTATCAGCTTGTCTACTTGTACCAACACATCCTCAACTATTCCCTTTGGATATTTAAGAGATCTATCTCAGTAAGTCACAGTGGATATAGTCATGGGTTTTAAATCCCTAGATTGAATTGCGGAGAATATAGAGTAGGGCATCAAATTTATACTAGCATCTAAATCAAGCATTGCTTTAGCAACCTTCCTATCCCCCATAGTTATGTTTATAATAAAACTTCCGTGGTCTTTCAACTTAGTGGGTCAGGTCAAGTACAAATACTAGAAATTTCTCGATACTACTACTGCTCATTCAGTTCCATACCTCCTTTCTTAGTGTTCAACTCTTTGAAAACTTGGCATATGAGGGCACATTCATGATCACTTCTAATAATGGTAAATTGATATTTACTTTAGAGAGTATATTAAAAAGATCATTGAATTGCTTATCTTGTTTGGATTCTTTCAACCTATGGTGGGAAAAGGTACTTGCATCCGTGTGGTTCTGTTTGTCTTTTGAATTTCGGGAGTGTGTCGATGACCCCCAATGAGTTTTTCGAAGGCTTGTTAAGTTTAACACTTGTTTCTCCTTTTGCGAGATTAGAATATCGCCTTCTGTTACATGAACTATAAGGTAGTTTAGAGATTTAGTACACTCGGTATTGACTACCTTACCACTTCAAGGTTCTAACATCTTTGCTCGTTTCGGTTGACTGGGCAACTTTCCGGTTCTTTCTTTTGCATTTGTTCAAATTAGCTGTCTAACTTTAGATTCAATTCTTTTAACCGAAGCCTCAATGGTGTTCAACCTTTGATTAGTCATCATTGGTTGTCACGACTAACTTGAATAAAAGCATTCAAGCTATCTTCTACAGGTTGGTTTAAAAGATTGGCTTGGTGGGTGGTAGGTTGTAGGTTGGGTGATTATAGGTGTTTGGATGATACTTTTGAAAATATTGGACTTCCTCTATGGCATCGACACTAGAATCACAAGTATTTGAACACCATGAAAGTACCATGCCCAATTGAACAACACACTCACATACCTCTTGATTTGAAATTTGAAGTGAGACGTGAGAATTTCACTTGTTTAGTCAATTCAAATAAGTTGCAAGGTTATCTCATTATCAAAGCCGACTTCATTGACCTTTGCTTTCCTTCTACCACCTCTTTGTTGGGAATTAGAACCCAATAGCTCATGTAGGTTATAGGTTTCCTCTCGCGGTCTTTTCTCCTACAGCACCTCCAAAGCAAGATTATCAACCATGTATTGACTTTGTAAAGGTCAATCCATCGTAAAAGAATTGGTTTTGTAGTGTAGTGGGAAAGCTATGATTTTGACATTGAATGAAAAGGAGTTTGAATCGTTCTCAAGCTACGAAAGGGCTCTTCATTCATTTGAGAAAATGTTGCTATCTTTGTTCTTAGATCAATGTCTTTTGACGTGGGAATAGAACCTACCCATAAAAATTTCATAGAAGCGCCTCCCAAGTTTTAAGAGAACCTGATCAGAGTAATGAACTGACTGCTTTATCTTTGAGAGTGTAAGGAAAACACCTCATCCTAAGTTGATCTTCACTAATTGCATGTAAGTGGAAAGGTTTGGACAATAGCATAGAATTCTCGAATGAAATGCAAAGGATCTTCATAAAGATAATAAAGGAAGGCAACAAAGAATAATGAATCTTTTTCAATTCATAATTCCGCAGCCTCTTTGCAATTGGATGCCGGAAGTTACATTGCCAATGATTGGCATTGTATAGTCTTTTAATCTTTTTTCCGCTATCTTCAAAGATCTCCCCATGGTTGTTTGTAGTTGAAAATGATCCTCCTCCTATCAGAATCAGCATTTTGCTCTTAAAAACAATGGTAGATATCTCTAAAAAATGCAAGGAACCTAAATTATTATTATTATTTTTTTTTAATTTAAACCGAAGGGGACACAATTTTTGAAACAAACGAATTTATTTTATTTGAAATATTTTTTTTATTACACGCAAACTAAAACAAAGGAAAATACAATAATGGGTGACCTCTATAGACTAAAATTTATCGTCTCTAGTAAGACGTTGCTTGGAGATTGCACGAATGAAACTCAATGTCTCCTCTTCATTGAATTCATTTATGTTTCAATTTAGTCTTTGCCTTTTTGCAAATGTTCAACTAACTGCTCAACTTGAACTTCCACCTTTTGGATGTAAGCTTCACGCAGTCCAACCGTTGATTGGTTTTAGATTGATTATCCCTACAAACTTGAATAAAAGAATTCAAGTTGTCCTCCAGGTTGGTTTATTTGGAATGCTTCTCGAATAAAGCCGTGGAGGTGGAATTGTCGTCTCCGCCGATTTGAAGCTTTGAGGGAAAGGAGGGTTGTTTTGCCTCCAAGAGAAATTTGATGACTTCTCCACCCGTAGATTATAGGTATTTGAATTGGGATCAAACCTTGGTCTCACATTGATACGCCTCCCAACATATTAACCTCGCCAGTCCAGGCCAGATCTCCTTGATATGGACAACCGATCTTGTCCCATTTTGTCTAAACCATATTGTTCATTATTTGTGTCAGGTTTGTGTACGAGAAGCGGCAACTGCTTAGCCGCTTGAACAAGTTGTTGTTGAACTTCACATCGGAGTCAATCTCATGAACACCACTTTTCTCACTCTCGAGCTTTTCTGTCGGGAATTAGCACCCAACATCTCAAAGAGGTTATACGTTCGATGCGCCTTTTTCTCCTATTGCCTCTCGCATATGTTGCCGACAATGAACCGACATTGTTGTGTAAGTCCATCGTAAAAGAATTGGTTCTCGCAACCGTAGGGAAAGCTATGCGATGGGGACATTGACAGAAACATTTCCTTTGAACCTATCCCAAGCTTCGTGGAACGGTTCTTCTTCCATCCGAGAAAAGTAGCAATCTTTTCCTCTCACCGATGTTTTTGACGGGAATAGAATTTTCCCATGAATTTATTGTAAATGTGACCCCATGTCATCGAGAACCTTGGAAGTGACATCAACCAAGCTTTGGCCTTATCATTTAAGGTGTAGGAAAACATCTCATTCTAAGCCGATCCTCGTTTAGAATACCGGGGGAATGTTTGGACCGTAGCATAGAAATCTCTCATAAAGGAAAGAGAATCTTCATTAGGTAGCCCATAGAAGGAAGGAAGCGTAGAAAAATGAATATTTTTAAGTGTCATAATTCCAGGCCTTCTCCTCAATCGGATAATGCGGCAGCTGCCGTGCCAATCACCTGGTCTTGCAAACTCCTTCATCGTGGTTTCCTAACATGTTGGTTTTCCTCCATTTCTTTTGGTTCTAGTAAAGGATTAAGACGTGGTTCTATGTTTGGCTCAAAATCGGTTGATGGGTAGGATCTAGGTGTTATTGCTGACACTTGCTTAAATTTATGACGTATATTATTTACATACGCTACAGTGGTTTCCTAAGCGATCTCCTACCACGCATTAGACTATTTTAAAACGTAAATTTAAAACTCGTCAACAAAAATAAAGAAATTAGAGAAAATTTCCATGGCATTTAATACAAAACACTAGACAATTTTTTTTTACTTTTTTTTTACTTTTTTTACTTTTTTTTTACTTTTTTTTACTTTTTTTTTTACTTTTTTTTTTTAAATAACATAATCAAGATAACCAAGAGTACCCCGTGAAAGAATGGTGGTCTTACGGCTCCTTAAAAACCATTCTCCACCTGTAACAACGTTCCCGGTGAAAGACTACAAGACAGGCTTCAAAGAACTAACTGATCACAACTCCCTTAGATTTTTACTTTTCATGCCTTTTAGTTTTTTTTTTTTTTTTTTTTTTGACGGTAATTTTATTTTACTATTCACGCTATCTTATTTCTTATTAACTTAAATTTTTTTTTTTACGAACGGTAATTTTATTTTACTATTCACGCTATCTTATTTCTTATTAACTTAAATTTGTTAAAAATTTAAATTTTTTTTTTTTTTTTTTACTATTTATTAACGGTAAAAACTTTTTACTTCAAATTTCAAATTTCTAAATTATTTTACTATTTATGCTATAATTAATTTTTTATTGTTTTATTTTTTTATTTATTTTTTTATTTTTATTTCTTATGAAATTTGAAATTTGATTAAATTTTTTTATTTTATTTTTTTATTTTTTTAAAAAATAACAATTATTTACAACACAAAAATATTTTTAAAATTTTGATAAATAAATTAAAAACGCTATTCCACTCAAGACGGCCAAAAATTGATGGAATAAAACCCAAGATCGCCAATTCTCGCAAATACTTTGGTTTTAATATTCAGTAAACTCTCGATTGCCATCTAATCATTTAGTAAAATGATAAGTATACTCCCAAGGCCGATCTAAGGAAGGAATGTATGGGTTTTTAATTTATTATTCAAACTTTTAAAAACGAAATTAAATCCTAAACATCCCGTCACGATAGTTTTGGTTTTTGTGTTCCTAATCTAATAACATAAAATAAACATATATACATTAATTAAATATAATCTAAAAAGAATAAACATAGATACAAATTCAATAAATAAATATAAATGTATTCAATAAATATTCATGCAAATTTTATCATTTATATTAGTGAGTATTTATGGATATAATAACTAAGTTAATTACGCCTTCATATTATCTAGGTGCTATTAAAGATATAAATTGATATTTTATTGATTTTCTCTTTTTGTATGAATACCACCTTTGCAGGTTAGATACTCTTTGTTAACTAAACAAATCAATTAACACCTATGGGTGGGTTTGATAACTAATTTTGGTTAATTAAATTAATTCCTTTTCTAAGAGATTGAAAATGAACTATTTAAATGCCACCTTTGGGCGGGTTAGACGCTTAAACTTTATTCAAGGTGTCCAAATTAAACTTAAGAATTTAGTTATCCGAAAGTACTAACTTTCAAGTTTTAAAACCACTATTGAAAACACGTTGTAATACATTTCCACATAATAATTCTTATAAAAACTTTTGAAATGTAGCTTCACTCTAACTACCAAGGCCGATTGTACCAACAAATAAAAGAAAGACTACTCTAAATTAGACCGGATAACTAAACCTTAAAGTCTAACTTTCAGATTTAAGTTTGTAATGAAAAATAATATATTTCTCTAACATCCTTAATATAAAATCTTGAATAAAAATAAAATCAATTCATTTTAGAAATTTTCACCTATTTAATATTTTCAAGCATAACAACGTTATTATTATATCATGATTATAAACAATGTAACATACGCTTAAATTTAATCACGACAAATTAAATATAACATGTAAGAATAAAGCATAAAAATAACTCAGAAGAAAATAAAATCCTTACGTAACTTCGACGCTATTCCCCGCTGTTAGAAAACCTCCAAGAATTTGCACTTCCATTTATTGAATCAAAAATCTAAATTATTACAAAACATTACAAGTTCCTCTCAAAAAGAGAAGAACTCTAAACCTAAGACAATTGAACTAAAAACTAAGAGAAAACTAAGAAAAGCTTATAAACTAAGAAAGAAACTAAAGAAAACTCAAAAACTAAGAAACGAGAGAAGAAAGAAGATAAGTGAGGTTTTGAGGTGTGCTTGAAGTTGAATGGAAGGGGTATTTATAGGTGAGGATGGAGAGAAAATGAGTAAACAAATGTTAAAAAAATATTAAAAAATTAAAAACGTAATGGACCACAGGGTCATCAATGACGCCAAGATGACGCCATTGGGCCAGACGGAAAACGGGTCAAAACGCATGGGCGCTGGCTGGCGGCGAGCTTTCACTACAGTGCGTACAGGTGATGGCCCGCTGCCATTGCGCCATACTCGGCGCTCGCTGGGTTGAAGGCGTCAAATGGCGCGCTACCGATTTTCCGTCTTTTGACATTTTTGACCTTTTCGACCCATTTTGTCCAATTTTTCCATGTTTGTTGACCTTTTTCCACTTATTTATTAATTTATTTGTGATGTATTGCTTCAAGTATTCTTCTTTGAGTCTTTACATTGCGTTTTAGGCCAAAATTCCTGAAAAACAATAAAAATACCCGTGATTCCAAAAAAGACAAATTTATATAAATATATGATAAAACATATAAATATATATATTTTTAATCAATTAATGTGCATAAAATCATGGTTATTTTAGTGCTTTTTGAGCACTCATCAAAAGACAATACAACTTTATTTTGGACACGTAAGTTTGCTTTTATTTCATTAACATTGCATATAAAAAATTATCTGTCATGAAGTAAGAAAGGGAAATACACCTTTTAACCCTTATCTAGCTCCACAAGTGCTTTGAGAGAATATTTTGTGCATATATGCATTATTGACTTATTTATTTATTTATGATGCATGTTCATATTCATTATATTGTGGATCATCAACATGTATATTTTCTTGTATGTATAGTCATCCTATCTCACCATTAAACATAACTTGACTTGACCTTGATAGAGAGATATTTAGGGAGATAGATCCACACCCTGTAATGGTCCAATGTCCTAGTGATGTGTTCTCTATTCTCAGGTGCATAAGAAGGAAAGATGCACCCAATTATTGATGTTGACAAATATTGATATCATCTGGCACTGTCTGTGGGAAATATTATGTTCTACTAGTTGAATCACAACTTGAGAGCAAAATATTTTATAATGCTCTCTTATGTTTTGATGTAGGTAGCCTTTAAAGAAAAGACCCTAAATGTTTAGAGAAAAACTTTTCTAGAAAAAGTTCATTCTGTATGGTTTCTTAATGGGCACATTTTCTATCCTTTTGAGAAAATGATCAAACGACTTCTTAGAACCAAGATTACATCCTTGACAAAAGACAAAGAGAAATTTTTCACACTTCTTTTGGCTTTACCAATAGGGTCACTTGATGAGCACACCTATCACATCATCAAAAACCAAGATATATTTGGATATGGGCCATCTATTACTACCCAAGGAGTGGCCAGAAAAAGTTTGTTAGACACAGAATGGCCAATTGAACATGGTGATGCTACCCAAGAATAACCAATTGATCTTCGAAGGGTTTTAGTTTATAAGTCTGAGTCGTAGCCCATATATGATGTGCCATCTCCCATTATGCTAGACCAAGAACTGGACCTTTGGTAAGGGTATGTTCCTACATCTGAATTGGTCAAACAAACATGCCTTTTAAACCTATCAGATTTTGAGCCATATAAAATGGTATTTATAGGTACATCATGACCTTCAGATGAGAAAAAAGGCTTGGACTTGTTCCTTATACAAAATAGGCACATGTAGGCATGGTCTTATGAAAACATGCTTGACATTGATGTGAGTTTTCTCTTACATTGCCTCAATATAGATCCAAAGTTCAAACCTATTAGAAAAAAAATGATTTTATAATCAAGAAAGGTACTCTGCCATAAATGTGGAGTTAAATAACTCTTGAAATCTAGGTACTGATGAGCAGAATCGGGATTGCCAAAAACTTTGATGCCATCCCCACAACGGAGTCATCCCCGGCAACGGCGCCAAAAACTTGATGAACGATAACCGGCATCGCTGATTCTACCAATACTTTGGTTTTATATTTATAAAACTCTCGCAAGTGCACGAATCATTTCGTAGAAAATGATAAGTATACTCCCAAGGTCGATCTAAGGAAGGAATGTATGTGGTTTTTAATTTATTATTCAAAATTTTAAAAACGAAATTAAATCCTAAACATCCTGTCACGATATTTTGGGGTTTTTGTGTTTTTAATCTAATTACAGAAAATTAAATATAGATTCAATAAATATTTATGCAAATTTTATCATTTATAATAGTGGAGTATTTATGGATATAATAACTAAGTTAATTATGCTTGCTCATATTATTTAGGTTATTAAAGATATGAATTGATATTTATTGATTCTCCCTTTTTTGTATGAATACCACCTTTGGTGGGGTTAGATATTCTTTGTTAACTAAACAAATCAATTAACACCTATGGGTGGGGTTGATAACTAATTTGGTTAATTAAATTAATTCTTTTTTCTAAGAGATTGAAAATGAACCATTTAAATGCCACCTTTGGTGGGGTTAGACATTTTAAACTTTATTCAAGGTGTCCAAATTAAACCTAAGAATTTAGTTATCCGAGTACTAACTTTCAAGTTTTAAAACCACTACTAAAAACGTGTTGTCAATACATTTTCAGATAATAATTCTTATAAAAACTTTTGAAATAGAGCTTCACTCTAACTACCGGGCGATTGTACCAACAAATAAAAGAGCACTACTCTAAATCGACAGGATAACTAAACCTTAAAATCTAATTTTCAGATTTAAGTTTGTAATGAAAAATAATATATTTCTCTCTAACATTCTTAATATAAAATCTTGAATAAAAATAAAATCAATTCATTTTAGAGATTTTTACCTATTTAATATTTCGCAAGCATAACAACGTTATTATTATATCATTTTTTAGAAACGACTAGCACAGTTAAATTTAATCACAGAGACAAATTAAATATAACATGTAAGAATAAAGCATAAAAAATAGCGCAAAAGAAAATAAAATCCTTATAGTACTTCGATGCCATTCCCGTTGCTAGAAAACCTCCAAACGGAATTTGCACTCCCATTTATCGAATCAAAAAGCTAATAAATTACAAAAAACATAACTAGTTCTTCCCAAAGAGGGAAGAACTCTAAAACTAAGAGAAACTAGCTAAAACATAAGAAAAACTAAAAACTAAGAAATGGAGAGAAAGAAAGAAGAGAGAAGTGTGTTTTGAGGTGTGTTTTGAAGTGAAGGGAAGGGGGTATTTATAGGTGAGGATGGAGAGAAAAAATGAGTAAAAAAATGTTAAAAAAATGTTAAAAAAATGTTAAAAAATGTAAAAATGCGTAATGGAAATGGTGAGGTCATTGATGACGTCATGGGGGCGGCTGCACGTGAAAAATGGGGCAAAATGGCGTCGGCGCGCGCGGAGGGCAGTTGGGCGCGGATGAACAGTACCCGCGCGCGCATATGTGCGCGGATGAATAGTACCAGTAGCGCACTATGGGCGCCGCGGCGTGGGATAAATTTCTTTCGGGCGCGATTTTCTCCTTTTTGACATTTTTTACCTTTTCGACCCATTTTGTCCAATTTTTTCCATATTTGTTGACCTTTCCCCATTTATTTAGTAATATAATTCTGATGTATTGCTTCCAGTATTCCTATTTGAGTCTTTAAGTTACGTTTTTAAGCGAAAATTCCTGAAAAACAATAAAAATACCCGTGATTCCGAAAAAGACAAATTTATATAAAAATATGATAAAACATATAAATATATATATTTTTAATCAATTAATGAGCATAAAATCATGGTAATTTTAGTGCTTTTTGAGCACTCATCAGGTACATGATAGAAGTGTACTATCTTGATTAGTTGGCTAATGTTGTCCTAGTCAAAAAAGCCATAGGTAGGGGCACTATTGTGTGGATTTCACTAACCTGTATAAGGCTTATCCAAAGACAATTTCCCACCACTCTATATTGACTATCTTGTGGATGATACAATTGGACATACTACTCTATCCTTTATGGATGCATATTCTGGGTACAATTAAATTTGGATGTATGGTCTTGATGAAGAAAAAACAAGTTTCATGAATGATCAAGGGTTATGCTACTATTAGGTCATGCATTTTGGCCTAATGAATGCAGGAGCCACATACCAAATATTAGTGAAAAAAATGTTTGTATATCTCATTAGATACTCAATAAAGGTGTATATAGATGACCTAATCATCAAAATAAAACACGCCAAAGAACACATCACTAATTTCAGCAAGACCTTTGACATCCTTCAAAAATATGGAGTGAAACTAAATCCAAAAAGCTTTTTCATCTTATGTGTAACTGATAAGTATGCACCCTTTTTCAATATATTAGAAGGAAAATCTAATTTCCCATGGGATGAAAATTTTAAGGAAGTATTCAAAAAATTAAAAGAATACTTAAGAAACCCACAGTTATTAGTAGTCCCATAGCCAAGTGACAATCTTACTTTTTACCTAGTAGCCTCAGAAATGGTTGTCAATACACCTTGGTAAAAGAAAACAATGATTTCCAAAATACTATCTACTAAGTCAACAAAGTTCTTCCATTATGTGGAAAAAAAATACTCAAAAATTGAAAAAAAATAGATTTCGTACTGATGAGTGCTCAAAAAGCACTAAAATAACCATGATTTTATGCACTTTAATTGATTAAAAATATATATAATCAAAAACTTGATGAACGAAAACCGGCATCGCCAATTCTCGCAAATACTTTGGTTTTAATATTTGTAAAACTCTCGCAAGTGCACGAATCATTTCGTAGAAAATGATAAGTATACTCCCAAGGTCGATCTAAGGAAGGAATGTATGTGGTTTTTAATTTATTATTCAAACTTTTAAAAACGAAATTAAATCCTAAACATCCTGTCACGATAGTTTTGGTTTTTGTGTTCCTAATCTAATAACATAAAATAAACATATATACAGATTAATTAAATATAATCTAAAAAGAATAAACATAGATACAAATTGAATAAATAAATATAAATACAGATTCAATAAATATTCATGCAAATTTTATCATTTATATTAGTGGAGTATTTATGGATATAATAACTAAGTTAATTATGCTTGCTCATATTATCTAGGTTATTAAAGATATAAATTGATATTTTATCGCTTCTCTCTTTTTTGTATGAATACCATTTGTGGGTTAGATACTCTTTGTTAACTAAACAAATCAATTAACACCTACAAGGGGTTGATAACTAATTTGGTTAATTAAATTAATTCCTTTTTCTAAGAGATTGAAAATGAACTATTTAAATGCCACCTTTGGCGGGGTTAGACAGCTTTTAAACTTTATTCAAGGTGTCCAAATTAAACTTAAGAATTTAGTTATCCGAGATTAACTTTCAAGTTTTAAAATCACTATGGAAAACATGTTGTCAATACATTTCCACATAATAATTCTTATAAAAACTTTTGAAATAGAGCTTTCACTCTAACTACCTAAGGATTGTACCAACAAATAAAAGAGCACTACTCTAAATTAGACCGGATAACTAAACCTTAAAGTCTAACTTTCAGATTTACGCTTGTAATGAAAAATAATATATTTCTCTCTAACATCCTTAATATAAAATCTTGAATAAAAATAAAATCAATTCATTTTAGAAATTTTCACCTATTTAATATTTCTCGCAAGCATAACAACGTTATTATTATATCATGATTATAAACAGCTAGCACAGCTTAAATTTAATCACGCATAAATTAAATATAACATGTAAGAATAAAGCATAAAAAATAATCAGAAGAAAAAATAAAATCCTTACGTAACTGACGCTATTCCCGCTTGCTAGAAAACCTCCAAGCTGAATTTGCACTTCCATTTATTGAATCAAAAATCTAAATTATTACAAAATATTACAAGTTCCTCTCAAAAAGAGAAGAACTCTAAACCTAAGACAATTGAACTAAAAACTAAGAGAAAACTAAGAAAAGCTTAGAAACTAAGAAAGAAACTAAAGAAAACTCAAAAACTAAGAAATGAGAGAAAGAAAGAAGAGAGAGTGAGGTTTTGAGGTGTGCTTTGAAGTGAATGAAAGTGGGTATTTATAGGTGAGGATGGAGAGAAAAAATGAGTAAACAAATGTTAAAAAAATATTAAAAAATTAAAAACGTGTAATGGACCTGCTGAGGTCATCAATGACGCGCATGACGCGCGGGGCGGCCGCACGTGAAAATGGGTCAAAAACGCGTTGGCGCGTGCGCGCGCGCGCGCCTCTGGCTGGGCAGTGCGTGAACAAGGTGCCCGCGTGCTACCGCGCGCGCGGAAGGTGCATCAACGCGCGCGCGGGCGCGCGCGTTCGGGCGCCGGCGCCGCGCGGCCGGGCGCTGGGGCCGGGCCGCGCGCGTTTTTCCGTCTTTTGACATTTTTGACCTTTTCGACCATTTTGTCCAATTTTTCCATGTTTGTTGACCTTTTTCCACTTATTTATCAATTTATTTGTGATGTATTGCTTCAAGTAATATTCTTTGAGTCTTTACATTGCGTTTTTAGGCCAAAATTCCTGAAAAACAATAAAAATACCCGTGATTCCGAAAAAGACAAATTTATATAAATATATGATAAAACATATAAATATATATATTTTTAATCAATTAAAGTGCATAAAATCATGGTTATTTTAGTGCTTTTTGAGCACTCATCACGTACTCACAGTGGCAGTCAGAAAATTACGCTTGTATTTTTAGGTCCACAATATAATTTTTCTAACAAACACCTAGCTTAAAGTGGTCTATTGAACTCAACAAATTTGACATCGAATATGTCCCCCGTAAAGCCATTAAAGGTCAAGTCTTGGAAAACTTTCTTGCTGAGATCCCTTTTGAAGAACTTTATAGAGAGAGAAAAGGTAGATAGACACACATTTTGATGGTTCCTTTAACAAAAATGGGAGTGGAGCCAAGTGATGCACAAAATTATTGCATACAAATTTTGTATTATTTATAAAATAGCTCGCAAGTGCACAAATCACTTAAAAAAATGATAAGTATACATCCAAGGTCGGTCTACAGAGGAATCATTTGGTTTTTAAAATATCATAAGGTAAGGATCAAAATTCTTTTATGAATAGCCAATCAATTAACATCCTAAGGTCTGGATAACCAATTGATTAATTATTAAATTCTAATTTATTTATAAGGAATTAATAAACCATCCAATTACTGCCTAAGGCAAGCATATAAGTTATGATGTTGTTGATAGTTTTATGATTTAAGTATCTGAAATTGACTTTCATATTTTAAAACTATTATGATGTCGTCGATATATCTTCAATAATAATTCTTATAAAAATCCCTCAAAATTAAGCATGCCTCAAAATAGATTTAGACTACAATTGATTAATATCCATGAGTATTACTCTAAATAAGAGTCGGATAATTTAAATCTTCAATCTTACTCTATTGTTTATTATGAAAAATACTTTATCAATATATTTTTTATTTACAAACTTTTCTCTAATCTCTAATCATATTATAGATAGAAATGTATAGTTTAATAAATGATCAATAAATTAGACATATAGCATGTAAAAATACACTTAGAGATAATATGAAAAAAATACATTTAAATATACCCAAACAGAATTCTTCAAAGTTTTTTTGTTCAAGAAAAGCTCGAAACAAAAAATCCAAGAGAATTTATTGAATTGAAACTAAAACTATTACATAAACTAAAATTAGTTCAACTCTCAAATGAGAGGAGAACTTTAAACTAAGAAAATAAAAGATAAAAAGCTTAGAGAGAAACTAGAGAAAAGGTGAAAGGAATGAGAAGGGATGATCAAGGATAAGGGATTATTTTTATAATAGAAATAGTGTCCTATTTATAAGGTATGGAAAGGAGAAAAATATGAAAATTTTAGCTTGGTGCCACTGCATACAAATTTTCCACACCACGACATACACAACATGTACACTGCTTGGGCACTATCCACTATATTTTTGTGTCATGACATGTATTGTTTTCAAACCGTAGCTTGCATCATATCTATGATTCATTTTATTATTTCCTTTTGCCTCTTTTTGTGGCATGTAAAACATTTATGCCATGACCCACTTGAAACTGCATCACTTGGAACCCTTATTTCTTGGGAGATCTTCTTTCAAATTTTGAAACATATGTAGTGCTTTACATATGTTATATTTTTAAGCTCAAAATTTGTAATGAAGTGCTTCAAGTTAAGTCTTTTAAATACAAGAATTTTTGAAGAATAGTAAAATATACCTATGCTTCTAAAATGGTGGATTTGTTTTAAATAATAGTACAAATAAGTTAATACAAATCTATATAATCATTTAACATGTATGAAATCATGATATATTAAGTACTTTTGAGCACTTATCATAACCCTTAACTAGCTTCTTGCAAGTCTCTTAGAAAGAATGGTAAAAAACTAAAAACAAAAACTAGAAATTAAATTATCCTAAATGATTTTCGTAGAGTGACAGTATCATATTTAGCATATGCAATAGGCCTTTAAACCCCTAGGTTACCTTAGTGGGTGAGTTTAAGTCTCATGATAGTTTTCAAGTATGATACCCATGATGAGTGCTCAAAAAGCACTAAAATTACCATGATTTTATGCATATTAATTGATTAAAAAAATATATATTTATATGTTTTATCATATATTTATATAAATTTGTCTTTTTCGGAATCACGGGTATTTTTATTGTTTTTCATGTATTTTCGCTTAAAAACGTCACTTAAAGACTCAAATAGGAATACTGGAAGCAATACATCACAAATATATTAATAAATAAATGAGGAAAGGTCAACAAATATGGAAAAATTGGACAAGATGGGTCAAAAATGTGAAAAATGTCAAAAAGGAGAAGATCGCGCCGCTTCGCCGCGCCCTACCGCAAGGCTGTTATCGTTTATCCGCGCAAAGCTGCGCGCGCTGGTACTGTTCATCCGCGGAAAGCTGCGCTCATTGGTACTGTTCATCCGCGCGCGCACAGCTGCCTCCGCGCGCCCACGCCTGTTTTGCCTCATTTTTCACGTGCAGCCACCCCCCGTCATGCTGACGTCATCAAATGACGTCAGCAATTACTAATCCGCGTTTTTACATTTTTTTAACATTTGTTTCTCTACTTTTTCTCTCCATCCTCACCTATAAATACCCCCCTTCTCTTTGCTTCTAAACATACCTCAAAACACACTTCTCTCTTCTTTCTTTCTCTCAATTTCTTAGTTTTTAGTTTTTCTTATGTTTTAGCTAGTTTCTCTTAGTTTTAGAGTTCTTCCCTCTTTGGGAAGAACTAGTTATGTTTTTGTAATTTATTACCTTTTTGATTCAATAAATGGGAGTGCAAATTCCGTTTGGAGGTTTTCTAGCAACGGGAATGGCATCAAAGTTCTGTAAGGATTTTATTTTCTTTGCAGTTATTTTTTATGCTTTATTCTTACATGTTATATTTAATTTATGCCGTGATTAAATTTAAGCTATTGTTGTAAAAATGATATAATAATAACGTTGGTATGCTTACGAAATATTAAATAGGTAAAAATCTCTAAAATGAATTGATTTTATTTTTATTCAAGATTTTATATTAAGAATGTTAGAGAGAAATAAATTATTTTTCATTACAAACTTAAATCGAAAATTAGATTTTAAGGTTTAGTTATCCGGTCTGATTTAGAGTAGTGCTCTTTTATTTGTTGGTACAATCGCCCGGTAGTTAGAGTGAAGCTATATTTCAAAAGTTTTTATAAGAATTATTATCTGAAAATGTATTGACAACATGTTTTCAGTAGTGGTTTTAAAACTTGAAAGTTAGTACTCGGATAACTAAATTCTTAGGTTTAATTTGGACACCTTGAATAAAGTTTAAAATGTCTAACCCCACCAAAGGTGGCATTTAAATGGTTCATTTTCAATCTCTTAGAAAAATGAATTAATTTAATTAACCAAATTAGTTATCAACCCCACCCATAGGTGTTAATTGATTTGTTTAGTTAACAAAGAATATCTAACCCCACCAAAGGTGGTATTCATACAAAAAAGGGAGAATCAATAAATATCAATTCATATCTTTAATAACCTAAATAATATGAGCAAGCATAATTAACTTAGTTATTATATCCATAAATACTCCACAATTATAAAAGATAAAATTTGCACAAATGTTTATTGAATCTATGTTTATTTTTCTGTAATTAGATTAAAAACACAAAACCCCAAAATATCGTGACAGGATGTTTAGGATTTAATTTCGTTTTTAAAAGTTTGAATAATAAATTAAAAACCACATACATTCCTTCCTTAGATCGACCTTGGGAGTATACTTATCATTTTCTATGAAATGATTCGTGCACTTGCGAGAGTTTTATAAATATAAAACCAAAGTATTGGCAAGATCGGCAATGCCGGTTTTCTCTCATCAAAGTTTTTAACAATCCCGATTCTACTCATCAACTCACAAACATGAAAACTAAAATAAAAACAAACAAATAAAAAATTAAATTTTAAAAACAAAGTAAAAAAGAATAAGAAACTTCTCATACTTTAAAATTTCTTATAAGATTAAAATTAAAATCTATAGCATAATCATTTCAATATTCTAAATATTCATGATTTATTATAATAATTAATTGAAAATCATTTTCATATTCAAATAAAAAATGTGCCAATATAAAATTTAACTAGTTTCAATATAAGAAATTTGAATTTGCTTCATCTCTAACTTCAGAAGACATATTCTCAATAACACTGATTCTAATGATTCAAGGACTCATTCAAAGACATATGTAAAAGCATTTATGTATAGAAATGAACTAATTAGTTCACATATGTATAAAGAATAAAAATCTCAAAGTGGTGCATCATATTAATCTCATGAAATGAATCAAATAAATGAATTTTATAAAAAAAATAAAATATCATTATCATGCATAATTAAATTCATCAAATAATAATCTCAAGTAATATTCCTTTAAGAGAAAGAAAATGCATTGACTTCTTGGGGATTATTTCCTATTTTTTTTCTTTTGTTATTTTTAGATAACCCTATATATATATATATATATATATATATATATATATATCTTTTTATAAGTATTGCATGAATGAAGAAAATGACATATAATTTTAATTTCTATTTAACTCATTCAATTTAAGTAATAAAAAATAAATATGTGATACTTTATTTAGATGTATAAATGCTATCATTCTATGCAAAAACCCATAGAGATCATATAGCTATGAGCCCTATTGTACTTGTGCTTGTATGATGGCTTTCTAGGTACAAACCATGATTTCTATTATTTTACTTAATGTTTTCGTATTCATCTCTGCATAACTTTGTATGAGAGCATATTTACACACATCATGGGTTTGGTTTTTGTAGTATGCATGTTAGGTGAAGTGTTGGTTTTTAGCGAGCAAGCCAAAGTTTTTACTTTTGGTTTTTGACTTCCTTTCAGGTACAACTATTTGTAGATATTATTTGACATTTTTGGAAACAAAAAATGTAAATTTTTGGTACATCAACACCTTCGCCATCACTTTAACGAGGTAGTTGGCAATGTGGCTGACGAGGTGGCCAGTTAGGTGGTCGGTTGATTGCTATAATTACCCTTTTAATTAATTGGAAATCAATTCAACAAACCTATCCAACCTCTATCAAAATTTCCATTGATTTAAATTTCATATTCACTAATTATATCTATAATTGTGATGCATTTTGTATGAGCGTAGTTGCTATTTTTTGTGGTGAGTAATCACTTTTCTATGTAATTAGTATTCAAATGTTATGTTAGTTGATTTATACATTACGATTCTATGGTATCTGATCACATCACATCAAGTGGTGTTAGTTGTGGAGGATAGCCAGGTTCGTGTGTTGAACCAAGTTGTTGCAATTTGGACACCTTGAATAAAGTCAAATTATTTGACTCCACCTAAAATTGTGATTAGATGGTTTGCTATTTCTTAGAAATAAAGTTGAAATTTAATATTTAATTAATTAATAGGCCTGCTTAGGGATATTAGTTAGTTAATATTAAGCAAAAGAATTTGGGCCCTACCTAAGGATACTTTCATACCAAAAAGAGAAAATCAACAAATATCAATTTATATATTTAATAACCTAAATAATATGAGCAAGTATAATTAACTTAATTATTATATCCTTAAATACTCCACTATTATGAATGATAAAATTTGCATTATTATTTATTGAATCTATATCTATGTTTATATTATTAGATTAGTAAACAAACAAACTAAAATATTGTGACAGGATATTTAGGATTTAATTTTGTTTTTAAGATTTTGAATAATAAATTAAAAACCACATATATTCATTCTTTAGATCAACCTTGGGAGTATACTTATCATTTTCTATAAAATGATTCGTGCACTTGTGAGAGTTTTACAAATAATAAAACCACAAAGGGTATTTTTGTAAGATCAGTATTTACAATGCCGGTCTTGCGATTCATCCATCAACCACCACTATCAAAATACCAATAACTAGAAGCATGAGCCTTCAAGGCAGTTTTAACCACAATGGAATTTAAGTCTTGATCATAATTACCAATTCTAAGAGAAGATTTAAACTCATTCAAGATCAATATAGCATCATTATAAAGAGTTGAGGCTTCACTAGTCAAAGTAATGGAAAGTTTTAGAAGTTCTACCATATAACTTAACATACCCCCGTTATAAGTAAGATACTACTTTAATAGAAAGTAGATGCGAGATGACTTGAGTTACAAGAAATAGGGGAGAGAGATAGACTCTGAGCACTCATAAAATCTTTGGTAGAGTTGTCATCAAAAATCTCAATGACAGAATGTTTTTGAATAGTAGCCAAACTAGAAAAGGAAGGATAAACATCTTTTTGTTTTAATAACTTTTCAAAACTCATATCTCCAATAGCCCACTCATTTCCAATTTCAACATCTTCTTTAATTTTCTCTTGAAGTCATACTATTAAAGATGAAGAATTTTAGCCATTTTATGCTTTTCTAGAAGGTTGGATTCAAGAAGAATGACTTTATTAGTGTTAGCTTCAACACAAGCATGAAGTTTGTTCTTCTCAGCATTACAATCTTCTAACAAGGATTCCAAGATAACCTTTTCATCTTTTGAGATGTAAGTTTCTTTCTTAAGATTGCATATAACTTCTGAATTACATGAAGACTCAAGTGTGCATTGATCTCTAATAGCTTCGAACTCTTTATCCTCAGTTTCCTTCTTAAGTTCACTTATCTTGATAAGGTACTATTCATTATCCCATAGTAGAATTTAGAAAGAATTAATATGATTGTCCAAACTTAATTTAAATTTGTTCACAAATTAATCATTGTCCAAAGTATGGTTAAGCAATTGATGAGAAAGATTTAAAAGTTCCTTATTCTTTTTAGAAATATCATTATGAATCTTGGATTAAGAAGCCATAAGAGTAGAGCATTCAAGATCAATAACCTCTATCTTTTTGAAAAGGAAACACGAGTCTGGGAAGTGTATGTACCATATTTCTTTTCTATGAAATCCTAAGCTTCATTAATAGTAGAATCCTATAAGGTAACTGAGTTGATAAGAAGGTGTAACCCTTGGAAGTTTGAATTGCTAAGATGAAGTTCTTCTTTATTCCATACAATAACATGTTTGGATACAACAACACCAGTCTTAGATATATGCATAGGACACGTCCAACCATCCTTAGTCAAAAACCAAACATCTTTGTTGTAAGATCTCATGTAGGAGCACATTTGAGATCTCCAGTAAAAAACACCATTGAACTTACTAATGGATCATGTGCCCTATGAGATTGTGAGTTGATACAATTATTGTTACTGATCATTGATTTCCAATCACATCACATTGGGTGGTGGTGTCTTATAGAGGATAGTAGGGTTCGAGTGTTGAACGAAATGGTTGCAGAAGTAGCAAATGAAGAGCAACAATAGGTGGTCTGAATGGAGGTTCTCACTAATATAGGCTTTAGTAGTTTTACTATCTATTAGTGTTGTAACATGTTTACTATTTAGTGATTATTTTCTGTTGAGTTACTATATAGATACTGTGTCTAAATGGGCTTACCTTATTATTTATAGTATTATGCATGATCTAAGTTTGTGTTAGTACAATCTAAATTTAAGGAATATATGTTTCAACATACTGTTAGCTTAAATTTTGATTATAAAACATTTTTTATTTACTTACTTTCTGTTTGACATATAACATCTAATATTAAAGTTTTTTGTTTTTCATATTATACTATTTGTGCTTCTACTGTATAAACTGTATAAGTGTTATACTGTTTTATTCTTTGTAAATTATTGGAGAGTTCTTTAGGAGTTTATATCTACTTACGCTGGTTGTTTACCAAGTGGTTGACTCTTTCAAGAACAAATTAAAGAAACAAAAAACAATATAAAAACAAACTTAAATAAAGTACATAAAAAATAAAGCCAAAAAACAATGTTGGAGCTTAGTTCTCTGTATTGTCTGATTCTATTTAGTTTAAAAATTTATTGCAATAAAAATAGAACCCAATGTATTCAAACAAAAATCCACGTGTAGATAAGTTTTTCTTCAACCCAATTTTATCCTAAGAGCCTTGTACTCTAGCTAGCAGAAAAAATCATCCAAAAGCTCAGTTTTGTTTTTTTTAAATATAAATAAATTAATAGTGAAAAAACAAATAAATTAATAATTAAATACGAAAAGTAAAAACAACAAATAAACAAATAAAGTAAAGTAAAAAAAACAGAGAAAATAATATAAGAAATAATTACACTATAATACAATAAATGATGCAAAAAAAATTATAAAGCAATAAAAGTTAAAAATATAAATACAATACATAATAATACAAATAATAATAGCAATAACAACAATAATAATTATTATTATATACAACAAGATAGTAAGGTATAATATATAATTAACCGTTACAAGCAAATAAAAATTATAAAAATAAATAAGAAATTATAATAAAAAAATAAATTATACAAAAATATTAGCATACAAAATTACTAAATAAAATTAATTAAAAAATAATAAAAAATAACATAAAATAAAAAGAATTAAACTAGTAATGAAAGAAATTAATTAATTTGAAATTTAAAAGTTGAAATTAATATAAAAATACTAAGAAGGAAAAATTCTAAAAATTAATCAATATATAAATCAATTAAATTTATTTTTTTTATTTTTTTTTTGAGATTCATATTTTTTCATTGGAATCTTATTAATTTTTTGACTACTTTTTTTTCTTAAGCTACTAATTAATGAGATTTTAATAATTTTTTATTTTTTATTTTTTTGGAAAATATCCTAGATAACATAATATGATTTTTTTTACTATATTTGAATTTTTTTTAAATTATTTATGTATTTATTTATTTTTTATTTTTTATTTTGAATTCAAATTTCAAATTTGTTTTATTTTAAAGTAATCTAATAAATGAGCTAATAAAAGTTTGAATTTTTTTTAACTTTGAATTTTCTTTTAAGTCAACTATTAAAGATTACAAAATTTGTTTTATTTTTGATTTTTTTTTTGAAATTTGAATTTAAGATCCCTTTAATGCTTTATTTTTTTATAATTTTTATAAGTTTTTATATATATCTTTTAAGTAAACTAATAAATAAAACCTCATTTGGTTTTTAGATTTTCAATTTTTTTTTGGTAATATCTAATAGTCAACTTTTAAATTAAATATAATTTTTTGACTTCTAATTTTTAAAATATTTTTAAATAAAATAAAATAAAAATCATAATATTTACAAAAAAAAAGTGTTTAACATTTTGATAATAAAATTTTAAAAATACTATTCCTCCTAGAAATGGCAATATAAATTGATGATACATAATTTAGCGAGATATTGGTACTATTACTAATTCCCTTACAATGGTGTTAAAAACTTGATGTACAAAATTATTGTGTACAAATTTTGTATAATTTATAAAATAGATTACAAGTACATGAATCAATTATAAAAAATAATAAGTATACTTCTAAGGTCAGTCTAAAAAAGAATCATATGGTTTTTAAATTATTTCGCAAAATCTTAAAATTAAAATTAATTACCTAAACATCATATCATGATTGTTTTGATTGTATATCTAAACTACTAACATAAAAATAAGGATAGATTCAATAAATATTTAAGAAATTAAATATTTATAATATAGTGGTGAATTTATAGGATATATTAGTTAGTTAATCATGGTTGTTCAATATTAAGAAGATTATTAAATATGAATTAAGATTATTGATTTTACTCTTTTAATAAGAAAATATCATAAAGTAGGGATCAAAATTCTTTTATTAATAACAAACCAATTAACATCCTAAGGTAGTGATATCCAATTGAGTAATTATTAAATTTGGATTTATTTTTAATAAATTAATAAACCATCTAATTACTGCTTATGATCAAGCATATAAGTTAGATTTTCATTCAAGGTGTCAAATTTGGTTTTATAATTTAAGTATTTGAATCTGTTAGGTTTATGTTGGTATTGGAAATATTTGTGAAACAAAACACAGAATTATAATTTTAGTTTCTAGGAGTGTCTTAGAAGAATTTTGAAGCTGAAGAAACTATCGAGCCTTAATAGTTACATATTAGGTATTTTATGTTCCCGTGCACATTAGATTATATATTATACACAATTGAGACAATGTGAAATTGGATCACTCGATCGATCGAGCAATATTACCTAAATAAATTGATTTTAATAAATTACTAGATCAAATGAGGGATTCACTCGATCGATTGAGTTTAAATACTAGATCGATCCACCTTTTTTGAATAATAATTAAATGATCAATGGATGAATCGAAAGGATTTTCAATTGATCAACCTACACATGTACTAGATCGATCGAGCACTTGGTTATACTGATCTAGCCTTTAGGTCTTGAATTTAATATTTATTTCTATTATGAGTTGGATTGGCCTTTTCCAGTATTGTGCTTATTTCTTAAAAGTATTTTAACTAATTTTTATAGACAATATAGTAATTTCACTTTAACCTAATGTGCTTCAAAATATTCTATAAATACAAACCTAAACATACATTTGAAACTAACCACACTAGAGCTTTATTATGCTTATTCTATTTATCTTTTATTCTCTTTCTTGTTTTGCTAAAAGTTTTCAAGTAGGATTTTCCATTAAGTTAATTATGAAACATTTGTGGTTGTGTTTGATGAATTAACATGCCTACAATAATAATTGTGTTATTTGTTTTTAACTAATTGTTCTAGAGTTGCTAGTTGTTTTTGTTTTATTTGATATATTATTTAGATGAACTAATTAGGGTTGTATATTATTGAATTTACTTTAGGACACATAGTTGTTCTTGTGTTTATATGCTAACTTTTTAGGTGATAGTGGTTCGGGTTTGATTAACTCGAAGGACTTGATTTTTTCGAAACACTGATCTATTTTCAAACGCCTATCTTATAGAGACAATGATGAAAGCAACGACTTATAAGTAGGTTACTAAAAGGCATTACTGGGTGGGTAGTTTGAGTCCTATCCTTGTAATTGGATACTTATTCTTTATAGTGGATAGTTAGGTGGTCCGATGGACTGGTAGTTTTCCTCTTAGGTCATTGGTATGGCTTAGATTGTTTTTACCTAAAAATTTCATTTGTTGATTTTCATTTTTGTATTACTTTATGCATACATGATTGGTTGTTAGATCACTTTCAAAATTTTAATTTACCATACTTTTGTAGGTTAACAAATTAGATCTATAACTAAGCGAACTTTTATTTGGTATCAAAGTGGTCACTAGATACATTTAGTGTGCCTAGGATCCTATTATGGATCATTGAAGAGAGGGTTCATCTATAACCTATGCACCTTACTTTGATAGGTCTAATTACCCATATTGGAAGGCTCGTATGATTACAATCTATAGATGAGAGTATTTGAAACTCTTTACTTTATGGTTGGGAACCACCTAGGGTAACCAAAGATAATATAGTCACTCCAAAGCCTATAAAAGAATGGACAAATCAAGATAAATTTGTAGTAACTAGAATAAAAAAGATATTAATGCTATTTTCAATGTTGTGTCTACTGTAGATTTTTTTTCGTATTTCTCATGTTAAAGATGCTAAGCATACTACACTTATTGACTTTGAAAGTAATAGCGATAATCCAGTTGAATCTAGCATGACCTAGTTAGCATTTACTACAACTACTGGTGGAAAATCAAGTAAGTCTGACATTGATTCTGGTAGACAATCTAATAAGTCTGACATTGATTCAGATGATGAGGAAATCGATGCTCAATTTCTACTCAATAAATTTATTGTCACTAGTATTGATGAAGTGTTCATAGATTATGTAAGATGCAAAAGGAAAATAGCTAAACTAAATGAAAAACTTATATCCCTTGAAATTAATTCCTCAGTTATAGAAAAAAAATTGAACTGTCTGAACGTGCTAATGTTTTGAATTCAAGTCTTGCATAAGTTAAATAAGAAAATAAGAATCTTATGTAGGAAGTTGAATAATCAAAAGAAACAATAATGAGGTTAATAATTGGAGTTGAAATGTTGAACAAAGTTCTGAATTATGGATAGCCAGCTAGAGATAAGAGAGGGCTATGATATGTAGACAAGTAGAGTATGTCATCTTCTTTAAAATCAAATGAATTTGTCAAACCTTCAAACATGTCATCCTCATATGATACACATGACATTTGTTATAAGGATGATAGATCTATTCCTTCAACATCAAAAACCATATATGTAAGGTCTTCTTACCCTACTCCTTATGTTATCATTATACACAAGAAATAGTTGCACCGATGATTAAAAAATATGTTAGGTTTTTTCTGTCTATCATCATTGTGGTAAGAAAGGTCATATTAGGCCCAAGTGTAGTTTTTTGATAAATTCTCCCAAATGCAATAATACTTCACATAATTCACATAGTAGAACTCATAACCATCATCCATCTACGCAAGTTACATCATATTCTAGGATGAATGAAAATTATGGTAACTACTCAACGAGGCAAGTGAAATTCAATGCATTTAATTATAGGATTAATTATCATCATCCTATTATGCATACTATTCATGAGTGCTCAAAAATCACTAAAATTACCATGATTGTATGCACGTTAATTAATTAAATATATATATATATATATATAAATATATGATAAAATCATATATTTATATAAATCTGTCTTTTCGGAATCACAAGTATTTGTTTTTAGGTATTTTCGCTTAAAAAAGCAATTTAAAGACTTAAAGAAAAATACTGGAGGCAATACATCACAAATATATTCATAAATTAAATAAAAAAAAGTAAAAAAAGATGGAAAAATTGGACAAAATGGGTCAGAAGGGTCAAAAATGTCAAAAATGAGAAAATCGTGCACGCAGCTGCCCAACAACAAGAAGAATAACATCAAAGTACTATAAGGATTTTAATTTCTTTACATTTATTTTTTATGCATTATTCTTATATGTTATATTTAATTTGTCTTCGATTAAATTTAACTTTGTTGGCTGTTTGTAAACATGATATAATAATAACGTTATTATGCTTGCAAAATATTAAATAGGAAAAAATCTCTAAAATGAATTGATTTTGTTTTTATTCAAGATTTTATATTAAGAATGTTAGAGAGAAATATATTATTTTTCATTACAAACTTAAATCTGAAAATTAGAATTTAAGGTTTAGTTATCTAGTCTGATTTAGAGTAGTGCTCTTTTATTTGTTGGTACAATCGCCCAGTAGTTAGAGTAAAGCTCTATTTCAAAAGTTTTTATAAGAATTATTATCTGAAAATGTATTGACAACATATTTTTAGTAATGGTTTTAAAACTTGAAAGGTAGTCCTCGGATAATTAAATTCTTAGGTTTAATTTAGACACCTTGAATAAAGTTTAAACTATCTAACCCCACCAAAGGTGACATTTAAATGGTTTATTTTCAATCTCTTAGAAAAAACAGAATGAATTTAATTAACGAAATTAGTTATCAACCCCACCCATAGGTGTTATTATTTAGTTAACAAAGAATATCTAATACGACCAAAGGTGGTATTCATATAAAAAAGAATCAATAAATATCAATTTATATCTTTAATAACCTAAATAATATGAACAAGTATAATTAACTTAGTTATTATATCCATAAATACTCCATTATTATAAATGATAAAATTTTCATAAATGTTTATTGAATCTATATTTATGTTTCTTTTTATGTTATTAGATTAGAAATACAAAATCCCAAAATATCGTGACAGAATGTTTAAGATTTAATTTCATTTTTTAAAAGTTTGACTAATAAATTAAAAACCACATATATTCCTTCCTTAGATTGACCTTTGGAGTATACTTATCATTTTTTACGAAATGATTCATGCAGTTGTGAGAGTTTTATAAATATAAAACCAAAGTATTGGTAGGATCGACGATGTCGGTTTTGTTTATCAAGTTTTTAGCGCCGTTGTTGGGGAAGGAATCGAGTTTTTAATTTATTTATCAAAATTTTAAAAACTTTTTGTGCCGTAAATAATTGTGATTTTTTATTTTGAGTTAAAAAAATAAGTAAATAAATAAATAAATAATTATTGTTCGTGAATAGTTAAAAAAAATTAAAAAATAAATATTTTTCTTTCATTTAAAAAAAACAAATAAAAACCTTACCGTTTATGAATAGTAAAAACAAATAAATTAAAAAAATTAAAAATTAAAAAATTTAATTTTTAATTTTCATTTCATTTTAAGTTTTTGTTTTAAGTTTATTTATTTATTTTAAATCTTAATTTTAATTTTTTAAAAATAAACAAATAAAAAAATAAAAAAATAAAAAAAATAAATGAATAAAAAATTTTAATTTTTACTCTTTTTCAAAAAACAAAATTCTATTTTTTTATTTTACCTTTTTCAATATTTTTTTCTTTTATTTTATTTTTGGTTTAATTTTTAATTTTAATTTTTTTAACTATTTGTTTTTATTTTTTTTTATCTTAATTTTAGTTTAACTCAATTAAATTAGGTTTTTATTAACTTAATTAACCTACATTTTTATTAACTTAATTAACATAAATTTTTACTTACTTTAACTTAATTAACATAATTTAGTAGCATAAAAAGTAAAGATCTAAGGGAGTTCTGTCTAGGAGACTAGTTCTTAAAAGTCTTTGTGCGATTAGTCTTTTGTGGGAACGTTGTTCTATCTAGGAGCATGGTTTTTAAGGAGCCTTTGCACCATCATTCTTTCGTGGGAGCACTCTTGGTTAATACTGATTATGTTATTTTAACTTAGATATTATACTTAACAAAAAAAAAGAATAAAAACAAAATTCTGAAACTATCTCCAAAATTTTAAAGTTTTAATTACAATCTAAGGAGTTAGTTGCTTTGTTAGATATAGGTACAATTGTGTTTTGATTCCTTAATTATTTGACTTGCACCTAGACGCGAGTTATCTAAAACCCACAAGCATGCCTCTGGTTTTAAGTATAGAAAAATTTGGAAATCCATAGGGCATGACTAAAAAAGTATAGGTAGACAACCTTGTCTTACCTATAGGTTTGATTGACTCAATGATGTGGGGACATTGAGTTTACTTAAAATGAAATCTCCAAGTTACGTCTTGCTAAGACTTTAAACTAAGTGCTGGATGGGAGGCAACCCATCATTTTAGGTAATTTTCTTTTATTTGTTTTATTTATTTAATTTTTATTGTTTATTTTAGTTTAATTACATGTGAATAATTTTAAAATTGTTAAAACTAAAAATATTTGTTGAGATGTTAGAAGTTCACAATGATCTATTTGTGTGCACTTTAATGAAGATGACGGATGCACTTGCATTTCTCCATCACTACTTGCACATTCTGAGGAAATAGGTAATATTTCTTCTCTTTTTTCTTTATCTTTAATTTACAGTTGCTACATTGAGGACAATGTAAGTTCTAGGCTGGGGGTGGTGAAAAGTTACCATGCTTAATTTCAAAAAAATGAAAAATTAACAATTTAAAAGAAAATAAAAATAAAATATTTTTTTTATGTTCACATTTTCATTTTTATTATGTTTGGTTTTTTTTTGTGATATAGTAATTTTTGGAATTTTAGAATTAGTTTGAAAAATTCTCACAAAAATTTATCATTTTTTTAAATCAAATTTAAGTAAATACTTAAGTCTTGTACTATTAGATTAATTTTTGAAAACATATCATGAAATATTTTGTAATTTTTTTAGTAATTAGTTAGTTTTTGTCATAACTAGTATTTCTTGATAAGATGTGGAAATTATATTAAACCAAAAATCGGTGTTTATGTTATTTATGGGGTGAGACTACCTTTGTGAGATATAATTTGAGCCTAATTTCCTTTATTCAGAGTGAAATATATATTTTTTCTACTCCAAACACATTTCTTATTTCTTCAATTTTTAAGATGATCCCGATAGATATTAGCATTGAATATATGAATTTTTTTCTCATCTTAATAGAGTCATATATTTTTTATTATTATTTTTGCTTAGATTAAATGATTTAAGTAGAAATTGATAGTTATGCTTTTATCTCATTCGTGTATGATTGTTACAAAAAAAAGACATATAGGGTGACCTAAACCAAAATCAAACAAAAAAGCCACAAAATTAACCACTCACCAAAGTCCTAAAAAAATGTACAATATGTACATGGGTTGACTCTCTAAAAAATATATATATTGAAAAAAAATCTTCAGAAAAAAATAGAGAGATAAAAAATATATAGTATAATCTACATACTATGACACACATTGCCTACAAAGTTGTGAGTAAAGGCTAATTACAAAAAAAATAGGAAGTAATTCCCTAAAAAGTCATTGCACTTTCTTCATTCGTAAAAAGCATATATCTTGAAATTTGTTTCTTTCTTAATGGGTTTGATTTATGCATGAAAATAATTTTTATATATGATATCTTTATAATTTATACATTTGATTCCTTTCATGAGATCAACATCAAAATAACACTTTGAGCCTTTATTCTTTATAAATATGTGAACATATTAGTACATATCTATACATCAACTCTTTCACATATAAATTAGTATGAGTGTTTGAACCCATAGGATTCAGTGTTTTGAGAGTATTGACTAGTGAGGAATAGAGTCAAAAGAAATTCAAATTTTAGACACTGAAATTGGGTGAAATTAAATTGAATTTTTTTATATAAAATATGAAAATGATTTTCGATTAATTATTATAATAAATCATGATTGTTTAAGAAGATTAAAATAACTTAAGCTTTAGATATTAATTATGATCTTAAAGGAGATTAAAAAGTATGAGACATTTTTGTGTTATGTTTCATGTTGTTTTCTTTTATTTTATTCTTAAAATTTAATTTTTGATTTTGTTGTAATTTTAGTTTTTAAGTTTTTAAGTTGTTATTTTTATTATTTCTTTTAATTTTTACATTTAGTTCAATGTTTGTGGGTATTATTACTGAAAACCCTCACGAGACTCAAACTCGTCCACTAGGACAACCTAGGGGTTTAAAGGCTTGTTGCATAGGCTAAATACAACCGTGTCAATCCACGGAAGTGATTTAGGATAGTTTAATTTTTAGTTTTTATCGCTTCTCTTGCTAAGGGACAAACAAGAAACTAGTTGGAGGTTATGATGAGTGCTCAAAAAGCACTACATTTACCATTGTTTTATGCACGTTAATTGATTAAAAATATATATATTTATATGATTTTATCATATATTTATATAAATCTATCTTTTCGGAATCACGAGTATTTTTATTATTTTTTAGGTATTTTCGCTTAAAAAAGCAACTTAAAGACTCAAAGAAAAATACTGGAAGAAATACATCACAAATATATTCATAAATTAAATGAGGAAAAGTAAAAAAAGATGGAAAAATTGGACAAAATGGGTCAAAAGGGTAAAAAATGTCAAAAATGAGAAATCGTGCATGCAGCTGCCCAGTAGCGCCAACCAACACGCACCACAATGTTGAAGCCGCGTGCCAATCTATACTCATCTCCCCTATTCCATGCACGCCATGTGAACAACTACGCTTGGTCCGTGCACCCATCTACGCTTCTATCCGCTGTTGGCGCCTTGCACGCCCTACCCCGCCCTAGCTCTTCCGCACCCATTCAGGTTTATCGGTACCTAGTTTCTCAGGCGTGTCTTCCCATTCTAATGCGGCGTGATGAGCAGAATCGTGATCGCCAAATACTTTGATGAACGAAACCGCAGATCGCCGATCCTCGCCAATACTTTGGTTTTATATTTATAAAACTCTCAAGAAAGGTGCACCTAATCATTTCGTAGAAAATGATAAGTATACTCCCAAGGTCGATCTAAGGAAGGAATGTATGTGATTTTTAATTTATTATTCAAACTTTTAAAAACGAAATTAAATCCTAAACATCCTGTCACGATATTTTGGGGTTTTGTGTTTTTAATCTAATAACATAAAAATAAACATAGATTCAATAAACATTCATGCAAATTTTATCTTTTATAATGGGCGTGAGTATTTATGGATATAATAACCAAGTTAATTATGCTTGCTCGTATTATTTAGGTTATTAAAGATATGAATTGATATTTATTGATTCTCCCTTTTTTGTATGAATACCACCTTTGGGCGGGGTTAGATATTCTTTGTTAACTAAACAAATCAATTAACACCTACAAGGGTTGATAACTAATTTGGTTAATTAAATTAATTCCTTTTTCTAAGAGATTGAAAATGAACCATTTAAATGCCACCTTGGGCGGGGTTAGACAGCTTTTAAACTTTATTCAAGGTGTCCAAATTAAACCTAAGAATTTAGTTATCCGAGTACTAACTTTCAAGTTTTAAAACCACTACCGAAAACATGTTGTCAATACATTTTCAGATAATAATTTATAAAAACTTTTGAAATAGAGCTTCACTCTAACTACCGGGCGATTGTACCAACAAATAAAAGAGCACTACTCTAAATCGCATCAATAACTAAACCTTTAAAATCTAATTTTCAGATTTTTGTTTGTAATGAAAAATAATGTATTTCTCTGTAACATTCTTAATATAAAATCTTGAGTAAAAATAAAATCAATTCATTTTAGAGATTTTTACCTATTTAATATTTCGTAAGCATAACAACGTTATTATTATATAATGTTTACAATAGAGCACACGCTAAATTTAATCGCATAAATTAAATATAACATGTAAGAATAAAGCATAAAAAATAACTCGAAAGAAAATAAAATCCTTACAAAGATTGATGCCATTCCCGCTGTTGCTAGAAAAACTCCAAGCAGAATTTGCACTTCCATTTATTGAATCAAAAAGCTAATACTTTACAAAAACATAACTAGTTCTTCCCAAAAAGGGAAGAACTCTAAAACTAAGAGAAACTAGCTAAAACATAAGAAAAACTAACTAAAACATAAGAAAAACTAAAAAAAACTAAAAACTAAGAAATGGAGAGAAAGAAAGAAGATAGCAGTGTGTTTTGAGGTGTGTTTTTAAGTGAAGGGAAGGTTGTATTTATAAAAGGTGAGGATGGAGAGAAAAATGAGTAAAAAAATGTTACAAAATGAAAAACTTGTAATGGAAATGCTAAGGTCATCAATGACGCCAAGATGACGCGCTGCGGGCGCACGTGGAAAACGGGGTGAAAACGCACGGGGCGCACGAGGGGGGTTAGCGCCGCGCTGCGCGTGGATGAACAGTGCCCGCGCACGCAGCTCACATACTGAGCGCGCGCGGACGGGTCAAGCTCCGGGCGCGATTTTCTCCTTTTTGACATTTTTGAACTTTTCAACCCATTTTGTCCAATTTTTCCATATTTGTTGACCTTTTCCCACTTATTTATTATTATATTTGTGATGTATTGCTTCAAGTATTCCTCTTTGAGTCTTTAAATTGCGTTTTAAAGCCAAAATACCTGAAAAACAATAAAAATACCCGTGATTTCGAAAAAGACGAATTTATATAAATATATGATAAAACATATAAATATAGATATTTTTAATCAATTAATGTACATGAAATCATGGTTATTTTTGTGCTTTTTGAGCACTCATCAGTGCGCCACCGCGCCCCACCTACCAGCAGACATCAACGGACGTCATCATCACCTACTATGCTTTTCCTTCATTTTTACTTATTTTTCCACCCACTTTTTCTTCCTCTCCTCACCTATAAATACCCACATTCTCTTCATATCAAAACACACCTCAAAAACATCTTCTTCTCTCTTTCTTTCTCTCCATTTCTTAGTTTTTAGTTTTTCTTAGTTTTAGAGTTCTTATCTTTTTGAGAAGAACTAATTATGTTTTTGTAATTTATTTTCTTTTTGATTTAATAAATAGAAATGCAAATTTCGTTTGGAGGTTTTCCAGCAACAAGAATAGCATCAAAGTACTCTAAGGATTTTATTTTCTTTACAATTATATTTTATGCTTTATTCTTATATGTTATATTTAATTTGTGTGTGATTAAAATTAACATTGTTAACTGTTTGTAAACATGATATAATAATAACGTTGTCATGCTTGTAAAATATTAAATAGGTAAAAATCTCTAAAATGAATTGATTTTGTTTTTATTCAAGATTTTATATTAAGAATGTTAGAGAGAAATATATTATTTTTCATTACAAACTTAAATCTAAAAATTAAGTTTTAAGTTATAGTTATCTGGTATGATTTAGAGTAGTGCTCTTTTATTTGTTGGTACAATCGCCCGGTAGTTAGAGTGAAGCTCTATTTCAAAAGTTTTTATAAGAATTATTATCTAAAAATGCATTGACAACATGTTTTCAATAATGGTTTTAAAACTTGAAAGTTAGTACTCGGATAATTAAATTCTTAGGTTTAATTTGGACACCTTGAATAAAGTTTAAAGTGCCTAATCCCACCAAAGGTGGCGTTTAAATGGTTCATTTTCAATCTCTTAGAAAAAAGTAATGAATTTAATTAACCAAAGTAGTTATCAACCATACCTATAGGTGTTAATTGATTTGTTTAGTTAACAAAGAATATCTAACCCCACCAAAGGTGGTATTCAAATAAAAAAGATAGAATCAATAAATATCAATTTATATCTTTAATAACCTAAATAATATGTGCAAACATAATTAACTTAGTTATTATATCCATAAATACTCCAATATTATAAATGATAAAATTTTCTTAAATGTTTATTGAATCTATATCTATGTTTATTTTTATGTTATTAGATTAGAAATACAAAAACCCAAATATGGTGACAAGATGTTTAGGATTTAATTTCATTTTTAAAAGTTTGAATAATAAATTAAAAACCACATATATTCCTTCTTTAGATCGACCTTGGGAGTATACTTATCATTTTTTACGAAATGATTTGTGCACTTGCGAGAGTTTTATAAATATAAAACCAAAGTATTGGCAGGATCGACGATGCCAGTTTTGTTCATCAACTACATCCTTATTTAGGATAAATTTGAGATCTAAAAGTAAGTCCAAGATTATTCCAATGAAAAATAAGGTAGTTTATTTCCAACCCAAAGATATAAAGAAACCAAAATTCAAGAAAGTTTGGGTTAGGAAAAATTGTCTCTTCTCAATCACCTGACAATCATTTATTATTCACCTAGATTATTTTATTTGAGTACTTAATTGACCCTAGGTGAATATCTTTAGTTTGTTTATTTGTTTTTATTTAAAAAAATAGAAAATAAAAAATGAGGGAAGTAGACATGCTTTAACATTGACATGATCATTGCATACTCTATTCATATTTATTCTGATTGACTATACATTATATAAATGGATATTTTGATTTGTTTATTTACATATATTTCATATTTGGTGATCGATGTTCATATGAGCCTACTCATGCACTCACTAGACACATAAGTATATCATGGTAGAAGTTTATAATTAATTATGTGATATTTTACGGCATGAAATAACCATGACTATCAAAATTATGGTTGAACTTTGTCTTTTATTATACAAAATGCTACTATAGAGTATGCAATGATCTATAGTAGCATACTATTGGGTATTAATACGGTTACCTAATGTGATATGTGAAAGCTACCACATTGGGTAGAGAGGGCTACCTCAAAACTAGTGTGAAAGTCATCATACTAAGCATATTGGCTTGTACTTACTTCCCTAAAAAATAATAATAATAAAGATAAAAGGAAAATACAAAAGCTTTTGCATGAAAAGAAAGAACCACAATTGGTTATACAAAAAAAAAAACAAATCCTTCACAAAAAAAAATTGATTAAGTTTTCTCTTAGTAAGTAAATTTTATTTTGTGCAAGTATACATTAAACTACAATATTTTATGATAAGTGATACTATTTCTTTTGAATCATTCATAATTGATCATAAATAAAGTAATTGACATCCTATTGTAGTTCCAACACATATATTACTTTTGGTTATTATCGATATGTCACCATAGGTGTTAGTATGTTTGCATGTCTTGTATACATATGTTAAGCTAAGTCTACTACCCTTAATTTAAAAAAAATTATATATATATATCGATTTTATAATTTTATTTTATTCCAATTTATTTAGAAAAGTCATAGAACTTAGGGGGAGTTTATTCATTTTGGGTGAACATATTAGCTCTCTATTTTGAGCTTTTAAGAATGTGCACTTCTCTTTTTAATCATTAAATACACTATTTGTTTAGGAAACCTATTATCATTGTTTCATGATTTTATTGTTTATTCGTATGACAAAAAGAGGGATGAAAATTAAAACATTCATTTAAAATGTACAAAAAGGGGGAGAGCTAACTTCGGGGGAGAATTACTTTGAAAATCCTTTTTGAAGATACTACACATAGGAGGAGTGGTGCTTTTAATTTCTATCTATTTATTACTCACTTTTATAAATATTCTTTGCTTTTCTATTGTTAGATACATTGAGTTATTATAAAAAATGAGTCCTTTGGGACAAGTTATTTAATCGTTGGTGTTTTTTTTAGTTCAAACAAGAGCTTTGAGATTCAAGCGAAGGTGATTCCACTGGATCATAGGATAGTATCACTATGTAAAAATTTAATTTTCTTATGAGTGTTATGTAGTGAAAGTGAGGTTTTGTCACAAAAAATATGCCAAAGGGAGAGATTATTAGGTTTATGTTAGTATTAGCAATATTTGTGAAACAAAATATATAAATGTAGTTTTAGTTTCTTTAATGTGTCATAGAAAAAATTTCGAACCCAAAGAAACTATCGAGCCTTAATGATCATATACAGGGAATTTTTCTATTCCTATGTACATTAGACTCAATAAGAAAAAATGTGAAATTAGGCCACTCAATCGATCAAGTAATGAGAAATACTAACTAAATAAATTTATTTAGATACATTACTAGATCGATCAAGGGATTTACTTGATCGATCAAGTTTAATCACTAGATCAATCCACCTTTTTTTGAATATTAATTAAATGATCACTGGATCGATCAAGAGGATGTTTGATTCATCGACCTATGTACGTAATTGACCGAGCACTTGGTTAGATCAATCGAGCCATCAGGTCCTTGAATTTAATATCTCTTTTTATTAAGAGTTGAATTAGATTTTTGTAGTATTGTCCTTAATTTTTAAAAGTGTTTTAACTTATTTTATGGATAATATGGTAATTACACTTTAACCTAATGTGTTTCAAAATATTCTATTAATACAAACCTAAGCACACATTTGAAATTAACCACACAAGAGCTTAACTATGTTTATTCTCTTCATCTTCTATTCTCTCTCTTGTTTTGTTTCAAGTAGGCTTTTTCAATAAGTTAATTTATCAAACATTTGTGGTTGTATTTGATGGATTGACAAGCCTACAATAATAATTATGTTATTGTGCTTTTTACTAGTTATTCTAGAGTTGCTAGTTATTTTTCTTTTATTTAAAATATTGGCTAGATCAATGATGAGTGAAAACCGACATCGCCGATCCTGCCAATACTTTGGTTTTATATTTATAAAACTCTCGCAAGTGCACGAATCATTTCGTAGAAAATGATAAGTATACTCCCAAGGTCGATCTAAGGAAAGAATATATGTGGTTTTTAATTTATTATTCAAACTTTTAAAAACGAAATTAAATCCTAAACATCCTGTCACGATATTTGGGTTTTTGTGTTTTTTTAATCTAAGAACATAAAAATAAACATAGATACAGATTCAATAAATATTGATGCAAATTTTATCAGTTAAAATTGTGGAGTATTTATGGATATAATAACTAAGTTAATTATGCTTGCTCATATTATTTAGGTTATTAAAGATATGAATTGATATTTATTGATTCTCCCTTTTTTGTATGAATACCACCTTTGGTGGGGTTAGATATTCTTTGTTAACTAAACAAATCAATTAACACCTATGGGTGGGGTTGATAACTAATTTGGTTAATTAAATTAATTCGTTCTTTCTAAGAGATTAATAATAAATTATTTAAATGCCACCTTGGGTGAGGTTAGACAGTTTAAATTGTATTCAAGGTGTGCAAATTAAACCTAAGAATTTAATTATCCGAGTACTAACTTTCAAGTTTTAAAACCATTACTGAAAACATTGTCAATACATTTTCAGATAATAATTCTTATAAAAACTTTTGAAATAGAGCTTCACTCTAACTACCGGGCGATTGTACCAACAAATAAAAGAGCACTACTCTAAATCAGATCGGATAACTAAACCTTAAAATCTAATTTTTAGATTTAAGTTTGTAATGAAAAATAATATATTTCTCTCTAACATTCTTAATATAAAATCTTGAATAAAAATAAAATCAATTCATTTTAGAGATTTTTACCTATTTAATATTTCACAAGCATAACAACGTTATTATTATATCATGTTTACAAAAAGCGAGTAAAGTTAAATTTAGTCATAGACAAATTAAATATAACATGTAAGAATAAAGCATAAAAAATAACTGCAGAGAAAATAAAATCCTACAGTAATTCGATGCTATTCCCGTTGCTGGAAAACCTCCAAATGGAATTTGCACTCCCATTTATTGAATCGAAAAGCAAATAAATTAAAAAAACATAACTAGCTCTTCTCAAAATGAGAAGAACTCTAAAACTAAGAGAAATTAACTAAGAAAAACTAAAAACTAAGAAAAGCTTAAAAACTAAGACAAAAAATATAAAAACTAAGAAATGAGAGAAAGAAAGAGAGAAGAGAATGTGTTTTAGGGTGTGGTATGAAGTAAAGAGAAGGGGGTATTTATAGGTGAGTATAGGGAGAAACAGTGGGTGAAAAAATGTTGGAAACGCGGAGTGGTGGATGATGATGTCATTTGATGATGTCAGCATGACGTGGGGGCGGCTGCGCGTGAAAATGGGGCGAGATGGCAGCGGCGCATGCGAAAGGCAGCAGCTGTGCGCACAGGCGTGCGTGAAAAGAGGCTGGCGCGCGCGAGATGGAATAAGGGCGCGGCTGGGCAGCGCGGCGGCGCGATTTCCTCCTTTTTGACATTTTTGACCTTTTTGACCCATTTTGTCCAATTTTTCCATATTTGTTAACCTTTCCTCATTTATTTATTAATATATTTGTGATGTATTGCCTCCAGTATTCCTCTTTGAGTCTTTAAGTTACGTTTTTAAGCTAAAATACCTGAAAAACAATAAAAATACCCGTAATTTCGAAAAAGAAAAATTTATATAAATATATGATAAAATCATATAAATAGATATATTATTAATCAATTAATATGCATAAAATCATGGTAATTTTAGTGCTTTTGAGCACTCATCAATCAACTAGTCAAGTTTGTTTATCTCTAGGTCACACACTTGCGCTTGTGTTTTTATGCAAACTTTTTAGGTGACAGCGGTTCGAGTTTGATTAACTCGTGGTACTCGAGTATGGCAAAATGTTGGTTTGAATCAAAATGCATATCTTGTAGAGACTATGATGAAAGAAATGACTTGTAAATAGGTTACTTGGGAGCATTACATGGATAGTTAGTTTGAGTCCTAGCCTTGTAACTAGAAACTTATTTTTCATAGTAGATAGTTAGATGGTCTGGTGAATCGGTGGTTTTCCTCTAAGGTCATTGGTTTGGCATAGGTTGTTTCCACAAAAATATCATGTGTCGATTTTTATTTTCACATTAATTTACATACATGTGATTGGTTGTTTGGCTACTTTTGAAATTCTAATTAACCATAATTTTGCATGTTAACAAATTAGATCCATAACTAAACAAAATTTTAGAAACTAACTTTTAGATTTTAAAATTGTTATGAAAGGTATTTCATCAATATATCTTCAATAATAACTCTTATAAAAATCCTTGAAATAGAGCATACCCAAAAGTAAATTTAGATTGTAATTGACTAATATCCATGAGTATTACTCTAAACCAAAGTCAAACAAATTTAAATCATAAATCTTACTCTTATTTATTATGAAAAATACTTCATCAATATATTTTTCATTTACAAACTTTGTTTTAATCTTGATGGAGATATAAAAATCAATTCATTTTATAAAATATTTTAACTACTTTAATATTTTATAAGCATAACAACATCACTAATATTTTTTCAATTTTTTACGGATTGTTTATGAATTTTTGAATGCAAGGCCAATCAAAATAAGACATGTGTATTCCAAACAAACAAAGAGGTGCCAATTGGAATGCATCATGTGTACTAGTTAATGCAGTTGTTACCGCATGTCGCCAAGGTGTTCATTCCAAGTTTTTGCAAGTAGTCAACGAGCATGTCACACATCGTCATTGGATTCACTCGTTGTTCCACCAAAGTGCCATGCAATTTGGATCAATGAATAGCAAAGTGCCACTTGTCACTAACTCAATCTGTGTTGACTAGTACTAGTCTACCTCACCACATGTCACACGTTGGTTTGTTCCGTGCCTTTCACTTCCCATATGTTACAATCTAATTGGTAGACCTTGTTTAATTTTCGTTTTTCATCTCAACCTTTGATCTAAAGTTGATTTGATGATGCTAAAAGGGAGAGAGAAGTTCAAATTGACATACAATCGGTGGAGATTCAAGAAGAGATTGGTGCTACAATTCAAGAGATTGATGTTATTATTTCTTCTTCTCCTTCCTTTATTAATTTTTATCTTTCTTATTGAAAAATACTAGATTTATGAATTCAATCATGTCTAGCTAATTTAAGGGTCTTATGAACCCAATTTTTTTATGTGATGATCTAATATTTTAACCCAATTATGATTTGAATTCAATTATATTATTTAATTCATATTTTTATGCTATTAATTATTTAGTCACAATTGATCTATAAAGTAAATTAAATATATTTGAGAGAATTATTTAATTATTAGTCTTGATTAAATAACATGCATAGTTTTTAGACGGAGATGTATGATTCTTATGTATGTGATCCATAATTGATGAACATAATGAGTAGTATGCAATTTAATTAACATGAGAGTGTGATTAGATTAATTATTATATGGGGTGTACTTTACTTGAGAGAGGAATACATACTAGGTTAGATTCCATTGATCATAAAACCGATTGGTAATTATATTGGGAGGATTTTAGTGATTCACATGCTTAGCAAATTGGGAGATTAAATATTCCTAGTTATTTTCTCATATATCTTATTAGTTGATAATTTTGGGTTAATTAATTGCTTGCTATTTGTTTTTAGTTTTAAAATTATCTTTTAATAACATAATCTCCATAATAATAATATTTTCTTATCATCATATTACTTGTTTGCGATATATATACTTGTGTACCCATTGCATACGATTCGAGCAATCAAGTTTTTGGCGCCATTATCAGGGATTATAAACATTATAAATTAATCATTAATTTTATTTTAGTAATTTTTATTTATTTATTTATTTTTATTTTTTATTTATTCATAATTTTGATATCTCTTTTAATTCTATTAGAAAGATATTTGGCTCTATTACATGAGTAGTAAGGGAGAAATTTTGTCTTTAGATCTCAAAATCGAACATACAATGAGATCAATAAGAAAATAATAGATTGACACCCAAGTGGAAAAAATAGCTAATCCATTATAAATAAATAATAATGAGATAAATTTGAACAACTAGATGCCTTTAATGGATGATAGGGACATAACTATGAATGAATATGCATTACCTATGTTGGAAAGGCTGGATCCAAGTATTACAATGACAAAAATTCAAGCTAATTAGTTAGAACTAAAGCTAGCAATGTTTTAAATGTTATAAATAGTTGTACAATTTAGTGGATTACCAATAGAGGATTCTCTTTTACATTTTAGATTGTTTATTAAAGTTAGAGATTCATTCAAGTTCAATGATGTGACCAAGTAGGCATTTAGGCTCAGATTGTTCCCTTACTCTTTGCAAGACCATGCTCAATCTTGGCTAAAATCATTTCTACTTGATTCCATTATAACTTGGAATGATTTGGTAGAGAAATTCTTAATGAAATATTTCCCACCAACCAAGAATGCAAGCTTAGAAATGACATTACCACTTTCCAACAAATTGAAGGTGAATCTTTATATGAAGCATATGAAAGATGCAAAGAATTTTAAGGAAGTGTCCTCACTATGGTATCCCTTATTGGATCCAAATGAAGACTTTCTACAATGGTTTCAATGTTAAAACAAGAACCATTATTGATGCATTTGCTAATGGAACTTTGCTAGCCAAATCTTACAATCAAGCTTATGATTTAACTGAGAAAATAGCTAGCAATAATTATCAATGGCCAATGGACAAAATGGAAGCCATAAGAAGAGTAGCTGAAGTGTATGAGGTAAATGATGTCATGAAACTTACAACTCAAATGTCATCTTTGGTTAATCTTTTTAAGGCTCAAAACTTCCCTATAAACTAGGTCCAAGATTCAAATGTGTCCTATATCTTTTATTGTCGATCTTATTTATTTGATAATTGTCCAAATAATCCTGAATCAATATGCTATATGGGTAATGTGAACTAAAAAGATAATCCATACTAGAAAAAATATAACCTAGGATAGAGACAACATCCAAATTTCTCTTAGAGTAATAAGAACAATAAAGGTGGAAATCATTTCAACAGCCAATTATTTCCACCACCTAGTTTTCAACAATCATAAGCCCAAGAGAAGAATCCATCTACTAAGAAAAATACAAATTCTTTAATGGGGATGATGAAAGACTTCATCCAATCAATAAATACAAAAGTGTCCACTCAAGAGGCTTCAATTCAGAATTTAGAAACTCAAATGGGGCAACTTGCTGAAGCCATAAGTCAAAATCTTCAAGGTAACCTTCCAAGTGACCCGTTTATAAACCCAAGAAGAGAAGGTAATGAGTGTTGCACTGCCATAGCCTTAAGGAGTGGTAAAATTATAGAGCAATAACATGTGACTCAAAAGGATGAGGAGGATTAAAAAGCTAAAAAAAGATAAGGAGGAACAAATGGATAAATAGAGCACTAGAAAGGAAATAATCATACCAAAAAGAAAAAACTCTACAAACCCACTATTCCTTTCCCTCAAAAATTGCGAAATGAAAAGTTATATGCTTAGTTTTCAATATTTTTGAATGTCTTCAAGAACCTGCACATAAATATACCATTTGTAGATGCACTTGAATAGATTTCTTCTTATGCCAAATTTCTGAAGGATATTCTTTCTAAGAAAAAGAGGCTCAGAGATAATGAAATAATAGCCTTGATTGAAGGTTACAATGTCATCCTTGCTAGAAAACTACCACAAAAATTGAAAGATCCTGGTAGCTTTGACATTCCTTGCACGATAGGGAATATGAACTTTGAGAAAGCACTATATAACTTAGGTGAAAGCATTAACCTTATGCCATTATTGGTCTTCAAGAGATTGGGGGTTAGTAAAACCAAACCCACTTCACTAACATTACAAATGGTAGATAGATCAATTAAAGTGATCTAATGGTGTGGTAGAAGATGTGCAAGTAAAAGTAGACAAGTTCATCGTTCTGATAGATTTCAATGTACTAGACATGGAAGAGAACCGTAACATTCCTATTATACTTAGTCATCCATTCTTAGCAACTAGAAGAGCACTAATTGATGTACAAAAAGGTGAGCTTATAATGAGAATGTAAGATAAACAAGTAACATTTAAAGTTTTTAAAACATATGAACCCCATAATATTGATAACGTTAATAAATGATTTAGGAAAAATGTTACTGATCTTGATGATAACTTAAAAAAATTGAGTCATCCACACTTAAGACTATTATACATGATTCTATGAACAATAAAGTAAACTTACCAAGAAATAACTTAATCTATTTTAATTTTGAAAGTATGGAATCTATGATTGATATTGTTGATTGTGTGAACTATTTGGAGTCCACACCTCTCCTATGTATACCTAATATGGCTGTGAAGAATTTTGATATAGGATTAAAGCTTAAACCATTTATTGAGGGGCCACCAAGGTTTGACCTCACACCTTTACCCTACCATCCCAAATCAAGTGGGTAAGCGAAAGAGTCTAATAGAGAGGTGAAAAGAATGTTATAAATATATAAATTAGATTAACTATGGTCGAGTACTTATAAGAATGCAAAAACGTCAAAAAGAAAAACAATATGGCATGATAAGAGAATTGATCACTATGTTTATAAATTGAGACATAAAGTATTACTAAATAACTCAAGATGCAAATTATTTTTGGGCAAACTAAAGAGTAGATGGTCATGTCCATTCACCATCACTAAGGTAACCAATCATATAGCCATTGAATTAGAAAACAAAAATAAAGTGTGGTTCATGGTTAATGAACATAGAGTGAAACACTATTATGGAGATCAATTATCAAACAAAACATTTGTGATAACCTTGGTGGATGCACCTTAGAAGTTGATATGATCGTCTAGTCAAGGACGTTAAACATGACTTTGGTTGGGAGGAAACCCAACATTATTTTTCTTATAAGTTTTTGTAGGTGAATAAATATGCAGAGCAATGGTGCAACAAGATTGAGCATTTCAAGAACAGATGTGGTGTGCTAAGACTAAGGGAGTTTTCTTTCCCTTTACTTTTTCATTTTTATATGTGCACATTGGGGATAATGTGCAATTTAAGTTTTGGGGAAGGAACTTTATTCTCTATATTAGTGTTTAGTACGCTTTTCAATTTTTAGGAATTTTATTTTTAGTATGATTTTAATCATGATTTAGGTAGAAATTTATAAATACTTGGAAACCAAATGCATGCATGCTTTATATGAAATGTATGAACATAATGATAAAAATTGGTTGTCATGACTAAGATAAGAAATGCAACATGCTCGTTAAGATACTTATATTAATCATGTGATATGCTTTCTAGTTTTGATTGGATTGATTCAAAGTTTTATGCATAGGTTTATAATTGATTTTGGTGTGCTTTTTGGGAGAAAACTTTTGATGAGTTATTCAAGTTGACGAGATCTATCATGTTTTAGAATCTATTTGATTATCCATTGAAGTAAAATTCTAAATAGTATCTAGCAAGATAGATGATTTAGGCTTTAATTGGATGGATTGAGCCTTTCAATCTAACCATTGTTAACATCTTTAATCACCCATTTAAGCCCAACTAAGAACCTTTCATATCTTTAAGCTATATGTTAAACCTAAATAATAAGCATTACCATTACCTTTGCACTTTTCACTTATACAAAAAGAAAATATAATCATGTGCTATGTTACAGAGTGAGGTTAATTGTATCGCACCTTATTTGGGAAAAAAGTAAGAATCAGAAAAACTCACAATAAAATGACACATTTCTAAACAAAAAGAAAAAAAGTTTGGGGGTGTTCTAAAGTTACAAGAAAATGTAAAATAAAAGAATATAAAAAGAATGATAAGATAGGATGCACTAAAAAAAGCATGTAAAAGTTCAATTATAGTTAAATATTACATGATGAATAAAAAAAGGCTAAGGTGTGAAAAGAGCCTAAATGTCTTTATTTATCTATCTCCACCTAAGCCTTACATTATAAGAATGTAGAGTCCTTGTTGATCTTTAGCTAAGTGTGTCTTTACATTAGTGGAAAGGGATGTGAAAAATAGACGTATGAAATTTGTTCTAAGATTTAATCGATTAGAATGCTCAAATAGGTTGATTTCATAAGTGCATTGGATGATATCATGTGCAACACATATGAATCAATTCGTAAAAATATTGCATGTCCTTATTTTGATGGAATTTTGATTGATTGATAAATGAACCTCCTTATAATGAAAATTGAACGATTTTTAAAGGGAATAATTTTCACTGAATATGCATGTATATATACTACACATGTCCATTTATCTAGTTAGACTTAGCTTTACTTGAAGGCAAGCAAAGAGTTAAGTTTTGGAGTGTGATAAATCTATGAAAGTATAGTCATTAGTGCACTTTTTTGCTTAATATTTGTTCATTTTATTCAATAAATAGTACTTTTGAGGTTAAAAATATTAAAAAATGAACATTCGATTGAAAGAGGATGAAAATATATTTTTTGGGAATTTTCTGAAATTTTTATGAATTTTTTAATGTAAGACCAATCATAACTAGACATATGGATGCCATGCAAGCAAAGAGAAACCAATCAGAGCACGTCGAGTGTACCAGCTAACACATTCATTGCCATATGGATGCCACACAAGCAAGGAGGAACCAATCTGAATGCATCGTATGTACTAACTGAGTTTTTCCAAGGAGTAAACTAATATTCCCGCAACATCACAGGATTATCCCATTTGTTCCCCTAAAGCACCAATCAATTCTAATCAGTGAATCGCATAGTGCCACTTGTTGCTGACTCAGTTGGCATTGACTAGCATCTATTTACCCTATCACACGCTAATTTGTTTCATGGCTCTCACTTGTCATGTGTCATGATCTAATTGGCCAACACTATTTAATTTCCTTTTTTCATCTCATCCTTTGATCTGAAGCTGATCTAAGGATCGAGATTCCTTTGGAGCCTAATTTAACTCCCTAATTTTAATGGAAACCTTATAGCCAAATTTTGTAATTTTTTATCAGTTTTTGGTTCTAAAAGAGAGAGAGAATTTCAAGAGGAATTACAATTTGGTGGAGATTCAATAGGAGATTGGTGCTACAATTCAAGAGATTGATTATATTATTTCTTCTTCTCTTTTCATTATTAATTTTTATGTCTTTCTTATTGAAAATATAAGATTTATGAAGTCAATCATATCTAAGGGTCTTATTAGCTCAATTTTCTCTATGAGATGATCTAATATTTTACCCAAATTATGATTTCAATTTAATAATATTATTTTATTTTATTTTTATGCTATTAATTGCTTCACCACAATTGATAGATAGAGGTAATTAAATAGATTTTAGATAATTATTTAATTGTTTGTCTTGATTAAATAACATGCATAGTTTCTAGGTAGAGATATATGATTCTTATGTATGTGATCCATAATTGATAAACTTAATGAGTAGTATAAAATTTAATTGACATGAGAGTGTGATTAGGTTAATTACTATATGATGTGTACTTTACTTGAGAGAGGAATAATAATAGGTTAGATTCCATTGATCAAGTAATTGATTTATAATTATATTGGGAGGATTTTAGCGATTCACATGCTTAGAGAATTAGGGGATTAAGTATTCCTAGATATTTTCTTATATATATTCTTAGTTGATAATTTTGAGTTAATTAATTACTTGGTATTTACTTTTAGTTATTTTAATTTTGCTTTCTCAAAACATAATAAATTGATCTTTATATTTTAGTTTTAAATTAGTTTCTAATAGCATAACCTCTATGAGAACAATATTTTCTTATCATTATATTACTTATTTGCAATATGTATACTTGTGTACCAATTGCACACATTTTGAGCAATCAACACTTATTGCCAGACTTAACTTAGCTAAAGCCCTAGGAGTTAAACAAATATAATATTTTAGTGACTCTCAACTTGTTGTGAAACAAGTGCTAGGTGAGTTCCAAGTTTGAGAACCCAATCTAAGGAGAATATCAAAATTTAGCGACAATGTTACTAGATATGATGACCTTATGGACCCTAAGTCAAATGTCACTTGAAGAAAACACTCAAGAAAATGCTCTCTCTTGTCTGGTTATAAGTGCTTGAAAAAAACTCATATTCCATGATTTTATTGTGCTTTTTTGGAATGAATAGATTTGATTATATCATTTCATTTGATTATTTACGCAAATTAACTATTCAGAATGAAGGTTATATTTTGTTGTATTTTATGTGTTTTTAGCTTTAAAAGAGATAAGCATATTAGAACACAAAGACATAATACTTGGAGCACTTGAATAACACCATGAGAGCTAAAACTACTAAGGCATATAAGCCTTACATCAAGAAATAACCAATATGTAAAAGGGCACAAGCAAAGTGTGTCATTGGAAAGAATTAATGTGCCATAGTGGACATCTCTTGGGAAAATCTATAAGGCACATTGAACTTTTCGTGCCATGATGAGAGAAAAAGTGAGTCGTGGTACAGTCCTTTTAGGTTGTATTACGCAAGTGGTGTTTAGCTTTTTGCTACAGTAGGGAAAAACTTCGTTATGGCATGCGTACTTTTTCTCTGACTTTGATCCTTATTCAACAATTTTCTTATAAACAGGTGTGTTTGTTCATTGGGTCAGTAGCTTACATAATTTTTAGAATAGCGTAGTCATAATATAAATTTAATTTACAACAAGCTCTCATAGACGTTCTACCACCATATACAAATACAGAGAGAAACCTTCCTTATTATGAAGAGGATCCAAGGATTTGGAGAAATTAGTAACAACTTATTTCGAGATCTGGAATAGTCTTCAATAGAGGATATTTTTAACTATTATATTTTTTATTTTTCTATATAATAATCTCATATCTTTCATAGTTGAATTGACTTTTGTTAAGTTAACTATGATTAGTTAATTCTATAATATGGAATTTTAATGGTTTTGGCTTTCAATGATTGGAAGAACAATTTTATTGTTTAAATAAATAAAAGTTTTAAATTTATTTATTATTCAAAATTTGTATATCTTTAATTATAAACCTTTACCATAGATGAAGATCTAGACCGAATAGTCCCTATCTACCACCCTACATAACCACATCAAGAACCACCATGGATGTGACATCATTCTCCTTCACCTACAGCATAGAGGCTATCATCTCAATTGAAATTGAGCTACAAAGCTATAGAACCAGTGTTGAAAACCTGGAAGGAAATAAGGAAGGCTTGGTCTTGAACCTTAACTTACTCAAAGAAAAAACATAATAGAGTGAGATCAGATTGACTCCTTACCAACAAGGGATGGAAATCACCACAACCACTTAGTCAATCCCAATAGTTCCATCAAAGAACTTGGTACTAAAGTAAATGACAAAATTGACTATAGAAAAAGGGGCAGGAACCCTTGGTCCCAACTAGGAAGGTTCATACAAAACAAAAAGTTTTCTTAGAAAGAGCGCACATCGCACGGAAACCATGGGAGGTTCTGAGATCCCAAACACGTGGAATGCGCAACAACTCAAAAAATATTATCAATAGCTAACATTCCTGGTACTAAAATAAAATAGCATGGAGAAAACAATGGAAAGTGCACCATACTAGCCTTGTCCTACTTTTTCCTTATTTTAATTGTTGTATTTTAAATTCATAGACATAGCTTTCATTTCATTTTGTAATTTGAATTCTTTAATAAATGGGATACTTCTACTAAGAAGAACTGCACTTCATCTACACTCATGAAATTTGATAAGAACGAGGGAAGTCTAATTGATAAAGGGACTAAGATGTGTGTACTATAAAATTTCACATGCTAGTATCATCAAGTTCACTTTTCTAATAAATCAGAGATCATAGTAACCCTATGAAGTGCACTCCACATCCTAAATATGGGAGTCCATTATCTATAGAAGTTGGCACCTATAGTTAAAGGTTGGATGTACTCTAAATATAGGCTCTAAAATCCATAATAAAATCAATGTGATGGGTAGCTTAACAAGCTCTCTATCTTCTATGATGATAGACCTTGAGGACGTGCCCTGACTAGCCTGTGGATAGACAGTAACTACACCCAAGGCTTAGGGGTTACAACAACGTCTACACTTTACACTATAGCCCCTGACTGACCCGTGGATAAAGGCAACTACATCTTGGGTTCAAGAGTTACAACAACTTCTATATCCCACCTCTACTGGCTCTAACTAAACTTTGGATAAGAAACAACTAAGCCCTAGGTCTAAGAGTTTTGATATCTTCTTCACCGCATCTATGCAAACACAAATTTTTTCACTTTAGGGACCTTGAGTCTTTAACTCTAGCTATTGATAAAAATCGCCAGGAATGAAAAAGAATGCAGTGACACTCATGATAGGATGGAATAATCCACTAAGGACTACAAATTTTTTATAAGTCTTAAAGACTAAATGCATTAATGCCTTGATAAACTGAAGTATACCCAGTAAAGGGATTGGCATACCAGGAACCCCTAGTTTAAACAAAACCACCTCTACTTAGATGAAATGAAAATAAATTACACAAAAGCAACAAAGTATAAGCATAATCCCAATGGGAAGTATGAGTCTATCACTATGTCACTCCTCCAAAGGTATGTCATAAAGTAATTGATGAACCCTAGTTCCTTTTTGGAAGGATGACCCTGCAATAAACGAACTATAAATAAAAAGAAAACATGTTAGAAACAAATAAAGCATATCACAATGAGGCTAAGTCTTAGAGTGTTCTACCTTCTCCATGAAAATAGGTCTTGTCACCTCTTATTAGTGTCCAAAGGCTTCTCAATCAAAACATGATTGGCATAAAGTCTAAGATAAAACCAACTATAAATGCCACCTTAAAGTTGTGATAAGTACTAATAAATGACCACTTCTATGGTCTACTCAAGTCCATATTCTTTCCAGAGTACCCATCAAGATAACTACATTCAATAACAATTAGGGGGACACTAGGACGGAACAGTACCAATATATGCTAGAAACTTCTAGACTATAGGCAAAAAGGGTAGTCTTAGCCTCACAAAGAGATTATCTGTAGATAAATAACCCCACTTTGAATTGGGTTACTACAACTTATGCCCAAAACTTAAGTTATTATCCTTATAGATTCTGGTATATAAAAAATTTCCCTAATCCTATCCATGAAATGATCTATAATATATAGCAAACGATCATCCAAATGGCCCTCGTAGAAAACTATGTTGATGGGAAGATCTGAAGCCATCGCCTAACTGGACATAGACTCGACCACCAATGCATGGGCCCAAGTTACGTACACCAAGGCTAGACATTCCATGAGTGGTTGGACTATTGTCGGACACTCCATGAGTAGCTAGACTATTGTTAGAAACACCATGATCGAGCACACTATGTATGGCCAGACCATGACTAGACACTTAATGGGTGGCCAAACCATGGCTGGACAAACCACGGGTGACCAAACCATGGTTAAACATCTCATGGTTTATTGAACATTGGTTCCTACTCCCCTAATGGTCCTCCACTTGATGGCCAACTCACCTGACCCATCTAAATCTTGCTAGCTTGTCCCCATAACAAGCCAAATTTGATCACATCTATCAATCATCCTATCTTGTATCACTGTCTATATGGGAAAAGATGGGTGTAAGTACTAAGAAAATAAATGAATGGAAAAAGTTTGAAAAAATAAGAACTTACTAGACCTTGATTCCAAGCTCTTCCATTCTTATCTCTCTCTCAAAAGTGATTCTTGAAAGGTAGAATGAAAAAGTGAAGGAGGGATCTCTCTTTATATAGAGGATGAGAAGGAATCTTATCCAATCATTAAAGAACCCATCCAAAGCTTCTAGGATCTTAGGTAACACATAGGGGCACAAGCCCCTATTGAGTAATAGTTTTGATGTTGACATAAATCTCTAATTGGGAGTTCGATTCAGAATCAGTAAAAACCATTGAGGAGTGCTTAAAAAGCACTAAAATTACCATGATCTAATGTACTTTAATTGATTAAATATACTTATATTTGTATGATTTTATCATATTTTTATATAAATATTTCTTTTCAAAATCACAGGTATTTTTATTATTTTTCAGGTATTTTCATTCAAAAACAATTTAAAGACTCAAAGAAAAATATCGGAAGTAATACATCACAAAATTTAAGTGTAGTATTCATTTATTATACAAATAAGTGAGAAATATATGAGGAAAAGTCAAAAAAATGGAAAAAAGGACAAAACTACCCAGCTAACTTATGCCTAGCCTGTTTTGCACATAGCCATCACATGCTTGTACTGAGATCTGTATGCCCCATGCACTACTGTATGCATCAACGCCCGTCTTTTAGTGAATCTCGCCCCATATGCGTGCGAGCATATCCAAATGCATCCAAGACCAATTTTTGAGATATTTTCCAACTTTTTTAGCCTTTTCTCACCTATAAAAAGGCCATTTCCCCCATTGTAAAAATCATCCTTCAAAATCTCTTCTCTTTCTCTATCTTTCTCTCTCTAAAAATATTTCTTAGTTTTTTAATTTTTATTTAGTTTTAAAGTTCTCTTTTTAACAAGAACTAGTTATGCTCTTATAAATTTCTAGTTTTTGATTCAATAAATGGAAATACAAATCTATTTGGAGGTTTCCTAGAAACATAATTAACATCAAAGTTTTGTAAGGATTCTTTCAAGATATAATTTTAAAATGAATACTTTACAGTTATTTTTATGTTTTATTCTTATATGTTATATTTTATTTGTCTATGATTAAAGTTAACATGGCTAACTATTTGTAAATATGATATAATAATAACATTGTTATGCTTGCGAAATATTAAATAGATAAAACATTTCTGTAAAATAAATTGATTTTTTATTCAAGATTTTATATTAAGGACGTTAGATAAAAATATATTATTTTTCATTACAAACTTAAATCTGAAAATCAGATTTTAAGGTTTAATTATCCAATCTGATTTTAGAGTAGTGATCTTTTATTTGTTGGTACAACCTCCCGGTATTTAAAGTAAAGCTCTATATCAAAGTTTTTAAAAGAACTATTATTTGAAAAGTATTGTTAATATATTTTCAGTAATGGTTTTAAAACTTAAAAGTTAGTACTCGGATAATTAAATTCTTATGTTTAATTTGGACACCTTGAATAAATTTTAAAATGTCTAACCCCACCAAATATGTCATTTAAATGGTTCATTTTCAATCTCTTAGAAAAGAGAATTAATTTAATTAACAAAATTAATTATCAATCCTACCCATAAGTGTTAATTGATTTTTTTAATTAATAAAGAATATCTAACCCCACCAAGGTGGTATTTATATAAAAAAGAGATAATCAATTTATATTTATAGTAACCTAAATATTCCACTCTTATGTTTGAATAATAAATTAAAAACTGAAAGTTTATAAGATTATTAACCTAATTAACCTACGGGGTGAATAAGTTATTTTTAATTTTTACCAATTTATAACTTAATAACCTAAACAAAGTGGTCATGCATGCAATCATGTGTAAGAATAAAGTGCGGAATAAAATAATAACACACAAAATTTCTAGGTGGAAACAACGTAGGCCATAACCATGACGTAAGAGGAAAACTACCCGTCCACCCGACCACCTAACTTTCCACTATGAAAATCAAATGTTCAAGTACAAACTTGGTCTTATGGTACCCTCCCTAGATACTTCCCCAATGTACTTTACTTAGGAGCCCGTTCTCTGTTTTCATAGTTTCTAATATTAGCTTGAGTAGTGTCTAGACTGATGTTCCAATAAGCTCCCCGTCAATCAGCTCGTTCCCAAATTAACTACAAAATGGTTAGCACAAAAACACAAGTGTCCGTGTGTGTTCTAAAATAGATTTAATAATGAATAATCCTAACTAGATGATTCAAAACATATGCCACTTAAACCAAATCAACTAGTAAATCCTAGAGCAAGATCAAGCGTAAATTTCATAAAAATAACTTCTTTATAATTTAATAATCTAATCAAATAATTATGATCACATAAAATTATATTATCTGAACATGTATAAATCTAATCAAAAAGAAGTTATATAAAGACAAAACATATCAAATAATTTATTAATAAATACCTCTAATATGATATCAATTTGATATTAATCAATCGCTTGAATGTTTTGTGCTTTAATTATTTTCTATGCTATCATCAGGCACAAATATATATATTGATTATATTTTTGACTTCACTATCATAAATATCATATATATATATATTAGCTTTGATCTCACCTTCACTGCTGCAAATACCACTAACTTTGATCTCACCTTCACTGCTGCAAATACCACAAACTTTGATCTCACCTTCACTGTCGCAAATAGCACTATATTTTTGAATGACTTCTGCGTTTCAGTTATATATATATTAATTAACTTTGCAGCTTACTATACCACTATGCCCTGAAGGCTTTCTTTGTTGTGCCATTGTTTTTGTTCTTCACCAGATTTTGAATGTTTTTTCTTTGTTTTAATCGGCAGCCTTTTCTTTTTCAGCACATATATTTTAACCATAACTCAATGTGTATATATATAGATAATAGCAATTACCTAGGGTTAAATGCATTTTGGGGTTAATTTTTCAAAGCCCATTAAAAACAAAAACTAAATATTATAAAAAATCATTTCTTAAGACACATTATAAAAATATTTAATTAATAATTTCATAAATTGATTATAGTTTAAATAAGTATTTTAGCACCAAAGATAATTTCAGATTTATGAACATGTGCTATAAAATGCATGAATGCAATCCTATGTGTTGTAGTTATAAAAGACATACTTGAAGTACCAATATCTGAAACTCGAGCATTTGTTTGACTTTTTTTGATAGACTTGATAGCATGCCTAAAAACAAGTTTACAGGTAAATACTTCATCCATGAAAATAGCCAACACTCAAGTCCTTACAAACTCCTCCTTTGGAATTTTCGTGTGGCAAAACCTCTCATTCATTACATGACACTTATAAAAATAAGATAAAAATACAATGATGTCCCAGACTCTATAGTGGAACTATCCTATGGTCCGGTCAATCCTTCTTCTCTGCAATTTGACCAGCTTGTAAGTAAGTAAAAAGAAATAGGCAAAGCAAATAACAACTTGGCTTGAAAGCCTTATTATACATTAGTTCAGTTTACATAAAAATAAGTGAAGTGTAGAGAATAATCATGTAGTGTGCATTCATACCAATAAAGCTTAATTAAATATGTTCTCCCCCTATTTACATAACAAAATAAAAACATGGAAGTAAAATACATAATTCTCTCCCCCTTTTTGACATACGAGAAGGACAAAGCATTAGACAAAACAATAAAGCTAAATTCCTCCTAAAGATATAGCAATGTAAAAGCAGAGTAATGTAGAAGTGCAATGTACTTTAAAGTCCCCCTATGTTCTATGACTCTATAACTGAAAAACCAATTAAAAATGTAATAAATAAAAATAAAATGTAAATGAATAAAACTATGATTTTTTTTTTATTTTCATAAATAGCCACATAAGGTATTAAACTCATTTAATCACAAATGAGCATACAACCAATTGAGAATTCATCATATTGTAACCCCAATTTTGATTATTTATCATATAAATAAATAACTAGAATAGAAGAGGTGCAAAAGCACACTCCGCACATATAATGACATATTGACATTTACTTAAAGTAGTATATATGTTTAAACTTCACAAATATGTTAATTAATTCATTATAACCTATCAAGAAAGACTCAAAAAAAAAATATCACCTTTCATGTAAAACTATAATCGAGTCTTCAATCTTACAAATTAAAGTATATCTACTAAAGGAGGACTTCTTTTTTCTTTATTATTATTTTTATATATATGAGGTAAATGATTATAATCTCTATTGGCTCTTTCTTTTTGTGCATTCAATGTACAAGATTTATAAGTAGTCACTTTTTGCATAATCTTTCTTTCTTTTTTCTATTTTTTTTTTTGCACGAGCCATAAACCTAGCATGATGACTTTCACATTAGTTGTGAGGTATCCCTCTCCACTCACTACGATAGCTTCACACATCACAGTAAGTAGCCCTCTCAATACTAGGTGCCTCCATACATTAAAATTTTAGTAAGCAAAAGTAGAACTCAACACAATTTTACAATCAATATTAGTTGAAGTCCTAGAGTCTTTCAAGAAAATTCATAAACTTCAAGAAAAACATATATGTGTGTTCGTGAGTGTGTGAATAATTTTATGTCAACATTGATCATCACATGTATAAGAATATGTATGTGCATATATAAAAATTATGGAATAATTTATACAATAAATATCAAAATGAGTTGAGTCACTAAAAATGAGATTATGTGTATGTAAGTATTAAATAAGTTGAATATCATGTTGGCCAGAAAAGGATGCTACTTTTTTTTGGTAATAAAATTTGAAATCCAATTTGAGGGATAAATTCCCTAGGCACTTCTGAGATACTCAAATCTTTGAGTGTCTATGGCTTTAATGAATATATCAGCAAGTTGTCTCTCAGTAGATACAAACTCAAGTGTTACCACTTTCTCTTGAACTAATTCTTGAATAAAGTGATGCCTAATGTCAATGTTCTTAGTTCTAGAATGTTGAACTCGGTTCTTAGAAATACATATAACACTAGAGTTATAACAATATAAGGGCATCATACCTTGTGGTTGACCGTAGTCCTTGAGCATGTTTTTCATCCAAAGCATTTGTGTGCAAGAGCTTCTTGCAGCAATGTATTCTGCTTCAATTATACAGAGTGAGATAGAGTTATGCTTTTTACTGTGTCAGGATACTAAGTTGTTTCCAATGTAGAAACAACCACCTGATGTGCTCTTCCTATCATCATGGTTACCTGTCTAGTCAAAATTTGTAAAACCATTTACTTCACAAGTAGTGTTAGTAGTAAAATATAAACCATAATTACTTGTTCCTGAGATATACCTAATGATTCTCTTTACATTCTCTAAGTGTGATTCCTTAGGGTCAGCTTGATAACGGGCACACACACCAACACTAAAACATATGCCAGGCCTACTTGCAATGAGGTAAAGTAAACTACCTATCATACTCCTATAAAAGGTTTGATCAACACTTTTACCTTGAGTGTCCTTTGTAATTTTTGTGTTGGTACCTAAAGAAGTCCTTAATGGCTTGCTAGTTTCAAGACCAAACCTTTTAACAAGGTTACATGCATACTTGGTTTGAGAAATAAATATATTATCATGAGATTGTTTGATTTGCAAACCAAGGAAAAAAGTCATTTCACCTACCATGGGCATTTCGAATTCATTTGTCATAACATGAAAAAAATCATCCACTAGTGTACTAGATGTGGATCCAAAAACTATGTCATCCACATAAATTTGAGCTATAAAGATCTCTTCATTACTCCTTTTAATTAATAGTCTTATCAACTCCCCCTCAAATAAATCCCTTGTTCAAAAGATAGTTGGTAAGTCTCTCATACCATGCTCGTAGAGCTTGTTTCAAACCATAAAGAGCCTTTTTGAGTTTGTAAACATGATTTGGAAATTTCAGATCAACAAATCCTTTTGGTTGTTACACGTATACCTCATCATTCAGAAATGCATTCAAAAAGGAAGACTTAACATCCATTTGATATAATTTTAACTTCATGTGATAGGAAATGGCAAGTAAAATCCTAATTGACTCTAGTCTAGCTACAGGTGCAAATGTTTCATCAAATTCAACTCCTTTTACTTGTGTGTAGCCTTGAGCTACCAACCTAGCCTTATTTCTAATAACAATGTCATGCTCATCAAATTTATCTTTGAACACCCATTTTGTTCATATAACATTTTTGTTTTTAGGCTTAGGTAATAATACCCACACATGATTTCTTTCAAATTTAGCTAACTCATCCTACATGGCATTTATCCAAAATTCATCCCTAAGAGCTTCATTCACTTTTTTTGGTTCAAATTGAGAAATATAGCATAAATGGGTTACCTCACTTATTTGTCTTCTTCTTGTTACCATGATTGCATTAGGATTTCCAATTATATTCTTAATAGGATGATTTTTTGAAGTTTGAGTTGGATTTATCATTGATGAGATTGATGCTTCTTCCTTCTTTTCTTCTCTTTCCTCTAACTTCTCTTCTTTTATTCCAATTGTGTCACTGGCTATTGTTAATTGAGGTGTTATGAAATTTTCTTCATTTCCAACTTCTTCACTTGTAATCTGCTTACCTCCATCATCTATAACGACATTTATGGATTCCATAACTACATTAGTTCTACAGTTGAAGACTCTATAGGCTCTACTATTTAGGGAATAACCAAGAAATATACCTTCATCACTTCTTGAATCAAACTTACCCAAATATTCTTGATCTCTATGTATATAGAATTTACTTCCAAAAATATGCATAAATTTTAGATTGGGCTTTTTACCTCTCCATCTCATAGGGAGTTTGGTTTGTACCTGGGCGAAGATACAGATGATTTATAATGTGACATGTAGTGTTTATAGCTTCAGCCCAAAACCTTTTGGAGACTCTCTTAGCATGCAACATTACTATTTCCATCTCTTGAAGTATCCTATTTTTCCTTTCAACTACTCCATTTTTTTGAGGTGTGATAGGAGCAGAGAATTCATGAAAGATACCATGTTCTTTGCAGAAGTCATCATACTTGGTATTTTCAAACTCTTTTCCATGGTCTGTTCTCAGTCTCTTGATGGTTACTATTTTGTCACCTGCTTCAACATGCACTCTTGTACAATATGAGATGAAGAACTCAAAAGCATCTGACTTTTCTCTAAGAAAGTTTACCCACGTGTAGCGAGAAAAGTCATCTACTACAACTATGATATATTTTTACATCCAATACTTTATGTTGTCATAGGACCCATAAGGTCAATACCCATACTCTCTTTGTATTTATACTCTTAATCTTCTGATAAGCAATCCAAGTTTTTTTACCCAATTAACATGGTCCATATACATGTGTTTCAATTATTGAGAGAATAGGTAAACCACGCACAGTCTCAGTTTTACTTAATCTAACCAGATCTTTAAAATTCATATGATCTAGCTTTTGTGCCACAAGGTAGTTGAGTCATTGCTAGCTAGGTTACATGTTACTATGGGTGATGTATCAATATAATAAAAATTGTCATGTGATCTGATTCCCTTAATCATACATTCACCCTTTTGATCTGTTACAATATAGTGATTGTTTGTAAATTGCACATTAAAATCATTGTCACATATTTTACTTATGCTAATCAAGTTTTCCTTAAGTCCATCCACATATAAAAATTCATCAAGTTTAGGGATACCCTCTATTTGGACAGAGCCTTTCCAATAATTTTAAATGTTTTAACATCACCAAAGGTAATTTTCCTTCATTGTATTCCTTAAAGGTTTTAAATAAAGAATGATTCCCCGTCATATGTCTAGAGCATCCACTATCAAAATACCAAGCAGTATTTAATTTAGCTTTAAAAGCTATATGGGCCACAAAGTAGTGCAACTCAGATTTCTTAACCCATCCTCTTTTAATTTTAGACATTTGAGTTACCAATTTCTTATGTTCCTCTTTTTGTGTAGTTCTTGGAATAAAAACTTTACGTTTTGAAAATTTTTGAGGTGTCTTAGAAACATTTGCAGTCTTGATAGAATCATAATAATAAATAAATCTACACTTAGGTCTAATGTTTCCTTTCCTACCACAATGATGACAGATGGGAACAAACTGAATTTTCTTAGAATGATAAGGTGCAGAAACTACCTTCCCTACCTGAGGAATAATGGGTTTTACAAATTGAGTTTTGGATGATGAAGGTGTTGAATGTTCATCTATGTATCCAAGACCTCTCTTATTTCTATGTTGTTTTCCATATTCTAGGACTTTGGTCACTTTTTTAGCACCAATGGTCAAATTCCTCATCATTTCTTTAGCAATACTAAGTTCTTGCCTAAGCTTTTTGTTTTCCTCAGTGGTTTGTGCAAGTCTCATATTCAAGGCATTAATATGATCAGACAATTAATTCCTTTTGATCTATCTCTAGGCTAGAGTAATTTGTTTTGTGAACATTGATGATATCATTAAGTTTAGTTACTTCCACAAGTAGTTTATCCCTCTCTTCCCTAGCACCTAGATAATCCATGAATAGTTTCTCATAACTCGATACATTGAACTTAGACATTAAGAGAGAAGAGTTTACTTCCTCATTTTCTTCATCCAAGCTAAATTCAGAGTCATTGTGGTGTGCTTTGCAAGTTGCAGTGAAGGCATAATAATTAGTATCATCATCCTTTGACTTACTAGCATTGTCCTGCTCACTTTCTGTGTCACTGAGTGTAGCATTAAAGGATTTTCCAAATTTCTTTTTATTATTAGCATAATCTATAGAAATATGAACAAATCCCCCACAAGTAAAGCATTGAGGACTAGTGGGCTTACTTTTCTTACCATCAAGGCTAGAAGGCTTGATTTCCCTTCACTTTCGGTCATTCGAACAACTAGATTGTCCCTTGTTGGATTGATTATTCTGTTGACCCTTCTTCTTTATGAACTTCTTAAATTTTCATGCTAACAAGACTAATGACTCATCATTCTCCATTTTGGAGCTTTTGAATGCCACATCCTTGATTTTCTTGGGATGATCAAGAGAAAGCTCATAGGTTTGAATTGATCTGACAAGTTCATCAATGTTTAATGGGTCCACATTCTTGCTTTCCTCTATCACTGTAACTTTCATCTTGTAGTTTTTTGTTAAGGAGCTTAGGAGTTTGCGTACTTGTATTGGTTGTGGAATTTTCTCACCAAGGTTAGAGCAATCATTAGTGATATCACAAAAGTGAGCATAGAATTGACCAAAAGTTTCATTGTTGCTCATTTTAATGGAATCAAACTCAGATATTAGAAATCTCAATTTTGTTTGTTTTACTTGGGAAGTTCCTTCATGAGCAAGAGCAAGTACATTCCATGCATCTTTAGCAGTCTCACAGTTGGAGATGCAATGGAACTAATCCATCGACACTACAGCAAATATTGAGCTTAGACCTTTTTGGTTTGCCCCACTAAGGGTGCGTTCTTCAGTGGTCCAGTCTCTTCTTGACTTTATGATTGTTACACCATCTTTTGATATCAAAGGTGGTTCCCAACCATCAAGAATAGCATCCAAGACTTTTTCATCTTGTCTAAGAAAGGCTTGTGTGCGAGCCTTCCAGTAAGGGTAATTAAACCCATCAAAGAGTGGGTGTCTAACAGATGACCCACCTTCTTTCATTTGGTCTATAAGTAAGTGTGTGTGTCCCTAAGGATCCATCTCACTAAGTGTGTATAGTGTTGGCTCTGATACCAATTGAAAGTTTATAAAATTATTGACCCAATTAACCTAGAAGGGGGTGAATAAGTTATTTTTAATTTTTACCAATTTACAACTTAAAACCCTAAATAAAGTGGCCAGACATGTAATCATGTGTAAGAATAAAGTGCAGAAATAAAATAATAACATATGAAATTTTTAAGTGGAAACAACTTAGGCCATAACCATGACCTAAGAGGAAAACTACCAGTCCACCCGACCATCTAACTTTCCACTATGAAAATCAAATTTTCAAGTACAAACTTGGTCTTATGATATCCTCCCTAGGATATTTTCCCAATGTACTTTACTTAGGAGCCCATACTCTGTTTTCACAGTTTCTAATATTAGCTTGAGCAGTGTCCAGACCGACGTTCCAATAAGCTCCCTGCCAATCAGCTCTTTCCCAAATTAACTGGAAAATGGTTAGCACAAAAACACAAGTGTCCATGTGTGTTCTAAAATGGATTTAATAATGAATAATCCTAACTTGATGATTCAAAACATATGCTACTTAAACAAAATCAACTAGTAAATCCTAGAGCAAAAAGATCGAGCGTAAATTTCATAAAAATAACTTCTTTAAAATTTAATAATCTAAACAAATAATTATGATCACATAAAATTATCTAATCTGAACATGTATAAATATAATAAAAAAGAAGTCATATAAAGATAAAACATATAAAATAATTTATTAATAAATATCTCTAATTTAATATCAATTTGATATTAATCAATCTTTTTAATTTTGTGTGATTTAATTATTTTCTATGCTATCATCACGCACAAATATATATATCTATATATATTAATTATATTTTTGACTTCACTATCACAAATATCATATATATATATATATTAATTAGCTTTGATCTCACCTTCACTATCGCAAATACCAGTATCTTTTTGAATGACTTTTGCATTTCAGTTATATATATATATATATTAATTAACTTTTCCGTTGTGCCCTTTCTGAATGTTTTCTTCATTGTGCCGTTATTTTTTTCTTCGCCAGATTTCGAATGTTTTTTCTTTGTTTCAATCGTCAGCCTTTCCTTTTTCAGCACATATATTTTAACTCTAACCTTACGTGTGTATATATAGATAATAAGAATGATTTAGGATTAAATGCATTTTGTGATTAATTTTTCAAAGCCCATTGAAAAAAAACCTAATATTATAAAAAATCATTTGTTAAGACATGTAATAAAAATATTTAATTAATAATTTCATAAATTTATTAAAATTTAAATAAATATTTTAGCACCAAAAATAATTTCAGATTTATGAACATGTGCTATAAAATACATAAATACAATCATATGCGTCGTAGTTATAAAAGACATATCTAAATTACGAATATATGAAACTCGAGCATTTGATCAACTTTTCTTGCATAAGTCAATCACTTTGCATAAGGGTCATCAGTAAGTATATTTAATCCTATATATATTCATCATTGTTCATCATTAAACATAACTTGAACTTGAAATAACTTCATATACTTAAATCTATACACTCTCCTTAAATATCTCTCTACATTATAATGAGAGACACTAGTCTCCTCCTTCTTCTCACTATCTAGACTTACTTAAGCATTGGAAGGCCAATGGCCTCCATATTCTATTGCACCCAATCATCGATGTTGACAAAGATTTATGTCAACATTATGTTTGCATGATACACTCAACACATAAAAGGGTTGGAACATTTAGTTGGTATGTTTAGAATGCGTACGTACATTGTGTTTTTTTTTTGTGTTTAAGGATATTTTTTGCAAAATTTAATCAATATTATTTCAAACAAAAATTACTACTTTTGTAGCTCGTTAATGTGATTGTCAAGATATCATTCCAAGGGGTAGATGATGACTCAACAAGGGGACCGGTGACATATTATGGCCATTATCCTTACTGTAATAACTATTATCCTTATATAGGTGGTTAGCAAGGGCATGCCAAGGTGATTGATGAGGAAGTTGGTGAAGGCCACATAAGTTGAATTTTTTTCTACAAATATACACATTTGTGTTGTTTTGATTAATTAGAAAACAAATGAGAGCTCTTCTCGTTTACAAATAGAAGTTTTTGAGTAAAAATAGTTTTCCAAGGTTCATATTAGCAATACGTTGAGTGTGGTTTGGAATTGTTGCTATGTTGAGTGATTTTACAAAATCGATTTTTGGGTGGGTATAATGAAAACTGAATTAAACACCAAAATGTAGTTTTTATTTAGGTACATTTGTATAGGATTTTCTCTTACCCTAAGTTGTATCACTAAGCTAAATCGTTATTGATTATACCACATCACATGGTGGTGAGGTACAAGAGGAGAGCTAGATCAACTTAGACCACAGTTGATATGCAAACAATAGTGGAGGTAGATTATGTGCAGTTGAACAAGGTACTCTAGTTGATAGAGATATAAGCGCATATTTCTTAGGTTGTGAACAATTGATTTACTATTTAATCAATTGTTTGCTTTTGAATATTTGTATTAAGCAACCCGTGAATATTATCATATATTTATGAATCTTATGTGGGTTTATCATGTTATATTATTGTGTTTGTATCATTGCATGCATTATAGTACAATCAAAATTTTATCTAAATTTGTTCCCACGTAAATAAATTTGATTTAGATTGGAAAGCTTTCTTTTCTTTGTACTACTTTCATCATGTTAATTTAAGCCATGTTTGTTGTTGCTACTTATATTATGTCCGTTGATTATTCTTATATGTTATTGTAATTGAAGTAGTTGTTTCTTTGCTATCTTTATTCTTGCCTGTTTGATTTCTTGTGTTTAACACTTCTTTTTTTGCATGCAAGAGTTGAGTAAGTCTCGAGGTGTTCATATCACCTTCTTGTGCACAAGTGTTGGAATTTTTCATTGGGAACCACTATTAATTGCTAGCTTAGTCACTATGGAAATTACGTACCTTTTCACCTCAAACCTCATTGTACTTTTTATTAGCCTTACCTTTTCCAACACCAGAGATCCCATTTTCCCTTGTCTCTTTTGTAAGCTCTTTCACCATCCTTATTCTTCTCAATAGGGTTATCAATACCAAACAAATTAAAAACCACCATTTTCCTTCTTTATTGTTACATTCTTAACATGCATGAGAATTTTCTTTCAGGGCGATTCGAGCCTTATGTGGATGAGGCGGCCACTTTGGACATGGCTAAATAAGAGCCCTCATTTTCTATAATACATATTATATTTTTAAAAAAATAAATAACATATTAAAATAAACATTTAAGAAGATATTAATTTTTAAAAATATGATTATTTATTTTAATTTTATTATTACGGTGATATAGTCCTAGTGTGATTTTCATAGCTACAAAAATAATGTTGAGTTGTTTATTTTGAACTTATAAATAGTTATACTTTAGCGCTATTATTAGGGATGTAAATGAGACGATGTGGGTTAGGGGGATTTATCTCATTACTCATTTGATTAATTATGAGGGCGAAATAGGTACTCTCCATCAGAGTTTTGGATTTTTTTAAAGGGGATTGGATTCCCTACTAACAAAAAAAAATTTAATATCAATTGTATAATAAAAGCCCAAATATTTAAAATTTCAATTATATATGTATATTATGCAATGAAATATAATAAACTTAAAATTTTGAGTACAAATAATAGTTATACTCAAATTCATTATTTTGTTATATTAGTAATCATTAAAATAATTATTATTTTATACATTATTATATTTTACTTTTAAAATTAAAGTATTAATTTAGTGATAAAAATAATATTTTTTAATAAAAATCATTAAATTTAGATCACTTTTATATATCACAATTATATCATAGTCACAATTGACATGACAGTTTTTATTGTATACAGTTATGTGGGTTTAATTGTACTTACCAATAATATTGTGGGACATTATTTGTGATTTATTATAAATTTGTGAAAAATAAACTTTTGCTTAAATTTAACTATAAAATTATGAAAACATATATAATATATTAAAAAAATGAGGATCGAAGAAGAATAAGTGGGATGGAGAGAGTGATCCTTATCTTCAGAACGATCCCCACACGATCATTCTTTATTAGTGCTAAAATCTTATTTTGTTTCTGCAAATTCTTCCTATTATGGAGCAAATTTACGTCCCAAACTATTATTGTTTAATAAAGTTTTTATTAAGAAGTGTTATTTGTATAAATAATAATATAAACATTATTAGCTAATAATAAGAAATATGAACGAATATAGACTTCTAGTTTTATTATCTAAGAAAATATTATAACTTATGGTATAGGTGATATGACACTCCCTAATCTTACCATTATAGATCCAAATTCGAATCTCATAATGTATTTTTTTATTTAATGAAAAAAGAGATAATATGAAAATATTTACCTTCTTAAATAATTAAATCAAAGTATTTGAATTTCTTACAAACTTTCATTTTTTTTCTTTCTATTAGGATTATGCAAAAGTATATACATACGAATATTGTCAAAATGTCTATTTTAAGTTTGAACCCATCTCTTTTTGTATAGGAATCTCTTCCTCCCTTTTTTATAGGTTATCTTTTAATTTTCGTTTGGAAAGAATTCTATGTTTTAGGGATTATAGTGATTCTAAAAAGAAGTAAAAAAAATTGATATATGAATAGATCTTGTATTCTCCTCATTAAAGAGGTTTATATATAACACATAGACAAGTGTGTAAGTTACAAGGGTGGGAGTTCAACGACCTAAATATATGATAAATACATACAATTCAATTTATACTAAATAAGTCATCATAGGCGTTTACATAAATAGGTCGTTAATACAGTGTTGGGGGATTGAGGTCGTCCTATGGCATAGAGCTCCAAATTATGAGGTCTTGATCTCCATTACCTCGCTATAATGCTATAAAGTAGCGAGGTATCGTAATTTAATAGGCCATGTACTTTCAAACTCATCAGGTCTTGATCTTCATCAAGTCTTCATCTTCATTACCTCGTTATATAGTAGCGATGTATCCTAATTGGCTAGGATGTATACTTGTTACGTGTATAATACCAAACATTAACTCTCATATTCTCTTGATTTTGAGAAGTCAAGGGAATAATACTTCATTGTTTGATATTCATATCATCAGCCATGCTGAATAAGAATTCAATTGATTTAAATGGATTACGACCTCTTCAAGTAAAAAACAATTCTCATAGTTTCGAAGTTATTAACTTTGAATTATATTCCCCTAATTAATTTTATTCACTGGATAAATCTTTCAACTTCTCTTTCCCCACTATAAATAGTAGAGAAATTCACTTTTACTCTACCTAGTTTAAATTAGTTAAATTTGTTTTCAAAGAGTTTCAACCCGTTAATTACCTTGATATTACCCTATTCTTGGTTAGATCATTAGGAAAACACTTGGTAGGAATTTCAACTCGTTCATTTAATGAAATCAGTTAGGAGTCAGCCATTATTGTATCCTTAAATCACGACTCAAACAACCTACATATAATTTAGGTAATTTCTTGATTTTTATCTTATTTCCTATGTCTTATAAGGGAAAAGTGGTGGTTCATCTTCTTCTTAAGGAAGTCTTTGCTAAGGACATGCCTTCACAGGGGATCCATCCAAAGAAATATCGCATGACTAAGGTCCTTTAGCAACGAGGTCATTACAAACTAAACAACCTTCTAAAATTGTAGGGAGTAGTGATAATAGGCCTATTATAGGAAGCATCAAGGAAAGAATTCTTGCTCTCCCTACCTCTTCGGGATCCCGAGCGAGCTCTACATCGTCTTCATTGGGTCCAGTACCCGTTATTAGGATCCCTATGTGGCGAATACCAAAGTTCCTCACCCTAAAAATAAATGGGAAAGTTGAAGTGAACCTACTCATAGGATTAAGGATAAACATCGGATTGGGAAAATTCCTAGTGTTCTAATAGTGAATGACCTGATAGAGATTAGGCAAAAGTATGACATCCCTACTCATATAGGTATAATGTTGGTACCTCTTCATCTGTTTGATGCTAATGATCCCCTACCGGGGTGGTAGGTAATACATTTGGAATCCTTTAAGATCGAACTTCACTATCCCTCCCCTAGGATGGTAGCTCGTGCTCTTACTGCTTTTGATATAAACATCGCCCAAGTAAATCCATATGGGTTGCGAACTCTTATGTGTCTCGTTGTGGTCGATGATGAACACAAGATAGACCTTACAAGTGACGAGCTTAGGAGTTTGTATTTTTTGAATAAAAATGGCTTACATAAGATAAAGGCATATATATCTTGTGTCATTGGCCACGTGCTTCATCTTAAACTCCCTGATAGTAGTTCAGGCTATAAAGACAAATATTTTTACATTACTGGGGATATTTGAGGTAACGAGGTAGACTTTTCTGTTCTTTATACTTTGAATCATCACTTTAGTACCACGCAATCTCGTTCAAGAAAACTAATGAGTAAAATGGATATAAGTGGCAAGGAAAATATTAGAAGAATCGAGCTACAAAATACCTCACGTAAAAACTATTGAAATATCCTTATTGTGGCTCGTCTAAAAAATTCTAGGATGTGCAAGGAATACATAGATGAATACCAAGGTTGTATTTTGTTTACGGGGTGATTTTTCAATTTGTGGTTCGTATCATGTTATTAATTTTTTATTTTCCTTATACATGTATGGATTATTCACACATTGACCGAAGGACTTAATAGATATGTCCCCTTCACTGACCTAGGATGAAGTTCCCCTCACAGAACAAGTGGAGGTCATGTCTACTACAGAGGTCATTATCTGGTAATCTAGGTTCTTCCTCTCCTCATAGACACGAGGCCGTTAAGAAAAGGAAATTCAACGAGGAATATACCCTGGGTATTGAAGCCATAGACATCGATGAATTCAAATTTGATGAAGTTATTTTAAAATATGTTGTGGTGTTTGACACCCCTATCACATATTTTAGTGATGAGATATTTAGGCAAACATATCTCAAAAGGGATCTTTTCCAACATTTCGATACTAACATAGAGAGGTGTTAGGTCAGAGCAGCTCGTAAGAGGAAGGGGGCTCAAATGCAAAACTAATAGTTGATTGTATGATTGAGGTAAATTTTTACATCGTTTCTTCCCATAGTTGAGATAAATAAAATCACTAACTTATATATCATCGCAGGCGATGTGTTTGCCTAGAGAATATGAGTTGTCCCTGATGAGCACAATATCAAGTCGCCGATAATGGTGCCTAAAATTTTTGAGTGCAAGACCAACATTTCAAATACCAATCTTGCGAAATACTTTTTGTTTTATAATTTGTAAAAATCTCGCAAGTGCATGAATCATTTTATAGAAAATGATAATTATACTCCCAAGGTCGATCTAAGGAAGGAATATATATGATTTTTAATTTATTATTCAAACTTCTAAAAATGAAATTAAATCTTAAGCATCTTGTCACGATATTTTGGTTTTATTTTTTCATATAATAACATAAAAAATGAACATAGATATAGATATAGATTCAATAAATAATCATGCAAATTTCTCTCATTCATAATAGTGGAGTATTTAAGGATATAATAACTAAGTTAATTATGTTTATTCGTATTATTTTGTTTATTAAAGATATAAATTAATATTTGTTGATTTTTGCTTTTTGGTATGAAAGTGTCATTAGTAGGGCCCAAATTATTTTATTTAATATTAATTAACTAATATCCTTAGGTAGGGCCTATTAATTAATTAAGTATTAAATTTCAGTTTTATTTCTAAGAAAATAGCAAACCATCTAATCACAGCTTTAAGTGAAATCAATTAATTAGACTTTATTCAAGGTGTCTAAATTAAACCTAAGAATTTAATTATCCAAGTACCAATTTTAAAATTTTAAAATCATTACTGAAAATATGACATCAATACATTTCGAATAATAGTCATTGTAAAAAAAACTTTTGAAATAGAGCTTCACTCTAACTACCGGGTGATTGTACCAACAAATAAAAGAGTACTACTATGAATCAAACCTGATAATTAAATTTTAAAATCTAATTTTTAGTTTTAAGTTTGTAATGAAAAATAATATATTTCTCTCTAACATCCTTAATATAAAATCTTGAATAAAAAAATCAATTTATTTTATAGAAATATTTTACCTATTTAATATTTGGCAAGCATAACAACGTTATAATTATATCATTTTTACAAATAGCCATCCATGTTAAATTTAATTACAAACAAATTAAATATAACATATATAAGAATAAAACATAAAAAATAACTGTAAATAATCTCTAAAAATTATACCTTAAAATAATCCATATAGAATTTTGATATTAATTCTATTGCTAAAAAACCTCCAAATTGATATGCATTTCCGCTTATTGAATCAAAAATTAAAAATCTATAAAAACATAGCTAGTTCTTCTCAAAAAGAGAAGAACTTAAAAACTAAAAAAAATGATAACTTTTTAGAGAGAGCAAGAGCTCAAAAAATTATCTACTTAAAATGGGGGAAGAAGGTCCTTTTATAGGTGAGTAAAAAACCAAAAAAGGGGGGAAAATATTTCAAAATTTGAATTTAGATGCGTATGGGGAGCAAAAATTTCAGTAGATAGGCAGTTGGCGCGATAGACGCGCAGTAGGCGCTTGTGAAAATTTGCCCTACTTATGTCGGGAGTGTGATGGCTGCATGCACTAGGTGGGCGTGTACTGCCTACGTGTGGTCGTGTACTAGGCTTGTGCCGACCACATGTAGATGTATGTTGGATGTGTGTTAGTGTGTGTTGGGCGTGCTTGCATACTGCTATGTGCGGGCATCGGCTCAATATATTTGTGATGTATTGTCTCCAGTATTTTTGTTCGTATCTTTAAGTTATTTTGGAATGAAAATACCTAAAAAACAATAAAAATACCCATTATTCCGAAAAGACAAATTTATATAAAAATATGATAAAATTATACAAATATAAATATATTTAATCAATTAAAGTATATTAAATCATGGTAATTTTAGTGCTTTTTAAGAACTCATCAGTCCTTCATGGGTTATAAACACGAGGTGCATGCCAATCGCTTGCAAATCGCACAAGTATGAAAAGGATGCCCTAATAGCCGAGTATGAAGCCAAAATTTCAAAGGTGGAAGGCGATCTAATTGACAAGATTGAGAAATTGAGAAAAGTGGACAACTATTATTTTTAATAGGGAAAACATGCTAAACATTTTAAGCAGGTCGCTAAAGAGGTTGAGGATAAAGCTTGCACTTTGCAAGGTCAATAATGTGCAATGTGAGACCAAGTGAACTCACTTTCTACTTTGGTGGATACCTTGAAATTGAATTGCACCAAATCTTATAGAAATGGCATGAGTTTTATGGTGAGTAGTCTTAAAACTCAAGTTAAGAAGTTGGACATGATCGTGCCATATGTTACCCTAATACGAGCTTTTCAATGTAGCTGGTCTAAGGTGCCCCCGATCGATACCCTATAACCTCATCCCATAGTAATGAGACCACTCATAGTAATCAACCTAAAGGCATAGTGGAAAAAGCCACCCCATAGAAGAGGCCTTGTCTAATATTTTCTAATGTAAGGATAGAAAAAATACATGCATTAAGAATATTTTGGAATTTGAATTTGACTTCATTAAATACAGTTTTATTTAGATTTAATGCCCCACTCATTTTTATTTGTATGATTTATCTGATTACAAAAATTTAGTTCTGAGTGTTTGAGGTCGTGCTTGATAATTAGAATTGATGATAACACCACGTGCAACCTAAAAAAATCCATAAGTTTGTCTAAGGCCGTGGGTATAAAGGACGACCTATTTCTCCCGAGGTGGCCTCTCCAGTTATGAGAAAACTCCATGTTATAAGGGAATGACCTATTTCTCCTACGCGCAGCAAGGAGGTGAATTAGACAAAATTGCACGCTACCAGAGTCATCCCCAATACAAGAAAATGAGATAAATCTCCCTCCTTTAGCGAGGAATTTAATCAAGTCTTCCTCAACACCTAGGTGGATGAAAAGAGTAAGAAATCCAAAGTGACCCATGGTCTATCTCGGCTGATGACCAAGAGATCTTTAACTAAACTGAGGGAGGTCAACATTAAGACACCGAGTGGTAGTGTAAATGCACTCTTACCATCGAACATATTGCAAACTGATAAATTATCACTAGAGGAGGTGATAACTATATTTTATATAGTTATTTTTGTCTATTTTATTAATTATAATTACTATGTTTTTTTACTTTTTTAGTTAATTTTTAATTAATTAAATTAATATTTACTATTAGTTTTTTAATAAAAATATTTTTAAGAAAATTAATGAATTTGAATAAAAAAGGGACTTAATTGCAATTAATAAAAGCTAAAAATATAATTTGAATTAAAAGTTGGTGAAATTGCAAATATCAAAAGATTAAAATTTAATTTGAGTTAAATTTGAGGGTCAAAATGCAATTAAAGAAAGTATAATTTTTTACACAGGAGAAGGAGCCACTAGCGCCATTATTCACGCATGACACGCACCATATGATCAATAAATCAATGGTCACGATCCTACGCGGGTAATGAAAACGCAAAAAAATCGATTGGACATGGGTTTCATGGATGCAAGCTGCACGGCGCGTAGAGTGGGACCCATGTGTCAATTGTGCAGAATATTCTCCCGAGGCGCATCTCATCGCTCACTGTTGAATCAACTTTGAAAGGTCAAGATGCATACACGAGGGGAATCAAGCCTTCTCACATCGAGCAGTGTGCTTATATCCCGTGCGATGCAGTTCATCGAAGCAACGTGCGCGCTTGCGTTCCACCGAATACGTGATGAACGAAAACCGGCATCGCCGATTCTTGCCAATACTTTCGTTTTAATATTTATAAAACTCTCGCAAGTGCACGAATCATTTCGTAGAAAATGATAAGTATACTCCCAAGGTCGATCTAAGGAAGGAATGTATGTGGTTTTTAATTTATTATTCAAACTTTTAAAAACGAAATTAAACCCTAAACATCCTGTCACGATATTTTGGGGTTTTTGTGTTTTTAATCTAATTACAGAAAATTAAACATAGATTCAATAAACATTGATGCAAATTTTATATTTTATAAATAGTGGAGTATTTATGGATATAATAACTAAGTTAATTATGCTTGCTCGTATTATTTAGGTTATTAAAGATATGAATTGATATTTATTGATTCTCCCTTTTTTGTATGAATACCACCTTTGGTGGGGTTAGATATTCTTTGTTAACTAAACAAATCAATTAACACCAATGGGTGGGGTTGATAACTAATTTGGTTAATTAAATTAATTCCCTTTTCTAAGAGATTGAAAATGAACCATTTAAATGCCACCTTTGGTGGGGTTAGACAGTTTAAACTTTATTCAAGGTGTCCAAATTAAACCTAAGAATTTAGTTATCCGAGCACTAACTTTCATGTTTTAAAACTACTATTGAAAACGTGTTGTCAATACATTTTCAGATAATAATTCTTATAAAAACTTTTGAAATAGAGCTTCACTCTAACTACCGGGCGATTGTACCAACAAATAAAAGAGCACTACTCTAAATTAGACCGGATAACTAAACCTTAAAATCTAATTTTCAAATTTAAGTTTGTAATGAAAAATAATATATTTCTCTCTAACATCCTTAATATAAAATCTTGAATAAAAATAAAATCAATTCATTTTAGAGATTTTTACCTATTTAATATTTCGCAAGCATAACAACGTTATTATTATATCATGTTTACAAATAGCTAGCACAGTTAAATTTAATCACAGACAAATTAAATATAACATATAAGAATAAAGCATAAAAAATAACTACAAAGAAAATAAAATCCTTACAGAACTTCGACGCTATTCCTGTTGCTAGAAAACCTCCAAACGGAATTTGCACTCCCATTTATTTAATCAAAAAGCTAATAAATTACAAAAACATAACTAGTTCTTCCCAAAAAGGGAAGAACTCTAAAACTAAGAGAAACTAGCTAAAACATAAGAAAAACTAAAAAAACCTAAAAACTAAGAAATGGAGAGAAAGAAAGAAGAGAGAAGTGTGTTTTGAGGTGTGTTTTTGAAGTGAAGGGAAAAGGGGTATTTATAGGTGAGAATGGAGAGAAACAATGAGTAAAAAAATGTTAAAAAAATGTTAAAAAATGCAAAAATGCGTAATGGGAATGCTGAGGTCATCAATGACGTTAGCATGACGTCATGGGGGTGGCTGCACGTGAAAAATGGGGCGAAAAGGGCGTCGGCGCGCGCGGAGGGCAGCTGGGCGCTTTCTGCTGTAGCGGATGAAACGATACCAGCGCAGCGATTGTGCGCGGATGAACAAGCCACGCGCGCACTTTGCGCGGATGAACGATAACCGCGCGCAGCGGCTGCGTGGATGAACGATGTGCAGCTCGGCACGGTTGGGCGCTGGTGTGCGCGGGATGGGCTGCTCCGGGCGCAATTTTCTCCTTTTTGACATTTTTGATATTTTTGACCTTTTTACCCATTTTGTCCAATTTTTCCATATTTGTTAACCTTTTCCCACTTATTTATTAATATATTTGTGATGTATGGCTTCAAGTATTCCTCTTTGAGTCTTTAAATTGCGTTTTTAAGCCAAAATACCTGAAAAACAATAAAAATACCTGTGATTCCGAAAAAGACAAATTTATATAAATATATGATAAAACATATATATATATATATTTTTAATCAATTAATGTACATAAAATCATGGTTATTCCTCAAGCATAAGTTATTTTAATCTCTTTAAACAATCATGATTTATTATAATAATTAGTCGAAAATCATTTTCATATTTCATGTCAAAAATGTATCAATTTAATTTCACCCCATTTCAGTGTCATGAATCGACCTAATTCAATTCTATTCCTCACAAGTCAATACTCTCGAAACACTGAATCCTATGGGTTCAAACACTCATACTATTTTTTATGCGAAAGAGTTGATGTATAGAAATGAACTAATATGTTCGCATATGTATAAAGAATAAAGGCTCAAAATGTTATTTTAACATTGATCACATGAAAGGAATCAAATGTATAAATTATAAAGATATCATATATAAATCAAAATCATTAAGAAAGAATTTCAAGATATATGCCTTTTACAAATGAAGGGAGTGCAATGACTTTTTAGGGAATTATTTCCTATATCTTTCTTTTGTAATTAACTTTTACTCACAACTTTGTAGGCAATGTGGGTTATAGTATACAGATTATACTATATATTCTTTATCTCTCTATTTTTTTCTGAAGATATTTCTCAATATATGTATTTTAGAGAGTCAACCCAATGCATGATTGTACATTGTTTTTTTGGATTTTGGTGAAAGTGGTTAATTTTGTGTCTTTTCTGTTTGATCTTGGTTTACGTAACCCTAGATATGTCTTCTTTTTTTGTAGCAGTCATGCATGAACGAGATATAAGCATATACTATCAATTTCTACTCAAATCATTTAATCTAAGAAAAAATAATAAAAAATATATTATACTCTATTAAGATGAGAAAAAAATTCATACATTCAATGCTAATACCTATAGAGATCATCTAAAAATTTGAAGAAATAAGAAATGTATTTAGAGTAGAAAAAATATATATTTCACTCTGAATAAAGGAAATTAGGCTCAAATTATATCTCACAAAGGTAGTCTCCACTAAAAAAAATTCATAAAAAACGATTTTGGGTTTAATATAATTTCTACATCTTATCAAGAAATACTAGTTATGACAAAAACTAACTAATTATCAAAAAAATAATTACAAAATATTTCATGATATGTTTTCAAAAATTAATCTAACAGTACAAAAGACTTAACTATTTACTTAAATTTGATTTAAAGAAATGATAAATTTTTGTGAAAAAGTTTTTTTTAATTCCAAAAATTACTAAATCACACAAAATAGAAATAAAACCAAACATACAAAAAATGAAAAAGTATATGTTTTTGTTTTTAATTTTTTTTTTTAAATTGTTAAAACTTGTTTTTTAATTAAGCATGGTAACTTTTCACCACCCCAACCTAGAATTTACATTATCCTCAATGTAACAACTGTAAATTAAAGATAATGAGAAAAGAGAAGAAAGATTACCTATTTCTCGAGAAAGTGCAAGTAGTAATGGAAAATGCAGGTGCATCCATCATATTCATCATTAAAGTGTACGTACGTATCATTGAACTTCTAACATCTCAACAAATATTTTTAGTTTTAACAATTTAAAAATTATTCACATGTAATTAGAATGAAATAAATAATAAAATTAAGTAAATAAAACAAATAAAAGAAAATTACCTAAAATGATGGGTCAGCTTCGTCCCATCCAAGTTAGTTTAACGCCTTAGCAAGAGCGTAATTGGGGATTTCATTTAAGTAAACTCAATGTCCCATCATCATTGAGTCAATCAAACCTTCAGGTAAGACAAGGTCAGTTGTCTACCTATACTTTTTCAAATACGCCCTATTTATTTTCAAATTTGTTTTTGTACTTAAAACCAGAGGCATTCTCTGAGTTTTAGATAACCCGCATCTAGGTACAAATCAAATAATTAACGCATAAAAACACAATTGTACCTAGATTAAACAAAGCAACTAACTCCTTAGATTATAATTAAAAATTTAAAATTTTGGAGGTAGTTTCAGAATTTATGTTTTTTTTTGTGTTTTTTTAAGAAAAAAAAATAACATAATCAAGATAATCTCAAGAAGTTGTTCCCAGGGAAAGAATGGTGGTCACAAAGGCTTAAAAACCATCCTCCTAGAGCCGTTAACAACGCTCCTGCAGAAAGACTAGTTGGCACAGGCTTTCCAAGAACTAGTCTCTGCATTTAACTCCTCAGATCTTTACTTTTCATGTTATTAAGTTAAATTAAATAAAAATTTAAGTTAATGAAAATGTAAGTTAATTAAGTTTAAAGAAAAGGTTAATTAAGTTATGTGAATTAAAAAAAATCTAAGTTAATTAAATGAAGTTAAAAAAAATCTAAGTTAATTAAGTTAGTAAAAAAAAAGTTAATTAAGCAAAGTGAAGTAAAAAATCTAAGTTAATTAAGTTAAGTGAAAAAAAAAGTTAATTAAGTTAACTGAAGTAAAAAAAATCTAAGTTAATTAAGTTAATGAAAATTTAAGCAAAAACTTAAGTTAATGTTAAAAAAAAATCTAAGTTAATTAAGTTAGTAAAAAAAATTAAGTTAAGTAAGTTAAATAAAAATCAAGAAGAAAAAAAAATAGCTAAAGAAAGAAAAATAATAAAATAAAATAAAATTGAAAAAGGTAAAAGAAAAGAAAATAAAAAATAAATAAATAAATAAAATAAAATTATGATTTAAAATAAAAAAAATAGTAAAAATTAAACTCAAAAAATTAAAATTTTGGTTTTTTTTTATTTTTTTTTTATTTATGATTTTTTTTATTTATGATTTATTTATTTATTTATTTATTTATGATTTATTTATTTATTTATTTTATTTTTATTTTATTTTTATTTGTTTTATTTTTTTTCGAAATTTTAAATTCCAAAATTATTTTACTATTAACACTATATTTATCAAACAATTTAAAATTAGAATTTTTTTTTATTTTTAAAACTATTTTTTAATTAAGCATGGTAACTTTATTTTACTATTTACAAATAATTTTTTTTTAATTAGTTTTTTTTTTTAATTTTTTTTATTCATGAACGGTAAATTGTTTTTTTTTAATTCAAATTTTAAAATTCTAAATTATTTTATTATACATGGTACAATTTTTATTTAAAAATGTTCTTTTCTTTTGTTATTTTTTTTTACTATTCATGAACAGTAAAAACTTTTTACTTCAAATTTCAAATTTTAAAATTATTTTACTATTTATGCTATAATTAATTTTATTTATTTATTTATTTATTTTTTATTTATTTTTTATTTATTTTTTATTTATTTTTATTTCTTATGAAATTTGAAATTTGATTAAATTTTTTTATTTTTTTATTTTTTTAAAAAAAAAAATCACAATTATTTACAACACAAAAATATTTTTAAAATTTTGATAAATAAATTAAAAACGCTATTCCATCCTCAAGAATCCAAGGCAAAACTTGATGAACGAAACCCAGATCGCATTCTTCGCTAATACTTTGGTTATAATATTTATAAAACTCTCAAGTGCGAATCATTTCAGAAAATGATAAGTATCCTCCCAAGGTCGATCTAAGGAAGGAATGTATGTGGTTTTTAATTTATTATTCAAACTTTTAAAAACGAAATTAAATCCTAAACATCCTGTCACGATATTTTGGGGTTTTTGTGTTTTTAATCTAATTATAGAAAATTAAACATAGATTCAATAAACATTGATGCAAATTTTATATTTTATAAATAGTGGAGTATTTATGGATATAATAACTAAGTTAATTATGCTTGCTCATATTATTTAGGTTATTAAAGATATGAATTGATATTTATTGATTCTCCATTTTTTGTATGAATACCACCTTTGGTGGGGTTAGATATTCTTTGTTAACTAAACAAATCAATTAACACCTATGGGTGGGGTTGATAACTAATTTGGTTAATTAAATTAATTCCTTTTTTCTAAGAGATTGAAAATGAACCATTTAAATGACACCTTTGGTGGCGTTAGACTGTTTAAACTTTTTTCAAGGTGTCCAAATTAAACCTAAGAATTTAGTTATCCGAGTACTAACTTTCAAGTTTTAAAACTACTACTGAAAACGTGTTGTCAATACATTTTCAGATAATAATTCTTATAAAAACTTTTGAAATGGAGCTTCACTCTAACCACCTATGCGAGGCGATTGTACCAACAAATAAAAGAGCACTACTCTAAATCGACCGGATAACTAAAACCTTAAAATCTAATTTTCAGATTTAAGTTTGTAATGAAAAATAATATATTTCTCTCTAACATTCTTAATATAAAATCTTGAATAAAAATAAAATCAATTCATTTTAGAGATTTTTACCTATTTAATATTTCGCAAGCATAACAACGTTATTATTATATCATTTTTATAAACAGCTAGCACAGTTAAATTTAATCACAGACAAATTAAATATAACATTTAAGAATAAAGCATAAAAAATAACTACAAAGAAAATAAAATCCTTACAGAACTTCGATCCTATTCCCGTTGCTAGAAAACCTCCTAACGGAATTTGCACTCCCATTTATTGAATCAAAAAGCTAAAAAATTACAAAAACATAACTAGTTCTTCCCAAAAAGGGAAGAACTCTAAAACTAAGAGAAACTAGCTAAAACATAAGAAAAACTAGCTAAAACATAAGAAAAACTAAAAAAACCTAAAAACTAAAAAATAGAGAGAAAGAAAGAAGAGAGAAGTGTGTTTTGAGGTGTGTTTTTGAAGTGAAGGGAAGGGGGTATTTATAGGTGAGAATGGAGAGAAAAAATGAGTAAAAAAATGTTAAAAAAATGTTAAAAATGCAAAAACCCGTAATGTGAATGCTGAGGTCATCAATGACGTCAGCATGATGTCATGGGGCGGCTGCACGTGAAAAATGGGGCGAACAGGGCGTCAGCGCGCGCGGAGGGCAACTGGGCGCTGCGCTGCGCGCGGATGAACAGTACCCAAGCGCGCAGTTATGCGTGGATGAACAGTACCCCCGCGCACAGCTCGGCGCGGCTGGGCGCTGGCACTTGCGGGATAGGCTGCTCCGGGCGCGATTTTATCCTTTTTGACATTTTCGACCCATTTTGTCCAATTTTTCCATATTTGTTGACCTTTTCCCACTTATTTATTAATATATTTGTGATGTATTGGTTCAAGTATTCCTCTTTGAGTCTTTAAATTGCGTTTTTAAGCCAAAATACCTGAAAAACAATAAAAATACCCGTGATTCCGAAAAAGACAAATTTATATAAATATATGATAAAACATATAAATATATATATTTTTAATCAATTAATGTACATAAAATCATGGTTATTTTAGTGCTTTTTGAGCACTCATCACAACCCCTAACCAACTTCTTGCTAGTCCCTTAGCAAGAGAAGCGATAAAAACTAAAAATTAAACTATCCTGAATCACTTCCGTGGATTGACACGGTTGCATTTAGCCTATGCAACAAGCCTTTAAACCCCTAAGTTGCCCTAGTGGACGAGTTTGAGTCTCGTGAGGGTTTTCAGTAATGATACCCACAAACATTGAACTAAATGTAAAAATCAAAAGAAACAATAAAAACAAACAACTTAAAAATTAAATTTACAACAAAATCACAAATTAACAACATCTCACAAAAATGTCTCATACTTTTTAATCTCCTTTAAGATCATAATTAAAACCTCAAGCATAAGTTATTTTAATCTCTTTAAACAATCATGATTTATTATAATAATTATTCGAAAATCATTTTCATATTTCATGTCAAAAATGTATCAATTTAATTTCACCCCATTTCAGTGTCATGAATCAGAATTCGCTTCGACTCTATTCCTCACAAGTCAATACTCTCGAAACACTGAATCCTATGAGTTCAAATACTCATACTATTTTATATGCGAAAGAGTTGATGTATAGAAATGAACTAATATGTTCGCATATGTATAAAGAATAAAGGCTCAAAGTGTTATTTTAACATTGATCTCATGAAAGGAATCAAATGTATAAATTATAAAGATATCATATATAAAAATTATTTTCATGCATAAATCAAAATCATTAAGAAAGAATTTCAAGATATATGCCTTTTACAAATGAAGATAGTGCAATGACTTTTTAGGGAATTATTTCCTATATCTTTCTTTTGTAATTAACTTTTACTCACAACTTTGTAGGCAATGTGGGTTATAGTATGTAGATTATACTATATATTCTTTATCTCTATTTTTGAAGATATTTCTCAATATATGTATTTTAGAGAGTCAACCCGTATGTACCAGATTGTACATTGTTTTTTTGGATTTTGGTGAGTGGTTAATTTTGGGTCTTTTCTGTTTGATCTTTGTTTAGGTAACCCCAGATATGTCTTTTTCTTTGGAGCCGTCGTGCATGAACGAGATATAAGCGTACACTATCAATTTCTACTCAAATCATTTAATCTAAGCAAAAATAATAAAAAATATATGATACTCTATTAAGATGAGAAAAAAATTCATACATTCAATGCTAATACCTATAGAGATCATCTAAAAATTTGAAGAAATAAGAAATGTATTTAGAGTAGAAAAAATATATATTTCACTCTGAATAAAGGAAATTAGGCTCAAATTATATCTCACAAAGGTAGTCTCCACTAAAACAAAATTCATAAACACCGATTTTGGGTCTAATATAATTTGTACATCTTATCAAGAAATACTAGTTATGACAAAAACTAACTAATTATCAAAAAAATAATTACAAAATATTTCATGATATGTTTTCAAAAATTAATCTAACAGTACAAAAGACTTAACTATTTACTTAAATTTGATTTAAAGAAATGATAATTTTTTGTGAAAAAGTTTTTTTTTAATTTATTCCAAAAATTACTAAATCACACAAAATAGAAATAAAACCAAACACACAAAAAATGAAAAAGTATATTTTTTATTTTTTTATATATATTTTTTATATTTCTAAATTGTTAAAACTTTTTTTTTAATTAAGCATGGTAACTTTTCACCACCCCCAAACTAGAATGTTCAAGTAGTAATGGAAAATGCAGGTGCATCCATCATATTCATCATTAAAGTGTATACACACAAATCGCTGTGAACTTCTAACATCTCAACAAATATTTTTAGTTTTAACAATTTAAAAATTATTCACATGTAATTAAAATGAAGTAAACAATAAAATTAAGTAAATAAAAGAAAATTACCTAAAATGATGGGTTGCCTCCCATCCAACCGCTTAGTTTAACGCCTTAGCAAGACGTAACTGGGGATTGCATTTTAAGTAAACTCAATCTCCCTCATCATTGAGTCAATCAAACCTTCAGGTAAGAAAGGTCTGCCTATACTTTTTCGGTCATGCCACTATTGATTTTCAAATTTCTTTTTGTACTTAAAACTAGAGGCATACTTTGACGGTTTTAGATAACCTACATCTAGGTGCAAATCAAATAATTAAGTCATTAAAACACAATTGTACCTAGATCAAACAAAGCAACTAACTCCTTAGATTGTAATTAAAACATTAAAATTTTGGAGATAGTTAAAATTTTTGTTTTTGTTTTTTTAAATAACATAATGGTATTAACCAAGAGTGCTCCTGTGAAAGAATGGTGGTGCAAGGCTCCTTAAAACCATCCTCCGGCAGAACAACGTTCCCGAAGAAGACTAGTGCCGCAAAGGCTTCAAGCTAACTACCAGACAAAACTCCCTTAGATCTTTACTTTTCATGCTATTAAGTTAATTAAATTAAGTTAAGTAAAACTCTAAGTTAATGAAAATCTAAGTTTAAAAAAAAGGTTAATTAAGTTAAGTGAAGTAAAACAAATCTAAGTTAAGTTAAAAAAAATCTAAGTTAATTAAGTTAAGTTAAAAAAAATCTAAGTTAATTAAGTTAAGTTAAAAAAAAATCTAAGTTAATTAAGTTAAGTTAAAAACAAATCTAAGTTAATTAGGTTAGTAAAAAAAACTAAGTTAATTAAGTTAAATAAAAATCAAGAAGAAAAAAAATAGCTAAAGAAAGAAAAAAATAAAATAAAAATAATGAAATAAAATTGAAAAAGGTAAAAGGTAAAAGAAAATAAAATAATTTTTTTTATTTTATTTTATTATTTTATTTTATTATTTTTATTATTTTTTTATTATTTTTATTATTTTTTTATTATTTTATTATTTTTATTTTTTTATAATTTTTTATATTTTTTATATTTTTTATATTTATTTATTTATTTATTTATTTATTTTATTTTTCCGAAATTTCAAATTCCAAAATTATTTTACTATTAACAGTATATTTATTAAATAATTTAAAATTAGAATTTTTTTTATTTTTATTTTTTTATTTTTAAAACCTTTTTTTAACTATTTATGAATGGTAACTTTATTTTACTATTTACAATATAATTTTTTTTTTGAAATTTTTTTTTTTAAATTAAAATTTTTGAATTTTTTTTTTACTATTCATGAACGGTAAATTTTTTTTTTAATTCAAATTTTAAATTTCTAAATTATTTTATTATTAACGGTACTATTTTTATTTAAAAATGTTCTTTTTTTTTGTTAATTTATTTTTACTATTCATGAACGGTAAAAACTTTTTACTTCAAATTTCAAATTTCTAAATTATTTTACTATTTATGCTATAATTAATTTTTTATTTTATTTTTTTAATTTTTTATTATTTCTTATGAAATTTGAGATTTGATTAAATTTTTTTTATTTTTTTCTTAAAAAAAATCACAATTATTTACAACACAAAAATATTTTTAAAATTTTGATAAATAAATTAAAAAAGCTTATTCCTTCGAACTGAGCCAAAAACTTGATGAAATGTAATCGTGATCGCGAAAAACTTTGATGAGCAGCGAGCATCGCTGATCCATTAATACTTTGGTTTTATATTTATAAAACTCTCAAGTGCGAATCATTTCGTAGAAAATGATAAGTATACTCCCAAGGTCGATCTAAGGAAGGAATGTATGTGGTTTTTAATTTATTATTCAAACTTTTAAAAACGAAATTAAATCCTAAACATCCTGTCACGATATTTTGGGGTTTTTGTGTTTTTAATCTAATTACAGAAAATTAAACATAGATTCAATAAACATTGATGCAAATTTTATATTTTATAAATAGTGGAGTATTTATGGATATAATAACTAAGTTAATTATGCTTGCTCATATTATTTAGGTTATTAAAGATATGAATTGATATTTATTGATTCTCTCTTTTTTGTATGAATACCACCTTTGGTGGGGTTAGATATTCTTTGTTAACTAAACAAATCAATTAAAACCTATGGGTGGGGTTGATAACTAATTTGGTTAATTAAATTAATTCCTTTTTTCTAAGAGATTGAAAATGAACCATTTAAATGACACCTTTGGTGGGGTTAGACAGTTTAAACTTTTTTCAAGGTGTCCAAATTAAACCTAAGAATTTAGTTATCCGAGTACTAACTTTCAAGTTTTAAAACTACTACTGAAAACGTGTTGTCAATACATTTTCAGATAATAATTCTTATAAAAACTTTTGAAATAGAGCTTCACTCTAACTCTTAGGGCGATTGTACCAACAAATAAAAGACCTTACTCTAAATCGACTGGATAACTAAACCTTAAAATATAATTTTCAGTTTTAAGTTTGTAATGAAAAATAATATATTTCTCTCTAACATTCTTAATAAAAAATCTTGAATAAAAAATAAAATCAATTCATTTTAGAGATTTTTACCTATTTAATATTTCGCAAGCATAACAACGTTATTATTATATCATGTTTACAAATAGCCAGCAATGTTAAATTTAATCAACATAAATTAAATATAACATTTAAGAATAAAGCATAAAAAAATAACTACTGAAAGAAAATAAAATCCTTCTGATTGATGCCATTCCCGTTGCTAGAAAACCTCCAAAGCGAAATTTGCACTCCCATTTATTCAATCAAAAAGCTAATAGATTACAAAAACATAACTAGTTCTTCCCAAAAGAGGAAGAACTTTAAAACTAAGAAAAACTAGCTAAAACATAAGAAAAACTAAAAAAACCTAAAAACTAAGAAATGGAGACAAACAAAGAAGACAGAAGAGTGTTTTTTAGGTGTGTTTTGAAGTGAAGGAAAGGGGGCATTTATAGGTGAGGATGGAGAGAAAAAATGAGCAAAAAAGTATTAAAAAATGCAAAAACGCGTAATGGACATGGTGAGATCATCAATGACGCCAAGATGACGGCCATGTGAAGCTACAGACTTGAAAAATGGGGCTAAAACGCGTTGAGGCGTGCGGAGGGTTGCATTAAGTGCTGCGCGGCTCGTATGCAAGTAAAATGCCCAGTACATTTGCGTAGCATTGGTCAAGCGGCCGAGTGCGATTTCCGATCTTTTGACATTTTTGACCTTTTTCGACCCATTTTGTCTATTTTTTCCATGTTTGTTGCCCCTTTCCCACTTATTTATTACTTTATTTGTGATGTATTGCTTCAAGTATTCCTCTTTGAGTCTTTAAATTGCATTTTTAAGCTAAAATACCTGAAAAACAATAAAAATACCCGTGATTCCGAAAAAGACAAATTTATATAAATATATGATAAAACATATAAATATATATATTTTTAATCAATTAATGTACATAAAATCATGGTTATTTTAGTGCTTTTTGAGCACTCATCAATACGAAGCTGCCACATGTTTCCTTAAATTTCCATCCAATCATATGGTGACATGTGGCATATATTTTGTGAAATCAAAACGCAGAAATTGGCGCACTCCTTGTTCTCTCCACGGGTGTTTAGCTTTTATTATGCTTCATATTTCTGTCCCCCACATTTATTTTTATATAAAAATAAATAAAATAGTTGTTTAGTGGGGATATATTAGGAGACACGAGGAAAGACGTGGGGGAGTTTTAGTTTTTGGTTTTAGTTTTTCAGTTTTGTTTTTTCATTTTTCCAATTCATCTTAATTTTTAGTTTCTTCTCTGCATGTTCTCTACAACAAACATAAAATTTCTTTAATTGTTTATGTTGTCATTTTCTTAGGAAATAGAGAGGAAGAAGACAGTGAAGAAGAACGGAAGGGAAGAAATTTATTTTTCATTGAGGAATCGTGAAAGAGTTTCTCCTAATCTTTTTCTTTTAAATTTTATTTCTTTGAAATGTCTGATTATTGTTGTATTGTAATTTTAATTTCTGCTATGAACTAATTTATTTGTTCTAGGGTTGTAGTGTAGCTTAAATTATGAAACTTGAATTAATTATTTTTGAATGATTTATGGAACGGTTTTAAGTTGTTTATTTTATCTGTGCTTAATGCTTTTAAGTATTGAAAGATTAATTAATTGATCTGTGACACTTAAATAAACTTGGAAAAGGCATTTTTGTGTGTTGCTCGTGATAAAATAACATATATATATATATATAAGGGATATGAATATACCTTTATTGTACGTGTAACTATTTGAGAACTTAGAACTTAATAAATCTAGTTGAATTTAATTCTCATAGGAATATAGTGAATTATTTTAGCGAGATGTGTCTATATGGAGCTCGGAAGAGATATATAGATAAAATTAGGAATTCTTGGTTAACAATTTAAAATACGAGAACATAAATCAAGAGAAAATAAAATGATTCAAGTGGATTAATTTGGTGAAACTGCAATCCTAGAATTTTCTTACAAACTGTTATAAAAATTAGTTAGTCAAACTGCATCAAATTATTGACTGTTTGGATAAAATCAGGTTGAAATAATTTTAGTAATTAACTAACTATAGTAACAAATCTCCGTGAGAACGATAACTTACTTATCAAATTTATTACTTGTGACCGTGTATACTTGCACGTTTTTATGTTCTTGAAAAGAGACAACATGAGGGAATGTCTTCGTTGAGGGAAGATATTAGTCCACTACAAAGTATATATCCCATAAGAAGAGAACGGGGTGAAGTTAGTGGTATCAATGACCTTTTCAAAAATGGGATGTTCAATATTACGAATGCTTAGGATGAACTATATCACCATTTTGGTTGCCTAAAGATCGACTGTCTATCTACGCAGCCTGTAAGTGAAAGAAAGGAACGATCTGGCATATGATAGCCAGGCTCGTGCTCAACGTAAGTGACCTATTTGGATATATACATAAAAATTGTAGATTTATTATTATTATTATTATTATTATTATTATTATTATTATTTATCTCTTTGTGGTATGATTTGAACACAGGCCATAGCTTTGGTGAGAGATTTAGAAAAAAAAACGGAAACATGTTGGGAAATAGTAAAATTTGAAGATCAGAAGTTATGTGTGTTGAAAACTCACCGTGGAGCCATGGAACAGGAACTGGCAGATATATACGAGGAATTAAAGCTTACATATCTCGAACGGGAGAGATACAAGGAGGAGGAACATGTATTTCATAAATTGGTAAAGAATTGGAAACATAGAGCGCTTGAGAAAAATACTCATAAAGTTCCTATAGTAGAAGATTTGGAAGTGCCTTTGCTATGAAGTGACCCAATTTTTAAGAGGGATTTATTGTTATGTATGTAATTCTTATATGTATTTTCTTGGTGAATGTAATTTGTCTGAAAATCACTTGAACTCCATTTATTTATATAAATCGTAGATTGTCAAAATAATGAATTATCATATGTCGTGTGAATGTTATTAAGACTTATGTTGAGTGGATCATGTATTAATACATGCATTGTAAAGTGGTGGAAAATGTAATTGAATTCTAAAATGGGGATTAAAGGACTCCATCCTCCAATCATAAGGCATGGGATGAATCTCGTATCCGAAGTGGGGGGTTAGTGGACTCCTTCCACCTATCATGGGGTGGTCGTCTGTAACTATGAACGAGAAAGAAGACATCTATGAGCAAAACTAATTACGACTCTTAAACCAATACTAAAGAGGAGGTTCACTATGGAACTCAAAGATCTTTCTTAAGATGTATCTTGTATCTCAAGTGGAGGGGTTAGTGGACTCCACCTCTAATCATGAGGCAGGGTAAATCCCGCATCCCAAGCGAGAGAGTCAGACGAATCCTTCCAACTTAGGGGGTCATTAAATGAATTTTACAAGTTAGGCAACATGTGATGGTGAGAATCCAACCCTTGCATTTTCTCCTTGGGACGTATCCTACATCTCAAGTGAGGGGTCAATGGACTCCACCTCCAATCATGAGGCATGGGATGAATCATACATCCCAAGCAAGAGGGTTAGTTAACTCTTTCTAACTTGAGGGGTCATTAAATGAATTTCACAACATATGGTAAATCTCAAAAGACATTATACTTCTCAATACATCGAATATATAGAACTTCATACATAATATTTCTTGAGGTGTTCTCCATTCAACCTCAATGCTTCCTTTATGCCGTCACGTTCTATCAAATAAGATCCCCCTAGGATAGTATTCCATATTCGATATGGACCTTCCCATGTTGCAACAAACTTTCTAGCAGTAGTTTCAATTTTGTTTCCTAATGATCTCCGCAAGATCCATTCCCCTATACTGAAGCTCTTATGCTTGGCAAATTTATTATACGTCCTTTGAATTACTCTTTTTTGTGACTCGATTCGTATCAAAGCTTCCTCTCGTTTCTCTTCAACTAATAAAAGATCCTCACTTCTTAGATGATCATTATCGTCTTGCATGATTATGGACCTAAAAATGGGCTCTTATATCTCAAGGGGTATGACTGCTTCGGTGCCATAAACGAGGGAGTAGTCCTTGTAGCCCAAAGAATTCTAGGAAATTCATTCACCTATTTATTTGGCTCCCTCCAAACGTTTGGGATTGTTCGAAGAAAATTCTATATTAGGGATTCTAGTGACTCTAGAGAGAAGTAGAAAAGATTGATATATGAATAGATCTTGTATTCTCCTCATTAAATAGGTGTATATATAACACCTAGACAAGTGTGTAAGTTACAGGATAGGAGCTAAACGACCTGAATATATGCTAAATACATACAATTCAATTTATACTAAATAGGTCACCATAGACATTTACTTAAATAGGTCGTTAATACGGTGTAAGAGGGTCGAAGTCATCCTATGACGTAGAGCTCCAAATCATCAAGTCTTGATCTACATGATCTCGCTATAAAGTAGAAAGATATCGTAATTTGTTAGGCCGCGTACTTTCGAACTCATCAGGCCTTGATATTCATCAAGTTTTCATCTTCATCACCTCTTTATATAGTAGCAAAGTATCATAATTGGTTAGGCCGCATATATGATAATATCAAACAATATTAATACAAGTTAAAAAATTATATTGTTTATATATGTTTTATTACTTTAAAGATAAATGTTGTAGTAATGTATACAATTTTAATCCTTTTTATTTTATTTTAAGGTTTCATAAAAAAAAATCTAAATTTTGTTGAGTTTAAAATAAAATTGTAATTTCTCTTAACCTTACTCAACAAGAAAAGCAACTTTACCTGTTTATTCATTCATTTTTAAGTTTACTATTGATATCGGAAAAAATGGACTTTTAATATCATTTGTTAATTAGAAATGAAAAATATTTAATACCTTATTTTTATATTTCACTTTTGTACAGAAATTTTATGGACCTCTATTTCATATTTCGTCCATAATCAATGCAAATCTTACTATCTTCACAGAACGTATGTGATTTTACCACAATAATAGGAAAAATTCAATTTTTCATTGTGTGTTGACATTTTGAATTTTAATTCTTCTAACAGGGTTTAATGGTGAAGCCTTATTATTTACATGAACTGGGCTGGCCCGAGGTTGAAGTTTGTTTCTTTCTCGTTCTTGAAAATTCTCAATTATGTGCTTATTATAGTAAATGATATAAATACCTTATATTTAAAAATTTTTAAATTAGCATATTTTTTTTGTTAAAAAAATCAAATTATTTAACAAATAAATTAAAATATTTTTATTTTATAGTTTTAATAAAATAAAATTAAAGTAAAATCTGAACGATGAATTCATCGATATCCTGAACTTCATATGTCATTTTAATGGAGTTACTAACTAAAGAGTAATATAACATGTTAAATCAAAATTTTAAATATAAATATAATATAATTTAACATGTTATATAAAAAATAAAAATAATATAATATGATATTTACAAGGATAAAGATAATGTAAACCGTTAACTTAACATCTAAAATAAAATACGGTATAATATATTATATATAAGATATAAAAATAATATAATATATTAGATAAAGATAAATACATATGCTATATAACGTTATCATCTAAATAATTCAGTTAGTACAAAAAGCATTTTTCAAACCAATAGCTTCATATATTCAGAATAGTGAGGTTCCAGGGATATTATCCCACTAAGAAGAAACATTACGATTTAACATTTGGGTCTGCTTGTCGTCTTAATCCATACATCCTTGGGTTCTTCCATAGCATCATAATTATAACAAAATTGTTAAATCAATAGCAGCTTCAGATCTGAAAAATTATGTGAAAACAAAAAAGAAAAAGGAAAAAAAGTGATGGTCTAGTTAGGGCCACTATGAGAGCCATATTGGATGAGGGTAACACCTAGTACCTACTTGTGATCCGTCCACTGCCACCACTCCTCTAGTTGTCGTCGATCTTCCATATCCTATTATGATTAGGGTAGAAAAGATGAAAACGAAGAGAAAGAAACTACAGAGGGAGAAGAAAAATTAGGTATAATTTTTCGTATCCTTTATTCAATTTCTTAAGGGCTATATATAGCCTAAAATTGCAGAGATAAACAAGAGAAAAATTGCATGAATGAAGTGCACTAGCGTGCTAATAAAATTATGACATTTTAACATAATTGTGCAGTGGTTCTCTCGTGCCCGTATCTTGGCACGTCCTGCGCCTAGTTGTGCCCATCAGTGGCTGAACTAATTTTGTTCGTATCATTCCTCTCTCTCTTTTAGAATCCTTGTCCACAAGGATGAACTCCGGGTAAGCTTTAGAGAAATGTCTTTCATTTTCCCAAGTAGCTTTGGTGTTTGGGGCTCCAATCCATTTGATCAAAATTTCTACTTTTGATCGGTACCTTCCCTTCTAGATCACTCGACGATCCAAGATAACTTCAGGCTGTGGCATAATTATTGAGTTATCAATTGTGGGTGGTAGTTGATGGTTGACAGGTATTGAGGTTCCAACGTGCTTCCTTAGTAAAGTGACGTGAAACACATTATGTACTTGAGAGTATGGGGTAGTGCCAATCGGTAGGCTACAGAACCAATCCTTTCCTTGATCTGGTAGGGTCCAAAAAATCATGGAGCTAACTTCATGTTTGAGCAAAATGCAACAAAACTTTGTCTGTATAGTTGTAGTTTTAGGTAAACATAGTCCCCTTCAAAAAAGGTGATATCCCTTCTATATTGATCAGCTTGGCACTTCATCTGATTTTGAGCTTCTATAAGGTTGTGATGTAGTTCTCTAAGGATGGTGTCACGATCACGCAAGTACTCATATATAGTTTAAGGTACCTAGGATGTAAGCCATAAGATGGGGAGGAGGAATTCCATAAACGGCTTCAAATGGAGTGGTTTTGGTGGAGGAGTGTATTGAGGTGTTGTAGCTAAATTCTGCCCATGGTATCCACTCCACCCACAGTTTTGGTTGATCACCAGCAAAGCAACGTAGGTACTATTCTAAGACTCGATTGACCACCTCAGTCTGTCCATCGGTTTGTGGATGATAGCTGGAACTCATACACAGTTGTGTACCCTGCAACTGAAATAAGGCCCTCCAAAAAGAGCTTATGAAGACTTTATCTCGATCACTCACTATAGAAGTGGGAATGCCAGGCAGCCGAACTACATTAGACACAAATATCTTGGCAACACCTAGGGTAGTAAAAGGATGCTTCATAGCAATGAAATGTGCATATTTTGTCAATCGATCTACTACCACCATAACCATGGTATTGCCTTTGGAAAGGGGAAGCCCTTCAATGAAATCCATTGAGATATCAGACCATATCTTGGTGGGAATTGGCAGGGGTTGTAGCAACCATGCAGGTGTCATACAATCATTTTTGAACCGCTGACATATGCCACATTCTCGTAGGAATTCTTTTACCTTTTGTTGCATGTTTGGCCAACAAAAATTCTACTTAACCCTAGACAGTGTTTTCTGAAATCCAAAATGTCCTCCAATAGGTGAGGAATGGCATTCTATCAGAATTTTTGGTATCAGGGTAGACTTGGAGCTTAGGTAAACCTTACTTTTTTTGAACCAAACACCATTATGATAGTGTAGGTGAGGAGTATCTATTGAGGCAGTTGTGATCCTCAACTTATCATAAAAAGGGTCTTATTGAACTTATTATTGTTGTCTACCAAGCTGCTAGAGCTTGTGAAATAGATAGGTACTGAAATTCTACTACTCTGGATAATGAGTTAGGTTCACAGTTTCAGATACATTTTTATACCCGATCACATAATCATAGCCTATAAGTTTAGGCAACCAACATACCTGAGTAGGGGTGGTTATTCTCTGTTCTAGTAGATACTTAAGGCTTCTTTGATCGATTCGCACGGTGAAGGGTTTGCCTAATAGGTAGGGGAACCATAATCTAATATCCTTGACCATAGCTAACATTTCCTTCTCATAAGTTGACAAGGCTAGGGCCGATCCCTTGAGTGCTGCACTAAAATATGTTATTGGCCTATTCTCTTGGCTGAGGATTTCCCCAAGACAAATGCCACTAGCATCACATTCAATCACAAAGTGTCGTGAGAAATCAGGTAGGCATAGGACAAGAGGAGATATGAGAGCCTTTTTTAGCTATTGGAAGGCCATCTTAATTGCCTCACTCCAGTGGAAGCCTTCTTTTCCCAACAGTTGAGTTAAGGGTGTAGCTAATCCTCCAAAGTGTTGAATGAATTTTCTGTAGTAGCCTACTAACCAAGGAACCCTCGGACACCCTTAGATGTGGTTGGCATGGGCCATTCCTTAACAACATGGATTTTAGTAGGGTCCACTGAGACTTCTTGCTCAAAGATAAAGTGGCCTAGGTAATCCACCTGTAACATACCAAATTGGCACTTGGCACTTGGATTCTTTTACAATTAATTGGTTATCGATCAGCAGTTGAAGGATAAATTTTAGTTGCCACTTATGCTCCCCCTAAGATATAGAATACACCAATATGTCATCAAAGAAAATCAAGACAAATTTCCTAAGGAAAGGTCGAAAGATATCATTCATGAGGCTTTGGAAAGTGGCTGGTGCATTAGTGAGGCCAAACGGCATTACCAGGAACTCATAGTGACCCTCATGTGTTCTGAAGGTAGTTTTATGTGTATCATCCTCTTGAACTCTTATTTGGTGGTATCCTGAACGCAAATCTAGCTTGGAATAAACAGAAGATCCATGTGGTTCATCCAATAGCTCATCAATGACAGGTATAGGGTATTTGTCTTTGAGAGTAAGGGGATTTAGAGCTCGATAATCCACACAGAATCTCCATGTGCCATCTATTTTCTTGACAAGCAACACTGGTGAGGAAAATGGGCTATTACTCGATTTTATCAATTGGGATTACAAGAGATCCTACACTATCCTTTCAATCTCAGTTTTTTGATAGTGTGGGTAATGATAGGGTCTAACATTCACAGGTTCAGAGTTAGTTTGTAAATTCGGTGGTCATGTACCCGTTGATGAGCAAGACCGGCATCGCCGATCCTACCAATACTTTGGTTTTATATTTATAAAACTCTCGCAAGTGCATGAATCATTTTGTAGAAAATGATAAGAAAACTCCCAAGGTCGATCTAAGGAAGAAATATATGTGGTTTTTAATTTATATTATTTAAACTTTTAAAAACGAAATTAAATCCTAAACATCATGTCACGATATTTGAGTTTTTATGTTTTTTAATCTAATAACATAAAAATAAACATAGATACATATTCAATAAATATTGATTCAAATTTTATCATTTATAATAGTGGAGTATTTATGGATATAATAACTAAGTTAATTATTCTTGCTCATATTATTTAGGTTATTAAATATATGAATTGATATTTATTGATTCTCCCTTTTTTATATGAATACCACCTTTTGTGGGGTTAGATATTCTTTGTTAACTAAACAAATAAATTAACACCTATGGGTGGGGTTGATAACTAATTTGGTTAATTAAATTAATTCCTTTTCTAAGAGATTGAAAACGAACCATTTAAATGTCACCTTTGGTGGGGTTAGATAGTTTAAACTTTATTTAAGGTGTCCAAATTAAACCTAATAATTTAATTATTCGAGTACTAACTTTCAAGTTTTAAAACCACTACTGAAAACATGTTGTCAATACATTTTTCAGATAATAATTCTTATAAAAACTTTTGAAATAGAGCTTTACTCTAACTATTGGGCGATTGTACCAACAAATAAAAGAGTAGTACTCTAAATCAGATCGGATAACTAAAACTTAAAATATAATTTTTAGATTTAAGTTTGTAATGAAAAATAATATATTTCTCTCTAACATTCTTAATATAAAATCTTGAATAAAAATAAAATCAATTCATTTTAGAGATTTTTACCTATTTAATATTTTGCAAGCATAACAACGTTATTATTATATAATGTTTACAAATAGCCAGCAAAGTTAAATTTAATCACAAACAAATTAAATATAACATGTAAGAAAAAAGTATAAAAAATAACTACAAAGAAAATAAAATCCTTACAGTACTTTGATGCTATACCTGTTGCTGGAAAACCTCCAAACGGACTTTGCACTCCCATTTATTGAATTAAAAAGCAAATAAATTACAAAAACATAATTAGTTCTTATCAAAAAGAGAAGAACTCTAAAACTAAGAAAAGATAAAAACTAAGAATAACTAACTAAGAAAAACTAAAAACTAAGAAAAACTAAGAAAAACTTAGAAAAACTAAGAAATGAGAGAAAGAAAGAGAAGAGAAGATGGGTTTTTAGGTGTGGTTTGAAGTGAAGAGAATGGGGGTAATTATAGGTGAGGAGATGAAGAAAAAGTGGGTAAAAAAATGATAAAATTGGTGGAAACGCGAAGTAGTGAATGATGACATTATTGATGATGTCATGCTGATGTGGGGGGTGACAGCGTGCGCGGATTGGGACAAATGGACGCACCGGTGCGCGTGGATTGGGCGTAGATTGATGCTGGCGCACGCAGACTGGGCGCTAGCGCGTGTAGAATGGAGAGTAGGCGCACGCGTTGCTCGGCGCGGCTGGGCCCGCCACGTGCATGGTCGACGCGACTGGGCGGCTCCGTGCGCAATTTCCTCCCTTTTGACCTTTTTGACCCATTTTGTCCAATGTTTTCATATTTGTTGACCTTTCCTCATTTAATTATGAATATATTGGTGATGTATTGCCTCTAGTATTCCTTTTTGAGTCTTTAAGTTACGTTTTTAAGCAAAAATACCTGAAAAACAATAAAAATACATGTGATTCCGAAAAGACAGATTTATATAAATATATGATAAAATCATATAAATATATATATTTTTAATCAATTAATATGCATAAAATAATGGTAATTTTAGTGCTTTTTAAGCACTCATCACAACCCCCAACCAGCTTCTTGCTAGTCCCTTAGCAAGAGAAGCGATAAAAACTAAAAATTAAACTACCCTAAATCACTTCCGTGGATTGACACGGTTGCATTTAGCCTATGTAACAAGCCTTTAAACCCCTTGGTTGCCGTAGTGGACGAGTTTGAGTCTCATGAGGGTTTTCAGTATTGATACCCACAAACATTGAACTAAATGTAAAAATAAAAAGAAATAATAAAAACAATCAACTTAAAAACTAAAATTACAACAAAATCAAAATTTTAACTTTTAAGAATAAAAGAAAACAACATATCACAAAAATGTCTCATACTTTTTAATCTCCTTTAAGATCATAATTAAAATCTCAAGCATAAGTTATTTTAATCTCTTTAAACAATCATGATTTATTATAATAATTAGTTGAAAATCATTTTCATATTTCATATCAAAAAATTGTATCAATTTAATTTCACCCAATTTCAGTGTCTAGAATCCAAATTCACTTCGACTCTATTCCTTACTAGTCAATACTCTCAAAGCACTGAATCCTATGGGTTCAAACACTAAATCCTATGGGTTCAAACACTAAATCCTATGGGTTCAAACACTCATACTAATTTATATGCGAAAGAGTTGATGTATAGAAATGGACTAATATGTTCGCATATGCATAAAGAATAAAGGCTAAAAGTGTTATTTTGATGTTGATCTCATGAAAGGAATCGAATATATAAATTATAAAGATATCATATATAAAAATTATTTTAATGTATAAATCAAACTCATTAAGAAAGAATTTAAAGATATATGCCTTTTACAAATGAAGAAAGTGCAATGAATTTTTAGGGAATTACTTCCTATATCTTTTTTTTTGTAATTAGCCTTTACTCACAACTTTGTAGGCAATATGGGTCATAGTATGTAGATTATACTATATATTCTTTATCTCTCTATTTTTTTCGGAAGATACTTATCAATATATATCATTTTTTTAGAGAGTTAACCCATGTATAGATTGTACTTTTTTTTATGATTTTGGTGAGTGGTTAATTTTGTGGCTTTTCTGTTTGATTTGGTTTAGGTAACCCTAGATATATCTCTTTTTTTGTAGCTGTTATGTATGAATGAGATAAAAGCAAAAATAATAATAAAAAATATACTACACTCTATTAAGATGAGAAAAAATTCATACATTCAATGCTAATACCTATAGAGATCATCTAAAAATTTGAAGAAATAAGAAATGTGTTTAGAGTAGAAAAAATATATATTTCACTCTGAATAAGGGAAATTAGGCTCAAATTATATCTCACAAAGGTAATCTCCACTAAAAAAATTCATAAACACCAATTTTGGGTTTAATATAATTTCTACATCTTATCAAGAACTACTAGTTATGAAAAAAAAACTAAATAATTACCAAAAATAATTACAAAATATTTCATGATATGTTTTCAAAAATTTATCTAACAGTACAAAAGACTTAACTATTTACTTAAATTTGATTTAAAGAAATGATAAATTTTTGTGAGAATTTTTTTTTAATTTCAAAAATTACTAAATCACACAGAAAATAAAACCAAACACAAAAAATGAAAATGTGAACATAAAAAAGAAAAAAATTATTATTTTTTTATTTTTAAATTGTTAAATCTTTTTTTTAAATTAAGCATGGTAAATTTTCACTACCCCCAACCTATAATTTACATTGTCCACAATGTAACAACTGTAAATTAAAGATAAAGAGAAAAGAGAAGAAAGATTACCTATTTCCTGAGAATGTGCAAGTAGTAATGGAGAAATGTAGATGCATCCATCATATTCATCATTAAAGTGTACATAGACAGATCACTGTGAACTTCTAACATCTCAACAAATATATTTAGTTTTAACAATTTAAAAATTATTGACATGTAATTAAACTAAAGTAAACAATAAAAATTAAATAAATAAAATTACCTAAAATGATGGGTTGCCTCCCATCTAACGCTTAGTTTAATATCTTAGCAAGACGTAACTTTACGGTGCTAAGGGTTACTCAGCCAAATGCAATCCATTTCAGCAATTTTGTTTGGTTCTTCTAAATAAGGCTTCACACGATGCCTATTGACTTTGAATGTTTTTTATGTCTTGGAATCCAATAGTTCTACTACTCCATGTTCAAATACCTGAACTATTTTGAATGGTCCATCCCATCTTGATCTCATCTTTCCTGGAAATAATCTCAAACGAGAGTTAAATAAAAGAACTTTCATTCTAGGGTGAAGAGTCTTAGAAACTAGCCTCTTGTCATGATAGCGCTTAGTACGATTTTTGTATAATTTGGCATTCTCATAGGCTTCATTCCTAATTTCTTCCAACTCATTAAGATGGAGTAACCATTTTTCTCTTGCTTTATCTAAATCCATGTTTAACTCCTTAATTGCCCACTAAGCCTTGTGTTCGAGTTCAACTGGAAGGTGGCAAGCTTTCCCAAAGATTAACCGGTAAGGGCTCATCCCAATAGGTGTTTTGTAAGCGGTGTGGTATGCCTATAAGGCATCATTTAGCTTAAATTCCCAATCCTTCCTTGAAGGACGCACAGTACGTTCCAATATTCCCTTAATTTTCCTATTACTTACTTCCACTAAACCAGAAGATTGAGGATGATATGGAGTAGCTACTTTATGTGTGATGTTGTACTTATTTAGTACTCCATCAAAGATCTTGTTACAAAAATGGCTACCTCCATCACTTATTATAACTCTAAGCGTTCCGAACCTGCTGAATATTAAATCCTTCAAGAATTTAACAACAACATTAGCATCATTTGTTTTAGTAGGGATAGCTTCTACCCACTTAGATACATAATCCATAGCAACCAAAATATATTGAAAACCATTGGATGGGGGAAAAGGACCCATAAAGTCAATCCCCCATACATCAAAGAGTTCAACAACTAAATTAGATGTCAAAGGCATTTCATCTCTTTTGCTTATGTTTCATGTTCTTTGACATCTATCACATTGTGCACAAAACATATGAGCATCTTTAAAAAGAGTAGGCCAAAAGAATCTAGATTGTAATACCTTACGGGTTGTCTTTTTACCACCAAAATGGCCCCTACAATGAAGTTCATGACAAAAAGTTAGAATTCTCTTATCTTCTTTTCATGTACACATCTCCGGGATGACTTGATCTTGACCAATCTTGTATAAATAGGGGTCATCCCATAAATAGTCCTTAATAGTTTTAAAAAACCTTTTCTTGTCCTGATATGAAGTGTTAGGTTGCAAAACACCAGTGGCAAGATAGTTTACAATATCAGCATACCATGGGTTCGGACCTATTGAAAATAACTGTTCATCAGGAAAGGTTTCAACTATATCTTCATTACTCTCATCTTTAAGAGAATTGAAGTCATAAATCAACCTAGGCAAATGGTCAGCTACTAAGTTTTCACTGCCTTTCTTATCCTTGATTTCTAGGTCAAATTCTTGTAAGAGTAAGACCCACTTGATTAATCTTGGTTTGGCATTTGGTTTACTTAATAGGTATCTTAAAGCAGCGTGATTAGAATGCACAATCACTTTAGATCCTACTAAATAAGACCTAAATTTGTCTAAAGAAAATACTATAGCCAAGAATTCCTTTTCAGTGGTGCTCCGATAGCATAATCAGAAGCGTCACACATTATTTCAAAAGGTAAAGACCAGTTTGGTGCCATAATAACATGGGTAGATGTTAGTTTCTCTTTCAAGGTATTAAAGGCAATAAGGCAGTCATTGTTGAAATTAAAATAAACATCTTTTGATAGCAAGTTATACAAGGGACGACTTATTTTAGAGAAATCTTTAATAAATCGTCTGTAAAATCCTACATGTCCTAAGAAGCTTCTTATCCCCTTCACAGATGTAGGGGGAGGTAGTTTGGAAATCAATTCAACTTTTGCCTTATCAACTTCAATACCCTTGTTTGAAATTATATGTCCTAAAACTATCCCTTGTTGAACCATAAAATGACTTTTCTCCCAACTAAGGGTGAGATTGCATTCAATGCATCTTTCTAAAACCAAAGTCAATTTATGTAAGCAATCATCAAATGAGTTCCCAAAGACAGAGAAATCATCCATGAAAATCTCAATAAATTTTTCCACCATGTCTGAGAAAATAGATATCATGCATCTCTAGAAAGTGGCAGGGGCATTGCATAACCCAAATGGCATTCTTCGAAAAGCAAATGTCCCAAAAGGACATGTAAATGTGGTCTTTTCCTGATCTTCTGGTGCTATGGGTACTTGATAATATCTAGACAATCCATCTAGAAAACAGTAACATTCATGCCCAACTAATCTTTCCAACATTTGATCAATGAATGGAAGAGAAAAGTGATCCTTTTTAGTATATAAATTTAGTTTCCTAAAATCTATACACATTCTCCATCCAGTGATTATTCTAGTGGGCACTAATTCACTTTTGTCATTTTTAACAACTGTTATCCCAGATTTCTTAGGTACCACATTGACTAGACTAACCCACTTACTATCCCCAATAGGATAGATAATTCCTTCTTCTAACAATTTAAGAATTTCTTTCTTAACTACCTCTTGCATATTTGGGTTTAGTCTTCTTTGGGCCTCTCGTATAGGTTTAGCACCATCCTCCAAGTTGATCTTGTGCATACACATTGTAGGACTAATGCCTCTTATATCCCCAATACTCCAACCTATAGCTTTCTTAAACTGTTTAAGCACTTTGATAAGTTCCTTTTCTTGGGTTTTGGTCAAGGTTGAAGAAATTATCACTGGATAAGTTTCTCCTTCTCCCAAAAACACATATTTTAAGTGCTCAGGTAAGTCTTTGAGTTCAAGTTCAGGTGGATTGGCCTCTTTACTAGATGAAAAACTGAGTAGATTTAAAAGTGTACTAGATTTTGTCATTACTTCATCATTGTCTAGTTCTTCAAGGTATCCCTTAATTTCCTCATCTAAATCTTCTTCGACCTCTTCAAGTGTAAGAACAGTTTCAAGCTTGTCTTCTATTCTGGTTTGGAGAAAGGTGCTTTGGACACGATTATCCAAAGGGTCAACATCGAATATTTCATCGATGGCAGAAATAGAAGGAAAAGGTGAAGAATCAAAAACTTTAAAATGAACAGTCTCTCCTAAGACTGTCATTGTCAAATTTCCATCTTGGACATCAATAATAGTTTTAGTAGTTGCCATAAACGGTCTACCAAGCAGTATTGTGTGCTCTCTGTCCAATGCTGGATATTCTTGCATATCCAGAACCACAAAGTCAACAGGTATTATCAGTTTGTCTACTTGTACCAACACATCCTCAACTATTCCCTTTGGATACTTAAGAGATCTATCTGCAAGTTGAAGGGATATAGTTGTGGGTTTTAAATCTCCTAAATTGAGCTGCAAGAATATAGAGTAGGGCATCAAATTTATACTAACACCTAAATCAAGCATTGCTTTAGCAACCTTCCTATCCCCCATATTTATGTTTATAATAAAACTTCTAAGGTCTTTCAACTAAGGGGGTAGTTTGTGCTGAAGTACAGCGCTAGAAATTTCTGATACTACTACTCGTTCATTCAGTTCATACCTCCTTTTCTTAGTGTTCAAGTCTTTGAAAAACTTAGCATATAAGGGCACATTCATGATCACTTCTAATAATGGTAAATTGATATTTACTTTAGAGAGCATATTAAAAAGATCATAAAATTTCTTATCTTGTTTGGATTCTTTTAACCGGTGTGGAAAAGGTACTTGCAATTTGGATTCTTTGTTACCTGAACTACAAGGTAGATCGTTAGAGATTTCAGGTAAACTAGTATTGACTACCTTACCACTTCGAAGGATTCTTACATCCTTTTCTTGTTCTAGTTGACTGGGAAACTTTTCTGGTTCTTCCTTTTGCATTTTTTCAGCTAGTTGCCCAACTTTAGATTCAATCCTTTTAACCGAAGCCTCCATGGTGTTCAACCTTTGATTATTCATCAATTGGTTGTCTCGACTAACTTGAGTAAAAGCATTCAAGCTATCCTCTAAGGTTGGCTTAAAAGATTGGCATGGTGGGTAAAGGTGATTTTTATTCGACCTTAGTGTTGGACATTGGGTGTAAGTTGGGTAATTGTTTTGTTTCCAAGGATGGTTAGGGTGATTATAGGTGTTTGGATGATACCTTTGAAAGGATTTGACTTCCTCAATGGCGTCGACACTAAAATCACAAGTATTTGAACAATTATGAGTACCATGCCTAATTAAAAAGCACACTTCACACACCTCTTGATTTGGCATTTGGTAGGTAGTGAGAAGTTGCACTTGCTTAGTCAATTCAGCAAGTTGCAAGGTTATGTCATTATCGAAGCCAACTTCATTGACTCTTTCTCTCCTTCTAGCACTTCTTTGGTGGGAATTAGAACCTAATAGCTCATAAAGATTATAGGTTTCCTCTGCGGTGTTTTCTCCCACAGCACCTCCAGTAGCATTATCAACCATGTATTGACTCTACAGTGTCAATCCATCATAAAAGAATTGGTTATGTAGCTGTAATGGAAAGCTATGATTATGACATTGAATGAAAAGGAGTTTGAATCGTTCCCAAGCTTCATGAAAGGGCTCTTCATACATTTGAGAAAATGTTGCTATCTTCGTCCTTAGATCAACAGTCTTTTGATGGGAATAGAACCAACCGATAAACATTGCATATACTGCCTCCCAAGTTTTTAGAGAACCCGACTATAGAGTAATGAACCATAACCAAGCTTTATCCTTGAGGGTGTAAGGAAAACACCTCATCCTAAGTTTATCTTCATTAATTGCATGTAGTGGAAAGGTTTGGACAATAGCATAGAATTCTCGAATGAAATGCAAAGGGTCTTCATTAGGGACACCGTAAAAGGAAGGCAACAAAGAATAATGAATCTTTTTCAATTCATAATTATTTGCAGCCTCTTGTAATTGTATGCCGGAAATTACATTGCCAATGATTGGAATTGTATAGCCTTTCATCATTCGCCGCCTATCTTCAGCATCTCCCATGGTTATTTGTAGTTGAAATTGATCCTCCTCCTATTATGTATCAACATTTAGCTCTTAAAAAATAGTAGATATCTCTAAGAAAGATTTCTCACTTGAAAAAATGTATAGGCTTAAAGCAAAAAGGTGCAGGGAACCTAAATGTTTTTTTATTAATTTGTTTTTGTTTTTTAGAATAAAAAATTAAGTAAAGAGAATTTTTTTTCTTTTAATGCTAAATTTAAAGAATGGACACAATTTTTGAAACAAACGAATTTATTTCATTTGAATTTTATTACACAAAAAATAAAACTAAAACAAAGGAAAATACAATAATGGGTGACCTCCCACGTAGGACTAAAATTTATCGTCTTCTAGTAAGACGTTGCTTGGAGATTGCAGAATGACAAACTCAATGTCTCTTCTTCATTGAATTTATTTTACCCCATTTGACCATTCAATTAGTCTTTGCTTTGTCTTTTCAAATGTTCAACTAACTGTTCTACTTGAACTTCCACCTTTTTGATAGAAGCTTCCACATAGTCCAACCATTGATTGGTTTTAGATTGGTTATCTCTACAAACTTGAATAAAAGAATTCAAGTTGTCCTCCAGGGTTGATTTATTGGTAATGCTTCTTGGAATAGGCGAGTGGAATTGCTGGCCTAGCTGATTTGAGCTTTGAGCGAAATGAGGGTTGTTTTGCCTCCAGGAGAAGTTCGGATGATTTCTCCACCCAGGATTGTAGGTATTTGAATTGGGGTCGAACCTTGGTCTCTATTGATATGCTCCCAATACATTAACCTGCTCGAGTCCCAACTGTTGTTTCTCCTTGATATGGACAGGCTTTAGTACCATGTCACATGTTGCTATACAAACCATACTGCTCATTATTGGTGTTGGTTTGTGTAGTGAGAAGGGAAACTTGCTTGGTCAATTGAACAAGTTGTTGTTGAACTTCATTGTTGGAATCGATTTCATGAACTCCAGCTTTTCTCACTCGTGAGCTTTCCTATTGGGAATTAGCACCCAACATCTCAAAGAGGTTGTACGTCTCTGAGGAAGCCTTTTCTCCCATTGCTCTTCCTGCAGCATCGTCGACAATGAATTGACATTGTTGTGTAAGTCCATCGTAAAAGAATTTGTTTTGCAACTGCAGGGGAAAGCTGTGATGGGGACATTGAGTGAGAAATATTTTGAACCTATCTCAAGCTTCATGGAATGGTTCTCCTTCCATCTGAGAGAAAGTAGCAATCTTTCCTCTCAACTCTGATGTTTTTTGGTGGGAATAGTATTTTCCCATGAATTTATTATAAATGTTCTCCCATGTCATCAGAGAGCTTGGGGGAAGTGACATCAACTAAGTTTTGGCCTTGTCCTTTAAGGTGTAGGGGAAACATCTCATTCTAAGTTGATCCTCATTTAGAATACCTAGGGGGAAGGTTTGGACTATAGCATGGAAGTCTCTAATGAAGGAAAGAAAATCTTCATTAGGCAGCCCATAAAAGGAAGGAAGCATAGAAAAATGAATATTTTTTAGTTCATAATTCCTAGCAGCCTCACCCAGCTGGATAGCGACAGTTGTCGTGTCAATCACTGGTTTTGCAAACTCCTTCATGGTGGTTTCCCTAACATATTGGTTTTCTTCCATTTCTTTCGATTCCAGTAAATGATTAAGGCTTGGTTCTATGTTTGGCTCAAAAATAGGCTGATGGTTGGAATCTAGTCTTGTTGAGAGTTGTTTAAATTTATGAATATTATTTATATATGGTGTAAGGGGGTTTCCTAAGGATCTTCTACCACGCATAGACTATTGATGAGTGCTCAAAAAGCACTAAAATAACCATGATTTTATGCACATTAATTGATTAAAAATATATATATTTATATGTTTTATCATATATTTATATAAATTTGTCTTTTTCGGAATCACGGGTATTTTTATTGTTTTTTAGGAATTTTGGCCTAAAAACGCAATGTAAAGACTCAAAGAATAATACTTGAAGCAATACATCACAAATAAATTGATAAATAAGTGGAAAAAGGTCAACAAACATGGAAAAATTGGACAAAATGGGTCGAAAAGGTCAAAAATGTCAAAAGACGGAAAAACGCGCGCATTGGCCTTAGCGCCATGGCGCCGCGCGCGTTGATACCTTCGCGCGCGGCCGGCAAAGACGCGGCACGTTCACGCGGTAGCGCGCGCGCGGCTGACAAGACCTTGACGGCCATAGCGCGCGACTAACGCGTTTTTGACCCATTTTTCACGTGCAGCCGCCCATGACGTCATGCGACGTCATTGATGACCTCAGCAGGTCCAAAACACGTTTTTTATTTTTTTAATATTTTTTTTAACATTTTTTTAATCTTTTTTTCTCTCCATCCTCACCTATAAATACCCCCCTTCCATTCACTTCAAAACACACCTAAAAACCTCACTTCTCTCTTCTTTCTTTCTCTCATTTCTTAGTTTTTGAGTTTTCTTTAGTTTCTTTCTTAGTTTCTAAGCTTTTCTTAGTTTTTCTCTTAGTTTTTAGTTCAATTGTCTTAGGTTTAGAGTTCTTCTCTTTTTGAGAGGAACTTGTAATGTTTTTGTAATAATTTAGATTTTTGATTCAATAAATGGAAGTGCAAATTCCGCTTGGAGGTTTTCTAGCAACGAGAATAGCGTCGAAGTTGTGTAAGGATTTTATTTTCTTTGGAGTTATTTTTATGCTTTGTTCTTATATGTTATATTTAATTTGGGTGTGGTTAAATTTAAGCGTGCTAGCTTTATAATCATGATATAATAATAACGTTGTTATGCTTGCGAAATATTAAATAGGTGAAAATTTCTAAAATGAATTGATTTTATTTTTATTCAAGATTTTATATTAAGGATGTTAGAGAGAAATATATTATTTTTCATTACAAACTTAAATCAAGATTAGACTTTAAGGTTTAGTTATCCGGTCTAATTTAGAGTAGTGCTCTTTTATTTGTTGGTACAATCGCCTAGGTAGTTAGAGTGAAGCTCTATTTCAAAAGTTTTTATAAGAATTATTATGTGAAAATGTATTGACAACATGTTTTCAATAGTGGTTTTAAAACTTGAAAGTTAGTACTCGGATAACTAAATTCTTAGGTTTAATTTGGACACCTTGAATAAAGTTTAAACTGTGTCTAACCCCACCAAAGGTGGCATTTAAATGGTTCATTTTCAATCTCTTAGAAAAAGGAATTAATTTAATTAACCAAATTAGTTATCAACCCCACCCATAGGTGTTAATTGATTTGTTTAGTTAACAAAGAGTATCTAACCCCACCAAAGGTGGTATTCATACAAAAAGAGAGAATCAATAAAATATCAATTTATATCTTTAATAACCTAGATAATATGAGCAAGCATAATTAACTTAGTTATTATATCCATAAATACTCCACTAATATAAATGATAAAATTTGCATGAATATTTATTGAATCTGTATTTATATTTATTTATTGAATTTGTATCTATGTTTATTCTTTTTAGATTATATTTAATTAATCTGTATATATGTTTATTTTATGTTATTAGATTAGGAACACAAAAACCAAAACTATCGTGACAGGATGTTTAGGATTTAATTTCGTTTTTAAAAGTTTGAATAATAAATTAAAAACCACATACATTCCTTCCTTAGATCGACCTTGGGAGTATACCTATCATTTTCTACGAAATGATTCGTGCACTTGCGAGAGTTTTACAAATATTAAAACCAAAGTATTTGCGAGAATTGGCGATGCCGGTTTTCGCTCATCAACTATTGAAAACGTAAATTTAACACTCCTATCAAGAAAAATAATAAAATAACGAGTAAAAAATTTTGAAAAAATTTACATAATATTTAATACAAAACACAAAACAAAACTAGTTAAACCCTAAGTTATTTATTTATTTTTTTTCAATTTTTTTTTTATTTTTTTTAAAAGAAAATAATTAAATAAATTTAAAATTTTATTTATTTATTTATTATTTTTTTTCAAAATTTTTATTATTTTATTATTTATTTAAATAAAATAAATTTTAAATTTTATTTATTTGTTTTTAAATTTTATTTATTGCAAGACCGGTGATTGGCACGGCAACTGCCGCTATCCAGTTGGGAGAGGCTGCTAGGAATTATGACCTTAAAAATATTCATTTTTCTATGCTTCCTTCCTTCTATGGGCTACCTAATGAAGATTCTCTTTCCTTTATGAGAGATTTCTATGCTACGGTCCAAACATTCCCCCTCGGTATTCTAAACGAGGATCAGCTTAGAATGAGATGTTTTCCGTACACCTTAAAGGATAAGGCTAAAGCTTGGTTGATGTCACTTACCCCTGGTTCTCTGATGACATGGGGTCAAATTTACAATAAATTCATGGGAAAATTCTATTCCCATCAAAAAACATCAGAGCTGAGAGGAAAGATTGCTACTTTCTCTCAGATGGAAGGAGAACCATTCCATGAAGCTTGGGATAGGTTCAAAATGTTTCTCACTCAATGTCCCCATCATAGCTTTCCCTACGGTTGAGAACCAATTCTTTTACGATGGACTTACACAACAATGTCGGTTCATTGTCGACAACGCCGCAGGAGGAGCAATAGGAGAAAAGGCGCATCGAAACGTATAATCTCTTTGAGATGTTGGGTCTAATTCCCGAGAAAAGCTCCGAGTGAGAAAAGTGGTGTTCATGAGATTGACTCCGGTAATGAGAAGTTCAACAACAACTTGTTCAACGACTAAGCAAGTTGCCCTTCTCGCTACACAAACCAACACAAATAATGAACAATATGGTTTGTACATAACATGGGACAAGATGCAAGGCCTGTCCATATCGAAGGAGATACAACTGTTGGACACGAGCGAGGTTAATGTGTTGGGAGCATATCAACAAAGACCAAGGTTTGATCCCAATTCAAATACCTATAATCACAGGTGGAGAAGTCATCCAAATTTCTCTTGGAGGCAAAATAACCCTCCTTTCCCTCAAAGCTCAAACCGAGCAAGCAATTCCACCCACCTATTCCACGAAGCATTGCAAATAAACCAACCCTGGAGGACAACTTGAATTCTTTTATTCAAGTTTGTAGGGACAATCAATCAAAAACCAATCAACGGTTGGACTGTGGAAGCTTCTATCAAAAGGTGGAAGTTCAAGTTGAGCAGTTAGTTGAACATTTGCGAGAAAGGCAAAATTGAAACTTAAATGAATTCAATGAAGAGGAGACATTGAGTTTTTCATTACTGCAATCTCCAAGCAACGTCTTACTAGAAGACGATAAATTTTAGTCCTACATGGGAAGTCACCCATTATTGTATTTTCCTTTGTTTTAGTTTGCGTGTAATAAAAAAATATTTCAAATAAAATAAATTCGTTTGTTTCAAAAAATTGTGTCCGCCGTTTAAATTAAAAAAAAATAATAATTTAGGTTCCTTGCATTTTTTAGAGATATCTACCATTGTTTTAAAAGCAAAATCTTGATTCACAATAGGAGGAGGATCATTTTCAACTACAAACAACCATGGGAATCTTTGAAGATAGGCGGAAAAAGATGAAAGACTATACAATGCCAATCATTGGCAATGTAACCGGCATCCAATTGCAAGAGGCTGCAAGGAATTATGAATTGAAAAAGATTCATTATTCTTTGTTGCCTTCCTTTTCTGACATCCCTAATGAAGATCCTTTGCATTTCATTCGAGAATTCTATGCTATTGTCCAAACCTTTCCACTACGTGCAATTAGTGAAGATCAACTTAGGATGAGGTGTTTTCCTTACACTCTCAAAGATAAAGCTTGGTCATGGTTCATTTACTCTGATCAGTTCTCTTAAAACTTGGGAGGCGATCTATGAAATTTTTATGGGTAGGTTCTATTCCCGTCAAAAATTGTTGATCTAAGAAAAAAGATAACAACATTTTCTCAAATGAATGAAGAGCCACTTTCATGAAGCTTGGGAGCGATTCAAACTCCTTTTCATTCAATGTCAAAATCATAGCTTTCCCCTTTACTGACTACAAAACCAATTCTTTTACGATGGATTGACACTTTCTGGTCAATACATGGTTGATAATCTTCTTCGGAGGTCTTTGTAGGAGAAAAGACGAGAGGAAGTCTATAATCTCTATGAGCTATTGGGTTCTAATTCCCGACAAAGAGGTGGTAGAAGGAAAGCAAAGGTCAATGAAGTCGGCTTTGATAATGAGATAACCTTGCAACTTATTTGAATTGACTAAACAAGTGAAATTCCTCACGTCTCACCAAACTTCAAATCGAGGTATGTGGAGTGTGTTGTTCAATTGGGCATGGTATTCTTAATTGTTCAAATACTTGTGATTCTAGTGTCGATGCCATAGAAGAAGTCCAATATTTTCAAAAGTATCATTCAAACACCTATAATCTGAACCTACTGACCAGCACCCATGCAGCCAATCTTTTAAACCAACCTTAGAAGATAGCTTGAATGCTTTTATTCAAGTTAGTCGTGACAACCAGCGATGACTAATCAAAGGTTGAACACCATGGAGGCTTCGGTTAAAGAATTGAATATAAAGTTAGGCGGCTGAACAAATGCAAAAGAAAGAACCGGGAAAGTTGCCGAGTCAACGGAACAAGCAAAAGATGTTAGAACCGCCGAAGTGGTAAGGTAGTCAATACCGGTGTATTTGAAATCTCTAAACTACCTTGTAGTTCATTTAACAAAGAAAGGCGACATTCTAATCTCACAAAAAGGAGAAACAAGTGTTAAACTTCACAGCTTTACGAAAAACTCATTGGGGGTCATCGACACTCCCACGAAAATTCAAAAGACAAACGCAGAACCACACCGGATGCAAGTACCTTTTCCCCTTAGGTTGAAAGAATCCAAACAAGATAAGCAATTCAATGATCTTTTTAATATGCTCTCTAAAGTAAATATCAATTTACCATTATTAGAAGTGATCATGAATGTGCCCTTTTTCATATGCCAAGTTTTTCAAAGAGTTGAACACTAAGAAAAGGAGGTATGAACTGAATGAGCAGTAGTAGTGTCGAGAAATTTCTAGCGCGATTACTTGACCTGAAATTACCCACCATGTTGAAAGACCCTGGAAGTTTTATTATAAACATAACTATGGGGGATAGGAAGGTTGCTAAAGCAATGCTTGATTTAGGTGCTAGTATAAATTTGATGCCCTACTACATATTCTTCTGACTCGATCTAGGGGATTTAAAACCCATGACTATGTCACTGCAACTTGCGGATAGATCTCTTAAATATCCGGAGGGAATAGTTGAGGATGTTTTGAGTACAGGGTAGACAAGCCCGATAATACCTGTTGACTTTGTGGTTACGGATATGCAAGAAAATCCGGCAATTGACGAGAAGCGTACAATATTGCTTGGTAGACCATTTATGGCAACTACTAAAACTATTATTGATGTCCAAGAGATGGAAATTTGACAATGGCAGTCTTAGGAGAAATTTGACTGTTCATTTCAAAGTTTTGATTCTTCACCTTTCCCTTCTATTTACTGCCATCGATGAAATATTCGAAGTTGATCCTTTGGATAATCTTGTCACAACACCTTTTTCCAAACCAGAATAGAAGACAAGCTTGAAAGCGGATTCTTACACTTGAAAAGGTTGAAGAAGATTTAGATGAAGAAATTAAGGGGTACCTTGAACAACTAGACAATAATGAAGTGATGACAAAATCTAGTGCACTTTTAAATCTACCCAGTTCTTCATCTATTAAAGAGGCCAATCCACTGAACTTGAACTCGAAATACTTACCGAGCACTTAAAATATGTGTTTTTGGGAGAAGGAGAAACATATCCGGTGATAATTTCTTCAACCTTGACCAAACCACAAGAAAAGGAACTCGCATCAAAGTGCTTAAAGCAGTTTAAGAAATCTATAGGTTGGAGTATAGGGGATATAAGAGGCATTAGTCGACAATGTGTATACAAGATCAACTTGGAGGATGGTGCTAAGCACATGTCTGAGAGGCCACGAAGAAGACTAAACCCAAACATGCAAGGAGGTAGTTAAAAGGAAATCCTTAAATTGTTAGGAGAAGGGATTATCTATCCTATTGCGGATAGTAAGTGGGTTAGTCGGTGCATGTGGTACCAAAGAAATGCGGGATAACAGGGTTGTTAAAAATGATAAAAGTGAATTAGTGCCCAGCTAGAATAATCCTTTGGATGGAGAATGTGTATAGATTTTAGGAAACTAAATTTATATACGAAAAAGGATCACTTTCCTCTTCCATTCATTGATCAAATGTTGGAAAGATTAATTTGTAGGCAAATTTTCTTGTTTTTGGATGGTATGTCTGGATATTATCAAGTACGCATAGAGAAGATGGGAAAAAGACCACGTTTACATGTCCTTTTGGGACATTTGCTTTTCAGAGAATGCCATTTGGGTTATGCAATGCCGCTTGCCACTTTCCAGGAGATGCATGATATCCATTTTCTCGGACATGGTGGAGAAGTTCATTGAAATTTTCATGGGCGATTTCTCTGTCTTTGGGAACTTCGTTTGATGATTGCTTACATAAATTGACTTTGGTTTTAGAAAGATGCATTGAATGCAATCTAACCCTTAGTTGGGAGAAAAGTCATTTTATGGTTATGAGGATAGTTTTTGGGACATATAATTTCAAACAAGGGTATTGAAGTTGATAAGGCAAAAGTTGAATTGATATCGAAACTACCTCCCTGCATCTGTGAAGGGGATAAGAAGCTTCTTGGGACATGCGAGTTTTTACAGACGATTTATTAAAGATTTCTCTAAAATAAGTAATCCTTTATGTAATTTACTATCCAAAGATCTTGAATTTGACTTAAACAATACTTGCCTTATTTCCTTTAATACTTTGAAAGAGAAACTAACATCTACCCTGTGATAATGGCACCAATGGTCTTTACCTTTTGAGATAATGTGTGACGCTTACGATTATGCAATAGGGCGAGTCCTGGGACAAAGAGTGGATAAGCGTTTACATGTAAATCTCTTATGCTAGCAAAACACTCAATGATGCCCCGAATGAATTACACCACGCGGCTGAAAAGGAATTCTTGGCTATAGTATTCTCTTTAGACAAATTTAGGTCTTATTTAGTAGGATCTAAAGTGATTGTACATTACGATCATCTTGCTTTAAGATACCTATTAAGTAAACCAAATGCCAAGCCAAGATTAATCGGTGGAGTCTTACTCTTTACAAGAATTTGACCTAGAGATCAAGGATAAGAAAGGCAGTGAAAACTTAGTAGGTGACCGTTTTATGTCTAGGTTGATTTCGACTTCAATTCTCTTAAAGATGAGAGTAATGATGATATAGTTGAAACCTTTCCTGATGAGCAGGTTATTTTTCATAGGTCCGAACCGTGGTATCTTGATATTGTAAACTATCTTGCCACTTTAGTGTTTTGCGACTAACACTTCATATCAGGACAAGAAAAGGTTTTTAAAACTATTAAGGACTATTTGCAGGGATGACCTTACTTATTTATACAAGATTGGTCAAGATCAAGTCATCCAGGAGATGTGTACGAGAAGAAGAACATAAGAGCATTCGACTTTTTGTCATGAACTTCATTGTGGGGGTCATTTTGGAGGTGAAAAAGACAGCCGAAGTAAGATATTATACGATCTGGATTCTTTTGGCCATCTTTTTTTAAAGATGCTCGTATGTTTTGTGCCTGATGTGATAGATGTCGAAAGAACGAGGAAACATAAGCAAAAGAGATGAAATGCCTTTGACATCTAATTTAGTTGTTGAACTCTTTGATGTATGGGGGATTGACTTCATGGGTCCTTTTCCCCATCTAATGGTTTTCAATACATTTTGGTTCTTGTGGATTATGTGTCCAAGTGGGTAGAAGCTATCCACAACCAAAACCCGATGATGCTAATGTTGTTGTGAAATTCTTGAAAGATTTCATATTGATGAGTTCGGAACGCCTAGAGCTATAATAAGTGATGGAGGTAGCCATTTTTGTAACAAACTCTTTGATGGAGTACTAAACAAGTACAACATCACACGTAAAGTAACTCTTTCCATATCATCCTCGAACTTACGGTTTAGTGGAAGTGAGCAATAGGCAAATTAAGGGGAATATTTGGAGCATGGCGTCGTCCGTCGAGGAAGGATTGGGCATTTAAGCTAAATGATGCCTTATGGGCATACCGCACCGCTTACAAAACACCTATTGGGATGAGCCACTAGGAGGTTAATCTTTGGGAAAGCGTGCCACCTTGGTTGAACTTGAACACAAAGCTTATTGGGCAATTAAAGAGTTAAACATGGATTTAGATAAAGCGGTGAAAAACGATTACTCTGACTTCATGAGTTGGAAGAAATTAGGAATGAAGCCTATGAGAATGCCAAATTATACAAGGAGCGTACTAAGCGCTATCATGACAAGAGGCTAGTTCCTAAGACTCTTCACCCTGGAATGAAAGTTCTTTTATTTAACTCTCGTTTGAGATTGTTTCCAGGAAAGCTGAGATCAAGATGGGATGGACCATTCAAAATAGTTCAAGTATTTGAACATGGAGTAGTGGAACTATTGGACTCCAAGACACAAAAAACGTTCAAAGTCAATGGCCATCGTGTCAAGCCTTATTTAGAAGAACCAAACAACATTGCTGAAATGGATTGCATTTGGCTGAGTAACCCTTAGCACCAAAAAGATACGTCTTGCTAAGACGTTAAACTAAGCGCTGGATGGGAGGCAACCCATCATTTTAGGTAAAAAAATAATAAAAAAATAATAATAAAAAAAAAATATAAAAAAAATAATAAAAAAATAAAAATTTTTTTTTGTTATTTGTTTTATTTACTTAATTTTATTGTTTATTTCATTTTAATTACATGTGAATAATTGTTAAATTGTTAAAACTAAAAATATTTGTTGAGATGTTAGAAGTTTACAGCGATCTGTCTGGATACACTTTAAGGATGAATAGGGGGGAGGCACTTGCATTTTCCATTACTACTTGCACATTCTCGGGAAATAGGTAATCTTTCTTCTCTTCTCTCTTTATCTTTAATTCTGATTGTTACATTGAGGACAATGTAAGTTCTAGGTTGGGGGTGGTGAAAAGTTACCATGCTTAATTAAAAAAAAAATAAAATAAAAAAAATATACTTTTTGTGTGTTTGGTTTTATTTCTATTCTGTGTGATTTAGTAATTTTTGGAATAAAAAAATAAAAAAAAGAGAAAGTTTCACAAAAGTTTATCATTTCTTTAAATCAAATTTAAGTAAATAGTTAAGTCTTTTGTACTGTTAGATTAATTTTTGAAAACATATCATGAAATATTTTGTAATTATTTTTGATAATTAGTTAGTTTTTGTCATAATTAGTATTTCTTGATAAGATGTTGAAATTATATTAAACCCAAAATCGGTGTTTATGAGTTTTTTTTTTAGTGGAGACTACCTTTGTGAGATATAATTTGAGCCTAATTTCCTTTATTCAGAGTGAAATATATATTTTTTCTACTCCAAACACATTTCTTATTTCTTCAAATTTTTAGATGATCTCTATAGGTATTAGCATTGAATGTATGAATTTTTTTTCATTTTAATAGAGTATCATATATTTTTGATTATTATTTTTGCTTAGATTAAATGATTTGAGTAGAAGTTGATAGTATATGCTTATATCTCATTTATGCATGACTACTACAAAAACAAAAAGACATATCTGGGTTACCTAAACCAAGATCAAACAGAAAAGCCACAAAATTAACCACTCACCAAAATCCAAAATATGTACAATCTGTACATGGGTTGACTCTCTAAGAAATACACATATTGAAAAATATCTACAGAAAAAAATAAGAGAGAGATAAAAATAGTATCATCTACATACTATAACCCGCATTGCCTACAAAGTTGTGAGTAAAGGCTAATTACAAAAGAAAGATATAAGAAGTAATTCCCCAAAAAGTCATTGCAATTTCTTCATTTGTAAAAGGCATATATCTTGAAATTCTTTCTTAATGAGTTTGATTTATGCATGAAAATAATTTTTATATATGATATCTTTATAATTTATACATTTGATTCCTTTCATGAGATCAATGTTAAAATAACACTTTGAGCCTTTATTCTTTATACATATGCGAACATATTAGTTCATTTCTATACATCAACTCTTTCGCATATAAATTAGTATGAGTGTTTGAACCCATAGGATTCAGTGTTTTGAGAGTATTGACTTGTGAGGAATAGAGTCGAAGCGAATTCTGATTCATGACACTGAAATTGGGTGAAATTAAATGGATACATTTTTGATATGAAATATGAAAATGATTTTCGACTAATTATTATAATAAATCATGATTGTTTAAAGAGATTAAGATAACTTATGCTTGAGATTTTAATTATGATCTTAAAGGAGATTAAAAAGTATGAGACATTTTTGTGAAATGTTGTTAATTTGTGATTTTGTTGTAAATTTAATTTTTAAGTTGTTTGTTTTTATTGTTTCTTTTGTTTTTACATTTAGTACAATGTTTGTGGGTATCATTACTGAAAACCCTCACGAGACTCAAACTCGTCCACTAGGGCAACCTAGGGGTTTAAAGGCTTGTTGCATAGGCTAAATGCAACCGTGTCAATCCACGGAAGTGATTTAGGATGGTTTAATTTTTAGTTTTTATCGCTTCTCTTGCTAAGGGACTAGCGAAGATTGGGGAGTTGTGATGAGTGCTTTCAAAAAGCACTAAAATAACCATGATTTTATGCACATTAATTGATTAAAAATATATATATTTATATGTTTTATCATATATTTATATAAATTTGTCTTTTTCGGAATCACGGGTATTTTTATTGTTTTTCAGGAATTTTGGCCTAAAAACGCAATGTAAAGACTCAAAGAAGAATACTTGAAGCAATACATCACAAATAAATTGATAAATAAGTGGAAAAAGGTCAACAAACATGGAAAAATTGGACAAAATGGGTCGAAAAGGTCAAAAATGTCAAAAAACCGAAAAACGCACAGTAGCCGCCAGAGTCCAAGGCCTACCGTTCGTTGATGCTTACAGCTAGGCTGGCATCGTTCACACGTACCGCTTGTAAGGCGCTGTCAGCCAAGGCTGCTGACAAGGCTCAAGAATGCCAATACGCCCAACGCATTTTTGACCCATTTTTCACGTGCTCCCATGACGTCATGCTGACGTCATTGATGACCTCAGCAGGTCCAAAACACGTTTTTTATTTTTTTAATATTTTTTTTAACATTTTTTTAATCATTTTTTCTCTCCATCCTCACCTATAAATACCCCCCTTCCATTCACTTCAAAACACACCTAAAAACCTCACTTCTCTCTTCTTTCTTTCTCTCATTTCTTAGTTTTTGAGTTTTCTTTAGTTTCTTTCTTAGTTTCTAAGCTTTTCTTAGTTTTTCTCTTAGTTTTTAGTTCAATTGTCTTAGGTTTAGAGTTCTTCTCTTTTTGAGAGGAACTTGTAATGTTTTTGTAATAATTTAGATTTTTGATTCAATAAATGGAAGTGCAAATTCCGCTTGGAGGTTTTCTAGCAACGGGAATAGCGTCGAAGTTCTGTAAGGATTTTATTTTCTTCTGATTATTTTTATGCTTTATTCTTACATGTTATATTTAATTTGTCTGTGATTAAATTTAAGCGTGCTAGTATTTATAATCATGATATAATAATAACGTTGTTATGCTTGCGAAATATTAAATAGGTGAAAATTTCTAAAATGAATTGATTTTATTTTTATTCAAGATTTTATATTAAGGATGTTAGAGAGAAATATATTATTTTTCATTACAAACTTAAATCTGAAGATTAGACTTTAAGGTTTAGTTATCCGGTCTAATTTAGAGTAGTGCTCTTTTATTTGTTGGTACAATCGCAGGGTAGTTAGAGTGAAGCTCTATTTCAAAAGTTTTTATAAGAATTATTATGTGAAAATGTATTGACAACATGTTTTCAATAGTGGTTTTAAAACTTGAAAGTTAGTACTCGGATAACTAAATTCTTAGGTTTAATTTGGACACCTTGAATAAAGTTTAAAATGCCTAACCTCACCAAAGGTGGCATTTAAATGGTTCATTTTCAATCTCTTAGAAAAAGGAATTAATTTAATTAACCAAATTAGTTATCAACCCCACCCATAGGTGTTAATTGATTTGTTTAGTTAACAAAGAGTATCTAACCCCACCAAAGGTGGTATTCATACAAAAAAGAGAGAATCAATAAAATATCAATTTATATCTTTAATAACCTAGATAATATGAGCAAGCATAATTAACTTAGTTATTATATCCATAAATACTCCACTAATATAAATGATAAAATTTGCATGAATATTTATTGAATCTGTATTTATATTTATTTATTGAATTTGTATCTATGTTTATTCTTTTTAGATTATATTTAATTAATCTGTATATATGTTTATTTTATGTTATTAGATTAGGAACACAAAAACCAAAACTATCGTGACAGGATGTTTAGGATTTAATTTCGTTTTTAAAAGTTTGAATAATAAATTAAAAACCACATACATTCCTTCCTTAGATCGACCTTGGGAGTATACCTATCATTTTCTACGAAATGATTCGTGCTCTTTGAGAGTTTTACAAATATTAAAACCAAAGTATTTGCGAGAATTGGCGATCTTGATTTTAGCTCATCAGCTATTGAAAACGTAAATTTAAAACTCCTCTCAAGAAAAATAATAAAATAACCAGAAAAAAATTTAGAGAAAATTTACATAGTATTTAATACAAAACACTAAATAAAACTAGTTAAACCCTAACTTATTTTTTTTTCAAATTTTGTTTTTATTTTAAATTTTTTTTAAAAGAAAATAATTAAATAAATTTAAAAATTTATTTATTTATTATTATTGTTTTTTCAAATTGTTTATTATTTTATTATTTATTTAAATAAAATAAAGTTTAAATATTATTTATTTGTTTTTAAATTTTATTTATTGCAACGGTGATTGGCAAGAATCGCCGCATTATCCGATTGGGAGAAATTTCTAGGAATTATGACCTTAAAAATATTCATTTTTCTATGCTTCCTTCCTTCTATGGGCTACCTAATGAAGATTCTCTTTCCTTTATGAGAGATTTCTATGCTACGGTCCAAACATTCCCCTCGGTATTCTAAACGAGGATCACTTAGAATGAGATGTTTTCCGTACACCTTAAAGGATAAGGCTAAAGCTTGGTTGATGTCACTTACCCCTGGTTCTCTGATGACATGGGGTCAAATTTACAATAAATTCATGGGAAAATTCTATTCCCATCAAAAAACATCAGAGCTGAGAGGAAAGATTGCTACTTTCTCTCAGATGGAAGGAGAACCATTCCATGAAGCTTGGGATAGGTACAAAATGTAGCTCACACAATAGCCCCATCATAGCTTTCCCTACGGTTGCGAGAACCAATTCTTTTACGATGGACTTACACAACAATGTCGGTTCATTGTCGACAACGCCGGGAGGAGCAATAGGAGAAAAGGCGCATCGAAACGTATAATCTCTTTGAGATGTTGGGTGCTAATTCCCGTGAGAAAAGCTCAGTGAGAAAAGGCTGGTGTTCATGAGATTGACTCCGGTAATGAAGTTCAACAACAACTTGTTCAACCGACTAAGCAAGTTGCCCTTCTCGCTACACAAACCAACACAAATAATGAACAATATGGTTTGTACAACATGGGACAAGGTCTTGGCTTGTCCATATCAAGGAGATACTGGACGACGAGCAGGTTAATGTGTTGGGAGCGTATCAACAAAGACCAAGGTTTGATCCCAATTCAAATACCTATAATCCTGGGTGGAGAAGTCATCCAAATTTCTCTTGGAGGCAAAATAACCCTCCTTTCCTCAAAGCTCAAACCAGGCCAGGCCAATTCCACCCACCTATTCCACGAAGCATTCCAAATAAACCAACCCTGGAGGACAACTTGAATTCTTTTATTCAAGTTTGTAGGGACAATCAATCAAAAACCAATCAACGGTTGGACTCTGTGGAAGCTTCTATCAAAAAGGTGGAAGTTCAAGTTGAACAGTTAGTTGAACATTTGCAGAAAGGCAAAATTGAAACTTAAATGAATTCAATGAAGAGGAGACATTGAGTTTTTCATTCTGCAATCTCCAAGCAACGTCTTACTAGAAGACGATAAATTTTAGTCCTACATGGGAAGTCACCCATTATTGTATTTTCCTTTGTTTTAGTTTGCGTGCCAATACTTTGGTTTTATATTTATAAAACTCTAGCAAGTGCACAAATCATTTCGTAGAAAATGATAAGTATACTCCAAAGGTCGATCTAAGGAAGAAATATATGTGGTTTTTAATTTATTATTCAAACTTTTAAAAACGAAATTAAATCCTAAACATCATATCACGATATTTGAGTTTTTGTGTTTTTTAATCTAATAACATAAAAATAAACATAGATACATATTCAATAAATATTAAAGCAAATTTTATCATTTATAATAGTGGAGTATTTATGGATATAATAACCAAGTTAATTATGCTTGCTCAAATTATTTAGGTTATTAAATATATGAATTGATATTTATTTATTCTCTTTTTTTATATGAATACCACCTCAAGTGGGGTTAGATATTCTTTATTAACTAAACAAATTAATTAACACCTATGGGTGAGGTTGATAACTAATTTGGTTAATTAAAATAATTTCTTTTTCTAAAAGATTGAAAATGAACCATTTAAAAGCCACATTTGGTGGGGTTAGACAATTTAAACTTTATTCAAGATTTCCAAATTAAACCTAATAATTTAATTAATCGAGTACTAACTTTCAAGTTTTAAAACCACTACTGAAAACATGTTGTTAATACATTTTCAAATAATAATTTTTATAAAAACTTTTGAAATAGAGCTTCACCCTAACTACCGGGTGATTGTACCAACAAATAAAAGAGCACTACTTTAAATCAGACCGGATAACTAAACCTTAAAATCTAATTTTTAGATTTAAATTTGTAATGAAAAATAATATATTTCTCTCTAAAATTTTTAATATAAAATCTTGAATAAAAATAAAATCAATTCATTTTAGAGATTTTTGCCTATTTAATATTTCGCAAGCGTAACAACGTTATTATTATATCATGTTTACAAACAGCCACCAAAGTTAAATTTAATCACAAATAAATTAAATATAACATGTAAGAATAAAGCATAAAAAATAACTATAAAGAAAATAAAATCGGTACAGTACTTTGATGATATTCCTAGTGTTGGAAAACCTCCAAACGGAATTTGCACTCCCATTTATTGAATCAAAAAGCAAATAAATTACAAAAACATAATTAGTTCTTCTCAAAAAGAGAAGAACTCTAAAATTAAGAAAAACTAACTAAGAAAAGCTAAAAACTAAGAAAAACTAATTAAGAAAAGCTAAAAACTAAGAAAAACTTAGAAAAGCTAAGAAATGAGAGAAAAAAAAGAGAAGAGATGATGGGTTTTTAGGTGTTGTATGAAGTGAAGAGAATGTGGGTATTTATAGGTGAGGAGAGGAAGAAAAAGTGGGTAAAAAATGATAAAAAATGGTGGAAATGCGGAGTAGTGAATGATGATATCATTGATGATGTCATGGTGATGTAGGGGGCGGCGGCGTGCGCGGATTGAGGCAGATGGACGCAGTGGCGTGCACAGACTGGGAGCTAGCACTGGCGTGAACGGGCGCTCAAGGAATGGAGCAGGGGCACGCGTGTTGGCCAACGCAGCTAGGCGGCTCCGTGCGCGATTTCCTCCTTTTTGACCCATTTTGTCCAATCTTTTCATATTTTTTGACCTTTCCTCATTTAATTATGAATAAATTTGTGATGTATTGCCTCCAGTATTCCTTTTTGAGTCTTTAAGTTACGTTTTAAGCAAAAATACCTGAAAAAACAATAAAAATACCTGTGATTCTGAAAAGGCAGATTTATATAAATATATGATAAAATCATATAAATATATATTTTTAATCAATTAATGTGCATAAAATCATAGTAATTTTAGTACTTTTTGAGCACTCATCAACCGTGCAGGAGGTGAGCTAACAACTGGTTCAAAAAATTTAGGAAATTTAGTCAGTAGCTTACTTATCTTAGGAAAGTATATCTAGGAAGGTTTCTGATGGTTGGATGTTGGTCTTATTTGCAGGAGTAACCCTACACCTTGTAAATTTTGGAATTCCTTAGGGTTTAGGGCTATCATATTGGCTCCTCCCAACCCTTGAAAGGTGTGTGAACTTCCTTCTGAATTGGAACTTAGAGTAAGCTTCTTGTAATCCATTTGAATAGGCCCGAAGGTTTCTAACCATTGAACCCCTAGAACCAATTGACATGCTGTCACCGGTAACATATAGCAATCAGGCTCTACAGGTTGTCCTTGAATGATGAGAGTGAGGTTTCAGCATTGTCCAACACATTCTAATTTCTCATAGTTAGCCACCATTACTTCTAGTTTCCTTCCCTTGGCTATTGGTAAGCCAAATTGGGTAGCTAAGGCCTGATCGATGAAGTTATGGGTACTGTCCCCATCTATCAGTACCAACATATTCTTATTTTTTAGTTTTCCCATAATACGTAAGGTTTGAGGATGTTCAGTTCCTGCTATAGCATGAAAGGAAATTTCAGGTAGTATTACCTGGGGGTCTAGTAGTGGTATGGATTCCTCACACTCTTCTGTATCATTCTAGTTCAATTCTTCCATCATAAAGATTTGTGGACGTGCACAACGGTGGCCAATAACAAATTTAGTAATATAATCCCTTCTTTCGTCGCTCACGTGCCTCATGGTTGGTCAACTATCAAAAGGTTATGGGTTGAGTGGAGCCATTGTGTTGAGCAGGATCAGGTCCTAACAACCCTGCGCTGGTGTTAGTTGCTGGTTTGGCGGGGTTGACAGGTAGCTGATAATGAGGGATGGTCGTAGATTTCTTCTATAAGAAATTCCTTTCCTCAATTAATCGTGCCATACTAATGGCATCAGCCAGAATTCTGGGTTGCTTGATTTTAACATCAATTCGAATCTCATCCCTTAATCCTGCGATGAAGCAGCCAATTAGAAACTCTTCAGGTAATCCATCCACACAATGAGAGAGTTTCTCAAAGGATTCTTGGTATGCTGCCACACTCGTAGTGTGTCTCGGGCGAGATAGTGCTTCTGAGGGGTACTCATAGTCTGTGGGTCCAAACCTCAGTTGCGCAGCTTTGGAGAACTCCTCCCAGGTGAGAGGTCCACGAAATTTTTTGAGCTACCAGTGCCACTGTAACGCGATGCCTTCCAAGTGGAAGGAAGCCAATTGTACTTGTTGGTCAACAGCTATATTAGTGAACTCAAAGTACTGCTCGGCTTTATAAATCCATCATGTGGGATCCTCTCTTGTAAACCTTGGGAAGGACAGCCTCAATTGGGGATTCTTGTTCTCCGTAACTGATCACGAAGTGTGGGGTTGTGATTGGTTGGTTTCGTCTCTAGCAAAAGGGTTATCCTCAAGTAAGTTACGAGTTGTGCGCATTACTTACAACTTAGTAAGCACTTCTTGTAACATGTTATCATGACGTGCAAGGGTTTCTATTACGTCATTATGAAATTTGATATTGGATTTGCCTCGAGTATCCATTCTCGCAACCAGCTTTGATACCACTATTATGATTAGGGCAGAGAAGATGAAAACGAAGAGAGAGAAACTGCAGAGGGAGAGGGAAAATTAGGTATAATTCTTCATATCCTTTATTCCATTTCTTAAGGGCTATATATAGCCTAACATTTCAGAGATAAACAAGAGAGAAATTGCGTGAATGAAGTGCACTAGTGTGCTAACATAATTCTGACATTTTAACAGAATTGTGCAGTGGTTCTCTCATGCCCGTATCTTGGCACGTCCTACGTCTAGTTGCGCCCATCAGTGGCTGGTTGAAGCGACTCGTAGTGGATAAGCTAATTTTTTCGTATCATATCCATTATGCCAACTCGACATCACCCACCTCACTCATTCAAACCTCCAACTCACTGTGTACGAGTTCTTTGTCGCTATTTGACGTACTTCCACCAATTCTAACCACTAGTCCCAATAAAACGTGTAAGGGAAAAATCATTATTTCAATCTCTATTAGACGACAACGTGGTCCGAGAAAAGGTAAACACTAGACCATTATGATATGCACTCTATTATAAGTCATTTTCAACGGTTATTGAATACTTGGGAGTGTTAGACCGGCCTAAAATATTCTTTAAATCAAATTAAAAAAAATTGAGCGATCAAAACTAGCTCGAATTAATTGGTATTTTTTTATTAATTTAAAATATTATAAATTTTCTTATATTTTTAACCTAATTTAAATAATAAAAACTTTTAACTAAACACAATATATTCTAACATTATTAAAAAAATTTATTACAATGTTTTACAAAATTACAATAATAAATATATTATAAAATAACTTAAATTGATGTTTAAAATTAAAGTAAATGTTTTATACTTAACTTTATATAATTGTGATTAATGATAACATAATATATTTATACATGTAGTTAAGAAAAAAAATTATAAGTTAATTTGAGAGATCTATGAACAAATCAATAAACTCATCATAAGTATTTTATATAAAATAATTCACGAATTAAAAAAATATTTGATAAATGTCATTTTTAAATAAAATTTAAAATACATATATAATTAATCACATTTATTATTTATAAGATATTATATAATTTTTATTAATAAGTGTAATTAATGTATAAAAAATATAATAGAAATAGTAAGAGAAATGTAGTAAAAGTTTTATAACATGAATTATCACACTCACATATAAAATTATTATACATCAATAATTATAATTATTTTTTATTTTCTTGTTATAGGGTTGAACTTATCTTAACACTAACTTAATCTTAATTTCTTAGTATTATTCGAATTGGTTTAAATTGTAACCAAATTTAATTATTTCATATTCAATTGGTATTTTTTAATTCGTGTTTGATTTGAAAAATCAGCCACCTTTATTAAATATTGATTACAAATAGAAATTTAATTAAGTTGCATCATTGCTTTAAAATCTCAAATCATTATCGAAAAAGAGCTTGATTATCCTAACAAGAAAATATTAATAATATCTTCGAGGTTTATATTTTTAATAAATGTCTCTAATTTTTTTAACATATGACTTTTGATTTTATGGAAATAAAGTATAATGACTATTGAATAGCATTTTTATTATATCTTTTAAATAGATGGACATATTTGATTTTAAACTAAAATATTAAATAAACACTAAAATATTAAATAAACAATAATGCTAAAACTAATAAAGAACATTAAAAATAAGTGTTGCATTTTTATTTTATTCAAATATCATAAATCATAAAAATTGAAAAATAAATAAATTTACTTAAAATTAAAAAATATATATACACATGAATTAACGATTGAGAAAATAAAATTAAAATATATACAATGAATGAATTTTTATTTATTTATCTTAAATCACATGAAATAAAATTATTATTTTTATGGGTCAAATTTTAATTATATATAATGTTATATAATCTATCATGTAATAAAAAAATCACATAATACATTTAATTTCAATATTTATAATAAAATAAATAATTTTAACTAATTTATAAAAATATAAAATATCTAAAAAATTGATATTAAATTTTAAAAAATTAATTTTTGTGAATTATTGATTTGGAATAAATTACAATTAACTTATTTTTTAAAATAATATTTTCTATTACTATAAGCATGTTCTATTTCTTGAATGCTATAACTAATGTTTTGAATTATGTTCGATATATTAAAAAATATTTTTTAAGATATTAGAAAAATATTTAATTTTTTTTAATTTAACAGTTAATTTTTAATTAATAAATATCAAAAGTGAAAAAATTTAAATAATATTAAAAACATATAAATATTTTTAAATAATTAACCAGGAATACATATGACTAGTAAAAGAATTTAAAAACTTTAAATTAATCGTTTAAGAATATTTTTAATTTAAATAAAATTTTATGTTTTATGTATTTGTTTTCATTTAGTGCTAATATTTATCTTTTAACTATGGTGGATACAATAAATAATTTTATTTTACTTTTTTATTACTTTTAGATGATATTTAGTGATTTAACAAAAAATTAAAAAATTATGCTAGGGATAATAAATATAAAGTTAAGGTAATTATTAATAGAGTTTATTATAATAATATATCTAACTATATTATAATTGAATATTATTTTTTAAACGTTAAAAACATTCGTGAAACGAAAGGAACCTAAATAGTGATTTTTTACCCCGCGCGAGCGCCTTGTATTATACCTGTCTTCGTACAATCCGATCCGTAAAACAAAAAAAAGTTAAAAAACGAAAGAGAAAAGGGAATTTTCTTCAATCCGCAATCCGATATACACAGACCCAAATGTTATTAACTCAGAGCTTCAGCTTCAACAACCCTCGAAAACCCACTTCAGAATTCAAGGTAAGGGTTTGATTGTAAGTTGTAACTGTTATTCATTTAACCTAGATATGAACCATGCTTGTACATGCTCAACCATATATTCGTTAAGAAGTAATGGGTCTCTGTCCTTTTCCTTCAATGATTACCCCTACTTCCTAAATGAAAGATTTGGCGGAAACCCAATTCGGATATCACGACCTTGTTGTTGTGCTTGTTGTTCATATTGTATATGGTCATCCCAAAGAGTTCATTGATATGGTGTTGATGCCTCTGCTAGATATTATTGGATTTTTTTCCTTTGTTTTTTTACTTTGTATATATTAATTTACTCACAAGAAATTTATACAGTATTGAAATGAGAGGTTGGTAGGGGAGGAAAGAATGGTGGATTCTTGGTCAAAATTATTGGTTTTCAAGAGGATTATTTTATAATATCTTTTTAATTTATGGCAATGATGATTTTTTTGATTTTATTTTTAATGTGAGTTGGATTCTTTTATTTAGGATCATTGGAAATAGAAATACAAGTACTTCTGTAATGCAAATTCAACAAATTTCAATAGTTTAGCATTTGATTATATTGTCCTGTCAATCGGAACAATTGGGAAACAATCTTATGAGTTGTGACTTTTTGAGTGGTAAATCTATCATATGTTGCACTGTGTTACCTTTTGCATGTTTTAATGGTCATTACCACATGATATTTTTCTTGAAAAGTGTATTGAACGTAACTGGTAAAACATTACAGTTGTGGTACATATGGAAATCAAATTCTTGCTCAATGATAGAAAAATATTGGAAGGTGACAGTTGTGTTATAATAATGTATGCTTGGTCTCTAAAATTATGAATTTTACTTTAAGTTGCTCTGTCGTACTGCTTCTTGATAATTTTCTGGTTCTGATTTAACCACTATTATATATTGTGTAATTTTTTTTTAATTCTTTTATTGAAAGAATAAGTGGCAGCTTTGGATCCATTAGTGAGGGAACATGCTTTGTCTTCGTCAGCACCACATGATTCTCCAGAAAATCTCAACAGTCTCATTTATGTCTTCTTTGACCTCCAATGCTAACAATATGTCTCTTAGCTCATCTGAATCTTACACAGTCACGCCCCCAATTAAGCCCTGGCCACAACGTCTCTTTCCTAAGCGCTTGGTTTCCATGATTACTCGCCAGCAGAACCTTGACCTTGCCCTCCAAATCTTCGACTATGCTGGTAAATTTCATCCAGGTTTCTTCCACAATTATGACACGTACCATGCTATCATCCAACGTCTCTCTCGTGCTCGTGCCTTTGAAGCTGTTGAGTCCTTGCTAACTAGCCTACACAGATCTCAACTGAAGTGCGGTGAAGAGCTTTTTATCAACATCATTCGAAATTATGGTTTGGCAGGTCGCCCAAAATGGTGTATGAGAACCTTTTTGCGCATTGAGGCATTTGGTGTTCAGCGCTCTGTGAGGTCCTTAAACACTTTGTTGAATGCTTTGGTTCAGAACAAGCGCTATGACTTGGTGCACTTGGTCTTCAGGAACTGTAGGAAAAAGTTTGGTGTGATTCCCAATGTTTTTACTTGCAACATCTTGATCAAAGCACTCTGTAACAAGGGTGATATAGAGGGTGCACACAAGATGTTAGATGAAATGCCTTCCTTAGGAATGGTCCCCAATGTGGTTACTTATACTACCATTATGGGTGGGTACGTTTCACTAGGTGACATAGTTGGTGCCAAGAGGATTTTCAGTGAGATTTTAGATAGAGGCTGGCTGCCTGATTCCACTACCTATACCATTTTGATGGATGGATATATTAAGCAAGGAAGGCTAGTTGATGCTATCAAACTGATGGATGAGATGGAGGAGAATGAAGTTCATCCAAATGATGTTACCTACGGAGTTATAATTGAAGCTTATTGTAAAGCAAAAAAGTCAGGTGAAGCACTTAACTTGCTTGATGATATGCTTGATAGGAAGTATATACCTAGCTCTACACTCTGTTGCAAGGTGATTGATGTATTATGTCAAGAAGGGAAGGTTGAAGATGCTTTTGAGTTGTGGAAGAGGCTTTTGAAGAAGAATTGTACTCCTGATAATGCCATTTCTAGTACACTTATACATTGGCTTTGTAAGAAGGGAAAGATGTTGGAAGCGAGGAAGTTATTTGATCAGTTCGAGAGGGGTTCAATTCCAAGTGTTGTAACTTACAATACTCTCATTGCAGGAATGTGTGAGCAGGGAGAATTGTGTGAGGCAGGGAGGTTGTGGGATGACATGGAAGAAAAGGGATGCATTCCTAATACTTTCACCTACAATATGTTGATCAAAGGATTTTGTGGTATTGGAAAACCAGAAGAAGGAATTAAAATTCTTGAGGAGATGTTGGAGAAAAAATGTTCTCCCAACAAGTCTTCTTACAATATGTTGCTTGATGGGCTTCATAATTCAGGAAAGGATGGTGAAGTCATAATGGTTCTTTCAATTGCAATGTCAAGTGGATATATTGACAAAGACTCATGGGATCTTTTCATTGAGAAGTTTGTTGGAGATTTGCATGATGGAACAAATGTTTTTGACAAAATACTGGCAGAAAATGTTGCTTAGAGGATTTCAGAATGTAAACATCAGCTAGGTCAAACTCGGGGGAAGCTAGCGAAAAGGTTGTTGCTGTTGAAGTTCTTCCATTCATCCATTTTTTTCTCTCTTTTAATTTCCTCGATATAAAGGTATTTCATTGTCACATTGTATGCCTTTGGAGTACTTTTGATGTAGCACAAGGGTGCGAATGAGAGAAAAGATAATAGAAATAGAAATTAGAGATTTAGAACAAGAAATTAGGTTGGAAAGTGGAAAGAAATGGAGAAGGAATTTAGAAACTAATTTCATTTATCAACTAAAATTGAGCAACTCTTCTAACTAGATTTAGTTAACGCTTCATTAAGTCCATGAAATGGTATGCATTGTTATAATTATGACTTTTATTTATTATGCATTATTGAAAACACTTCACTTGATTCATGTTAATTTGATGTACTATTTTATGATTTCAAGCAAATGTTGTTATATTTTTTTCTAACCTTTTGGTTTCCTCCGGTGCATTTTAAGCTTTTCTCTGTAATAATGAGATTGTAGTACAGTTCAATGCTGATGTGGAGGATGGAATGCAATGGAAGTTTATTCCTACTGAAAGAGAGGTTTTTCTTCTTTGAAATTTGTTTGTTCATTGATATCTTCCCCAAAGCTTTTAAATATTGAATAATTGTCTAATCTGAGGCTGTATTCTAATGTTGTTCTATTTTCTGTATATAGGTAATGACTGGTGAAAGCAGATTGAGATCTTCTACTTGTATTTGTTTTTACTTATCAAATTTATGATGTACCCTGTTAAAAAAATGCATAAATATTTAAATATTGCTGTATATATATATAAAATAACATACAGCAATATTACATGTCATTCGATATAAGTTTAAAATATCTTCCAAAATTATTGATTATAAATATTTATGGCCTTCAAGAACATTAACAGGTCATTCATTCAATTATAATTAATTAATTTTTGGGTGTCATATTTCTGTTTGTTTTATATTATATTTGAAACAAATTAAATTAATCATTAAAAAATTTACTTTTGTAAAAAAAATAATCTTCAGGAAAAGAGGGCAATATTTTGGCATTCTTAAAATACATGTTATTAGTTAATTGTAAAAAATTAATTAGTTACGGCTATTATTCTCTGTTTTTTATGTTAGATAATTATATCCTATAAATTATTATATCTCATTTTATTATTGGCCATTTTTTTCATATTTTTTCTAAAATAAAATAAAAACATTTGCTTGGTTAAGTGAATAATTCTGTTTTATCTATAAAAAAGTAATAATAATAATATTGATAATGTATATAAAAAGTGTAACAATTAAAATTAATTTACATAGGAAGCCTAATTATGCATGAAAGCTTCCATAGTTACATGCTACTAGCCAAAAATATCGCTTATTTTCATTAGTTTGGATATGCTAGACAGAAACAATAGAAACTTTCATCCCTCATTATTTCACTTTTAACATCATTATTATATTCTAATCTAGTTTGTTATATTATTTTTTATTAAAATTTTCATGATAATTAAACTAAATAGGACATTTAAATATCCAATTGGATAAGCTCTTCAAGTTTCAAAGTTTTTCGTTTACAATATTCGCTCTCTCTCTCTCTTCTTTCCTTCTTGGTATTACTTATTTTCTACAAGTAATTTTGTTATTGAATTGATTTAATAGCTATTTCTAATGAACATGTCTCTCTTTTTTTTTTTATCTAATTTCTATATACTATGTATATTCCCTAATGAAATTTGTATCTCTATTTTTTTAATTAAATGTTAATAAATGCAGTTAACAGTTTCATAGGGTTATAAATATATTTATAGCAGTCCAAGCCCACGTCTTTATGAACTTTATAACAAAAACATTTGTGAGTTAATTAGCTAAGAACATTTCTGGACACTTAACATGATAGAGTGACTATATTATTTCCTTGATCTTTTGATTCCATCAACTAAGATTATCGTTTTGACTAGTTATTTGATTTCATGTTTATTTTTATTTAAAAAGAAATAACACGAATATTATATTTTTCAATATATAATTCAATCAATGATGTAGTCAATATATTCTCTCCATATTGGAAGTATTGTGTTTATCGCATTATTATAACCTTGTAAGTTTTTGTATCATTTAATAGGTGTTATTTTATATTATTTTTTATGTTCTCATTACATTTTTTTTGTTTATTTAATTATTAATAGGTATTCAGGATCAAAAGGGGGAAATGTGATAAATATGATCAAAAAATGAAAAAAAAGGCAAAATAATTAATGCTGGTGGCTGTATTTAGAAATAAGTTGGGTTGCATTTAGGAGAAAAGGCTTGAAATATATATAAAAAAAATGGGTGATCTATTTAGCACAACAATGAATGCATATAGCCAATTGATCGATATTATTTTATACATACATTTATTCATCAATTCTTACATATTTATAAAGAATTATTGTTTCTTATGATTTTATGTGTTTATTATAAGGTAAATAGCTTCTAAAATACTCAAATTTTGATCAATTTTATTTAAAAATATTTTAACTTTTTTTTATAAAAAATATACCACGTCAGTTAATTAGCTGGTGTGAAAACTAATTAGCTAATATGCTAAAACTTAATTAATTGTCATGTCAGTTAATTAGCTAACATGTCAACTAAGCTTACATGATATAACATAATAACAAAAAAGTATCTTTTTCTATAGAAAAAAACATTCAGGCATCTTTGTGTAAAATGGATTAAAGTTTGAGTACCTTAGAAGCTATTTATCTTTTATTCTATATTATACAAGAATTATGGGACGAAATGAATAAAAAGAAGCAAAAAGGTGTATTTAGATCAAAAATAGGAAACTCGATCGAGATCAATTAAGAACACTCAGATGGAAAATTCTAAATAGAACACTTGATCCATCGAGGAGTCTAGGAAATAATGGAAAGAGTTGATAGATTGATCGAAAAAGGTTTCCAGTGATTGAGCATCTATCACACTTCGCTCAAGTGCTCTTGGATTGGAAATTACAATGATTAGATCAATTGAGAAAAAGTCTCAATTGATTGAGGCATCAAATCAGCACTTAAATCTGGTATTTTTCAACAACAATTTCTAATGCTAGCCATTGGATCAAGTAAGATTTAATCTTAATAAAATTAAGCTTGAAAACACACTCTATACACATCCTAATGACTCATTTAAAAGACATTTGCTACGAAGAATAAGATAGATCAAATAACACTTCTAAGGCAACTTTTGAAGAAGATTTGGATGAAAATATTAAAGATTGAAGATTGGGGTTATTTGGTTTTGTCATCTATAATTCCTAAGTTTTTCTTAGTTCTCTTCTTTATAGTTTCTATAAATATAATGTTGATTCCTTTAGAATCTATGTCTAGCTAAATTTTAAATATGATTATGGGCAATTTCAAGCCCTAAACTATAATTTAATTAATTTAATGTCATGATAAATTTTAGTTTCCATTCTTAATTTTTGATTTATACAATTCTATATTTGAATGCCCAAACTATGCAAGTATGAATAAGGGTGATTAACTAGTTTATTGCATGAATGTTTAAAGATTTCAGTACGTAATTGTTAACATTCTTATTCGAAGTGGTACCTTATGCCTACTATAATAAGTAGGGTTGAATTCCTAAGTTAAAGGTTATAAATGATTGTTGTAATATTGTCTAGTTTAGTTATCAATTTTTTAGATCTTAATGCAATGAATAAATTAAATCTAATAAGCATGCCTTTGGGTTATTCAAGATTTAAGTTAATTAGCGATCATATCATTAATCAATTATACAGCAAGAAAATGTGAAAAATATAAAGGGAAGCTAGACTTCTAAAGCTAAAATTAAGAATTCAAGAAAGATTTTAAATTATGAAAGTGAATTAGAAACTATGAAACTAATTGACATTTATGACATGGTTAACAAAATTGTATACTAGCGGTGAGAATAGTCCCATGAAAGTTCATTTAGTTATGGATATAAATATCTAGTCAGCGAAAGTATGGTACATTAAAATTTTGTAAGCCACCAAACAACCAATCAATTGTATGTAAAGTAATGTAGAAAAAAAAATCAACATACGAGATTTTTAGGTGAAAACAATCTAAGCCACACTGATGACCTAATAGACAAACTTCGGGTCCACCGGACCATCTAACTATCCACTATAAAAATAAGTATCCAGTTACAAGGCTATGACTCAAATTATCCATTAGGTAATGTTCCAAAGTAACCTACTTATAATTTGTTGCTTTGTTCACAGTCTCTATAAGATAGGCATTTGGATCCTAACCAATTTTCTGACAAACTCGAGTCCCATAGTCAATCGAACCTGCACCGTTATCACTTGAAAAGTTAGTACATAAACACAAATGCAAGTGTGTGTCATAGAGCATATTCAATAATGGAAACCCTAATTAGTTGATTTAAACAATGTATTAGATAAATAAAAAAATAACTAGTAACTCTAGAACAATTAGTTAAAAAACACAATAACACAATTATTATTGTAGGCTTGTTAATCCATAACATACAACTACAAATGTTTGATAAATTAACTTAATGAAAAGGCCTACTTGAAATTTTTTACTAAAACAAGAGAGAGAATAAAAGATGAAGAGAATAAGCACAATTAAGCTCTTGTGTGATTTTCTAAAAGTGTGCTTAGTTTTGTATTTATAGAATATTTTGAAGCACGCTAGGTAAAAGTGTAATTATCATATTATCCATAAAATGAGTTAAAACATGTTTAAAAAATAAGGGTAATATAGTAAAAATTCAATCCAAATTGTATTAGAAATAAGTTTTAAAAAAAATTGAATGATGGTTGCTCGATCGATCGAACATCCCCTAGATCGATCCAAATAAATTTAACAATTATTTAAAAACAAGTGGATCGATCGAGTATATCCCTCGATTGATATAGTCATATATTAAAATTAGATTAATCAGGTTTGTTACTCAATCAATCGAGTGGATCAAATTCATATTTTTGCTATTGTGTCTAATATGCAATCTAACGTGCACGAGAATAGAAATATACTTGATATGTGATTGTTGAGGTGCAATAGTTTCTACAACTTGAAATATTCTTCTAAGACACACCTAGAAAATAAAATTACAATTAAATATTTTATTTCATGAATATCGTCAATACTAACATAAACATAACATTCCATAATCACATATCTCTAATAATTATTATGCAATCTACTTTAATATTTGATGTTATTTTCTTCAAAAATAACCAAAAACTTTCATTTATTAATTTTAATTAACATAATAACGAACTAGTAAATAGTAGTAGAAATTGCTAATAATCATCGTGAATAAGACAACTATTGTTCTTAAAATTAGTTATAACTTGTGCATGACTACATATACTTACACGTTATCAATCGTGTCAAATTTTTTGGCAGTGTTGTCTCAGATTGAATTTACAATTTCTCCATCATTTATTAGTTTTATTTTTTTCTTTTAATTTTTTTTGCTTGAGTTTACTAATTTTTTAAAGTTCTTGATTCTTAGAAAATTGTTGAATGCAACAAGGATACTCTAACAACTTGAGATAAAGAGGATCCTGAAAGAAAAGGCAATTGAATCCATTTCTTTAATTGATTCAGAACCATAATAAGAGAGTTTCTACAGAGGTACTTCCCAACTTCTAAAGCCATAACAATAAGGAAAGAAATTTGTGAAATTAAGAAATCTAATGAAGAGACACTTTGCATATACTGTGAGAGGTTCAAAGCTTATATGCTAGCCACCCATGACACCAAATAAGTGAACAAATTATACTCCAATAATTTTACAAAGGATTATTGGTAGCCATATTGCAAATATACAGGTATTAGTATATAGTAGTTTATTTACTCTTTAAGCGATTAACATAAAAATTATCTAAATTAATGATTAAACCTAGAATTAATTCAAAGACAAAAATAATGATTAATTAAATAATATTTGAAGACTCGGGATATATGAATCCTCTAAAAACTTCATATGAAATTCAAATATCATTAATTAGCTATATGCTTTTATATACCTAAGAATCCTTGTCAATCATTCTTTTGGATTATGTGCAAACAATCACATTGTCATGATATTTCATTCACACATAAACTATGATCACATGTGTCAAGCCACACATTTATCAATCATACTATTGCACTATTTTAATTCATGTGATAATAATACTATAACTAATTCAAAAATCTACTTTGTCAAGCTAGGCCATGAATCTCAAATATATAATTATTGGCTAAATAATCCAAGCATTAAGATCAAAATTATTATTTTAATTATTGATAGAGAAAATCTTTAAACTAAATAAAATCAATCGCAAGATGATTGAACTATATAGTTAGAGTGAACTCTACTTCGATGATTTTAATAAGAATTATTATTGAAGATATATTGACGACACATCCTTCATAATAGTTTTAAAATCTAAAAGTTAGTTCTAGGTACTTAAGTCATAAACTAAACTTAGACATCTTGTTAACTAACTAACTAATATATCCCATAAATTTTCCATTGCATAATAAATGTATAATTGATTTAAATGTTTATTAAATCTATCTTTATTTTTATATTATTAGTTTAGAAACTTAATCCAAAAAATTCGTGACAAGATGTTTAGGTTATTTAATTTTTCTTTTTAAGAATTGTTAAATGATTTAAAAACCATATGATTCCTCTATAGACCATTCTTGGAAATATATTTGTTCCTTTTTATAAGTGATTCATGAACTTGTGAGCTATTTTATAAATTATACAAAATATTTATACCTAATTTTGGCACATCAATTTTTTATGTAATTTCTAGGTAAATTGGTTATAGCACTGAAAACTAGTTAAGCTTTGAAAGTATCAAGTTTTTGGCGTTGTTGTCGGAGAGGAATAACGTTTTTAGATTGTTATTATCAAAATCTTAAAAACTTTTCGTGTTATAAGTATTGTGATTTTTATTTAAAATTTTAAAATTAAAATTGTTGATTGTTGACATTTATTAATTGTTGACATTTAAAAAATTTAAATGATCTTTTATTTTAAAAAAATAAAATAAAAAATATATAAAAAAATCTAAAAATAAATTTTCTTTTTATTTTTGAAATAATAATAAAATTTTATTTTTGAAATAATAATAAAATTTTATTTTTGAAATAATTATTTATTTTAATTTAATTTATTAATTCTTTTATTCTTTTATTTCTTTTAAAAAATTTGTGTAGTAAATTATTTTATAGTTTAAAATCTTTTACTAACTTATGCATAGTATGTATTTTTCCTTTTACTTCTAATAGTATTTATTTAATATAATTAAGTGATATGCTATCTTGATTTTTTTTATTAATATCTATTGGATAAAATAAATCTCAAGAAAGATGAACACAAATCAAGAGAAAGATGAACAAACTCAAGTTCAAGTAGACATGGACGATGCTGAAAAGAAAATGAAGGTGTATGCATTGCCTATTATTGGAAATACTAGCTCTTGCGTACAACTTGGAGCGACTTCAAGAAATTATGAGTTGAAATATATTCATTATTCCTTATTAACTTCGTTTTACGATACCCCTAATGAAGACCATTTAAACTTTATTAGAGAATTTTATGCTGCTATGCAAACAATTCTATTACAAAGAATGTATGAAGACTAGATTAGGATGAAGTGTTTTCCTTACACCCTCAAAGATAAAGCCAAGTCTTGGTTCATGACTCTACAAAAAGGTTCATTAACTACTTGTGAGGCAATCTGTAGTAAGTTTATGGGTAATTACTATTCCCATCATAAGACTGCAGAATTAAGGGAAAAATAACAATATTCTATCAAATGGATGAAGAACCCTTCCACGAAACTTAGGAAAGATTCAAACTACTTTTGATTCAATGCCCACACCATAAATATCAATTAAAAGTACAAAACTAGTTGTTATGATAGACTAACACAACAATGTTAGTACATAATTGATAATGCTATAGGAGGAGCTATAGGAGGAGAAACGATAGAAGAGACTTATGAGCTTTATAAGATGTTAGGTGTTAATTCCCAACAAAAGAGTACTGTAGTAAGAAGAGTAAGAGACAATAAAGTTGGCTTTAGGAATCAAATGGCCTTGCAACTTGTAGAATTGATTGAGGAAATGCAAATTCTCACTACCATTAAAATGCCAAAAGAATAGGTATGCGAATTTTGTGATTTAATTGGACATAATGTTTTTAATTGTTCAATGTAGGGAATTCTTGTATGGATACGTTAGATGAAGCAAATTATTTGCAAAGGTATCATTACAACACTATAATTATCCAACAATTACCAAGTGTATGACCAAAACCAAACACAAAGGCCATATAAAAACCAGCATTGTCTATAAGATCAGTCCAAACCAACCTTAAAAGATAATTTGAATGCTTTTATTCAAATTAATATGGACAACCAATTTATGAACAATCAAATGTTGAATTTTGTAGAGGCTTTGGTGAAAATGGTTGAAGTCAAAGTTGGGCAACTTGCAGAATGCATGCAAAAGAAAGAAAAAGGAAAGTTGTCTAGCCAAGTAGAACAAGCAAAAAATTTCACAATTCTTAGTGGTAAAGTAGTCAATAAAATATTACCTAAAATTTCTAATGATTTATCATTTAGTATATGTAATAAATATGGTAAAACTATAATCTCTCATAGTAGAGCGATAAGTGCTAATAATGATAAACCTTCTAAGGAAGGAGTAATGATACCGCCTCTTTGACCAAAACCCAAGAAATTAAACTTGTTAAGGTGCTTAATAATTTTAAGAAAGCTATAGGTTGGAGTATCAAGCATATTAGAGGTATTATTCTTGTTATATGTATGCATGAGATCCATGTGAAGGATAATACTAAACCTATTACAGATGGCCCAGAGAAGACTTAACCCTATCATGCAAAAGATGGTTAAAAAAGAAAATTTTGAGACTCCTAAAAGTAGGAGTCATTTACCCTATTTCTAATAGTATGTGGGTTAGTCTGATACATGTGGTAGCAAATAAATTTGAAATTACAATTGTGAAGAATGGTAAAAATGAATTAGTGCCTACTCGAACAATTACTGGATGAAAGATGGGTATAGATTTCAAGAAACTGAATTTATACACTAAAAAAGATTACTTTCCTCTTCCATTCATTAATCAAGTGCCAGAAAGACTAGTTGGGCATGGATTTTACTATTTTTTTATGGTCTTATAAGTTACTTTTAGGTACCTATCACCAAAATAGCAAGAAAAGACCACTTTTATAGGTTCTTGACATTTTCTTTTAGAATAATGCCGTTTGGATTATGTAATGTCCCCGTCATGATCTAGAGATGCATGATTTCAATTTTCTCATATATGGTGGAAAATTCATTGAGATATTTATGGATGGTTTTCTATTTTTGGAACCTTATTTGATGATTGCTTGCATAATTTGACTTTAGTTTTAAAACGTTGGATTGAATGCAACTTGACACTAAGTTGGGAGAAAATTCATTTTATGGTACAACATGGGATAGTGTTAGGATATTTTTTTAAAATAAGTCATCCTTTATGAAATTTAATGATGAATTCATTGTCTTCTTTAATACTTTGAAAAATAAATTAACATCTACCCCTCTAATTTTGGAATCTGATTGGTCTCTTCCATTTGAAATTATATGTGATGTTTCTGATTATGCAATCATAGAAATTTTGGGGTAGAGAGTGGATAAGTGTTTACACATTATATATTATGATAGCAAAACACTTAAAGATGCACAAATAAATTATTCTATCATTGAGAAAGAATTTTTGACTGTTGTGTTTTCTTTAGATAAATTTAGATAATATTTAGTAGGTTCTAAAGTAATTGTGCATTTTGATCATGCTACTTTAAGATACCTAATAAGTAAACTTAATGCTAAGCCAATATTAATCTGGTGAATTTTGCTCTTACAAGAGTTTGACCAAGAAATCAAAGATAAAAAAAGGGCAGTGAAAACTTAGTAGCAGATCATTTATCTAGACTAATTTATGAATTCAAATCTCTTGAAAGTGAGAGTAAAAAAGAAATTTTTAAAACTTTATTGATGAACAATTATTTTCTATAAGTCTAAATTCATGGTATGCTTATATAGTTAATTATCTTGCTAGTAGTATTTTGAGACCTATTATATCTTATTAGGAAAAGAAAATGTTTTTAAGCTCTTGCAAGCAATGTTGTTACTAAAAATTAGTTTGCTTGGTGCTGAAATATTTGCAATTACATTATCGGCTAACTAACCCACTATTCAAAGATCAGTAAAGCGACTATTATATGAAAAATTATCAATTACGATATTATCATTCCTTTGCACACTCAGCTTAACAATATAAATAAATAAATAAATAATTAGAATTCTAGATTAATTCTGATCACCGACAAGGTAATGATAGCATTTGTTTCTATGACTTTGCTTCACGTCGAATTCCTACAACAACACGTAAAAATAATACTATAACTATAAATATTTCCATCTAATTACGTATAATATTTTTTTTCAAGGTATAAGTTATAATATAATAATTATTAATTAAAATAATATAATTTATTTTTTAATATATAATTAATCATTATATTAATTATGATATTATCATAATTTATAATAAATAAATATTTTTAATTATATATATATATATATATATATATCCAAAAATAAAAATTATTACATACCTTACCCAAAATTATGTGAAATTATTACGTACCTCAATTTAATTGAGGGTATGAAGTGCGGTATGGCACACCTAAATTTGTTTTCCAAAACAACTGTGGAAATTATATGAAAATATAAAGATAATAAAATTTATAATCATGAAACTAATATCTTAATAAATTAAATTTATTTAATTGGTTAGAAATTAAAATTTAATAATGAGCGGGTCTTATTAATCGAATTCAACAACATCTATCTGGATGGCGTTAAATATGAAATTTTTAAGTTGAACTTATTTATAAAATTACAAAAATAACACCCTTAAAATTTATATAATAAAATTAATATTATTATAATATTAAATGGGATCCAATTAATTTACGTTTAACATTAAATGCGACTAATTTGTCGTAGTTTCATTTGAATGATATTGAAAATAAAATAATATACTATTAAAAAATTTTAATAGTAAAATTATATGAAGTGGAAATAAGATATGTTATTTTTATTATTTTAATAATATTTTTATAATAAAAATATATTATCTATATATAAATTATGTTATTTTTATAATTACAAAATATTATAAATATTATTTTATCAAAATTAATTCATATTAAATAAATACAATTTCTATGAATGCATTTAACCCGCCTGTAAATATTAGACAAGAGAATACACATGCTCGAATCACATTATCTATATATTGAGAGTGAACATGTAGTTGTTTACAAATGGATGAGATTATTTTAAATTAATTTAATTCAAAATATCACAGATAAAATTTCTTATCTTAAAATTTACCATACTCAAATGTTGAACATAAATGTAAGAGAAACAATGTAGGCCATAAAGTAAATCTCAATATCTATCTCTATTATATATTAAAGTTTAAATCAAGTTTAAAATAATTTTAAACAAAATATCCTTATATTTTATATAATAACATATTGTGTCATTTATATTTTAATTTTAATTTTAAAAAAAAGTTATGTTAAGAACCTTAAATAAAAATAATTCTATCATATTAAAGAGTTTACTTTTTAACTTATTATTTATAATTTTTTTTCAAAATTCAATAATTTAATTAAAAATATTTATTATATCAATTTTCAACATGTACGTTATAATTAACTTAAAAATTTAGATTTATTTTTTATTTATTTATCATTATATCATGTAAATTTTAAACAAATATAAAGTTTCTTAATATATATACACATGTTGGTTTTACTAGTACTATCATATAAGCAAAATTTCACTATATGAAAAAATGTAAATAGAAACATATCAAATTCTTAGACCACACCATTTTTTTTCTTCCTCAAGAGTATGACGTGGGATACTTGGAAGTAACTCTTGTCCCACTTAGCTAGGGTTCCTAAATCTCACCAAACTCCATCAAATTCATTTTCGATTTCACCGATTTTTAAAATTCATATTGATTCTCTCTTTAATTTGTTTTGCTACTCGCCTTGATCGATCTTGATTTTGTCTCTCATTCTTTTTATAAAATGGAGTTCTATGGATTGTTTAATCCCCAATTTACTATTGTTTGGCTTCTTGTCCTTTCTATTTACGATTTTGGACTTTATCGATGATATTTGTTCCTTGCATGTTCTGGTTGTTGTTTGGTTGATTTTCCCTCACAATTGTAGTGTTTGTTGATTATGTGGATTCTTGGCTTTGAGTATGGAGGATATGTTAAATAGGCTGGATAGCCTTGATCTTAAACAGGAGACTGAAGATTTGATTACAGAGGATTAAGAGTCTCTTGATTTGAATATTCTAGCTCATGTTATAATTGATCAAAATGTGAATCCAAATGCTTCGATGAAATTATTTTGTTGTGCGTGGGCATAAAAGGGAGGTCTCAAGTTGATAGTCCTTGATCACTTCATTTTCTGTTATAGTTCATGGAGATGGCCAATTTGGAATTAGTTTTACACCGAGCACCTTGGAATTTCAAAAATTCCTTATTGGTTGTGAAAAAGATGGAACCGAGTGTTAGTCTATCTCAAATGAGGTTTAATTCTTCACCTTTTTGTTGCAATTGCATGATCCATCTCCAAATTGGAGGAAAGTGTCTATTGTCACAAAAATGGGTGAGAAAGTAAGTGTTGCTTTAGACATCGACCATTTTTCTCTTATTAATGGATTGTCTAGGTCAGTTAAGGTTAAAGTTAGTTTTGATAATAAGCGAGAGCACTTGTTCCTAGTGTACATATTCATATTAAATGAGCACTTCTACTAAACAAATGGTGGGGATTGATTTGAGATATGAAAGGTGTCCTAGGTTTTGTTATCATTATTGTATGCTTGTATATGACACTAAGATGTGTATGTTGAAAAATTACGCAAATTCTCGATAAGCAAGATTTATGAGAAAGCAAAAATAAACAAAATAACATACAAAATTGATAATAGAATTGTACCAAATTTTCCTACCTCTCTAAACCTGATGTAATCTTTTTACTAAAAAAAGAGAAATTATATAAAGTGTTTACAAAATTCACAACTCACAACCCAATTACACCTAATAAAATTGTTCTCAATTTTCTCTCACTAAAGCCTTTTTTTCTCTAAGCTTTTCTCTCTATTGGATAATTCAAAGTACCTATTGGGATGCAATATTTATAGATGTAGAAGCCCCTTTTATACATGTTTTGTCAACTAATTCTTAATTGGATTTCTTTCTTTTTCAATAAAAGGATGCACCATCCATTCAATTTTCTTGGGTTTTTGGCTTAACAACCACTCTTGGGTTATTGGCTTGACAACCATTCTTTTGTTTTATAGTTATTTATTGCACCGTTTGGTGCATGTAAGTTTTACCAATAGTGTATGGCAGTAACAAGCTGAATGTTGTGTGCTAATCTAAAAAGAAGGTGCTACTCCTAGTAGTTCAAATGTTGGTGCTGTTTAAAAGTCATAGGTTCTAATTTGGAGCCCTGTAGGGGATAGACATACAATGGTGTCTTGTGGCCTAGTTGGAGATGTTCCTAATTCTAATGGAAGCTACGATAATCTAAATGCGGTTATGGTGGAATTGTTTCAAACTCGGAGATATAATTCTCGAGCCATGAGGAAGGACAAAGAGTCTAACAGTGTGTTTACCGAGGGAACTTCTACTAGTGGTGGCAAGAGGCTTTGTAGAGAGTTGAAGGATGTCTCCAATAAGCAAGTTGTTGGTATTGCTAAGGGGTTTCTTAAGAGAGTGTTGGTTTTCATATTCTTTTTTGTTTGTTTATGCTTTGAATTTGTGTGTTTTTTGATTGGTACTCAAGTCGTAATGTGTTTGTTGGGTTTGATTTTTGTATGTTTTGTTGTGTGTGGATATTGATGTTATTTGTTTAGTTGAGTCTTGTGGCTTGATTAAGAATTGTGAGCTAGGTTGTTCTTATTTGCTCCGTTAAAATGTGTTGTTGAAAAGTAATGCTTTAAGAAACAAGGTTAATTACTAGTTCGAAGCTTCCCTTTTTAGTAGCTATGCTACTTGATATAGGGTCTCGTTGATGAGATGTCATTATTGTCCTCGACCTTATTTGTTTAGGTTTTGTAATGTTTTCTAAGTTTCAATAATAACTTCTTATTTACTAACAAAAAAATTATTTGGAGTCTTTGATGTAAAGAATTCCTAATTTAGAAATATCTTGACAAATATTTGTGATTTTAAATTACTTTTATTTTTAGTACATCATTTTATTTGCCATTAATAATTAAAAAATGGCCAATTTTTATATAAAAATATATTTATTTTTAGTCATTTTCATCGTATATTTGTTATTGGTTACATATACAATGACACATATAAATGACCCAATAGATTAGGACTCCAAAAATGCTAAATTTATTTTGCAACTATGCTCAACTTTTTAATCATTTCTGTTCACATGTAATGATACACAAAAATACACAAGAGAATTGATTATAAATCATAAATAGTTTATATTTGTTTATTATATTATGGTAATGTTATATGGAGGGGCAACTAGTAGCTTAGGCAGATGGCCCCCTTAAGCAGATTCTAATTTTTTGTAATAATTATTTTATATTTTTAAAAAATTAATAATTTATTCAAATAAAAATTTAAGAAGATATCAATTAATTTTATAAATTTATTATGTATTTAATTTATAAATAAATATATTTAATGCTATTGTTGTTATATAATTTTTCATTAAAGAATAATAATTTACATGTTATTAATTAATAATAAGAAAGATGAATATTAATTATTGGCTCTTAGTTTTCTTACAATAACAAAAAAACTCTTACCCTATGTTTGATTGGAATAGAATGGAATAGAATCAAAATTGATTCATTCCAATTTTATATTTGGTTGGGTTGAAAAGAGTGAATGAAATGATATAGATTTATAAAAGAGATAAAATTAGAATTCTTTCTCTCCTTAAGGAATCATGATTTCATTCCTATCTTAATATTTTTTTCCATTTTTACCTCAACCCTAAATATAACCCTAAACCCTAGCCAAAAATCCTAAACACTAAGCCCTAAATCATAAATCCTAAATTCTAAATCTTAAATCCCAAATTCCAAAACCTTAAAACCTATTTAGAAAAATAATAATTTTAACCCTAAAACTTAACCCATAAATATAATCCTAAACCCAAAACTTTAAATACTAAATCCTAAACCTTGAATCCCAAATCCCAAAACTTTAAACCCTATTTAGAAAAATAATAATTTTAACCCTAAACCTTAACACACAAATATAACTCTAAACCCCAAATCCCAAAACTCTAAACCCCAAATCCAAAAACCCTAAACCATATTTAGAAAAATAATAATTTTAATCCTAAACCTAAACCTTAACCCAAAAATATAACCCTAAACCCCAAAACCAAAATCCCAAATCTCAAATCCCAAACCTCAAATCTCAAAACCCTAAACTCTATTTAGAAAAAAAATATTGATTCTTTCTTTGATTCTAGTGATAAAACCAAACATAACTGTTTTATTTCTATTCCATTCTCATTGCCATTTTTATTCGGTGAACCAAAAGCCACCTTAGAGTTTATTTGGCCTGTTGAATTAAAAATTATTTTTAAATTATAACTTAAAAATAATTTTATACAATTTATAAAAATAATAATGTATTTGGTATTTTAAGAAATTTTTTTAAAACAAAAAAAAAATAATGGTGTTAACGTTTGACCACGTTATTTTAAAAACTTATTTTTATTGTATAATTTTTACATTTTTAATTTAATAATGGCTTTACGTGGGCTTTTTAAAAAAATTTGTAACTTACATGTATTAAAATGGGTATATATTTTTTTTATAAAAAATGAGTAAATTAATAAGAGTAATTATATATAACAATGTTTATGTATTGAGTAATGTATCACCTCATTGTTTAAATGTAAGGTTGAAAAGTGACATAATAAATAATTATGAAGTAATTATATATAGCACTACTTGGTCATCAATACTACTTATGTGTATACGTTGATTTCTATTGATTTCATTTCATTGAAATACAATGAATCTTTATATTTATGACATATAGATGTTATTAGGTGGTGTTGTGGTGATATGAAGAGTTTTCTATAGTCTTAAAATCATTTACTAATAGGCATTTAATTAGATTATATCACTTAGATTGATATATGTATTAAATTGTGATAAAATTATTTTTAATTTAATTAATGAAAAAAATATAGAATAAACTTATGACTGAATAATTAGAAGGTATGAAATGTGATGTTTTATATATTGACTAAAAGTATTGACTACTTATATATCGATAAAGATTATTTGATAATATATAACTTTTACTACTTTTAAAACATTGAAAACATGGTTAAGATGTTTTCAATTTTTTATTTTTTAGTTCAGATTATTTTTTAAAACACTTACTTAAAAACACAGCCAAACTGTTGGATTTGTATTTAAAACTAATATTTTGTTTTTTTAAAACAAAAAACTCTTTTTTAAATTTAATGCCAAACAGGCTTTTCATAACTATTTTTTTTAATAATCTTCAATTTATTCTCAATTAATTGAGATTATGAAAAAACAGAAACAAATAAACATTGTAAAAAAAAATCTATTTTAACATTTTTATAGGCATCTCTTTTCTCTTTTTTTATATGTGATTTTTGCCTTTTTAAATTTCAAAACTTATATTGTTGTTAGGTTTGTTTTATTCAAATTTTAGAGATAGATATTGAATCTCAATTCTATTTTATTATATTCAAAATAAAGTTTTAATTTATCATCTAATTACTGTTGGGAAATAACGCAACCCGATAAGCCAGATTTATGAAAAAGCAAGAATAGAAAAATAACACACAAAATTTGATAACAGAGTTCGGCCAATCTTGCTTACGTCTCCGGACCTGCTGCAGATCTTTTTTTCTGAAAGAGGAGAAATTACACAAGATGTTTACAACACTCAAAACTCATAACCCAATTACACCCAAGAAAATTACTTTCAATTTTCTCTCACAAAAGCTTTTTTCTCTAAGCTTTTCTCTTAATTGGAATGAACACTTTGGATGATTAATTCATTACAATTACACATCTATTTATAGGAAAATTCATCCTTGAATTACTCCTTAAATTAATGGTTCCTTAAATTGCTCCTTGAATTAAGCTCCTTGTTTTGCTCCTTGAATTAAGCTCCTTGTTTTGCTCCATGAATTGCTCCATGTTTTGCTCCTTGTTTTACACCATGTTTTGCTCCTTAAATTAAGGAGCTTAATGACAATCTCCAACAATCTCCCACTTGAAGACTGATTTCAATCTGTCTTCACAACTCGATCAATGCAGCAGCTTTTCTAGTCTTTATTACTCTAGTAGACCAACTAAAGTTGAGCACAACTTCAGTTTGTCAATAGTCACCACCTTTGTTAACATATCTACTGGATTTTTGCTTCCTTGAATCTTCTCCAGTATTAACACATCATCTTCCAATAGAGATCTAATGAAGTGATAACGAAGTCCAATATGCTTTGTTCTAGAATGAAATGTATTGCACTTTGACTATCACTATGCAGAACATTCTTCTTTTGTTTGAATCCCAGCTCAATTAACAAACCTTGAAGCCATATCATCTATTTACTAGCTTCAGTTACTGCTACATACTCAGCCTCTATAGTGGATAGAGTGACAATTTTCTGTATTTTTGACATCCAACTAACAACTGTAGTTCCAATAGTAAATATATAACTGGTGGTGCTTCTTCGGTGATCAACTTCACCTCCAAAGTCCGCGTCTACGTACCCTTCTACTTTTAACTCTCCTTTACTAAAGTACAAGCACTTTTCTGTGGTGCCTCGTAGATACCTCAAAATCTACTTGACTGCTTCCCAATGAGTTTTCCCTGGATTTGACATAAATCTGCTAACAACTCCCACTACATGGCCAATGTCTGGTCTCGTATAGACCATTGCGTACATAAAACTTCCAATGGCTGAGGCATAAGGAACCTTAGCCATGAATTCTCTCTCTTCCTCTATTTGAGGGGACTGATCCTTGGGGAGGCAAAAATGACTGGCCAAGGGTGTGCTAACTGGCTTGGCATCGCCCATGTTGAATCTTTGCAAAACACGATTGATGTACTCTGCCTGAGATAACTGCAAGGATCCTTGGTATAAAGATTACTAGGTCTAAAAAGGGACTTTCTTTAGATCAATATCATTACATTGAGAAGATCTCAAATACATATAATTACTTTAACTACAAACTTGTATGTACTCTTTATGATCATAGTGCAAAGTTGTTTAAGAACATTAACGACATTGTTAGACAAACTGAGTATGTGAGCATCATAGATAGCTTACGTTATGCTACTGACTGCACTAGACCAGACATAGCTTATGTTGTGGGACTACTATGTAGGTTTACCAGTAGACCTAGTATAGAGAATTGGAATGCTATTGAAAGGGTCATGAGATACCTTAAGAGAACTATGAACCTTAGATTACATTATAAAATGTTTCCCGTTGTTCTAGAAGGATACAACGATGTTGATTGGAAAACTCTATCAGAAGACTCCAAAGCAACTAGCGGTTATATATTTAGATTTATTGGTGGAGCTGTTTCTTAGATGTCTAAGAAATAGACAATATTGGCTCAATCTACAATGGAGTGGATGTCCTGATCCACTACTATAGTATTGTAGCTATTGCAAAGATTCAAAAATGTTATTACAATGGAAAGAGACGATAGATACGTTGTAAGCATAATATTGTTAGAGAATTCCTTTCTACAGGAGCTGTAAGAGTGGATCATGTATGTTCTGATGAAAATTTGGTTGATCCTTTGACGAAAGGATTACCATGAGAGAAGGTTTTCAAAACCTCAAAAGGAATGAGACTGATGCCCTTAGAATGAAGAGTCACTCGTGATGGTAACCCAACTTATAGACTTGAGATCCTAAGAAATAAGTTCAATAGGTAATAACAAGTCATGAAGTGATATGAGATGAATTATGCTATTATAAAGTCTCATTCTATATTTTTAGAAGCATGAAGTCCTAAAGCGACAGAGAAGGATGAGTTAATTATTAAACTCTTAATGATTTCTATAATCTATGTGGAGTGGAGTACATAGCTATAGGAGTACTCTTGCTAGACTCGCCTATATGAATGTGGAAGTATGGTTGTTTCCTATGAAAATTATTGGGCAAAATTTACTAGAGCATTCACTATACTAGGATACACATGCATGGCCGTAAAGCACGGGCTTTTTGAACTACACCTTGGAAAGGTTTTGTGTGTAATGTTGTTAGAGATAGAGTTCAAGACTATGAGTTACTCTAGTATATTCTAAAGCATCAACACAATGCAAAGGTTTAAGTCAATAGACACCTTTTGTTTATGCACAATCTTATACTTTTAATAGATTGGTTTCTCGATGAAAACTATTTTTATATAAAATTTCAATGAAAAACAATTATGTCAATTTATGCCTTGTCCCATATTGATATTTTACATCACTTAGGAGATGTATAAATAGAAAAGGATTGGCTATTGGGTTTGGGCCCCAAGGGGCACCCACTTTTGTGGAAGGGGACAAAACTTAGGCAAATGTGATACCACACGCGCACGTGCCACCACCACCGTCACTGTTCGTCCTTTCGACCGACTGATCGTGCCGTACCGAGACAAGTCTGAATCCATGTCCATGTATGTGAGGTGAGGTGGCATTTTATTTTTTTGGAAATTTTTTCTATTCTAATTATTTTTCCACTCAAAAAATGGTCGTTACTTTTTCACTCAAAAAATGGCCCTTACATTTTTACTCAAAATTGGCCGTTATTTTTTCACTCAGAAAATGGCCCTTATTTTTCTTCTCAAAAATATCTGTTAGTTTTCCACTCAAAAATGACCGCTACTCTTTCCACCCAAACATAACTGTTATTTATCATAATTATTACACATTTTCTCAAACCTATAAATAGAGGACCTCAGCTCTCAGTTTATACACATCAATTGGAAATAACTCTTACTAAAGAAAAGAAGAAAAAGCTCTTAGAAAGAAAAGAATAAGATACTATTATTTTTTAGAGTATTCCAAGCAACATAAACTTTAGAGGTGTATCTTTTCATCCTTCATCAGTGCAGTGAAGTTCTGAGATAGAAAACAAAGATTCTATATTGTTTTATCCTAGGGACGATGAGGTTGTGTTTGCTTGTATAAGTTTAGGTAGAGCCACGAAACGTCTTAAAGAGAGCGACCTAGTCCACGACTCAACCTAAGCAATTCATTTCAGTATATCGATAACATTGTTTTCACATACTTGTTCCAACAATGACTACCTTTGTTCCGTAGGTTAGAGAGTAGAGAGTCTCTCTTACAGCGATCTAGAATGTTGTTTTGTAGGCCCAGAGTACTTCATATAACTTCTCTACCCAAAGAGTCTTGCATTTTTCTAACTTCCTTTTCTAATTTAACTTGATGAATTTATTAGCTTTTTCTACTTGCCATTTGCTTGTGGATGCTCGACCACTGAAAACATGTGCTAGACTTCATATTGTTTGTATAATTCCTTGAGTTTTCTGCCAATGAACTAACTTCTATTATTCAAAACTATAGTGTGCGAGAGTCTAAACTTACAGATGATGTTCTTCCAAATGAACTTAATCATATAGTCTTCTAATATCTTGGTGAGTCACTTCTAGTCACTTGGTGTAAGAGTCAATGGAAATTATTGCCTACTTGGTTCCTCTAATGAATAGAAATGGCCAATGAGATCAATCCCTAAATGAAAAAAAGGGCAAAGACTTTAGAGACACAAGAATTACTCTACTGGTTATTTGAGTATGGGTGAGTGACACTAATATTTATCACATTTTTTTACCCACTCGATCACATCTTTTATCATAGTGGGCTAGTAATATCCTTGTTTGGCAACTTTAAGGGCTATACTCTTGGGTCTTGAATGATTCCCACACACTTTATGAATTTATAATAGTATGTACTCAACCTCTATTAGGTCAAGCATCTAAAGTATGGCGAGTAGAACCATTATCGATAATCTTTCATTGATGATGCAAAAACATGAGCCTTAAGATGGACTTTTTTAGAATTCCTTCTTATCCTTTGGAAGAGTTTCATCTAAAGATATTATCTAATGGCATACATCCATTCTAGTTTTGAGAACACATGGAGTAGTTCCTATTCCTACACCTTGGTACTATGCTCTACAAAATGATAGATTGGTATTTTTTTAGTTTAACTCATTGTCAATGGCTAAAGTTAAATGTGAAAATGCATCAGCCTGAGCATTCTTTTCCCTTGAGATGTGATTCAATGTCCAAGATGGCATATTTTCCAAAAAACTCTTAGTTAGAGCTTGGTACTCCTTCAATGTCAACTCCTTCAATTAATACTCCCCGATCACTTGGTTCACTACTAGTTGTGAGTCATTGTAGCAATCAATGTGATTTGCTCCTAGAGTGATGCCTAAGTTCAAACTAGCTATGTGGGATTTATACTCTTCTTCATTGTTGAAAGTCCTAAAGTTGAAGCCAAGGGCCAGATGCAGATTATGTCCTTTCAACATTACGAATATAAGATCTATTATGTCACTTTTTTGGTGTGAGGATCCATCTACATACAAGCTCTACTTAGGCTAGATATCTATAAGATGTTCTCATATGGATAACTTTTAGATGAAGTTAGCTAGAACTTGGTCTATTATTGTCATGCGAGGGATGTAGTGGTTATCGAACTTGTTGAGTTCTATTTCCCATTTCTAGAGTTGTCCAAAGACTCTAGGTTTGGATAAAACTTACTTCAATTGCGTGTATTTCTAGAGGACTATAGTGTCATCTTGGAAGTAAAGGCATAATTCCCTAGCTATCACAATCGATGCTAAAGCCATCTTCTCAATCCTATGATATCTATGCTTAGTCCCTTAGAAGGACTTTCAGATATAATAGACTTGTCTCTAGATCCTATAAGTTATGCTGATTACTAACTCCAACATAGCCAAGTACAAAGTGACTATCTATTGGCTATAGGATTGCTAGAAATCGCGGACTACTCAATTAAATTTTGAGTTTCTATAAATCCTTTTCTCATTCATAGATCTATTCAAACTTGTGATTACCCCATAATATTTTGAAAAATGAGAGCCATTTTTTGATGGCTTAGGAGATGAACTGGTTGAGAGCTGCTAGTCTACTAGTCAACTTATGTTCTTCTTTGATATTCTTGGGGGTATTCATCTCCAAAAGTTCCTTGATCTTTTCTAGGATGGCTACAATCCCTCTTTAGCTTACCATGAATCTTAGGAATTTCTCGGGCCCTACTCTAAGGACCCATTTTTTGGGGTTTAATACCATTCCATAATTCCTTAAAATACTAAAGGTGAGCCCCATATGCTTGGCATGGTCCTGTAAATTCTTATTCTTGATGATTATATCATCCATATGAACTTTCATATTGTGCCCAATGAGATGAGAAAACATCTTATTGACCAAGCATTGGTAGGTAGCCCTATGTCACGTCCCGCCCAAACTGCCCCTAAAAATCCAAATGTTGGCTGCCTAAAGGATCTAGACACATGGAAAGTTCTAGAGTTGCCTAGAGAAGTCTAGAAAGGGCTAGAGTTGGACGGACTCAACTCAAGCTTGAAGACCCTAGAATGTTCCAGAGCACACTGGAGGGTGCTAGAATGGGCTGGAACGTTCTAGAATGCGCCGGATGGTTCGGGAAGGATGTAGAAGCCGCTGGAAGCTTACGGAACATCCCGGAAGGATGTAGAAGCCGCTGGAAGCTTACGGAACATCCCGGAAGGTGCATGAAGGAGCTAGACAAACCTAGAAGACTCTAGAGTTGGCTAGAAGGTCCTAGAGCCTTGTGGCACATTGTACATAAATCTAGAACTCCCTTGTACATTCTAGACTAGGAAGACTCTAGAAAGTGGTGGCATGCTCTTAAGCTTAGAGCCACACTATAAATAGACCACTTGGTCTTCATTTGCATTCATCTTGGGAAATTCCTAACAATCTTGGAAATCCTTGGGAATTCTTAGCAATTGTATCATAAACTCTCTCTAGAGCAATACAAAGCATTCTTTGCAAACTCTCTTACTATTCTCTTTGGAGTTCCATTTTCGGATTGAAAGGCAGGCTTAGTGCGACGGACCGAGCTAAGTGCCGCACGATCGCTACTTGAGAAATTAAGGTCGTGACAGTTGGTATCAGAGCAGGTTAAAGTATCTCTATCTTTGGCAAAAATGAAGAACACCGCCCCAGCTACACCAAGCATGGACGTTCCACCAATGGAACGTGGCCGTGAGGAAGTGCGGAAAGCCCCAAAGGAATCTCGAGCCAAGTCGAAAGACTTGCTTTCTAGCTTGGAAGCACGAGTGGGAAGTGCGCAGGACAACTTAGGGGAGCTGTTTGATCGGGTTGACAACTTAGAGGAGCGTTGCAATGGCTTGGAGGCCGAGGATGTGGAAATCCATGCAGCGGTTAAGATGTCACTCAACGAGCTAGACGGTGGATTGAGGCAAGAGATTTATAGGTTAAAGGCGGAACTTGCCAAGGTAAGGGATCTTGTCCAAAGAGAACTTGCTAATGTATTGCATAGAATGGAGGATATGGGTGGTGATCTAGCTCTATGTAAGCGGGCTATGGCCGCGGGAACTAGTGCAACCACCGTCAATGAGGCTAAGAGGGTGGACGTTCCCAAGCCCAAGACCTTTAATGGCGTTAGGAACGCCAGGGAAGTGGACAACTTCCTATGGGGGCTAGAACAATACTTTGAGGCTACTGGCATAACGGACCATGCCAGCAAGATCCGAACTGCAGCCATGTATTTATCCGACACTGCGATGTTGTGGTGGAGACGGAGACATGGAGATGTGCAACGAGGGGTTTGCACGATTGATACCTTTGATGACTTCAAAAGGGAATTCAAGATGCAGTTCTTCCCTGTAAATGCTGAAGAGGAGGCAAGGGGCCGACTGCGACGGTTAAAGCAGACGGGTAGCATAAGGGATTATGTGAAGGAGTTCACAACCTTGCTGCTTGAAGTCCCCGACACAACTGACAAGGATGCCTTATTCTTGTTCATGGACGGTCTCCAATCGTGGGCTAACCTTGAGCTCAAGCGACGTGGTGTCCAAGACTTATCTTCGGCCATTGCGACCGCAGAAAGCTTTATTGACTACTCCACAAACAAGGAGGGCTCCAAAGCCACAGACAAGAAGTTTGGTGGAGAGAAGAGTAATGGAGGCCATGCCAAAAGTCAGGGATCCAAAAATCATAAAGGCAACTCCTCATTCAAGCCACGGGACAAAGGGAAGGAGAAGGAGGATCGGAATGCCTCAAAGCCCCGTGTTACGTGCTTCATATGCGACGGACCGCATTGGGCACGCGAATGTCCGAAGAGGAAGGCCTTGAGTGCCTTAGTTGCCTCCACACATAACCAAGATGGAGGTGAGTCGGACGATGGTGCAAAGATGGGTTCTTTGCGCCTACTTGGTGCATTGCAGAGTGCCCCAAAGACCCCCAAAGGCCTGATGTACGTAGATGCAACCATCAATGGGAAGGTCGCCAAAGCCTTGGTCGACACAGGTGCGTCTCATAACTTTGTTTCAGTGGAGGAAGCAAAGCGACTTGGCCTGAAGGTTGTCAATGGAGGGGGTTCTCTCAAAGCAGTCAACTCAGCAGCACTACCATTACATGGAGTTGCTCGCGGAGTTAAGGTCAGTCTTGGTGCTTGGACTGGCCAAGTAGACTTGTCAGTGGCGCCTATAGATGACTACTCGATGGTATTCGGCATGGAGTTCTTGGACCAGGTAAGAGCTTTCTTGGTTCCACACTCAAACTCCATGTGCATCATGGATGGTTCGAAGGCTTGCGTGGTACCGACGGACAGGACCACCCAACGCACAACCCAAGCTCTCTCGGCACTTCAAATCAAAAGGGGATTGAAGAGGGACGAAGAGAGTTATCTGACCATCTCAAAAGAGTACAACGATGAGGAGTCACCAAAGCCAAGCTTGCTGACGGACGTGCAAGCTGTCTTAGACAAGTTCCAAGAGGTGATGCGGAGGCATTACCCAGCGGTTACCTCGAGGAGGGAGGTAGACCATGAGATAGAGTTGGAACCCGGCACCAGGCCACCAGCAATGAGTCCCTATCGGATGGCAAACTCAGAGTTGGCTGAATTGCGGAAGCAACTTGATGAATTGCTGGATGCAGGCTTTATAAGGCCTTCAAAGGCCCCCTTTGGTGCCCCGGTGCTATTCCAAAAGAAGAAGGATGGCTCGCTGCGAATGTGCATCGACTATAGAGCTCTAAATAAGATCACGGTCAAGAACAAGTATCCTATCCCTCTTATTGCTGATTTGTTTGATCAATTGGGGAGTGCAAGATACTTCACAAAATTGGACCTACGATCGGGATACTACCAGGTACGCATAGCCAAGGGAGATGAGCCCAAGACTACTTGTGTAACCAGGTATGGTGCCTATGAGTTTCTTGTTATGCCGTTCGGTCTCACAAATGCACCAGCCACCTTCTGCACGTTGATGAACAAGATTTTCCATCCCTACCTCGACCGATTCGTGGTAGTATATCTTGACGACATTGTGATCTATAGCCGGACTATGGAGGAGCACCTAGAGCATTTGAGGAAGGTGTTCGAGGTCCTAAGGGAAAATGATCTATACGTCAAGAAGGAGAAGTGTTCCTTTGCCCAAGATGAGGTGATGTTCCTAGGGCATAGGATAAAGGATGGGAAATTGATGATGGATGGAGCAAAGGTGAAAGCCATCCAAGAATGGGAACCTCTTACCAAAGTTCCCGAACTAAGATCTTTTCTCGGACTTGTGAACTACTATAGAAGGTTCATTAAGTCCTACTCAGCTAGAGCAGCCTCACTCACTAACTTGCTCAAGAAGAACAAGGCTTGGGAATGGACAAGTGAATGCCAAGCCTCGTTTGAAGACTTGAAGAAGGCCGTTAGTGAAGAACCGGTGCTTTGCCTACCAGACCCTTCCAAGAGCTACGAGCTGCATACGGATGCATCTGATTTTGCCATTGGTGGAGTATTGATGCAGGAAGGACGCCCGATAGCCTATGAGAGCCGCAAGCTTAACGACACTGAACGCCGCTACACAGTACAAGAGAAGGAGATGACCGCTGTCATTCATTGTCTAAGGGTGTGGCGACACTACTTATTGGGCTCTCATTTTGTTATCATGACGGACAATGTTGCAACAAGTTATTTCCGGACTCAAAAGAAGTTGAGTCCCAAGCAAGCTCGGTGGCAAGATTTCTTGGCGAGTTTGATTATAGGTTGGAGTACAAGCCTGGTAAGGCCAATAATGGGTGGGCCGATGCGTTGAGCCGCAAGACGGAGCTAGCGCCTTGAGTAGGCCAAGACCGCTTTCTTCGGATAGGATCAAAGAAGGGTTGGAGCATGATGCCCTTGCCCAAAACCTCCTTGCCCTCATCAAGGAAGGAAAGACGAGACGATTTTGGCTGAGTGACGGACTACTATATGCCAAGCAGAATCGAATCTTCATGCCAAAATGGGGGAGCTTAAGGAAAGAGCTTATCAAGGAGTGCCATGATTCGTTATGGGCAGGACACCCCGGAATGAGGCGTACCCTTGCTTTGATCAAGTCCATCTACTATTGGCCTCAACTTCGGGACGATGTAGAAGCTTATGTGAAGACTTGTCTTGTATGCCAACAGGACAAGATTGAGCAACATGCACCCGGAGGGTTGCTAGAGCCGCTGCCCATTCCAGAGAGACCATGGGAGAGTGTCTCTATGGATTTCATCACTTGCCTGCCAAAATCAGAGGGCTTTGGCAGCATTATTGTGGTGATTGATCGCTTCAGCAAGTATGCAACATTCATACCTGCCTCAACGGACTGCACGGCAGATGAGACGGCACGCTTGTTCCTCAAGAATGTTGTGAAGCATTGGGGGATCCCGTCTAATATTGTGAGTGACCGAGACCCACGATTCATGGGGAAATTTTGGACTGAACTATTCAAGCTATTGGGATCAGACTTGAATTTCTCTACCAGTTTCCACCCCCAAAGCGACGGGCAAACGGAACGTGCCAATGCATTGCTGGAGTTGTATCTTAGGCACTTTGTCAGTGCCAATCAGCATGATTGGGCTAAGTTGCTGGATGTAGCCCAATTTTCCTACAATTTGCAAAGGAGCGAGTCTACCCCGAAGAGTCCCTTCGAGATCGTCATGGGGCAGCAACCCATGACTCCTCATGCCTTGGCCACGAGTTATGAAGGAAAGAGCCCAGCTGCTTTCAAGTTTGCCAAGGCGTGGCATGAACAAGTGGAGTTGGCCCGAGCCTATTTGCATATGGCATCTAAGAAGATGAAAAAGTGGGCTAACAAGAAAAGAAGGATGGTCGAATTTCAGGAAGGAGATCTAGTCCTTGTCAAACTATTGCCCCAACAATTGAAGTCCTTGCGGAAGGCTCATAAGGGGTTGTTGCGGAAATATCAGGGACCATTTCCTGTCCTTAAGAAAGTCGGTAAGGTGTCATATAAGCTGCAACTCCCTCCGAAGCTTAAAATCTATCCTGTTTTTCATGTAAGTATGCTGAAATTCTTTCATGGAGACAAGGAAGACATGAGCAGGGGAGAATCCAAAAGGGCGCCTACCGCAGTGGTAACCTCCTTTAATAGGGAAGTGGACTCAATTTTGGCGGACCGCTTGATCCATCGAAGAGGCGTACCAAGTTATAGGGAATACTTGGTCAAATGGAAGAACGCCTCGGATGAAGAAACGAGCTGGGAACCTGAGGAATCTTTGTGGCAGTTCAAAGACGACATCGAGAGGTTCAAGCTTGAAGGCGCGACGAGGGCGTCGCGAACTTAAGTGGGGGAGGGTGTCGCGAACTTAAGTGGGGGAGGGTGTCACGTCCCGCCCAAACTGCCCCTAAAAATCCAAATGTTGGCTGCCTAAAGGATCTAGACACATGGAAAGTTCTAGAGTTGCCTAGAGAAGTCTAGAAAGGGCTAGAGTTGGACGGACTCAACTCAAGCTTGAAGACCCTAGAATGTTCCAAAGCACACTAGAGGGTGCTAGAATGGGCTGGAACGTTCTAGAATGCGCCGAATGGTTCGGGAAGGATGTAGAAGCCGCTGGAAGCTTACGGAACATCCCGGAAGGATGTAGAAGCCGCTGGAAGCTTACGGAACATCCCGGAAGGATGTAGAAGCCACTGGAAGCTTACGGAATATCCCGGAAGGTGCATGAAGGAGCTAGACAAACCTAGAATACTCTAGAGTTGGCTAGAAGGTCCTAGAGCCTTGTGGCACATTGTACATAAATCTAGAACTCCCTTGTACATTCTAGACTAGGAAGACTCTAGAAAGTGGTGGCATGCTCTTAAGCTTAGAGCCACACTATAAATAGACCACTTGGTCTTCATTTGCAATCATCTTGGGAAATTCCTAACAATCTTGGAAATCCTTGGGAATTCTTAGCAATTGTATCATAAAATCTCTCTAGAGCAATACAAAGCATTCTTTGCAAACTCTCTTACTATTCTCTTTGGAGTTCCATTTTCGGATTGAAAGGCAGGCTTAGTGCGACGGACCGAGCTAAGTGCCGCACGATCGCTACTTGAGAAATTAAGGTCGTGACACCTAGCACTCTTGAGACAAAAGGCATTACTTTGTGGTAGAATATTCCTTGATTTGTCATGATGTTGGTCATTTATTTTTCTAGCTCATATACTTTAATTAGTTGTATTATGAATATGCTTCCATGAAAGAGAATGTAGAGTGCCCCATTCTCATGTCTATCAGCTGAACAATTTTAGACATAGTGAAGCTATCCTTAGGGAAAGATTTGTTGAGATATATGAATTTTACACATATTCACCATTGTTTGTTAGCTTTCTTCACCATTACTATGTTGGTGAGCCAATCTATATAGTACACTATTAGCTTTTTTCACAATTACTACATTGGTGAGCCAATCTATATAGTATACTTCTGTGATATAGCCAACTTTCAACAACTTGTCCACTTTCTACTTTGTGCCTTCATACTTTTCTTGGTTGTATGACCTCCTCTTTTGCCTGATTAGTTTGACATTTGGATCTATATTCAAGCGATAAACTATATTTTTTGCATATATAAATGGAATTTCCTCTTGCAACCAGGCAAACACATCTCTAGTATGATGCATAAACTCATCTTGTATATTTTGGACTTCTTGAGGCATAAAGGTGCCAACTCGAAATTTTTTTGAGGTTCATGTTCTAACAAGACAAGAAGTCTAATCTTCTTTGCTAGCTTAATCGCTAGAACGTGCCTCATCCTTAGGTTGAGCTCCTTCTTAGACATAGCAAAGAGTGTCTCGTGGGGTGTATCCTGATCTTCCATGATCTGAGTGGCCAAAGTTGGTGACCCAGAAGCAGGGAGATTGGGATCTCCTTAAAGACTTTGTTTTCCTTAACCATGATAGGAATATTGGCTACCTGGATTTGGCTAGCTCATTCACGTGCAACATCGATAGGAAGTCATCAAAAACATGTTGGAAACTTATTGTGAAAGCTTGACGAGTCAAGTTAATCCTTAAGAGGAAAAGGATGATGAACATGATTACTAGAATAAAGAGTACTATGAATGTTCTTGGGTTGATCGTCAACGTAGATTGGTTAGAACACTATTTTTTCACAAACGATGCCAAATTTTGAAGCCAATTTATGCGTTTACTATATTCACAACGTATCTACCAACTCAATCCTAGAAAAGATGAAGAAACAATCAAAAGGAACGATACCGGGGTGTCAAATATACTTTAATTCTTAAGTCAATACCCTAAAAGAGATTTAATTAAATAGTAGAAAGGATTAGAGAAAAACCTTATAATTGTATTATAAGGTTATTTGTAGGGGTTGAACTGATATAGATAAGCTCATAAGAGATATATTCAAATATCGTAATATCTTATATTATCTAATTTATTTACTAGATAATTATCTTATAAAAGAAATATAATCTTGATATGTTTTCTATTCAAATTCAAACTTATAATTTGATCATGTAGTTTAACTGTGTGCTGACTGTATTTGACCGATCAAAAATGATGTGGATCAATTAGAGTATATCAAGTGTACATAGTGAAATTTTCCTTCAAAATTTAGGGTCTTCGGTTAAATCTCAATTTATAAACTTTAAAACCTTAATCAACATTACATAAGTCGGTTTTTACATTTTTAAAACAACAACCAATATATTTGGATCTATAAAATAAAAATTTAGTTCAATTTTGTTCGGTTTTAAAGGTAATTCCAATTTTCTTTAATAAGTAGTAAAATTTTAAAAAAAAATTAAATTTCATAAAATTTTCTGATTCAATTCCTCCTGACCAAGTTTTTTTTTAAATAAAAAAATAGTAACAAAATAACCTCTTATTCATCTTAATTTTATTTTTAAATTGTTTTATTTTTATATTTTTTTTAACTTTTTATATATTTATTTTTTATTAAATGCTTGTATATAAAATATTATTTTTTTACCATTTGGTTAAACAAAATATTTTGAAACATATATAGATTTGACCATTTTGAACTTATATTTTTTATAAATATTCGTTGTTTACACTGAGTGAAGGAGGAGTTATTATTTTCAAAAAAAAAAAATATAGAATAAGTTATTAAAAAAGGATGGAAAAAAATAAGTGTACTTTTTTATTGGGATTATAAGAAAAGAATAGCACTTAATTCAATAAGATAATAATTATTTTCAACACTCTCATTTTGGTTTTGTAAAAATAAAAAATAAAAAAATTCATTTTGGTAAATAAACATGTGACAATCCATATTTTGCAATAAGTACTTGTCCTCAAACTATTTTTAAAGAAATGTTAGTTATATGTTACAATGAATCCATAACTGTGTTGGATTGCTTAAAGTTGATGAAATTAATGATATATCATCCGTTCTCTATCATTTGTTCTCTCACCGATTTAGAGCTATTCAGAGAGGCTACTCAAATTATCACCATTTTTTTTAAATTACATAAAATTATAATATAATAAAACTTATAACAATAATAAATAACATCTTAATAATATTTAATAATTTTAATCGATTAAAATTTAATATTAAATATATTTAATTAATAAAAATTTAACTTTAACGTCTTTTAATATTAAATAAATTTAATTAACAAGAAATTTAATATTAAACAAATTTATTTAAATAACATTTCACTTAAAACATTTAAAATCAATATCTTTTTGTTGCGAAAATAATAAACTAAACATATATATGGTTGTTACTTTTATAATTGTAAATTTTAAAATATGTTATAAATGTTATTTTTTAAAATATTTTAAAGAGTAAATAGATTTTTCTAGTACAAAAATACCATTAAAATTTGATTTGTAACTTTTAAATCATTAAATTTCAAAAACATTATAAAAATACTATTGAATATTATTTTACTTTCATACTATTTAACTTTACAAAATGTTATAAAAATATTATCAAAATCGATCAATTAACGACAAGTTATACGTATCTCAATGATATTTTTGTTATACTTTCAAAGTTTAATAATCTAGAACTATAAAAAAACATTCAATAATATTTTTATAATAATTTTAAAATTTAATTATAAGTATGTAAAAAAACAAAGTTAAAATAATATTTTTGTAGGGAATCAAATTTTCCTAGTAAAAAAATCTATTTACACTATATATATATATATAACAGAAGCTTGAGTGAATCATGAAGATATATCATATAAGTTATAACCGCTATAGGGCTATGGCCAAAGGCCTTAAAAAGCCAGAATTGCAAGCTACGTTAAAACCAAATTAAAAAGGCGACTTTCACGATCAACACTACTAGAGTGCTAGTACAAAGTCTTCTCTTCTCTTCTCTTTCCTTCACTTTTCTCTTTGCATGATGTCCCAGTTCCACCCACAACATAGACAGTTATTTCTAATGAAGTATCAAAACCAACCTTTGTATTCTGAAAGCTCCTTCTCATCTTTCAAAACACCATTGTCAGCATTTTCTAATTCAAACCAAACGTCAACCTCAACAAATAAAAATACAAATCATACCAATTTCAAGAACTCTTACTTTGATTCCAAGCTTAGAGTCTTTAATTCCTACCAAGACTACAACTTTGATGATCATCTCACTGTACATGATCATAAGCTTTCCAATCCCACGTCTTTAAATCATCATAATAATATTGCCTCCTCTACACAATATTTTAATTCTTTCCTTAATAATCTTGAGTATTGCAGTAAGTACCCTTTTTTTATGGAAAACCTGGGTGGTTTAGCTGGGTCGGTTCATCCATCGGCAGATAATACTCATGTAAGTTTGAATTAATTCAACTTTTAATTATGTTCTTTTTATTTATCATGATTTTATATATTTCATTATATATATATAGGAGATATATGAAAATTAACATTAATCGTTAAGATTTGTCGTATTATAATTCTTCTTGTTGACGGAAAAAAGAGTGAAGCATGTTAATGTTAGCTCACAAATTATCAATTAAATTTCACCTTTTTTTTAAATATATTTCTGGGTGAGATTTGAAATAAAAAAAACTCCAAAAATAAATATCATACTTTTACCAACTGTAATAAAAAAAATTGCTGACAGCTTAACTTGTTTTTTCTGGCTGCTTTCGATTAACAACTTTTTTCATTCCTATTTTTAGATCAGTTATGATATTTTTTTATTGTTATATATAGACAAAGAAGAAGCTTAGTGAGCAAAGAAAGAGGGAAGAGCTTGAAAGAGAGGTATATATATGGTATTTATAAATTTGATGGTGTATATATATATATATATCTTATAATTTTATGATTATTATAAACGAAACATTGTGAACTTTTCTATGCAAATGATCACCATAACCCAAAAAATGATATATCATATTTTGATAGGTAAAATTTATTATAAGTATTTATACATTTTTATATATAATTTAATCAAATGATCTATGTATAAAATATATCATACTTTTTGTATTCTTCATAATTTTAATATTTTTTAAAATTCATTATTTTTTAGAATAATAAATAACAAACATAATAATTTAATTAAAAATTTAAAACTAAAATTTTAAAAAATCTTAATTATAGAATTTATAAAGAAGCAACAAATCAAGAAAGATGAATAATGCTCTTGAGTATTATTGCATTGAAGAGTTTAATACAATCAATGAATTATTGATCACAATGTACATAACTACTTTACATGTTCAATGTTTACAACAGTCCAACAAACACACTAAGAAACTATGCATGTGTACACTTACAAATAAGAAACTAAGTTAAATAAACCTAATAACCCCCTTCAAACTAGTGGCCAAGGAAGGACTAGTAGTTTGGATCTTAGAAAAGAAAATTGAGAAACAAGAAGTGGTTTCGTAACAGTATGCAATTTGTTCAGAAGAAGGAACAAAACAACATGCAAATTAAGAACCTTGAACAACTTGAACCCTAATAAAGTGATGATCAATCTCAAAATAATTGGTACGAGTATGGAATTTAAGATCATGAGTCAAAGCTTGTGCACTAACACTATCGGTAAAGAAAGTAGACACACTAGCTAAAGTCATTTGTGTATTTAGATTCAATAACTTTACTACTCCATGTGAAAAAACTTAGATACTTATGTAAGGTCCATCCACCTTGATCTTAATTTTTCTAGAAACAATTTTAAAAAGAGTTAAATAAAAGAACTTTCATTCCAAAAATAAGAGACTTAGGAACTAACCTCTTATCATAATAATGTTTAGTACATTATTTATATAAGTTTACCTTTTCATAGATCTCATTCCTAATCTCTTCCAACTCATGCATTAAGATGAAGTAATCATTTTTCTCCAATTTTATCTGAATTTGTGTTTATCTCTTTAATTTCCCAATAACCTTGTGTTCGAGTTCAGTAGAAAATGTGACTTGCTTTTCCAAAGATTAATCTTTAAGATAAAAACTACTAAAACATAAACATATTTTTTTTTAAATTGAGGGAAGAATTAAATAAATTCTAAAAGTTAAAAATATAAAAATCTAAAGAAAAAGGGGAGAGAAAGTTGTTGAAAATGTAACTTGAAAGCTTATTTTCTTGATATACAGGGGGCTCTATTTATAGAAAAGAATGTAGGAAAAACTTGTGTTTTCGACATGACGCTATCAAATCGCAACTATATTTTTGACCAGTTCAAACCTCCTTGTGATGCATTATACAATTATTATTTCTCTTTATTTTCCATTATTTCTTTTCTTCACTTTAGATAATATCAAATAAATGATATTCATTTAAGCTTCAAAAAATGTGATAAATATGCTTCAAGTATTTTTCTTTATTTTAATATTTGTATATTAAAATACATACAAAACACTACAATATACCCATTAATCGGTATACAGAGGGTCCTATTTATAGGAAAGAATGTGAGAAAAACTTGTATTTTTTACTACGCATGATCAAACCATAACTAAATTTTTGACTAGTTCAAACCTCCTTGTGCTATGTCATACCATTATTTTTTTCTTTATTTTCCATTATTTCTTTTCTTCACTTTGAATAATATCAAATAAATGATATTCATTTAAGTTCCAAACAGTATGATAAACATGCTTTAAGTATTTTTCTTTATTTTAATATTTATATATTAAAATATCTACAAAATACTACAATATACTCGTTAATCTGAATAAATAGATTTGTTCAAAATATAATATAATAAAGTAAATACAAATCCATTTTATTAATTAAATGATATTAAAATATGAGATATTTAGTATTTTTTAAACACTTATCATGTGGTATAGGGTGCTTTGATTACCAATTGCTTATAAGCATGCCACAAGCCAGTTTGTCATCACTCCAATTACATTGAAATAATTAAACACAAATAAAATTTTCATGATATTTAGTACATAATAAGACAAATAATTCGTTCAGACGTGGATAAATAACTATGCTTTTGAATAGTTATCATGGAATAACAAATTTCAATCACTAAAAATTAAAATTTCAAAAGAATTTAGTTTAGATTATTTAATCACGATTTCTTAACTTTCTTTTATACAAAATTAAAATAACTAATTATATATTGCATATAATTATTTTGGTTAAAATTCTTTTAAACTTAAATACTCATAATTAAAACTAACCATTTGTAAAACAATAAATAACACACATGATCACTTACTTAAAAATGAAAAATAAAATTATAGAATTCTTCAATTTGATTATTTAATCACACTTTCTTAACTTTATTTATAAAATTTACATAGTTAGAAATCACATATAATTATTTTGATGCATCTTTTTAATCAAGTAAAATTTTACTTTTATAACTTAATAGCACTTTTTAATTTTCTTAGTATATATGTTATATATATTCTATACTTATTTATGAAATATTAATTAAGACAAATATTTTATTTGATTTATTGTGTTTGACTTTATACAATGTTACATTCAAATATTCATACAAAATAATAAAATATCACTACAAAAAGTAAATTAAATATAATATGTTTATAAAATTAATAACTATTTTCAAAATTTATGTCATCAACTACGCGTCCTTTCTTGCCATGTAAAACTTCATTTCTGTTGTGCTAAATGGCCCACGCAAGATAGCAAAAATGAAAGGCTTATTCGGCTGAAAACAATTGTCTCATAGCAATCCAAATATCAGCAAAACAAAGTCCCTTTGCCAAATTGAGCAGCCCCCTAAAGATTAAAGCTTTCCGCACAGCAAAATTTATAGCTGATGGGTATCATTTGTCTATGTTAATAGTAGTGTAAACTATGGTTACAAACAAATAAAGAAATCATATGAATTAATTGTTGGTGATTAGCCTCACTTAAAAAGAATTATTGAGGGGTAATGGACCAAACTAATATAATAATTCAAGTTAATAAACACAAGAAATTAAAAGACAATAATGAGAGGTATAAAATTACCCATTTTTTGTTCTCTTCTGTATGTACCTCTCATTTCCTTTATACCTCTCAGTATTCTAATACCACATTAGTTTCTTCATAAATAACCAATAGTTTATGTTCACTTTTAGTTGTTTTATCTTGAAATTTTATTTTCACTTTTAGTTGTTTTATCTTAAAGGTAAGTACTAACAATAATGATAAGCAGAGTAAATGGTTTGACTTCATCAGTAAAACAAGATCCCAAGTCTTATATATATGCATGTGTCTTCTAGTATAGGATAATAGAATGATTTTTGTTCTTCTTGTAGCATCAATAATGATTTTTTGTTATTGAAGTCAAGCTTTCAAAATTACTTCTAGCTGATCTTCTTGTGTAAATTAATTTCATTTCCTTTAGTAAATTAACTCCTCTTATTCTTTTTTTTTTCCTTTTTTCATGTTAAGGTCTGTGATTTCAAAGTTTTAATACAATGTCTAACTCTCTATTTCTTTTTTACTGGTACAACATAGTCCCAGCCTTGTCAATCTTCACATAAAAATTTACTTATGGAACATCACTTATTACTACTAGCCCATCATACTTGACAACAGAACCATATTTGATAATTGATTGTCCCATCCATGGTTCTCAAAACTAAAGTATTGCCACAACTCTTAAATTTTTATTTATAGGTCTCCAAATTTCAAGAAATACTGAATCAAGAAGAAAAAGTGAATGAAATTCTGCAGCAAGTTCATAATCAACATAATGGACCTTTTCTCAATATACCCAACTTCCTTCCTCATAAGGTATGTGGCATTCTTTTTTTCCTTTCTTAATCTATACCCTCCAAAGACACTTTGGATACACACTGACTAACTATTCAAACAACAGAATGAGAATTCGAATCCACGTCCAAATGAATTTGAGGCACCGCCGTTACCAGTATAATCAACTCATGAGTTTTGAAGTACTTGTAATTAAATGTTTTAAAAAATTATGCAGATGAAGAAACTTCTAGCAGAGCTAGTAATGGTTGAAAGTGAGATAGCTCGACTCGAAGGCCAAATTAGTGAAATCAAACTTGGATTGAAGCATGAACAGGAAGCAAACAAGGAGTCAGAATATAAAAAATGGCTTTATGGAATTCCAAGCAGTCCAAATATCGGTCATTCTTCAAATATTGCAACATCTCCAAACCCTGTGAATAATTTTGGTGTTCATGAAAGGATTGCATTTGAAACCAAGGCTTTGCATTTTATAAATAAGGCTATAAAAGGTGATTATAATCTCAATGATTTTGGTGTAAATGATAGAAATGTAGACTTGAACGGATTTGGTAACCGCAAAGAAAATTACTTCCATGAGGAGATCAAACGACAAGACAAGGTTTCAAGAAAAAATGGAATGCTAAAGCCTCCCTCACCCCTTAGAGATCCAAGGCATCCTTCCCCTAGAGTATGGTTTTCCTTTTTTAATCTCTACCATTTGATTCTTAAGTTTTCTAGTACTTTTTAGTTCATAGTGATGAGGTAAGTTCTTGTTTGAAAAAGTCTATTGTCACAAATATAGCTTCATGATATATTATTGGTAAGTTCAATTAGAGATGTAAAATAAGTTGCATCATATATCTCATTTATCATGATTTAAAGTTGTCTCATCTCAATAAAATCATATCACATCACATATATATTGTAGACTTAATGTGCCTCAGTTTAAACATAATATTCTATCATTTTTCATATTATTTTTCTTTCGATTAAACTTTCATATTATAAATAATCATGTCCTAAACTTTACATCTTTCAAGTATAAATTTTTAAACAAATGTCTCGTGATAAGTTGTTAAATTGTTGATTATATAGTGCTCTTCTTGTTTAGTTAGATTTGCAAATTGTTCAAAACATTCTATCTCTACTGAAAATGAGATTATATATATGACTATATGTCAAAGTATGATAGTCAATGTGCTTTCATTTCAGCCAAGAGAACGTAATCATGGCACAACTTCAGACTTGCCTCCAAAATCTGTATCTATTCCAATTCATTCAGAAGATAACAACACACAGAACTGGCCACCAAACAAGCTATCAGAAGAAATTTTGAAGTGTCTAAATTTCATATATATCAGGCTGCTTAGGACAACAAGACAAATAGAGTTAGAAAAGTCAGGGCTTATTTCTAGGTCTTCTTTGCACACTTCTTTAAGCTCAAGAAGCTTCAGGGCTGACATTGGACCAAATTCAAAGTCTAATGTCTTGTTACAAAAGGAATCTAGACAACAAGATCCATACGGTGTCTTCGATATGGAAGAGTCTATTCCTAGAGATATTGGACCTTACAAGAACTTGGTTATTTTTACTTCAAGCTCTATGGATCCTAAATATCTCTCAAACCCCACTTCAATTCCTCTTTTGAAAAAGTTAAGGTAACATATAATTAATGATTGAAATACATCAATTTCTAATCATAATTACTTATCTTTAATAATTTTAATGTTGTATACATTATGGATGAATTTCAGGGTTTTAATGAACAATCTACAAACAGTAGATTTGAGTGGATTGAATCACCAACAAAAACTAGCATTCTGGATCAATATCTACAATGCTTGTGTCATGCATGTATATTATGACTTAGTTTCTTTCTCTCTCATTTTTTATTTCAATTTTTCTCATTATGAATCTCGGATTCGATACCTTAGTATTAGCCTTATTAAAAAAAAAGAAGGTACCTTGTATACCTATATACCCAAAGTAATACACTAGTAGCTCCCTTAATTTAAGGTACAAAAATGGTCCAAATTTTGATACTATTTTTGAACAGGGGTATCACTTAAATGCAGAACCTTCAATTGATCATAATGAAAAATCCCTAATTAAATCCAGAATTTGAATCATTCTTGTACCTTGAAACAAATGAGGAGACTAGAAGCACTAATACTAATTTGAGAATATAGGTCTAAAAGGGCACACTTTTTAAGTAAAGGATACCACTAGCCTAGCAAAGGCATGGATTCCTTATTTTTATTTGGATTTTACTATTTTTAGGGTTTTATCCAATTTGGAGTCCCTTCTTCCCCTGAAAAATTGCTCACATTGTTAAACAAGGTAAGCCATAATGGGGCTATTAGCAATTTTCTATATATTTCCAAACAAAATTTACCATTCAGTTCTTTGTCTTTAAGGATGTGCACATTTGATTGAATTAGGCAAACCTCAACATAGGAGGCAACATAATAAATGCTCAAGGCATAGAATATTACATTCTGAGAAAGCCATCGTTTTCCAATTTGAAAGTGGTAAAAATTCACTAAGCAAATGTTTTGATTATGTCACTTAAGTTGTAGCAAATAATTGAATCATTTCTTAAACTAAATGATTATTGGTAGGCTCAAAAGAACAGTGAAAGAGACAACAAAGAAGCCATTGTCCGCGGACCCTATGGCCTAAAGACGATTGATCCAAATGTCACATTTGCTCTATGTTGCGGAACTCGTTCTTCTCCTGCAGTAAGATGTTCATGAATTTTCACTATCTTATTTGAATGTATATATATATTACAACAGTTGAGATTTTAAATGAGTAATTTTCTCTCTTCATTCTATTATAAATCTTAGCAGTTGAAATAAAGGAGAGTAAAAAGTTGTGTAAATAATTGCCCGTAGCAAAAGATTGGCTAATTTTTTATATTTCCTTATCTTAACAGTTATATTTAAAAGAATAATTTTCTCTCTCTGCTATTTTATAAATCTCAATTATAGTGTAAAAACTATATAAATGTTTTTTTATTGCTCTCATATGTTTCAAAAATACTGTGAGAAATGTTTGAATAATTTAATATGCACAGGTGAGAATATATACTGCAGATGGTGTTGTAGCTGAACTAGAAAAATCAAAGTTGGAATACTTGCAAGCTTCAATTGTGGTCACATCCACTAAAAAGATTGCATTTCCTGAACTACTTCTCAAAAATATGTTAGATTTTGCAGTAGACACAGATTCGTTAGTAGAATGGGTTTGTCAACAATTACCCACATCTGGTTCATTGAGAAAGTCTATGGTGGATTGCTTTAGAGGCCATAATATTGCAAAGATATCTAGTATTATTGATAAAATAGCTTATGATTTTGAATTCCAGTATCTACTGGCTATATGAGCTTCAAAACTAAGTTTCTAATTCCAAAATGTTATTTTAATATGAATACAATAAATTGAGAAAAGAAGTCTGAGGTATTATAATTTTGATTTTCTATATTTATGTACAAGGGTGAAGTTTTTCAACTAGTGCAGTTTAATCATTTATTTTAACTGGTATGGCAACTTGTCGGGTATGTAGCCCATAGATACAAAACTTGCTCAATGTTTAGTGATAATACTTTTACGATTTGGCATAAAGATCTTATACATGGGCACACAAAAATTTTGCCCCTAAAATATTGTTTGTGATACGATGCAAGACATTCAAACGATTGGGTAAGCTCAGCCTTAAAGCTGTAAAATTATAGAAAAGATTTTTGGTTTAGAATCTGTTAACAATATTAAGGGTTTAATTTAGATCAACTTTATCCTTATCCCATTATTTTAGGAGATTTGGTAATCTATTATCAAATATATAGATATAATTTTTTCAGTTTTAAGTAGTTTTGATTAACTTTCTAAATTAGTGGTAAATATCTCTAAAATAATTGAGCATTATTATCTATATAAAGAAGGACATGTAACCTTTGTTGAATATAGAAAAAGATTATTCTTTCTTACCACAAACAAGATGGTATCAGAGCAATTTATGAACCCTAATGACCAAATACAAAAAACGTGATTCAAGAGCTACCGTTTACCAAACCACCTCCAATCAAGAAGCCATGGCTTCCAACAATGATAGTAACCTTATGCCCATTACAGGACACAAACTGAATGAGAACAACTACCTCCAATGGTCCCATTCCGTAATGATGTTCATATGCAGAAAAGATAAAAATGATTATCTCACCGAAAATGTTGCCAAACCAAACAAGACGGATGAAAATTTCAAAGTCTGGAATGCTGAAAATAATATGGTCATGTCATGGTTCATTAATTCCATGAAAAATGACATTGGTGAAAAATTTCTTCTCTATGAAACAACAAAAGAGATTTGGGATGTTGCCAAGGAAATATATTCTAACAATGAGAATACATCAAAATTATTCGAGGTGGAAAGTGTTCTTCATGACTTCCAATAAGAAGAACTAACAGTGACTCAATACTTCAACACTCTCAATCGGTATTGGAAACAACTACACTCATATGAAGAGCACAATTTGAGCTTTCCAAATGATGCAATCAGGTATAGACAAATAATTGAACGGAAAATAATATACAAATTCTTGATTGGATTAAGTAAGAACCTTGATGAAGTACGAGGAAGAATTTTAGGATCCAAACCATTACCAAATATCTGAGAGTTCAGCACTTGTAGTTAGAGGGAATTTATCCAACAACAATGATCACAGACCAAAGAAAAGGCAACCATGGTGCGATCATTGTCGACGTCCTAGTCATACCAAGGAAAACTGCTGGAAAATTCACGGCAAACCAACAGATTGGAAGCCTTCCCGATTTACCAATGACAAAGAAGGACGAGGCAACCTTGCTTCCATGGATGAACAACCTTCACCCAAACCAACTCCCTTCAGCAAGGAACTGATAGAGATCTTGCAGAAAATGTTCAACAAATCCTTGCCTGCACCAGCTCCCATTGTGGTGGGTACCGATCCCTGGCATAAAAAGGTAATTTTTTAAGTGCTCTAAATGCTAACAGGGAGAAGCTCAGACCATGGATTATAGACTTAGGAGCCTCTGATCATATGACTAGAGATGAAAAGCTATTTTCAACTCATACCCCATGCTATAAAAATTTAACTATGTGAATAGCTTATGGGTCACTCTCAAAGGTGGATGGTACAAGCTCGGTTCAAATTTCAGAGAATATCACTCTTGATTTCGTTCTACTTGTACCAAATTTAAATTGCAATTTACTATCCATTAGTAAACTCACATGGGATCTCAATTGTGTTACTAAATTTGGCTCAAATTTGTGTGAATTTTAGGTCTTGGATTTGGGGAAGACGTTAGGCAGTGCTAAGATATGTTTGGGACTCTATCTTCCAAAGGTTAATGATTCTCCTCAAGGATCAATTCATCAATTAGATTGTTCAGTATCATGTAGTCTTGTCTCTTTATCTATGAGTCAGTCTAATAATGATAGTGCAATTATGTTATGGTACTATAGGTTAGGTAATCCAAATTTCTTGTATCTTAAGAAGTTGTTTCCTTCATTATTCTAGAATAAAAATCCAAATGAATTTCAATGTGACATCTATCAATTCTCTAAACATATTCAAAATTCTTATCCTAACAAACTCTACGAAGCATCTCAACCATTTTCTATGATTCATAGTGATATATGGGATCTTTCTAGGATAAAATATGTTACTGGTTCTCACTGGTTCATCTCATTTATTGATGATCACACTAGACTCACATGGGTATTCCTCATGAAAGAAAAATCCAAAGAAAACCATATATTCAAAAACTTCAATACAATGATCCTAACACAATTCCAAGCAAAAATTCAAATTCTGAAAACTAATAATGCCATAGAGTATTTCAATTCTAGCCTTAATGTTTACCTCATGAGTCATGGTATTGTTTACCAAAGTTCCTATGTTAACACTCCTCAACAGAATGCTATTTTCGAGAGAAAAATCAGCATCTTCTTGGTGTGGCTCAGTCACTTATGTACTCTACCCATGTACCAAAATATTTCTGGGGTAAAGTCATCCTTACTGCTACATACCTTATAAATAGGATGCATCTCATATTCTTAACTTCCAGACTCCCTGTCAAATCCTCCTTCAGTTCTTTCCCATTACTCATCTCATCTCTACCATTCTATTCAAAGTTTTTTAGTGTTCAACTTTTATTCATGTCCATCAACAACCCTAGGAAAACTTGATCCTAGAGCTCATAAATGTATTTTTCTTGGGTACTCTCCAACTCAAAAGGGGTATAAATGTTACTCACTAATTACTAAAAAATTCCATCACTCTATGGATGTCACCTTCATTGAGTAATAACCTTATTTCCCCAAATTTGATATTCAAGGGGAGACTAATTTTTTCCTAGAATATCAACTTTGGGATATTGAAGAATCACCACATTTTGACCAAACCTACCCATTACTAAATCATGAATCACTTCCTTTTCAAAATTCTCAAAATTTCTCCCTTGAGTCTTCTCAAAATCTCTCCCTTCAGTCTTCTTACTTCCTAGAACGTACTACTCAAGATCAACCCAACAATACACCTCAAAATCTGGACACTATTCAATCAACAATGAATGATGAATTGATTACCTACTCAAGGAGGAGAAAGAACCAAAAGGAGATGGAATAGCAAGCATCTCTTGAGAAAACCCAAGAGTCTGACTCAAGTCTTAGACCAAGTGAATATCCACTAGGTAATACTAATCCCAAAACTATTGATGACAATGGCTTTCCTATTACTATGAGAAAAGGGGTAAGATCATGCACAAAACATCCAATATACACATTTGTGTCATATGAAGGATTGTCACCGAAGTTCAAAGATTTTGTTGCCAACATAAACAACATCCAAGTTTCTAATAATATACAAGAAGCTCTCGGCTCACCATAATGGAAAACAACAGTGTATGAAGAAATTCATGCACTAGAGAAAAATGGAACCTGGGAAATTTCTGACTTACCAACGGGAAAATGCCTCATAAGCTACAAATGGATCTTCATAGTAAAATATAATGAAGATGGGAGTATTAATCAATTTAAGGCACGGTTGGTTGCAAAAGGATTCACCCAATCATATGGAATCGATTATAAGGAGACATTTTCTCTTATAGCCAAGTTAAACACAATTCAGATTTTGTTATCCTTGGCTGTAAACCTTGACTAGCCTCTCTACCAACTAGATGTCAAGAATGCCTTTCTAAATGGGTGAAAGTTTATAAATTATGGACCTGATTAACCTAGAGGGGGTGAATAGGTTATTTTTAATTTTTACTAATTTATAATTTAATAACCTAAACAAAGCAACCAGACATGCAATCGTGTGTAAAAATAAGTGCGGAAATAAAATAATAAAACACGATATTTTTAGATGGAAACAACCTAGGCCACAAACATGACCTAAGAGGAAAACCACTAGTCCACCGGACCACCTAACTTTCCACTATGAAAATCAAATATTCAAGTACAAACTCGGTCTTATGCTACCCTTCTTAGGATACTGCCCCAATGTACTTTACTTACGAGCCACTGCTCTGTTTTCACAGTTTCCAATATTAGCGTGAGCGGTTTCTAGACCAATGTTTCAATAAGCTCCCTACCAATCAGATCGTTCACAAAGTAACAACAAAATAGTTAGCACAAAAACACAAGTGCCCGTGTGTGTTCTAGAACGGATTTAACAATGAATAATCTTAACTAGATGATTCAAAATATGTCATTTAAATCAAATAAACTAGAAAATTCTAGATCAAAAAGATTAAGCCCAAATTCAATAAAAATAACTTTTTAATATTTAATAATTAAATCAAATAATCATGAAACATTATTCAAATATTTGAATATGAAAATAAAATAAAATAAATAGACTAATCATAAAATAAACTATTTGAATATGAAAATAAAATAAAATAAATAGACTAATAAATATGAGACATTATTCAAATATTCAACTAATATATCATAAATTAATTTCTCCCCAGTAAAGTTCTCACCTTCAATTATATATATATTAATTAACTTTCTTACCTTCAATTATATATATATATATATATATATATATATATATATATATATATATATATATTAAATTTACTTCTCACCTTCAATTATATATATATATTAATTAACTTTCTTATCTTCAATTATATATATATATATATATATATATTAATTAACTTTACTTTGCAGTAAGAACGTATACTTACTTTTTGAGTTTGTTTGAATACTCATCTTAATTACCTTATTGCCGCCTATGTATATATTAATTCCTTTTCTTCTTCTAATTTTGTTTCCCTTTTATATTCCACAGTTTATAGCAATTCTTCTTCGCCTACGCCTACTACAGTTTGTAGCATTTTTTTTCTCGGCAGCTTTTTATTTTTCAGTTGTACAAACTAATTAAGCCTAATATGTAAATATATATAGGTAATAATAATGATTAATGATATTAGGTTTAGGTTAAATATGTTTTCTTATTATCTTTTCAAAGCCCATTAAAAACAAAAACTTAATATTATCTAAAGATATATTATAAAAATATTTAATTAATAATTTCATAAATTAATTAAAGTTTGAATAAATATTTTAACAAAAAATATAATTTCAGATTTAAGAAAAATGTGTTATTAAATGCATGAATGCAATCCTATGTGTCGTAGTTATAAAAAACATACATGAAGTACGAATATCTGGAACTTGAATATTTGTTAGGCTTTTCTTGATAAACTTGATAGCATGCCTAAAAACAAATTTACAAGTAAATATTTTGTCCACAAAAATAACCAACACTCATAGTCCTTACAATGGGGACCTAACTGAAGAAGTGTACATGGAAATTCCCCCCGGCTTTGAAACATAAACTACATGCAACAAGGTTTGTAAATTGAGGAGATCTCTATATGGGCTCAAGCAATCTCCAAGACTTGGTTTGAAAGATTCACAAAGGTAGTGAAGAAACATGGCTACTCTCAATGTCAGACAGACCATACACTATTTGTTAAACACTCTTCTACATGAAAACTTGTTGTCCTCATAGTGTATGTGGATGACATAATCCTAACAGGAAACTATGAAGAGGAAATACGGACCATCAAAATTTTACTAGTGGCATAATTTGAAATCAAGGACCTTGGGAATCTTAAATATTTCCTAGGCATGGAGATTACAAGGTCAAGAAATAGAATCTCTGTCTCATAGAGAAAATATGTCCTAGATCTCCTAAAGGAGACTGGAATGCTCGGATGTAAGTCGACAGATACTCCTATGGGTCCAACTATCAAATTGGGAGCTAAGGAAAATTGTGCACCCGTGGACAAAGGAAGATACCAAAGGTTAGTAGGTAAAGTAATATACCTATCTCACACACGACCAGACATTGGATTTGTTATTAGTATGGTAAGTCAGTTTATGAACAATCCAAATGAAGAACACATGGAAGCTGTGTATAGAATCCTGCGATACCTAAAATTAACACTAGGTAGAGGATTATTTTTTAAGAAGAATCAAAGGAAAGATATTGAAGTGTTCAGTGATGAAGATTAGGCGGGATCAGTACAAAACTAAAGATCAACTTCAGGATATTGCACTTTCGTGTAGGGAAATCTGGTCACTTGGAGAAGTAAGAAGCAGTCAGTAGTGTCAAGAAGCAGTGCAGAAACTGAATTCCAGGCGATGGCACATAGTATTTGTGAGGAAATTTGGTTAAAAAGGGTGCTAAAGGAATTAAAAATTTCAGATGAAGAAAATATGAAATTTTTTTGTGATAATCAACAAACAATCAGAATAGCCAAAAATCCAATTCATTATGATAGAACAAAACGCGTGGAAATTGATCGACATTTCATGAAGGAGAAGATAGAGAAAGGAATAATCAAGATGTTGTATGTACCTACATGTATGCAGACAGCAGACATCCTTACCAAGGCTCTACCGAGAAAGGTGTTTGATGATCTGAGTTCCAAGTTGGGTTTAATTAATATTTACCGCCCAGCTTAAGGGAGAGTGTAGAATTAGAGACAAGATTTTTGGTTTAGAATCTATGAGCAATATTAGAGGATGATTTCTAAGAGATTTACAACTATCAGATTAGCTCTATCCTTATGGCATGATTTTAGAAGATTTGGTAATCTGTTACCAAATTTGTAGATATAATTTTTTTCAATTTTAGGTAGTTCTGATTTTCTTCCTAAAGTAGTGGCAAATATCTATAAATATAGATGAGCATTATCATCTATATAAAGAGGAGCGTGTAACCTTTGTTGAATGTATAAAAGTATTATTCTTTCTTTCCACAGACAAGATAAAGCTTTGGCTAAAACAAGAAGAAAGTGACCAAAAATCAAATAAGGATGTTGTCGTTGATAAACATTAAAAGTGTAAGAAGAAAAGAAAATGAACATGCTAAAAAGCTAGCTAACAAAGATAAACAAGTTGAACAAGTGACACCATGTTGAAAGAAAATGTTCATATTTAGTATTTACCTTACTGGTCTTGTTGGGAAATTACGCAAATTCTCAATAAGCTAGATTTATGAGAAAATAAAAATTGACAAAATAACACATAAATTTGATAACGGAGTTTGACTAATTTTATCTACGTCTCCGGACCTACTGTAAATCTTTTTACTAAAAAAGGAGTAATTATATAAAGTGTTTACAATACTTACAACTCACAACCCAATTACACCCAAGAAAATTACTCTAAATTTTCTCTCACTAAATCCTTTTTTCCTAAGCTTTTCTCTCTATTAGATGATACAAAATACCTATTGGGGTGCTTTATGTATAGATGCACAAGCCCCCTTTCTACATGTTTTGCCAACTAATTCTTAATTGGCTTTCCTTCTTTTTCAACAAAGGATGCACTATCCAATCAATTTTCTTAGATTGTTGACTTGACAACCACTCTTTTGTTTTATTTTCATTTATTACATTGTCTTCACACCTCGATCAATGCAGTAGCTTTTCTAGTCTTGTTACTCTAGCAGACTAACTAAAGTTGAACACAATTTCAGTTTGTCAATAGTCACCACCTTTGTCAATTATCCGCTAGATTTTTTCTTCCTTGAATCTTCTACAATATTAACACATCATCTTCCAATAGAGATTTGATGAAGTGATAATGAAGCCCAACATGCTTGGTTCTAGAATTAAATGTTGAATTCTTTGCCAAGTGTATCATACTTTGACTATCACTGTGTAGAAAATTCTTCACCTATTTGAATCCCAACTCAATTAACAATCCTTGAAGCTATATCATCTCTTTACTAGCTTCAATCACTACTACATACTCAGCCTCTATAGTGGATAGAGTGAAATCTTTTGTATTTGTGAAATCCAACTAACAACTATAGTTCCAACAGTAAATATATAACCGGTGGTGCTTCTTCGGTGATCAACTTCACCTCCAAAAGTTTGTGTCTACGTAACCTTGTACTTTTAACTATCATTTACTCAAGTACAAACACTTCTTTGAAGTGCCTCGTAGATTCCTCAAAATCCACTTGACTGCTTCTCAATGAGCTTTCCCTGGATTTGACATAAACCTGCTAACAACTCCCACTGTATGGCCAATGTCTAGTCTCGTACAGACCATCACATACATCAAACTTTCAATGGATGTGGCATAAGGAGTCTTAACCATAAATTATCTCTCTTCCTCCGTCTGAGGGGACTGATCCTTGGATAAGTGAAAATGACTGGCCAAGGGTGTGATAACTGACTTGGCGTTGCCCATGTTGAATCTCTACAAAACACAATTGATGTACTCTACTTAAGATAACTACAAGGATCCTCTCTTCTTACCTCTTATGATTTTTATTCCAAGAATCTTCTTTTCTGGACCCATATCTTTCATGCCAAATTCCTTTGAAAATTGTTGCTTCAACCTTCTGATATCATCCATATCTGAACCTGCTACTAGTATATCATCAACATAAAATAGTAAAATGATATAACTAGACCTATATCTCTTGAAGTAGCAATAGTTCTCCGTGTTACACTTCTGGAAACTTTCTGTACCACTTTCTCATGGCTTATTTTAGGCCATACAAACTCTTCTTAAGTCTACACACTATGCTTTTCTTCCTTCTTTCTAATAAACCTTCTAGCTGGTTGATAAATGTATTTTATATAGTTATTTTCATCAATTTTAGTAATGATAATTGCTATGTTCTTTTAATATTTAGTTAATTTTTGTTAAATAAATTAATATTTTCCTTTTATGTGCTAAAAATATATTTTTAATAAAATTAAATAATTTGTATCGAAAATGTACTTAATTTCATATTTTTTAGTCCAAAAATATAATTTCAAATAAAAGAGTTATTAATTGCAATTTAAAAAAGTTGAAAATATAATTTAAATTAAAATCGGGCTTAATTTCAATTATTAAAAGTTTAAAATTTAATTTAAATTACCAAAAGGGTCAGACATTGCAATTAAACAAAGTTTAAAATATAAATTGAAATATATTTGTGGGTCAAAATATAATTAATAAAAGTTTTAATGTCGCTACAGAGAGAAGAAGGCCACGCTACCTATTTTCCAACGCTGAACGCGGAACTCGTCCGGATCAAAGGATCAATCTGATCGTATTCGCGTGTTCATAAAGCCCGACCAAGCGAGAATGGCTCAGAGATCTTCCTTCGCGCGCTTCGGCGGCTGCTGGCTCCCACCGTCGCAAGCAGTTTCGGCCAAAGGGACCCATACGCCTTTACCGTGCGTATTTCCCCGAGGCGCACGCCGACCGATCATTGATCTCTCGAACGGTCCAGATTGGAAGCGCATGGAACTGCCGTTGCCGCACACCGAACCATTCGTGGTAACAATCGTAGTGTGACGCGGTTACGGAAGCAACAAGGTACGCCGCTTACAGAATAAGACCGCCACGTGTCCCACTAATATTTAAGCAAATCAAAGTTCGACACGTGGCTATTTACAATGAATGCGAACGCACGATCAAGTCCTCGCTCCACTCGTTGCCTCACTTTCTACGCCCCCAATCCCGTAAGCTTCCGCCACGTGCGCCCGTTCCTTTCAACGAACGAGATGCGGCCACGTGTCCCACTATTTGTTTCTGCCGAATCGTACGCCGACACGTGGCATGCATAAAGAATTAAAAAATGCAGAATCGGCGCTTCTATCTCACGCTGAATTAAATAACATTTTTCATACGAAAAATCCATACCCGTGATTTTTGTTTTTCGATAAAAATTATTACGTTGCTTTTTTATAAAAAAATAAAATAAAAATGTAATATTTTAGATGTATTTTTTAGCTATAAACAGTGATATGATGACAGTTAAAGAGTTTTTTTGGTTTAGAATTTTTGTAAGTGTTCTTGCTTTTGGACCGCAGAACACGTGTAAGCCATTTTTGGCTTTTGTTGTGTTCTACGTGTGCCAAATATTTTTGTTACTTGATGTTTTAATTTTTCTTCTTGTTCTTCTAATTTTTCTCAAGCATCCGTTGTAATTTTTATTTTTAATTAATGAAGTAATTTAATTTTTCTAGTGGTTGTATTTGATCTAAATTTATGTAAGCTTTAATTTTAACTATTTTTTTTGGAAAGATTTATAAGACGTCGATTTGTTTGTTCTATTTTGTGCTTAATGCTTTTTGATTATTTATGAATTTTATCAAAACGATTGTGGCATAAAAAATAAACTTGAGAAAGCGCATTTTTGCGTATATTGCTTCGTAGAATAGAATGACATGTACGTATTAAAGGATAGAATATACCCTAATCAGATGCGGTGATCATTTGAGAACTTAGAACTTAATGAATCTTATTAAATTTAATTCTCATAGAGATATAGTGAATTAATTTAACGAGATGTATTTATAATGGAGTTTCTAAGAGATGTATGAATAAAAAAGAAGTTTTCGCTGACAAATTAAATGTACTAAAAAATATAAATCCAAAGAAAATAATATGATTGTAGAGGAATAATTTGGTGAAAAATTGCAATCTTAGATTTCTTTATTTTATTTTTTAAAATTTTCTTAATTAACGATTGTTTTGGATAAAATCAGAGAGATACAATTTTAGTACTCAACAAACTATAGTAACAAATCCTCGTGGGAACGATACTCTACTTACAAATCTTTATTACTTGTGACCGTGTATACTTGCACGATTTCTGTGTGTTGCAAAACACACAACACTGGTATATGTATATCTCCTCATCTAATTCTTCATGAATGAATGTAGTCTTTACATCCAATTGTTTAAGATGAAGATCTTCAATGGCTATAATACTCAACACTGATCTAATAATATTGAGCTTCACAACGGAAGCAAAAATTTTGTTGTAGTCAAATCCTTCCTTTTGCTAAAATTCTTTAACAACTAGTCAAGCTTTGTATCCCTTAGTGCCTTCTTCCCTATGGGTAACTTAGCTAGTTCCCATGTCTGGTTGGAGATGAGAGATTCATTTCTTCTTTCATGGCAAGCTCCTACTTACTGGCATATCGAGTCTAACAAGCTTCATCATAGCATTCAGGCTCCCCTCCATCAGTTAGCAACATATAGTTCATGTATCTCCTTTTAGGCACTTGAGGTCGAGAAGACCTTCTCAATACAGGAGCTAGAGTAGGAGGTTGTAGTGTGTCATAGGGCTCAGATGCTTTAAAAACATTAAACATTACTTGTTCATCTTGCACTCTCATTTTAAGTTCACTTTTTTATACATCAATTAGTACTCTTCTGGTTGCGAAGAATGGACAACCAAGTATGATGGGAATATCACAATCCTCTTCCATGTCTAGCACAATAAAGTATGTTGGAAAGATAAATTTGTCTACTTGTACTAGCACATATTCTACCACACCCCATTATATTTAACTATCTTGTAATCATTAGATAATGAATATAACAAGTCAAAATCAATTGTAAATTTTATATAGGAAATAATTCTCTTTGTAGCCTTAAAATGAGTGATTGTTGGCACTTCCATGTACTAACTCACAAGTCTAACTAAATAGAGAATTTCAAGCCTTGTACAAGTTAGGTACCTCAAACTTCCAACTAAACCCTTGAAAAGTGTTAGATATACTCTTTATTTTTCATTATACTTTAATAGTTTGATTCTGCACTCCGTTAGGGTGCTTATTGGCTTGCAATTATTCATCTTGAACCTTTTGAGGACCTTATTTACATATCTTTCTTATGAGATGAAAATTTTGTCTCCTTGTTTCTTAAATTTGATGGCAAGATAGTATGTTATCAGTCCCAGGTCTGTCATCTCAAACTTTTTCATCATTGCTTTCTTAAAGTCATCAAACATTCTTGGGTTGCTACTAGTAAAAATCAAATCATTTACATATAAACACACAATAAAAAAATATATTTCTCTGACTTTGATATAGAGGGATTGGTGCTTGTTTTAGCCCATAAAGACCCTTCTTTAGCTTCAAGACTTTTTATTCATGTTTTTTCACTATATAATCCAAAGGTTGTTCAATATAGACTTCTTCATCTAGTATTTTATTAATAAAAGAAGAATTTATATATATTTGATGAATCGTCCACCTATTTTGAGCTAATATAGAGATAATTAATATTACAGTTTCTAAACTAGTAACGAGAGTGAATGTTGACTCTATAAAAGTAGAGTCATTAGCTCACTTTTTTTACTTAATATTTACTTGTTTTATTCAATAAATAGTATTTTTATGACCAAAAATATTAAAATATAAATGTTTTAGTGAAAAAAAATGAAAATATAATTTCTGGAATTTTTGGAATTTTTCTAAAATTTTTAGGAATGTTTTATGGATTTTTAACGTAGGACCAATCAAGAGCAACCACGTGGCCTGCCACACAAGCATAGGAGCTGACTAGGCAAGCCATATAGATGCCACGTAAGCATGGAAAGTGAATCACGTTAAGCTACGTGTGAGGAGGAAAAAATGCCTACCACAAGTCAACATGACGTTTAATCCAAGTTTTGGCTTGGTCAAACCGTATCGCCACATGTCAATACACCATTTCTCTGCGCGTTCCACCTATACGCCATGCCATCCATTTCCGCGAATCATGTCGTGTCGCATGTCACTAACTCAACTAGTGTTGACTCTGATCGGTCTCCACTGCCACTCGTCATTCTGATTCGCCCAATGAAATTTCCCTACCACATGTCACGTTGTGATTGGCTGACGTTGTCATTTTTTCTTATTTTGATTGTAGCCCTTGATCTGAAGCTGATCTGACGATCTAGATGGCACCTAAGCAATATGTAAGCCCCTAATCACCCCATAAACCCTAAGGTGGCGTTTGGTTCGTGGAATGGAATCGGAATCGGAATAGAATGGAATGGAAAGGAAACAATTTTGTTTGGTTTGACCACTGGAATCAAGCTCAAAATCAGGATTATAGTGTTTGGTTTGCCACTGGAATGGAATGAATAAACCTGTAAATGACCTTAATACCCTTACATGCTGTAAAGTTCAAATAATGTCATTTAATTACTATTTTTTCGTCAGACAAAATACATTATTGAAATCATTATTTTTCTAAATAAGTATTACTTGATTAAAAATAAATATATTATTAAAATTATTATTTTTCTAAATAGGGTTTAGGGTTTTGAGGTTTGGGATGTGTGATTTAGGGTTTTGGGATTTAGGATTTAGGGTTATATTTGTAGGTTAAGGTTTAGGGTTAAAATTATTATTTTTCTAAAAATAGTTTAGGGTTTAAGAATTTTGGATTTAGGGTTTAGGGTTTTAAGGTTTTAAGGTTTAAGTTTTAGGGTTTATGGTTTTAGGATTTGGAATTTGGGGTTTAGGGTTTTGTGATTTATGTTTTAGGGTTTTGGGTTTTGGGATTTATGTTTTAAGGTTTAAGGTTTAGAGATTTGGAGATTTGGGGTTTAGGGTTTTAGGGTTTAAGGTTTAGGGTTTAGGGATGTTGGGTTTAGGGTTTTAGGATTTGGAATTTGGGGTTTAGGGTTTTGGGATTTATGTTTTAGGGTTTTGGGTTTTGGGATTTATGGTTTAAGGTTTAGGGTTTTAGGGTTTAGTGGTTTAGGGATTTAGGATTTGGGATTTATGGTTTAAGGATCTGGGGATTTGGGGTTTAAGATTTAGGGTTTTAGGATTTGAAATTTGGGATTTAGGGTTTAGGGTTTAGGGATTTGGGATTTATGTTTTAGGGTTTTGGGATTCATGCTTTAAGGTTTAGGGTTTAGGGATTTGAGGTTTAGGATTTAGGGTTTTAGGATTTGGAATTTGGGATTTAGGGTTTAGGGTTTAGGGTTTAGGGATTTGAGGTTTTATGTTTTAGGGTTTTGGGATTTATGTTTTAAGGTTTAGGATTTAGGGTTTTAGGATTTTAGGATTTAGATTTAGGGTTTTGAAATTTAGGGTTTAGGGTTTTGGAATTTTGGGTTTGAGAATTTGGGATTTGAATTTAAGGCTATATTTTAGGTGAGGGTAAAATTGGAAAAAAAAAATTAGATGGGAATGGAATAATGATTACCAAAGGTGGGAGAAGGAATTGTGATTCCTTCTCTTTTAGTAATCAGATTTCATTCCGCCCTCCATTCCGTCCAACCAAACACACAAAATGGATGGAATCAATTCTAATTCGATTACATTCCCTCCAACCAAACGTGAGGTAAGTGGTATTAATTAGCATAATTTTGGTCAATTTTTGGAGCTAAAAAGAGAAAATTTGAAGACATGATTTGTTGAAGATTCAAGAGGAGATTAATTCTATAATTTAAGAGATTGATTGTATTTCTTCTTCTACTCTTTTCTTTATCAATTTTTATGTCTTTCTTTATGAAAAATATGAGCTTTATGAACACTATTATGTGTAGTTAATTTATTAATCTATGGATCTTATGAACCCAATTTTCACTATGTGATGATTTAATATTTTACCCCAATTATAATTTTAATTTAATTATATTATTTAATCTTATTTGTATGTTATTAATTGTTTAGCCAACAATTTATCTATAGAGGTAACTAAATAGATTTGAAAGAATCATTTAATTGTTTGTCTTAATTAAATAACATCCATAGTTTCTAGGCAGAGATGTATGATTCTTATGTATGTAATCCATAATTGATGAACTTAATGAGTAGTATGCAATTTAATTAGCATTAGAGTGTGATTAAATTAATTACTATATGATATGTATGTAGTTTACTTGAAAGAGGAATACATGATAAGTTAAATTCAATTAATCATGTAATTAATTGATAATTATATTGGGAGAATTTGAGCGATTTGCATGTTTAGAAAATTGGAAGATTAAGTATTCCTAGATATTTTCTCATATATATTTTTAGTTACTAAATCTGATTTAATTAATTATTGTTATTTACTTTTAGTTATTTTAATTTTGCTTCCTTAAAATATAAAAACACAAAAAAAATTGATTTTTATTTTTTTTAGTTTTAAAAATTAGTTCCTAATAAAATAATCTTCATGGGAACGATATTTTCTTATCATTATATTACTTGTTGCGATATATATACTTGCATATTCATTGTATACACTTCGTGTGTGATGATCAATGAATACCTCATCATAGTCAATACTAATTATTTGACTATAACCCTTTGCACCTAATCTTGCCTTGTATCTTTCAATTTCCTCTTTTGAATTCTTCTTTTCCTTGTACACTCATTTCACGCCAACTGCCTTATGCCTTTTGTCAAATGTAAAAAATTTTAACGTATCATTCTTCACAATTGGATTTATCTCTTCATGCATTGCATATCTTTACTTCTTATTCTTCATGGAATCTTGAAAATTCACTAATTCACAATTAATAAACAAAAGTGTAGTATTATCAAGTCTTTCAACTGTCTCGTAGATGTAGACTCCTCGTATGTGTCTTATTTCTTTCATTTAAAAATGTCCATGGAGCATCTCTAGTATTTATTGTTAGTGGTGAAATAAGTGGTGTAGTGAGCTCTTGTTGTTCTTCTCTTGATTGTTCCATCATTTTTTGTTCATCTTTTTCTTCAAAATACAAAAAGAATTTATATTCTTCATTGAGAATTTCCTATTCCTATGTTGTTTCTTCATCATACTCTATATCACGGCTAATAATAATATTCTCATTACTTGGATTATACAACTTGTAGCCTTTAGAGTTAGTGTCATACCCAATGAAAGTGAACTTTTCACTTTTGTCATCAAATTTAATTATTTTTTCATTTGCTACATGTACATAGGAGATAAATCCAAAAACTCTTAAATGAGAAATACTTGGTTTTCTTCCATTCTATGCTTCTTATGGTGTCTTTTCCTATATGTTTTTTTGTTAGTGAGTGGTTACACAAGTAAACCGCACATGCTATGACTTCTGCCCAATCCTTTGGCTTTTTCTTGTTTTTGAGCATACTTCGGACAATGTTGAGAATCATTTTATTCTTTATCTCCACCACTTGTGTAGATAATGATCAATGAATTCCATTAGGTGAACAATACACTTGAAATTCTTTAGAAGAAAATTCTCTTCCTTGATCAAATCTTATGACCTTGATTTCAATACCTCTTTTTTTTCTCTACAATAGCTTTGAATTTCTTGAAACCTTGAAATGCTTTGAAATTTTGTTTTAAGAAATATACCCATATGTTTCTTGAAAAAATCATCAATAAAGAAAAAGAAATATTTATTTTTCCAAGAGAGCTTAGCTTGGTGGGACTATACACATCAATATGAATGAGCTCAAGTGGCTTTTGAGCTCTTAACTCCTTTGGGGTGTGATAACTCTATTTTATATAGTTATTTTCATCTATTTTATTAATTATAATTGCTATGTTCTTGATATTTTTGGTTAATTTAAGTTAAATAAATTAATATTTTCTCTTTATGTGTTAAGGAATATATTTTGAAGAAAATTAAATAAATTGAATCGAAAACGTACTTAATTGCAAATTTATGTCCAAAAATCTAATTTCAAATAAAAGAGTGCTTAATTGCAATTTATAAAAGTCTAAAATATAATTTAAATTAATATTGGGCTTAATTTTAATTAATAAAAGTTTTAGAATTTAATTTAAATTAGAAAAGGGCTGAATTGTAATTAAAGAAAGTTTAAAATGTAATTTGAATTAAATTTGTGGGTCAAAATGCAATTAAGGAAATTTATATTCTGTGCAGGAAAAGGAAGCCACGCGTACCATTATTTACGGGTGACACCAACCGTTCGATCAAACAATCAACGGATACGATGAGGCGCGTGAATTGCAAGCACGACAAAAGAGTGTGAACATAGATTTTAGGGTTTACGCGGCTCAACGCACCAGTGGGACCCACCTACCGCGTAGGCCGGTGTGCAGGGTGGGGCCCATGTGTCGTTACGCGTCTGCCAAAGGGCATGATCCCGTGCGGCGAAACCACGTTCAATCGGTCCCTCCAGCCATTTAAAGTGAGCCACGTGTCCCACGTTCCCGTTCAGCAAATCATATGCTGCAATGTGGCACATTTGGGTGAATGCAAAAGCGCAGAATAACGCACCCATCTCAACAGCTATCCCCCACGTTTCTCGCACCCCAATCCCGTGTGACAATCTATCGTGCGCCCGTTCTTGATATCCAATAATATGCTGCCATGTGTCCCATCATTACTTACATCGAATCAGACGCTAACACGTGGCATGCAGATTGAATTAAAAAAAAATCAGAAACGACACCCTCTGTTTCATGTTGTCCACGCGTAACAAATTTAATATTTTCTTTTGTACGCGTGGATGCAGAATTTAAGGAATATGTTTGTGTTTTATTTGCGATGTAATTTTCTCAACTATAAATAGGGGATTTATGGCTGAAAGAAGTAGTTTTTAGTTTTTGGAGTTTTGGATTTTTGGTATTGTTTGGGGCTGGACGGTGGAACACGTAGAAGTCATTTTTGGCTTCTATTGTTTTCTACGTGTGCCAAAAATTTAGAAAGCAGATGAACTTTTAATTTTCTTTGTGTTCTGTAACTGATATTCCTTAACTACTGTAATTTTAATTTTAATTTATGAAGTAATTTAATTTTTCTAGGATTGCATTTTATCTGAATTTATGAAGCTTTGATTTTAATTATTTTTGATACATTTATAAGACGTTTGATTTGTTTATTTTATTTTGTGCTTAATGCTTTTGATTATTTATGAATTTTATCAAATGATTTGTGGCACTTAAATAAACTTGGAAGATGCATTTTTGTGTATATTGCTCATAGATAGAATGACATGTATGATGAAGGATAGGAATATACCCTAATTGTATGTGTGATCATTTGAAAACTTAGAACGTAATGAATCTTGGTGAATTTAATTCTCATAGGAATATAGTGAACTAATTTAATGAGGTGTGTCTATACGGAGCTCGAAAGAGATGTATGGATAAAATTAGAAGTTTTCGGTTGACAAATTAAATGTACTATAAAAATATAAATAAAGAGAAAATAATATGATTTGAGTGGATTAATTTGGTGAAAATTTGCAATCCTATATTTCTTTTATTTTGTTATACAACTCTTTTCTTAAACTTTTTCTATATCAACGATTGTTTTGGATAAAATCAGAGAGAAATAATTTTAGTACTCAACAAACTGTAATAACAAATCTCCGTGGGAACGATACTTTACTTACAAATCTTATTACTTGTGACGGTATATGCTTGCACGTTTTATGTTCTCTTAAAAGAGACAACAGAAAGCTTTCCAAAATTGTTTCCCAAGTAAACATCCTTCACGTAGTTGATTGCAATGATTAATGGTAGGAAAATCTCTCACATTACTTTCTTTCAAAATAAATCTAATCCTCCAAATTTTAGGTGCTCACATCGAAGATGCCAAAGCCATGATGAATCCTTGTAACAAGTTTTCAAAAAATTTGCAACATCGTTTTGAATGTATAACATGAACATTCTATTTCTTGATATTAAAATTTTGCAATCATGTTATTTCAAGAATCTCTTATAGAAAGACTATAATCTTTCAAGTGAATATCATAGCTTTTTCTCTAAGAATTATTCCAAGCTTAAGATATTGGTTTTCATAGTAGATAAATAATAGACATTTGAAAGAAACTGATGTCTTCCATCTTTGAAACAAATAAGAATTTTACCTTTTCCTTGCACCATTATTTTAGAATTATCTTCTAAGGAAATATCTCCACCACTTCTTCACCAAGCTCTACAAATATGATTTTTCATCCACACATGTGATTGTGAGCACTAGTATCAAGATACCAAGTATTATCTTGATCTTCAATTTTGGCTTTGCGTGGTAGATGTAAAGTATTATACTATTCACAAGTACTTTTTGCATAGTTGACCTTTTCTTCGATACTATTGTTTGAACTTAAAATTTGCTATATCTCGAGTATGTGTATCCTCTACCTCAACCTCTAATTAAGTTTTCTCCTTTATCATAATTGTCTTTAGAATTATTATTATTAGTATTCCAATTTCTACCATGACCACGATCTCTACTCCTTGACTACAACCTCAACCTCTACTTTGGACATGTTGACTTTTCTCAATATCATAACTTTCTTCCTTTTCCTTGATATGCATCTTAAGAAGTTATTATGTGATGTAATGCTTCTATTCATATGCTTGCAATGATCTTGGATTTGTTCAATTGTCATAGCCATAAAATCTTTGGTTTTTACTATCATAGTTGATCTTGTTAAACATAAGAATTGGGAGGTATCATACTACTATTTTTTTCATAGCCTTGATACCAATTTATTATAAATAAATATAATAACTAACTTCCTTAAAGACTTTCGAGGAGATACTTGATATTATTATTAATATTATCTTTTGCGAACAAACTTTAATGTAGAAGTATTTATATATATTATAAAACTAATTAACGTCACATAATTAAAATAATGAGTCAATATTATTCATTCTTATTATTCTATCAATATTATACTAAAATAATAAGCTGCTTATTAGGATTTTTGTTTAAATAATCAAATAGCATTGGTGTGGTTTACTTTCTTTTATTATGTTAAGATTATATTCGGAGAATATTTTGTTTCATGAATAGAAAGGGTATTTAGATATTTTGGATTTGAAAAAAAAAATACAACTGTAAAAAATGATATATCCCCAAAACTTTCCACTTCAATATTTGAAAAAATGACCATTATTTTAATTATATGATTTAACTATCTTAAGAGATTATCACTTAGTGCCACAAATGAGATTATTAAAGCATAATAATTTACATACAAGATTACGATATAAAATGAAAAGCAAAAATGAAAGAAAACAAATATAGATTATAATAAGCGAGGGAGTATGAGAACCTTGAGGTTTTTCCATCAGAATCATCTAGTCTCCTTGTGATCCTATCATGTGAGCATAAATGTCATATTTAACATACATCACTCAAGTTCGGATTGAAATGAAGGTTCAAAGCATCGTTAAGTTCATAGTATTTATTACTTACCAAAAAAAAATTCATAGTAATTATTAGAATCCTAGAAGACATATTCCTTTTAGAGTATATAATGATTTATTAAGATTTAAAATTATCTATTAGTTTCAAAATTAAATAATCAAAACGTTGTGTAGCTAATTATTGTAATAAAATTTAATGCAACTATTTTAAATGTATATATTAATGTTTAAAATTTAATGAAAGATATAACTAATTGAATGAAATACTTAAAAAATTTGACATCTTACATTGCAATAACATATATTCCATGTGAGCAGAACACATCAAATGTAAATGGATGTTTAAATGTGTAATTAGTTATTACAAAAAATAGTATTTGCAAAATTATTTTGATTATCTCGTTACTTTTTTTCACTGTCAACTTCTGCAATTGTTTTATAGGAAAAAAACCTTTTACATTTTCTCCTAACTTTAATATTAGTTTTAGCTCCACATGATTAAAAATATACAATTAATTTTTTTATTATTCTAACAGTTACATTTGACATTGATCAATTTTTATTATGGCACAAATAAAAAAACATAAAAATAAAATGAAAACCCATGGAAATCATTTAATTGTTACATTTGAAATTAACATAACAAAAATGCATAAAATATTTTTACTCAAAAAAAAATTAATTTTAATTATTGTAATTAAACACGACTGAACATTTTTATACTCTTTTATAGAGCATTATTGTAATTAACATTTGAGCTTTTTATTCTAATAAATTTGTTATGAACTTGTATATCAAACATGAGGGTATTTTTGACTTTCCATTTCATAGCTTTAAAGTAATTGAGGATAATGTTTTCTAATTATTAAAAGTATGCGCTTTTGGGCTTTTTCGTTTTCAAATGTCCAATTTGCTCTTTTACAGTAGAGAAATATATTTGTTTTAGTTTCGCGGCTTTTCCTTAAAATTTAAACGTGAAGTTTGGTCCATAAAATGTGAATGAAAACAGTATTTTTATTATATTATTTGGTTTAATAATTGAAATTAAATAAAGAATTAGTATTACAATTTTTGGTTTACAATTATAATGGAATAAAAAACATAATATATTATCTTAATACCCCTATATTCAGGAAAGTTTAAATAATATCACTTAATTGTTATTTTTTAATTAGAAAATATACATTGTTAAAATCATTATTTTTTTAAAATAATTATTAATTAAAAATAAAATATATTATTAAAATTATTATTTTTCTAAATAGTATTTTGGATTTTGGGATTTAGAATTTAAGATTTAAGGTTTAGGGTTATATTTGTGAATTTAGGATTACAATTATTTTTTTTAAATAAGGTTTACACTTTTGGATCTTGGGGTTTTGGGATTTCTGTTTTAGTGTTTAGGATTTAGGCTTATATTTGTGGATTAAGGTTTAGCATTAAAATTATTATTTTTCTAAATAAGTTTTAAGGTTATATTTAAGTTCGGGATAAAATTGGAATTAAAATTTAACATTGGAATAGAATCATGATTCATAAGTGAGAAAGATAGAATCATGATTTCTTTTCTTTTAAGAATTGATTCAATTTCATTCTCAATTTATAGTACAACAAAATATAAAATTATAAGAAATTAATTCTAATTTCATTTCATTCCTACTAATCAAACCCCACATTTAGCATAGTAGTGATCAGCACATGTATTACACGTAAAAATTATTCTTATAAATTAAATGAAAAATATTTTTATTTATGATAATATATTTATATTATAATATTTTGAATAAATTTTAAAAATAATTATTAATTTTATAAAAATATAATATGCAGTTTACTTTTAACGGTGATATTTTATTATTCTATTTAAAAATACCATTGTCTAAAGTCAAATACAATAATAAAATAAAATAAAATTCTTGATCAATTCTTCATAAATAGGCATAGAATATATTCAACATATATATCATGAAAATTAAAAAGTAGTCATAAGTTATAAAAGTATAAAATTATATAGATTAAATCAAACAATAGTTATAAAGAACATTATGAAATAAGTAAAAAATTTAATTATAATTAATTGAATTTCTTTCTTTTTATACCAATAAAAGATACATTTTAAGACTAATAAAAAATAATATATAAAAAAGTTAGACTCAAAATTAACTATGTTGTTTTTTCATACCTTTTTTGTATTCTTGTATACTCTCGTTGTTTCAAGCTACATATTTAAATTAAACCAAATGTTATTTGATATAAAAGATCATCAAATAATCTTATAATAAATTTGATAAAACAAAAAAGTCATGGCCATATTTTCCAATAAATTAAATATATAATAATTACTAGTGTTGATTTAGAAGTAGCAAAGACGCATCAAAATAATTACATGTGATTTATAATTATTTAAATTTTGTAAAAAAAGTTAAGAAAATGTGATTAAATAATCAAAATTAAATACTTCTGTAATTCTAATTTTTCATTCTTAACTAAGTGATTATATCCATTATTTATTATTTCACAAATAATTAGTTTTAATTAAGAGTATTTGTAAGTTCTATCATTTTTGTGATGGTATTCTCATATGCAAAACATTATATCTTTATTTTATTTGATGTTTCTATTTTTCCTTTGTAAGATTTTTTGTTCGTGGCTTAGTATCACTTAGAATACCATTTCATGTTTACTTGTTACATACACTCTTTTTCTTAGTTTGCATATAATTTGCATTGTTGGGTGTTTGTTGTCATAGTGTATCGTTAGGGGCTCTGTTTGTTGTCATGGTGTTCCATTAAGGACTTTATTTGTGTTGGGTTGTCTCGTTGGGATTTTTCTGGTATTGAGTTGTTTCATTGGGGACTAGGTGTTTCTCCTTGTTAAAAATGTTGTTTGTTGTGGCTTTCAACAAGTGACGTTGGATTTTCATTGCCTTGTTGACATTCTCACTGAGGGCTCACCAACCTTGGTCGATGAGTGTGTATGGTTAGTTTCCTTGCCAACCTTAGGTGAAGAGGGGTCAACAAGGGTGGTTGGAGAGGGTTCAAGATGTTGGATTTTTTTCTATAAATTCCCTTTTACCCCTTCTTGTTTTCTTTGCCAAAATTGGGGACAGTTCTACTTGTTTGGAACCTGACTTCCTAATCCGCTCATAATCTGTTTTCCTTCTAAGTCTCAAGTTCAGAAAACAATACAACATCTTTGTAATGCAAGACATTAGAGAAAAGTCTTTATCATTTTTCTCAAACACTAGATTAAGTGTAAAAAATATGAGATTGAGTGAGGTTTTAATGAAAGTCAAAATGTACGGTTGACTAGTGGCTATTCACATCATTTTAAGGAGTTACTCTTAGTGTTGAGTTTCCATGATTCATCTAGTAATTGCAAAAGTGCAACAGTTCCCATGGGGGAGAGCTTATGTCGTGGTGTGTTGTGTGTCGGTTGGTAGTCGTAAGGATGCAACAGTTCCTATAGCTGAAGAACCTTTGTGGTAGTGTGACGTGTGTCAGCTGGGTGTTATAAGATTATATAGTCGTATATAGGTTAGGAACCTATGTGTTGGTGTGTCGTGTGTCAACTGGATATTGCAAGGTCATAACCTGTTTTCATGTTAGGTGACAGTTCCATCAATAGTCAATCACATCGCATGGTGATTAAGCTCCAAGGATGAGCTTGGATCTACTTGGATAAGATGTGGTGGTGTTAACAACAAGTGAAGACAACATAGATAGTTAGGATAGATGTCTCGATTGATAGAGGTATTTATGTTTATATTGTTTATCAAGTTGCACAACTTATTTTGTTTAGTGAATTGCGAGTGCAATGAATACACAAGTATATGTATCGTGACAAGTAATACAATGATAAAAAAAATATTGTTCTTACATAGATTATTTTATTATAAACTAATTTTTAAAACTAAAAAAATAAAAAATAATTTTTTTTGTTTTTATATTTTAAGGAAGCAAAATTAAAATACTAAAAGTAAATATCAATAATTAATTAATTAATTAAATTTCGATAATTTAGAAGATATATGAGAAAATATTTAAAAATACTTAATCCCTCAATTTTCTAAACATGTAAATAACTAAAATCTCATAAATATAATTATCAATTAATTACATTATCAATTGAATATAACCTAGCATGTATTCATCTCTCAAGTAAGCTACACACCACATAGTAATTAATTTAATTACACTCTCATGCCAATTAAATTACATATTGCTCATTAAGTTCATCAATTATGAATCACATACATAAGAATCATACATTTCTGCCTAGAAACTATACATATTATTTAATCAAGACAAAGAATTAAATAATTCTCTCAAATCTATTTAATTGCCTCTATAGATAAATTATTGGCCAAACAATTAATAACATAAAAATAAGAATAAATAATATAATTAAATTATAATTATAATTAGGGTAAAATATTAGATCATCACATGGTGAAAATTGGGTTTATAAGATCCCTAGATTAATAAATTAATTAGAAATAATTTTGTCCATAAAGCTCATATTTTTCATAAAAAAGACATAAAAATTGATAAAAAATATAATAGAAGAAAAAATATAATATCTTAAATTGTAGTGCTAATCTCCTCTTGAATCTCCACCAAAATTGTATCTACTTTTGAATTTTTCTATATTTTCTCTTTTTAGCTCCAAAAACTTCTCAAAATTATGATAATGGTGACTCATTAGGGTTTATGGGGTGATTAGGGGCTTAAGATCAAGGGCTAAGATCAAAATAAGCAAAATTATCAATGCTAGCCAATCACAGCGCGACACATGGTAGGGGAGACCAGTTCAAGTCAACGCTTGTTGAGTCAATACCACACAGTGCAAAGTGATTCACGAATGCAGATGGCGTGGCACACAAGTGGAACGACTAAATGAGTAGATTGGCAACACATGGCGTAAAGGTTTGACCGCACTCTGAACTCGGATTGAACGTTGTGCTAACATATGGCATGCGCTTATTCGCTCCTCACACGCAGTGATTTACGATTCGTTGTCCCTACTTACTTGACATCGATGTGGCTTGCCCAGTTAACTCCTCTGCTTGCATGGCAAGTCACGTGGTAGGTTCTCATTGGTCATACGTTAAAAATTTATAAAAAATCTATAAAAATCTAAAAAAAATTCAAAAATTATATTTTCACCCCTTTTCACTAAAAAAGTTTATATTTTAATATTTTTAGCTCCAAAATACTATTTATTGAATAAAACAAGTAAATATTAAGTAAAAGTGGGCTAATGACTCTACTTTCATAGTCATTACACCCCCAAACTTAACTTTTTGTTTGCCCTCAAGTAAAGCCAAGTATAACTAAATAAAATAACATAAGTAATATATTCATAAATATACTTCTATTAGTATAAGCATATTTCACGAAAACGATCCCTCTCAAAAGTCGTACAGTCCTATGATAAGGAAGTTCACATATTCATCAATCAATGTTCCATCAATTCAAGGATATGTAAGTTTTTGACAAATTGATTCATATGTGTGTGATGCACATGTTTTTGACAAATTATGTGTGTGATGCACATGTTTTTGACAAATTGATTCATATGTGTGTGATGCACATAATATCATCCAATGGACTTGTGAAATCAACCTATATGAGCATGCTAATCAATTCAATCTTTGAACAAGTCTCATAAGTCTATTTTTCACATCTCTATCCACCAATATAAATGTGCACTTAGCTAAAGATTAATAAGGAATTTACATGGTTGTAATGCAAGTCTTAGGTGAGAGGTTGATAAATGAAGACATTTAGGCTCTTTCCATTCCTTATCTTTCATTTTATTCAACATGTACTTTTTAATTGTAATTGAGCTTTAACTTGATATTTCAGTGCACCATCTTTTGTAATTCTTTTCATATTCTTTTATTCCACATCTTTTTTCTCTTTTTTTATTATAACTTCACAACACCCTCAAACTTATTTTCAAATTTATTTTCTTTTTCTTTAGAGGGATAATTATGTTGTGAGTTTTGCTTCTTTTTTTCTCTCTTGTTTATAGGATATATTACATTTCACCTTTTCTTTATCGCATAACACATGATTACATTTTTTTTTCTTTTCATACAATCTAAAAGTGCAAGGATAAAGGTAATGATTATTAGTTAGTCATAATTTTTGGCTTAAAGATATAAATGGTCCTTTATTAGGCTCAAATGAATGACTACGGATATTAACAATAGTTAGCTTGAAAGACTCAATCAATCCAAATAAGGCCTAAATCATTTCTCTTGCTAAATACTATTTAGGATTTCGCCCCAAGGGATGATCAAATAGATTTTAAAACTTGGTAGATCTCATCGACTCGCATAAACTATTACAAATTTTCTCTCAATAAACACACCAAAATTAATAATGAACATATGCATAAATATTTGAATAAATTCAATCAAAACTAGCAAACATATCACATGATTAATGTAAATAACTTAACAAATATGTAACATTCTTTATCCTAGTCATGACAACCAATTTTTATTATTGAGTTCATATGTTTCATATCAAGCATGCATGCATTTAATCTCCATATATTTGTCAATTTCTACCCAAACTATGATTCAAAACATTCTAAGAATTAAAAAAATCTCCTAAAAATATAAAATGCATAGTAAATACTAATGTAAAAATAAAGTTCCTTCCCCAAGCTTAAATTACACATTGTCCTTAATAATGTGCACATACAAATATGAAAAGGTAAAAGAAAGGAAAACTCCCTTAATCATGGCACAACACACATGTCGATGAAATGCTCATTCTTATTGTGCCATTTCTTTACATGAGGCATTTTACAATTTGTTGTCCCTACTTACGTGGCATCGATAGGACTTGCTCAATCAACTCTTTTGTTCGCGTGGTAGCTTTTGATTGGTCATGTGTTATATACAAAAATGCCATAAAATTCAAAAAATTATATTTTTAACCCTTTTCACTAAAAAATTTATATTTTAATATTTTTAGTTCCAAAAATACTATTTATTGAATAAAATAAATAAATATTAAATATAAAAGTGTACTAATGACTTTACTTTCATAAAATCATCAATGATTGTTATAAGTAACTCGAAGATGTTATCACATAAGTAAGAGTTCTATATGGATTTACCTCATTACATGTTGTGAGAGTATAAGGTCCTGAACCGTTTGAAAATCATTTATAACTTTTCCAATATATTTAACTAATTCTCATAATTTGTGATGTTTGACACGAATATGCATATTACTAGCCTAGACAAAAGCCTATTAGACATTACTATCACTAATGTGTTTACCACATATCGTTCTTTCTTATATGTCGATTTTTTTGTAATATGTTGAATTATGTAATTTTTGTTGTAATTCTACTATCGTATACGTTTAATTCACGTTGTAAAACCTACTTGACCGAGTTAGAATAGAGCTCATAAAAATATTTCACGAGTTGACGTTTCAATCTTTCGTTTAGGTCTCAGACGCCTATTTAAGTCAAAAATTCTATTAAACTAAGTACAATTATTCCAACCTATGAAACTCTCAACGTTAAAATTTAAAATAATATTAACTAAAATAACTATACACCCTATATAACTATTTTAGTTTTGTACAAAAGAGAGTTAAAAAATCATGATTAAATAATTCGAACAAATTTCAAGTTTTAATGATTGTTATTTATTATTCCACAAATAATTAATTTTAATTATAAACATTAAAATTTTAAAGAAATATAACCAAAATAATTATATACAATCTATAACTTTTAAAATTTTCTAAAAAGAAAATTAAGAAATGATAATTAAATGATCCCATGTATTTTAAAATTTTAATTTTTAATTTCTAATTATATTTATTATTTTAAAAAGAATTAATTTTAATTAATATTAAAATTTTAAAAAATTATAACTAAATTAATTATATTATTAAATGATATTAAATATTGCTAATTGAAATCGTTTAGAATTCTACAAAATTATAAAATGATAATTAAATAATCCTAACTAAAATCTTTTAGAATTTGAAATTTTAATTTTTAATTAAATTGTTATGTTTTTTTATCCTAAATAATTAATTTTAATTAAAAATACTAAAAAATATTTTATTAAAAACATTAAAATTATGAAGATATATTTTATACATACATGATTGGATTAAATTATACGCTGAAATACATTAATATTTATAATAGATATCACCTATCACTTTTAGGGCTATGATCATTTTCATAAGAAAGTTAAAACTTATAACTATAGCCTCACAGCCTAAATATTAACATGTTGAAAATGTGCATCAGAAGCTTTAAGATGAACGTAATTTTGAATTCTGTAAGCTATCAAAATTTTAGGTCTTAGAGATTGCATTACTGAGAACACAAGGAATCGACAATCTCGAATCTTCGATCCCAATTCCCGCATAATGGCATTGCAAGTCCAAGAGTACAAGAAAACACAACTTCCATAACTTAATAAGAAAGCAAAAAATATTAGGTACGTATGAAATAAACTCCACTTCTAAAGACAAGCCATAAAAGATAATTTCTGTAAGTTTTAAGTAATCTTGACATCTTGCAAGAGTCGAGCAGCTATTGAGCCATACCTTCTAGCCTCCCATTCACTAAGTTTCTCATCCTGGACACCTCCTGTTGGCTCAGAATCTTCCCTAACCTTTTCACATGTAAAATCGGCAACATCTTGCACTTCACTACACCCCTCTTCAATTTTGTCCTTATCCTGAACATTTTCAACTTGAGCAGTTTTTGAGTCAATTCCTTGGATACCATTTCCCGTAATTCCCACCTGCGGCTTTAATCCCATAATAAAAAGTTGAATACTTGAATGCTGGTATGTATCATCCATCTGCATTGCATGGACCAAAGGCATTAGCACCATTAGTAGTAGTGATTCTACTCCAAGCTCAAGCTGTAAAGACTCTAATGACTCAATCAACTGAATACTTGGTGCACATCAATGGTAAAAGACCAAGAATTTGGCTGCTAATTTAACCAGTAAATACTTATACTAGCAAGTTACAGATCTCTTGTTATTATGGAGTTTGGAAATTAACTGACAAACAAGACATGCAGTTCTCAATAAAAAGCAGGAATACAATGCCAAGATGTTTAACATAATAAATAATCATAATGCATACCTTAGAACTTGGAACCATTTTCACCTCAAAGTTTCTCTTCCACATGTTAAGCATTTGCTCTTGAACATTTGTAGAACGGATTTCATACCCCATCTTCAAGAAACTTTGGAAATAAATGTGTGTATCTTTGATAAATACGTGGAAGAAAATGAATATATATCCAAAACAACTCATGTCGGACCTAGAAGAAGCATACCAAAATTGTAGTTTTTGGTCCGGATAATGCAAGTATTGTTTTTAGCAGTGGTTCTAAGAGATGTTCTGCATAAACCTTGAAACAAAAGGGAATAAACATCAGCAGCTCAGTTCCATAGATGATAATGGTCATATTGACAAAGTTCTATGAGTTCAATTTGATATTTGCAATGGAAACATGAGCATTCAGGCTCTCATGATTGAAGAGGTTCAAATTTATGATTTCTATTATTCATTTCATACCAACTTACTAATCAACCAGCAATTTCTCAGCGTAAATCCATAACAGAAAAAAGTGTAAAAAACTTGAAAAACTTACAACATCAGTGCCAATTATGTAGTCAAAAGGTGGACAAACAGCACTTATATGGTCGTCATTTCCCCAGCTTAGCTCAGCAACCTGCATAGAGCCAAACAAATCTACAAAGAAGATTAATTTCCATAGCTGATACAGGTAGTCCACCGTCTATATAGCTAAACAAATCTACTATTTACTAAGCACCTCATTAATCTACTGAGCATGCGCATTATAACCAAACTTGACACATTCACGCAAAACCTTTGGCACAGGTAAGAAACAAGAGAAACTAAAAAGCATTCATAAGAAAAATGTGCACCAGAACCACGGCTAATCTGCATAATTCTTGAACTGTTGCGTTCTGCATTTCTTCTCAGTAATGGCAAGATCTCTATTTGGTCTGTCGCAACTACATCACATCCTAGTAATGCCATGCCTGCAATGAGAACAACCATAACAGACTATTCAGCAATCCATTTGACACTGAGTCACAACTCACAAGCTAATTGTTAACTCACTGTGCAGTCTATGAAGCTCAAAATCAATAGTACACACCCCTTGTAAGATTCATATTGAAGTTATGGTTCTGCCAAGATCTCTCCACCCTGAACCCCATGGACAATTCACTTAATCTCTTACCAAGCTATTAGGCCCAGAATCACAAGGTATGCAGCAAGCACGGGAGAAAGAATAACATGACTGGCCCATGACAAATCGTGGGTAAATCACACCCTTAAAGTGGAAAGGCAAAAATATTGTTAACTCTACAAAAGAATGAAACAGGAAATAAACTCACCAAAACCAGCAACACCACAACCTGCTCCAAGTTCAATAACACGTTTTCCTTTAAGTTTAGATGGGCTGAACCTTCCTCTTCTGCAATTCTTTTCCTGAAACAAAGGAAAAAGGCATGGATTAAGAAAATAAAAGAATAATATTAGACATAGATCCAGATTTTTGCCAATGGCATACTCTTAGAAATAGCATATTGAATAATTGGAGGGAAAAGACATCCCCTATAGGCAAGGGGAACCAATGGGCCATTGCAAGGGGGTACATGCCAATCACATTTTCCCATTCTCTGCAAAAGTGAGACTTTTATGAGCTTTTGGACTTTCATGAGCAAACCTGCTTGACTTTCTGTACCCACCCGGCAGTGGCCTGGTGGCATGCAAGTTTCTGTCTCCCATGCGGAAATGGCTCAAAATGAGGGAGAAGAAAATCCTTAAAACCTATAAAAAGTGGTTATTGCTGGTCCACATCATTGCAATATTGTTAATATTTATCACCATCATAAAACAAGGGTAAGAGTCAGTTCTATATTAGTGTATTTACATGATAGGCAATGAATTTCCTTCAACCCCACGATTTACAAACCTAGCATTCTGCAATTTTAAGTCAAGAGCTCAGGATCTCCAACTACGCTGTTAACCTTTATGTTTTTTCCATTGCATTCTAAACTGGGCTTCAAAGTACATTTGAATAGGAACAGTAAAGCCTAGCCATTCAAACTTAGCTACATCATCATAAACAAACTATGATTTAGCAGCATTTAGATTAAATATCAGAGACAATTTGTACGCAACAGAAACATTGCAAGGCATATGGCAACATTATTACCAGAAATTTGACGAGTACAAGGGATGCATCCCAAACTGTTGTTCCATGATGATTGGAATTTGGATCCTGTCACAATGATAAGAAATACACCAGTTATTTAAGTTGTTGAGAGATATGCAAGAAAACTAACTTCCAATATCGACCCAGTTCATGTGGTAGAACGTAGACCTCTCAAGAATAAATGTGCTCTAACCAACTGGCTAATGGATAGCATTTGACCAGAGATAAGCAGAAATGTTCTTATTATGCAATGAAATCACTTCACTTGTGGGCTCACAAAGAAAAATTAGTACTTCTGTGCTCTATGTTGGTGTTGTAGATATGTCAGCTTCCGTTGCATTGATGTAAAGCAATTGTACAAGAGAAAAAAACTGAAATCTTGAAATGTCCCCAATCTGATTTAATGTCATCTATCTTTCCTAAAAAGAGAGTGATAGTACATTCTCTAACTTTAAAAGTCTTTCTACATATGACGAACCAATCTGACTTGTTTTAAGACCAAGCTCTCTATAGGCCCAAAATTAAGGGAAACAAAAAGAGGAATGGTGACAATGCAAATAAGAATCTAAAAGGATGTTTAGAAAATTACCTGAGAAAACTGCAAATCATGACCCATAACTTCTAAGTCCATGGAAAATGTGGTTGGCAAATTCAACCTGTTACACAAAATCTTTCAGTTGTAAAGGGAAATGTATATAAAATTGTAGATTTTCTGAGAATATTAGGCTGGAATAGTGTTGTACAGGCTGTAAATTTAGTGTAGAACAAGCTGGATTTTGGTTGTTGATACCAGCTGTATTATTCCTAAGTTAGTGGGAATTTGTTTACCTTTTAGTCCTATTTATAGTGCTGTATATAAATGTGAATAAACAAGAGAAAATAAAATAAGAATTCAGTTTCTCTCCACCATCTCTCAATATTTTCTTCAAAAATTATCTCCAAAAGACCAGAACAAACTGCAACAAAGTAAGAAATCTTCTATCATGAGAATCGAGAGGACAGAGCAAATAATTTTATGACATTAGATTGAACATGAACATGATGATACGACAGGAACAAGAGTCATCCAGAAGACACCATGAGGCAGAGTAATCTAAATATTGGTTGATACTTTAGTTAATTTCATTATTCAAACAGAAGACATGGATTTCCTTGACCCAGTGACAATACTTTCTCTTCATTAATATTAAGTATCAGAGATATATGATTCAGGCTTTAAACTGGAAATTTCTGAAGTGAATTTGTCATTTTAACCAAAGGAAATGGTTCATTATCCTAGTTAAAGTTTTGAGGGACTAAATAATAGTACATGAATATAATTCATTAGGCACATTCACACCCATAAAGAAACTAAGTTACTAAAAGCTGCATATTAAGGTCCTTATATTTCAGTTTATCCACACACGCGATTCCTGCTTCTTGGTCACCACAGGAGCAGAACCAAAGTGAGCAGGACCAGTACCCTTAGTTGTTCTATACCTTGCAGGAGAAGGGTTCAATTACCCATTCGGGGATTCAGTTTTTTATTACCCCAAAATGAAATTCTAACAGCTAGGTTTCGAGAAGGTTATATCTATCTCCGGAACAGGGGAAGAAAGGGAGGAAAGAATTCTATTCTTTACAGCTCTTTCCAGACCTTATGTAAATTTCCTTCGGTTGGGTTAGCTTTTTGGTAGGAAAGGCTGTAGTAGAGTTGCTAGAGGTCCTTTGCGTCACTCTGTGCTTGAAAATTTGAAAGTTAAAATAAAATTCGCATGAACAGTAAGAGAGTTCACATGAGTTCCAATTATTGAAAATAAAAAAAATACAAAAAGGGAAAACTCACAATACAGGCTTTCAAATTACATTTATTTCATAATATGAGAACCTTTACTAATCAATAATGGAATATGAAAAGAATCAGAAACACACAGAATAGAAAATAAAACAATCAGAAAAGAAAAGGTCAATCCATTGGGTGTGTGTTTATATACTTTTGAGAACTATAATCAGAAACAAATTAATTTTCTTTACTTAAATATCATCTAAGAGATAATTTTGATTTTTTTTTAACATAAGTAATTTAGAACAATATTTTTTTCATAGTCAAAAATTAAGTTCCCATACTCGCGATTGTAATTAAGTTCCTAGAAAATTGGGAATTTAATTCACAACATCATGATTCTTAATGTCTTATTTCATTGTTAAGTCCCACATTGGCTAAGAGTAAAGCAACAATGCTCCTTATAAGTCTAGGCAATCCTCTAACTCACAACCTGGTTTTTGGGTTAAGAATTAGGTCTGGGTTTCTCACATGGTATCAGAGCCTCTCATATACCTCTAAAATTTCTATCAAAATTATGCCTCTCTTCCTCGCTCCAAACCCGGCTCACCTCAACCCGACTCACCTCAACCTGGCTCATTCCAAACCCGGCTCACCTCAACTCGGCTCACTTTAAACCCGGCTCACCTCAAATCGGCTCACTCCCACCCGGCTCACCTCCACCTCTGGCCACTCCAACTCTCGCCTCCTCAACTCGGCCACCTCAACCCTGCCTGTGCTTGTTTTCAACTCCTTTTTTTCATTTTTAAGGATATCTCCTTTATAATCGTCTCTATATATTTGCTTTATATCTCCTCCATTATTTCGTTAAAATGGACCGAAATGATATCCTAAAACCAATCTCTACCACCCTCGATGATACTAACTACCTACTGGGCACAAGCAATGAAAAGTTTCGAAAGTTGACGCAAGCTACGGCGTTTCATAACCGGTGATATCTCTATACCCATCCAAGAAACCACCGAAAACAACTCCTTATTTGCCGATCGCCTTGAAGACCGTGAGAGTAAACATCATCAAATTATTACCCGGTTCCGTAACACCACTTTACCCTCCATTCATGGTGAATTGGGCGTTTGACACCGCCAAAGTTAAGTTTGGGAATTTCTCGAGGCTCGCTTACTACAACAGATTTAGCCAACCAATGTCAACTTTTAACAACTCTTCATACCAAACGCCAAAGGGCCGATCAAACCATTAACCAATTTCTCTCTCGAAATGCATACTATTTGGGATCAACTCGTTCTTTCCGAACCAACTTGACGAACAAGATTGATGCCGAGATGTTTGCAACTTACCGTAATCACCAACGTCTTGTTATTTTTCTCACGGCTCTCCATGATCGATTTGAACCTCGTTCGGGCTTCCTTACTCCATCTGAGTCCTTTTCCATCCTTAGATATCAGCCGTGACCGAGCTTCGCTCCGAAGAAACTCCTGATGGGGTTTTCAAAGTTCATCATACAGACTGCTCTGCCACCCCTTTTTATCGCCTCTAAAGGAGGTTCTAAAGTTATGACTTCAAACATCAAGATCGCACCTACCGTCACAACCCCAATCATGAAGCTTACACGTCCCATTCTGCATGTATATATTGTCACAAGCGGTCCGTGACACTTTACTGCAGATTGCTTTCGAATTCCTCTCAAGATTCCTCCTCGAATCCCTCCCCGCATTCCTCCTTAATCCCTCTCAACACGTCGTGTAAAAATAGTAACTCATCTATCACCGTCGCTACTTCGAGGATAATCATGACAAATTTACTTTCTCTACTCAAGAACTTGAAGGTCTTCTTAAACATGTTCTCTCACAATCTAGTAATGCTTTCTCCTACGCCTTGCCTCTCACATCGTAAAAATCTTTACGGTATTTTGATTCTCCGCGTTGTAACCATATGACTCCATGATACTCACATCTTCTCTCCACACAATCTTCCATCTCCAAACCTTTAATTCAAACCCGCCAATGGTTCACATAGCATGTACGCACGTCGTAGGACAAGTTTCCACATCTTCTATATCACTTTCTCGACACCTTTTCATATTCCCAACCTTACTCTAAATCTTATCTCTCATGGATCAATTACGTGAACTTGGTCTTACTATTACTTTTTCCTCTTCTCGGTTGTCAGCGGTGTGATCCAGGCAGTGACAGATCCTCGTGACAGGCCAGAAGGCCGACGATTATTTGAACTTATCAACCTTCATCTACCCAATTCTCCTCACACTTCCGTGGCCGTTTCTACCACTCCTATCAACCTACGGTACGCCGTGTGCCAGCACGCCTCATGTGACGTCTGCCCTTAGCATCTTCTGGTAAATTAGGATCCGTTTCTATTTCGATAATGTAAATTGTTTGCCTTGTCAATTGGGAAAACAACCTCGCTTTATGTTTTAATAAAAGTGATTCTACTCGTCTCCCTTTCGACTTAATTCATTCTCGATGTCTGGGTCCATCTCCACATCCTACTACGGGGACGTGGTTTATTTTGTCATTTTTATTAATGATTATTCAAGATTCACATGGATTTTTCTCATGAAACATAGATCCGAATTACCCAAAATTTATTATGATTTTGCCCAAATGGTTAAAACCCAATTTTCTCAAAATATCAAAGTGCTTTAGAAATATAATGCTACGGAATATAAAGAAACAATTTTTTTAAATTTTCTTCGACAAAATGAGACTCTTTCTCAATATTCTCGTCTCCGACACATCTCAACAAATGGAAGAGCCGAGCGAAAACACGTACATATTCTTAATACTGTTCGATTTCCTCATTTCTAGTTCTCGTCTCCGAACGCTTTTGGGTGAAGCGCTCTTACTACCGTTTATACCATCAATCGTGTTCCCATGCCTATTATTCACAATCAATCCCCATGAATGCCTCTATAGTACTTCTCCATCTTGCGAACTACTTCAAAGTGTTCGTCAGGCTACTGCTTTTCTTCTTCACCCTCACGAACACAATAAATTAGAACCTCGTTCTCGCCTTTGTTGTTTCTTGCATGGAATAGAACACAAAGGCTATCGTCATTGGGACCCTATCTCTAAACGATTGCAAGATCTCTCGTCATGTCATCTTTTGGGAACATAAAATGTTTTCCTATTTCTTCATTTCATGCCTCATCTCCTACCTCACTCTCATTTTTTAACGACCCAACTATTGATTTATTTCCTTCCGACATTGCTCCATTACCCTCACCATCTGCCTACTACTTTTCTCCCGATGTGTTCCGGCTCCTTCTCGCCGATCCTACCATAACAACATCTTCTCAAGACCAATTACTCCGATTGTCCAGAGTCATCACTTCGTCGTGCTCTACTCGTGTAAGTAGTCTTCCTTTTCATCTTCGTGATTAACAATGTTTCTCTACTATTTTGTCTCATCTGCGAACCCCAAAACTATGCAGAAGCTAGTTCTAACCCTTATCAAGTAAAGAAGCTGAGATGAATTACAGGTGCATTAACAAAAGCACATACACGGGATCTTGTTGATCTTCCATCTAATAAATCTTTGATTGTCAGAAGTGATCTTCAAAATCAAAACTCATTCAGATGGGTCTCAGGAACGATATAAAGCTCTTCTGCTCCGGGTTGCAAGCGGTTTTACACAGGAATATAGAATCGACTACGAAGAAACTTTGCACTCGTAGCTCGACTCCACTGCTCAAGTATCATTGTCCGTTGCCGTCCGCCCAAATTGGAACATGTTTCAAATGGATGTCAAAAATGCTTTTCTCACCTGAGACATAACCGAGGAAGTTTATATGAAACCTCCTCCCGGATACACTCATTCACCTCATCAAGTACGCAGACTTCGTCGTGTTTCTACGGCCTCAAACAAGCTCCTCTGCTTGGGTTTGCCAAATTCGCCACACTTACCGACTTTGGTTTCACTTCCGGCTTCTTATGACTCCTGCCTCTTTATTCTAAGACTCCCACCGGTGTAACACTTCTACCCTTTACGTAGATGATGATATGATCATAACCTAGGAACGACTCTAATAGAATTATCGATCTCGCCAGCTTTCTCGAGTCATCAATTTGAAATGAAAGACCTCGTCGTCTCTCCCACTACTTGGGCCTAGAAATCTCATCTCGATTCTCAATGATATTATCTCTCTCAAGCAAAGTACTCTTCCGATATTCTTAATCGGCCGGCTTTACTTACCGATTGTAAACCGCATCAACACCTCTAGAAACCAATGTCAAACTTACTCCATTGATGGTACTATTCTCTCGATGCCACATTATACAGACAACCAAGTAGTAGCCTCGTTTATCTCACACCACCGTCTCCGACATTGCCCATGCCGTTCATCCGGTTAGTCAATTCATGTCTCCGCTCCACCTGCCTACCCATTATACCGCTGCCGCATTCTTCGCTACATCAAAGGCACCATGTTTCACTGCCCATTTCTCCAACAAGTCTAATCTCCTCTTTCTTTTCCGCCTACTCGACGCCGATCACAGTGACCCAACCGATCGTCGCTCTACCACCGGATATTGTTTCTTTTCGAAACTCTCTTATATCTTCGCGAAGCAAGAAACAATCTCACTTCGATCCAAGATCGAGCCGAATATCATGCTCTTGCCGACACCACTCAAGAACTTTTTGTCTATGGTTACTGGCCGAGCATTGGGCGTTTCTCCAATCAATCGCAACTATCCTATATTGTGACAATCAGTGCTATTCAGATTGCTCACACACGTATTTCATGAACGAACAAAACATATCGAGATTGATTGTCATTTTGTTGTCAACATGTTTTCAAGAATCTGCTTGTCTCAAATCAATATCCTCCACAGATCAAACAATTGACATCTTCACCAAATCTCATCTACGGGTAGATTTCAAGAATTAGTTTCCAAACTCAAGTTGATTGCTTCTCTTCCTCCTCGAAGCTCAAGTGGGATGTTAAGTTATATTTGATATTGTAATTTACTTCACTTGTACTACACTTGTATTATTTCACTTGTACTACACTTGTACTACACTTCCACTATTTCATTTGTACTACATTTGTACTACACTTGTACTACACTTGTTACAATCCTATAAATAGGGTTCTCTATGTACATTCTAAATACACCAATACAACATTAAATCATTCTTTCTTCTTATCTCTCTATACTCTTCACATGGTATCATCTTAGATATCTTAGAAACCCAGGCCTAACTCTTAACCCAAAAGCTTTTGGGTTAAGAGTTAGGCTTGGGTTTCTAAGATAGTATCAAAGCTAGACTCTTTGGCTTCCTCGTACTCCCATCGACAGTCAGAATCCTGACCGTGGCCAGTAATCCGACTTCAGCCGATGTGGAGGGGGATGTTAAGTCCCACATTGGTTAAGAGTAAAGCAACAATGCTCCTTATAAGTCTAGGCAATCCTCTAACTCACAAGCTGTCTTTTTGGTTAAGAGTTAGGCCTGGGTTTCTAAGATTCATAAACAAAAGCATAAATCTTTATGAAAATTTTAATTCCCATTACTGGTATGTAAACACGATTATACGGGTCTGTTGAGTTAAAAATGAAACAGTTGCATTCTCAAGCGTATATTACACAATTACCGAGTAAAAATTTCATTGCTTACATTTAAAAAAAACGACTTACAACAAAGAACAGGTTACTAATAATAATGATAATAATAAATAAAATAAAATAAAATAAGTGAAATTATAATAGATAAATAAGTGAACGAAATTTAAGGGAAAAAAGGGAAAGTTGAACATTACCTGTCAGGTTCCATTTGATCACTATAAGTTACCGGAGACAAGTATATCTTAAAACTGATATAAATTCGAAGTAGCCAACTGTAATAGTATGTTCAAAAATCTGACATCAACTCATCCACTACTCCAATACAACAGAAAACTATGTATTAAAAAGAGATGAATATATGAAATAAAGAGGAATTTTTTTATTTTTAAAACTAAATAAATAAAAAGAAAAAAAGTACCTGCGCAATTTGATAGGTTCGTTTGCTTCAAGAAAAAAAAAATATCTCTCGGTAAATAGAAACTCTAATAAGATTAACATAGCACAATCGAACCCCAAAAAACGAAAACCATAACAAAAACACAGAGAGATAGGGAATGATAGTGAAATCAGTAAATCAAAACAATTTTTTAGATTAAGAGCCGATGTACCTTGAATCTTACAAAGGAGGAGACTTGATAAACTTCGGTAAAGTAAGAGATGGCCACAGGGGAAAGAGAACTGGGATTTACGAGGCCCAAAGGCAGCGTTAGATAACTTCGGATGCGGACTTTTGGGCATTTGCACAAAGGGCATTTATTTGTTGAAATGGTAGACATAAATTTATAATTATATTTATATTAATTGATAATTATATGATGCCACGTGTTACTTAACAAATTTTAAAAAAATAATTTTATTTTTATTTTTATATAATATATCATACCATAATATAATTATAAATTGATTAAATAATATTTATAATATCTTAATATTTAATCATTTTATATTTGATTTCTTAATTACTTTTCTTAATATTTGTTACTTATTTTTTTAAATTTAATAATTTTAATCTACATTGTTTATTCATATTTAAATATATTATTTGATATTAAAATCTTGACTAAATAATAGGAATAATTATCTAATTTTTACTCTTTTTATATTTTGGTCTCTTCTATTAATTTTTGTAAAATTTAATCCATTAATTTTTTAAATTATATAATTTTGATATAAATTATTAATTTTAGATCAAATATGTTAAAAGTTCATACATGTCACGGGTGAATATATTATGTACATTATAATTGTATTATTTTTATTGAATAATATTGTTTTATGGATACGCAAATTATATTTTTTTGTGAAGATAATATTATATAAATATATTTTTAATATCCAAAAATCAAAATTAAAAAGTTATATAAAGCAAACGAAAGGTTAAATTAAATTTTAGTAACAGATAAGCATACAAATAATTAATAATATTAATATGGTAAAGTTTTAGATTTTTTATTCAAATTTATTTATGTATTGTCAATTTTTTTTATTGGTTTGGTTCATTTAATTATTTAATTTTCTGATATATTTTGTTACTTTTGTTAATTTACTTTTTAATGATTCTTATTTTATTATTTTACTTTCTTTTTCTTACCAAGCTGTATTATTTTTGTGATGCAATCTAGACCGAAAGTTATAAATTTGCATATTAACAAAAATGATATTGCACAAAAAAAATAACTAAAATAATCAACACGTGTATCACATAAGTTTTTAACATCAAACATTACATTTAACAGAGAATTAATGATTTTGATTAAAATTATAAATTTAAAAAATTAACAATCAAATATTAAGAAAAAACATATTTAAGCAGAATGAAGGAAAGTTAGAGATCATGTATGGTTTTTAACTGAGTTTTTAATATCAGAAAATACATTTGATTGAGAATTAACATTTTAGATTAAAATTGTTAAATTCAAAAAGTTAAGGGTCCAAATATTTCGAAAAAATAGTTAAGAGGCCAAATTATAAAATAAGTAAAAATTAAGAGGGTATAAATATTATTTAACCTTATAATTTAATTTTCCCTAATATTTTTCCTTCTTGAAATATTAGAAATGCTAAACTTTTATTTTTTTAGGTCCCAAAACTTCTCAATTTTTTTTAATAAAATAATTTTATTATTATTATATATTCATGATAAATGATATATTATACTATTATTTATTAAGAATAATATGATCTATATAATTATATCTAATAAAAAATTATTATGTTAATTATAATAATAATATAACTATAAATTTTTAATATAAAAATACTTCGGTACTATTAATCCATTTTATTGTTAATTGTGCTATACTTTTTATTTTTATTTATAAAATTAAATTTATATTATAATATAAAATAGTATATTTTTAAAGTACCACTATTTAATAAAATTATATACAATAATAATAATATCAAAATTATGTATTGTGATAATATGAATACTTAAATTTTTATTTATATATATATATGACACTTTATACTTATTATAAGATCACATGGTTATAACAATGTCATTTAAATGTATTTTTTAAAGCACCACTTATCAATAAAATGTACACAATATTAATATTAATATTATGTAATGTGATAATATCAATACTTAAATTTTTTGTATAAAATATTTTATACCTACTAATAGATTAAGTCATTTATCTATTCATAATACAAATATAAAATAATACTATGAAAATTATGTATTATACATAACAATACTATCAAGACTCTTAAATTTATACTATGAATTCAAAAATTAGATTTTTAAATATAATATATATAATGACAATATAAAGCTTGATCTTATGCTTTTAAAAATGTGATACTCTACACTTAACATTTCATTATACTTTATTATAAATTATATCTAAGTTTTTTTATGTAATAAATTTAAAAAATTGAATTTTTAAAACATTATTCGTATAAAAATTGGAGTTGAATGCACTATTTGTACACAATTATAATGACGATACTATTTGAACTTATTTTTTTAAATGTGAAACTCTATGCTTATCACTTGAGTATAAATTTCATCAAAATAATTCTTTTATTTTTTATTTGTTCACTATTTAAATAAGTTTTATTTTCATTATCTTCGTTGACGCCTTGTCACTTTTTTTTATTTTCTCATCTTTAATGAATAAAATATATATAATGACAATATTAAGACTTAAACTTATATTTTGTATCAAACACTTTACACTTATTACTTCACCATAAAGTTATGATTGTTTTTTAACTAATTCATGTATTAATTAAATTAAAATTAAATAAATTTTTTTATCGTCGTCATGGTCTCTTTTTTAAGGTTAAATATATATTATAAATTTTATAAATTGAATTTTTAATGCATCATTTGTATACAATAATAGTACGAAGACTCTTAAATTTACACTATAAATTTAAAAACAAAGATTTTTAAATGTAATGGTTTAACTTCGTTGTAGTAGTTCCCATTTTTTCAATTAATAAATCTTAAAAATTGAATTTTTTATACATCATTTTTTTTACAATAATAATATCAAGACTTTTAAATTTATACTATAATTTTAAAAAATTAAATTTTTAAATATAATTTGTATAATGATAGTACCAAGACTTAAAACTTACTTTTATATAGGACACTATAGGCTTATCACATCATTATAAAGTTATGAGTATAATACAAATATAAATTAATTTTATTTAATAATTATCCAAAAATAAATTATATAAATTTACTTATAAGTTTAATTCTTGTTTTTCTTGACTCACAACACATATGTACCTAAAATATTATATTTTATTATATATTTATGTATATATACACATATGTGTGCATATATATACACACATATGTTACATCTTACTCTATCAAATATGGTTTATACTCATGCGGTTTATACTCATGCATTAGCACGGGCATCCTAGTCATATATTAAAAATAGTAGTGAAATTTTCCTATATTTGTTGTCGTTGTCTCACTTTTTCTTTTTCTTTTTTATATACTTATAAAATCAAACTTATTTATAATGTAAACAAAGTGGATTTTTAAAGAACCACGTTCTAATAAAAATCTTCAAATAATAATATCAAAATTACATATTGTGATAATATCAATATTAAAACCTTTATTTTTTTTCTTTTTGTATAGGACGCTTTACATTTACCACAAGATTATGTGGTTATAATTATATCATTTATTTATTTATACACAAATAATAATATCAAAATATGTATTGTGATAAAATAGTTGAATTTTTGTTTTTCTATATACGACGCTTTACACTTACCAATAGAATTTTAAAGCATGAATTTCTAATAAAAAACTCACGCAATAATAATATCAAAATTATATAGTGTAATAATAAAAATACTTAAATTTTTTCTTTTGTATTTACATTTATCATGATATTATGTAATTATGATTATGTTATTTTTCTATTCATATACCAATAATTATATCAAAATTATGTATTGTAATAATACAAATACTTGAATTTTTATTTTTTATATATGACACTTTATATTTACTTGTAGATTTTTAAAATATCAATTTCTAATAAAAATATAGATAATAATAATATCAAAATATGTATTATGATAATACCAATACTTAGATTTTTGGTTTTTTATGGACACTTTACACTTACCACAAGATTATGTGGTTGACTATGTTATTTAAAAACATATTTTTTAAGCCTCTTTCTAATATAAAAACAAACAATATTAATATCAAAATTATGTATTGTAATAATACCGATACTTAAAGTTTTATTTGTTTATATAGGACATTTAACATTTACCATTAAATTATATGGCTATGACTATGTCATTTAAAAATATATTTTTTAAGTCACTTTCTAATAAAAATACAAAGAATAATAATATCAAAATTATGTCCTGTAATAATACCAATACTTGAACTTTTATTTTTTTGTATATGACACTTTACACTTACCATTATATTATGTGGTTATGAGTACATTATTTATCTAGTCATATATGAAACAATATTTTTCTAATTATCAAGCCAAATTTATAATGTAACGTAAAAGATGAATTTTTAAAACATCATTTTTTAATAAGAAGTGTACAAAATAATAATATCAAAATTATATATTGTGATAACATCCTATACTTTGAGGTTTTGTTTTTTTATAATAAAAGGAATTTTATAATTACCATTAGATTATGTGGTTATAACTACATTATTTGTCTACTCATATACAAAGTAATTTTTTTCTAATTATCAAGTCAAATTTATATTATTTTGAAAAAATAAATTTTTGAAACACCATTTTTTAATAAAATGAAAAAAGAATAATAATATCAAAATCATTTATTATAATAATATTTAATAATTGAAAAACTATTCTCTATAACTCACCTTATACGTACTACTAGATTATATAGTGAAGACTATGCCATTTGTCTACTTATATATGAATCAAATTATATCTAAATTACATTTTTATTTAAATCATATATGAATTAAATTATGTTTAAATAATTTTTTTATCGTGTTATTGAAGTCCTTTTTAAGAAAATTTAATTTTATACCATAATTTTTAAAAGTTAGATTTTTAAAGATCATCAGTACACAATGATAATATAAAACTTTTAAATTTATGCTATAAATTTAAAAAATTAGAATTTTAAATTTACACTAAAAATTTAAAAAATTAGAATTTTAAATTTACACTAAAAATTTAAAAAATTAGAATTTTAAATGTAATGATTCGACTTTGTCATCATCGTCTATTTTCTTAAAAAAATGTATAAATTTAGAAAATTAAATTTTTAAATCACTATTTGTACATAATAACAATTTCAAAAATCTTATATAATATAAATTTAAAATTTGAGTTTTAAATATAATGTATATAATAACAATACTAAGGCTTAAATTTACGCTTTATATAAGAGACACCGTTTTTATCATATCACAATGAAGTTATGACAATGTTTGTTTTTTGTATAACTTATGTATAAATTAAATTACACTAAATTTATTTTTACAATATTATATTTAGGTTAATAGTTCTATTTTATAGATTAATAATTTAATTTTTTTTAGTATTTCTTTAAACAATTAAATACTTACATATACACACACATACTTTATAAATATAATTCAAAAAACTTATATTATAAGAAATTTTTTAATGTTATTTTTTATTAAGCAATGTATAATGTTATTTTAAATTTTATATTTGTATCAATTATATCATTTTTATTAAATAATTAGTTAAAAAAATTATATAAATTAACTTATAAATTCACTTCTTGTTTTTTGGCTGGCAACATATATATGCCTATAATAGTATATTTTATTTGTAAATATTAAAAAATATAACAATTTTAAAGTTTGATGTTTGTACTCTATATATACATGTGTGTTACATATTCTTGCCCCACCAAATATAATATACATAATCGTTATACTTTGTATTTAAAGTTTTTATAATATTACAATTTGTTTTAGAAAATTTACAATTAAATTTCATTAATAAAAATTAAATATACAATTTAGATCAAAATTCAAATATCTAAATATTGGTTACAATGGAAACATAAAAAAATAAATAAGAAAATAAGACATAAGAAATTCAAGTCTTAAATACAAGTGTTAACTTAATAGAATAATACCTTCATATAATATATTTTTCATTCCAATAGCATTTTTTTCCCAAGCTAGTAAAAACTTTACCTAAAACTCAAAGTTTTACACATAAATATTGAAGTGCCCTTGCTACATAAGTTTAATAAAATGAAAATTAAATTAGATCTTACAAGATCTCCGATGAGCCACCAATGTTTTTGGCGACTATGGTGGATGACCCACTAGAGTTCTGACGATCTTCGTCGGTGAAGCATCAAATATAACCTATTACATCTACATGTATCTTCCTTTGTAACATGTTATATCTATGTGTTCTTGTAACATGTTACATTTACATATATGTTTGTATGTAACATGTTACATCCAAAGTAGTTCCAATGACCCACCATATACAACATGTTATATCAAACATAGTTTCAGTGATCTACCAGATGTAACCTGTTACATCTACATATATCTTTTTATGTAACATGTTACATCCACCAGAACTCTGATAAGGTGGTGTTATTAGAGCACTAGTGGGATCGTCATAACTCCAATAGGGTTGCTAGTATTGGTTACTAAAGATGTGGTGAGTGTGACATTCATTTTATTTTATTTAAGTTATGAAAGAAGAGTTCTTTGGTCTTTTTTATTATGTAATTTGGAATAAATCTAGGAGTTTTTGAATGAGTTGTTTCTAGTTAGAAAAAATTGATAAATTTATCAAAAATCAAGCTATTTAAGTCCAAAACTGGTTAACTTAATACTCATTATACCTTCTATCCAAAGAATAATATTATGAAAAAAACCCTCATTACATCTACACAGGTACAAAACAAAGAACATGTATATATATATTATTCTTTGTATTTTAGTTGCCCAAAAAACTTTCACAATATAAACAACACAATTTCAACTTAATACATGTTTGTTGTTATGCTTTTCGTACAGTATGTGCTTGACCTAATATAACTACATAAGCCTAATTAATAATAGCATAAAAATGTATATAAAAAAGGAGAACTGCACAAAGGTCAATTGTTCTTCAGACTCAAATAGTTAATCAGAACTTAGATTTGTGGTGAAAATGCCAACCCATGGAATCTTTTTGTGAGTTCTATACCAATTTGGTCAAGCCAACTTGACAAACGTGAATTAAGAAAATAACATGGCGGAAGTACGAGAAAAAATACTCAATTTAACACAACAAAAACAATCAACAGTAAGAAAGAACAAACTGTAGTAAACACACTAGTGACGTTGTGTCTCATAGGTTCTTACCAAGCTAGCAACATGCATAAACATAGAAAACATCATATATCATGCGAATCAATTATACATATTGGAAAAGTTACAAAGAATTTTCAATCACTTTTAGACTCCTTAAAGACTCACAACATGTAACCATGCATAACATATCATACCATAAAAAACGTCTGACACTCAGTACACAACCAGGGTAAGAAATATAGACTCCTTAGAGACCTACACCAAAAATGCATGATCATAAAGTATAAGCAATAATTAGAATGCTATAGTCATGCTATAAGTAAAGGAAAGAAAGCATGGAATAACATAAAATAAATAATCTTTCTAATCAGAGTCTAACATAATAATCTAATCATGTCTAACAACATTGAAGGAGTCCAAGACTTCATCCATAATGAGGTTAAAGATATACTAACTCCTTTAGGACTCGTCCCAAACACAAAAAACATAGTGATAAACAGTCAATAGATAATCACAATAGTAGTACAAATAATCATAGACAAGAAATATTATAAAGCAGATGTAATATTCAATATTCAGAAAGTAGGCAATAAATAATAAAAGATTTCTAATCACAGTTTAAAATTTTAGTTTAAATTTCAATATATAGAGACATATATAATTTAAACTCTAATTGTACTAGCCAAATATTAGAGCATGTATAATATAAGATATAAAAAGGTAAACTCATATAGAACCACTACTTATGTGGAAACATCCTCAGATTGCTTATGGAAATTCTTTGGTAACAAACAAATCCATTAAATAATAAAACAATTAACCTTGATAGAAATAAAATCTCCACCACCTTTATCAACTAGGACTACTATTTGAACTATCTATTGTTGCCTTGCTAATAACTTGGTTTGACACACGAACATGGGTCTCTTTCAAAGCCAACACCATCTAATGTGGCGTGATCAGAAATTGTAGATTAGTAGCTTGAAATGAACATAACTATTAACCTTGAGGACCACCCTCAATCACAAACCATTGATAATCATGTGGGACACACTGTCCAATACAAACCATAAATCATCTACATATGACATACAATCAATTCACGTACCGCACACAACTAACTATTTGATATCTTACCATAATAAACCAACCCAATTTCACAATATTATGTCTTATATAGAAAGTAAAATAGTCAAGAGCTCAACACTCAAGCACTCTATTTTACCCATAACATTCAATCTACACACGACTCATAACCACACAAGCTCCTCACGTAAATCTACTTGTAAACATTACCTTGAGTACTCACGCTCTAGAGTATAGTTTTTCTCACATAGTCACGAATCACTAATACCAAACAACACTCAAGGTAATAATGATCTAGAAATAGAAAATGAGATATCAATTTGATACAACTCCATTACATATTTTCTCGATGAGAAACAAGAAAAGAGAGGTGGTATTTATAGAAGTTACCCCAGCTCATGGAAAACCTCACAAAGGATTCTCATTGACCACCTCCTTGGGGGTCTGGCGAGGCTCTTGTTATGGACCTTGTTGAGGTTCCAAAAACCACATTTTTTCAAATAAAAAAATTTCAAGTAATTTTCATAAATATTCGCACCTAAACCAAACAAAAAGCACGAGTAATAAGGTCGATAAGTATACATACTATGAAAACCAACCACATGGTGTGTGTAAACATACTTATATAAAGTACATTTAAGTATGTGAGTGTGTATATCACTGATTGTTAGTAAACAACCTTACATGGACAAAGACAAATACAATATATTGGATAATATCAAAGAAATCAAAATTTGATTTTAGCAACACATTTTCATGAGATTTCATAAACAAGCTAATGAATTTGGATCATAATTGTTTATTCTTATATCTAAATGAGATTATTCAAGTTCATACATATAGATAAGAGATTTATCTATAATTCCATATTTCATATAGAATATCCAAATCTGATTATTTCTAGCCCAAAAATGAGATGAAATCCAAAATATATTGCATTTAAACATCTATTAGTATTTCTAATATATTGTTTTGTATAAATCTCCAAATTAGGTTCCTGATCCTATGGAAAGATAATAGATTTATCTACAATTCGCCTTTTGAAAATATTTTTCAAATCAACTATATTTTAGAAGAAAATGTCATGATATTATCAATATTCAGTAAATATTTATACTATAAGCAAGAAACAAATAACATGATATTATCAAGATTCAATAAATCTTCATTGTGTATTATTTTCTTCTCTCATTCTTTCTTTCTAAAATTTATAGGAATGATTTATAAGTTAGGCTAAAGTTAGAGCAATGATAAAGAGAAGCTTAATTGTGTAGTTTTCTCTATTCATTTCATTTATATTTATAAGTGTTTTCTAGTTTATAATTTCGTTTTAAGAAATTATTTTATTCATAATTTATTATATTTAATATATTATATTCTTCATTTCATATACATTCATTTATGCTTTATTTATGTGTAACTCTTAATTTATAATTATTATATTTATTTTATAAGTTGACCTTTTACTGTAATATTATCATTTTGATATGTTGTCAGTCTTAGATAACTTATAAAAATAATTCTTGTTTGTTCTTCAATGAAATTATTTTCTCAAAGTAAATACAATAGTTTTGTTATTGATCTTCAACTTTATATCTTCAAATATTTTGTTTAGGATGTGAAGTAAGCAATTGAGTAATAAATAAGAATAAAAGTTTGTAATATTAATATGAAACAATTAAGTAAATCTAAAAACCTTATTATTTAATATTAATTTTATTTTCTTTTAAATTCTTATACTTAATTCTTATTTTTTTCTTTATTTCTCAATTATCATTTTTATTTACTATTTTGTGATAACCTTTTTATTAATTGTTTTTCCTATGGAATCGACACCTAAAGTTATGTTGCAATAACTTTTAGCTAAAAGTAATAATTCTTAGCGTGATCAAAATTTGGCGTCGTTTCCTAGGAAGTGTCACAATAAAGAGGTTTGTCTTACTTCGACATGAAAAATGATAATTTTTTATTTTGTAAGAATTCTTTTTAATATCTCTATAAGTAAAAAAAGTTTGATATAAAAAGTTTTTTAAAAAAATTTCTAGTTATTACTTGCTTCAATTATTTTTTTTTTCGCTTTTTATATTTTCGATTATTTTTTTTTCAAAAAGTTACTCATTCTATCTCTTTTTATCTAATTTTTCTTATTCATTAGTTTGTTTAAAAAAATAACAATAATTGTATGGTTGCATAAAAGAGTAAGATATAAAAGAATTCTATCAAGGAAGATAGTTCTTGAAAGGCTTAATTCCAATTGTCTTTTCTAATAATGTTCCTCTGCATATGATGGTGGTTTTTAAGGAGGCATCGCCTTATCATTCTTTATTGGTAGCACTCTTGGAATAATATTAGAGTTATTGTGTCATTGTTATTGTTATTTTCTTAAAAAAATATTAATTTTATTATTATCTCTTATTTCTTTGTTAGATTTAGTTGATAAATAAAAAATAAATAAAAATTGAAAACAAAAAAATTGAAAAAGGGTATGAGAGCATATGAATCCATCTTGAGACGAAAGAGTAGATTTTTAAAAAGAATAGAATTAGAATTATCTTTAATAAAATCACATTCTTTTGAATCGTTTTCTAACTATGAAAATATGAGTGGTCATAAGGATAATCACGTTAGCATTCTGAAAGATTGCATCCACTTTACCGATACAACAACACCATAATGTGTAAATTTTTTCCATAACACATCACAAATGGATTTCAAACCTAGAAAGATAGAACTCTTGAGCACTTTTCATGGCTTAGATAGTGAAAATCTATATCTATATATTAAAAAATTTGAAGAGTTACTGACCACTTTTCATAGTCAATCAAATGCTATAAACTCTATTAGGTTGAAAAAATTTCCTTTCTTCCTAAAAGAAAAATCAACGAGTTTGCTAGATACATGGGCAAAAATGACCCAATCTTTCTTTAATAAATACTTCCCACACCATGAGACAATAACCTTAAAAAATAGATATCAACATTTTTCCAAAATGTTAGTGAAACATTATACCGAGCTTAGGAAAGGTTTAAAGAGTTACTAAACATGTGTCCACACTATGAGTAAGAAAATTGACGCTTCGTTATCTACTTCTGTGATGGGCTCATAATTAGGGAGCACCAATTTATAGAAATGATGTGCGATGGTGAGTTTTTCAAAAAGATCCTAATGAAGCCATAGACTACCTAAATGAGTTAGTAGAGAAAGTCCATACCTAAATAAAACCTAGCACTATTGATAGCACCAATAGGTCACGACCAATTGGAATTTATCATCTAAGAGAAGAAGACAACCTTTAAGCCCAACTAGAAGTTTTGAATAGGGAATTAGAGGCCTTAAAATGAAAGATAGTATACCACTCATACAGTTACGAGGATAGAAACTCTAGGTACATGCTTTATTTGTGGGGAAATATAACACTTAGCTCAAAATTTCCCAACCTAGAGTGAGATGATAGGAGTTTATGAAGAATAATATAATAATGTAGGAATATTTAGAAAACCTTACTTAGAAAAATACAATCCTTCTTAGAGAAACCATCCAAACTTCAACTAAAAGTCTATCCATATAGCCCAACAAAAACTATAAAAATGAGCAATAAAGAAATTACCCAACACCTCAATGTAATGCATGATCGAATAGGAATCCTTTAGAGGAATCATTACAATCATTTATGGAAGCACATGGTAAAACTAACCAAAAGTTCGAGCTTATACTTATACAAGTGTTAGAGGAGAACTAAGAGGTCAAAATTCATATCACCAAGTTAACAAACACTTTCACTATACAAGAGCAAGGAAGGTTTAACCCTCGAAAGGCCAACATATGGCACAAACCTCTACTATAAATGCCTACAATGTCAAAGAGGTCAATGCCATCACAAATTGAAGTGGTAAAATTCTAAAAAGACCAAATATATCAAGTCCACAAACCAGTATGATAACTATCATTGCCATGAGTAATGTTGAGATGCCCTTTCAGAGAAAGTAGAGAAAAAGTTTTTAGTTTAAATACCCTTTTCTCAAGCCCTAATATCTGGAGAGAGAAATACTGATGACTAAGACAAAATCATAAAACACTTGACACAAGTTAAGATTAATCTTCCTTTGTTATATATGATTGAGAAGATACCCACTTATGCTAAAATAATCAAGGATCTATGCACCATGTCAAGAAGATTGGATTTTTTATAAAGCAATTTAGTAAGGTGATAGAACAAAAACACTATCAAAGTACAAAAGTCTAAGTTGTTTTATAATTTCCTGTTAGATTGGGACATATGAATTTGGTCAAGCCTTTCTAGACCTTGGAACAAGTGTCAATTTGATTCCTTTTTATATATACTTGCAACTTGGACTTGGAGAGATAAAACCCAAATCTATGATAGTGTAGTGGACTAATCGGTCTGTACAAAACCTAAGAGGAATAGTTGAAGATATTCTGCTCCAAATTGATAAATTCTACTATCATGTTAACTTTCTAATTTTGGATACTCAATATGTGGTTGGAATAGTGTCAAAGATACCGCTAATCTTGAGAAAGTATTTTCTTGCTACAGTAAATTCTCTTATTAATTGTAGGAATGGTCTTGTGAACTTATCTTTTGGGAACATGACTTTAGAGGTGAATATTTTTCATGTTGAGAAGCAACCATGAGATGAGGATGAGTGTTATTAGATCTACATGATAGACACACTCATTAAAGAGGAAGTAAAGATGCATGCTCATTCTAAATCCTCAGAGTAACTCCTTCTTAATCATAAATCTAAACTATTATTTTTTCTTGATATATCTAATGTTGCATTTATTTCTAATGACAAGTAGGATAATAAACTAATATACTAAAAAACACACTCTAAAGATCCAATTAATGGAAAAAATTTCATTGTAAGTGGACAACGGTTGATGAATTATATAGAGAAGGTGGATGATTCTATTTGTTTCTTGGAGATTCATTTTGTGTCTCCTATCTACCAATGCTGGCAAGGTTTTATTTTTTCTATAAACTAGTTTTTTTCCCTTTCTCATCTTTTATTTTTTTAGTTTATTTCATTTCATTTCATTTCATTTTCTTTCTTTTGTTACTTTTACGTTTCTCATCTCTAGCTAACATACTTAGAGGTAGTTTTTATGTGAAATTTCATCGCTCAAGTGTCCTCCATTCTTTGCTCTTTTATTCATATTTAGTTTTGGGACATTGAGGACAGTATCAAATTTAGGTTGGAGAGATAGCACCTCATGCATAATTATTATGCATATTTTCGATATATATTGATGCCTATTATTCAAATTAAAAGAATGTTATAAAAAATGTTTAGATCTTACTAATTTTTTTAAAATAAGTTTGCATTATATGTTTGTAATTTTCAATTGAAAATATTTGCACCATTGTCTAGGTATTGACTTCAAATTGTTTGGTTTGAGTCACTTTTTCTATTTTGATTATTAAATAATAGATTCAAAAATATTTTATCCATATTACTAAGCTTTTTGTTAAGATGGATGCTCAATATATATAGCCAAAGGAATTTTCATGTTTAAGCGTATGTTTTTATGATCTCACACATTTTTTGTAAGTGAGTGAAGAGAATTGAGAAAACAACTTATGAACTTTTATTAATCTTTTGAATTAGTTAGTTGATGTTTAGAATATAATTTCTTAGTTTATGGAATGAATTGATTAAAAATTTAAAGGATGATATTAGTAAAAAAATAGAATATTTTTTGTGAGAAAATATTAGTAATTATACTTAATCTTTTCTTTATATTATTTTTGAATTATTTTTTGCATTTCTAAAAATCTAAAAAAAAATAGAAAGAAAATAAAAGGGAAAAAATAGAAAAAAAAAAGAACAAAAAGAAGATGTGTTCAATACATTTTATATTCCTTGTCTTAGATGATAAAAAGTTTTCATTAATTCTTAGTTTGTAGGAAGCATTTTTTTCTCATCAATGAAATTTCGGACATAAATTGTATGTAACGAATATGCAAGTATACGTATCACAACAAATAATATGATTATAAGAAAAGATCGTTTTCACGAAGATTATATTATTAGAAATTAATTTTTAAAACTAAAAAAAATTAAAATAAATTCTTTTGTGTTTTTATATTTTAAGGAAGCAAGAATAAAAGAACTAAAAAAATAAATAACAATAATTAATGAAATTATATTTGACAACTAAGAAGAATATGAGAAAATATTTAAGAATACTTAATCTCCTAATTTTCTAAACATGTGAATCACTAAAATCCCCTTAATATAATTATCAATCAATTAGATGAACAATTGAATCTAATCTAGCATGTATCCCTCTCTCAAGTAAACTATACACCATATTATAATTAACCTAATTACACTCTCATGTCAATTAAATTGCATACTACTCATTAAGTTCATCAATTATGGATCACATACATAAAAATCATACATCTCTACTTAGAAATTATGCATATTATTTAATCAAGAAAAATAATTAAATAATTCTCCCAAATATATTTCATTGTATCTATAGATTAATTGTTGTCCAAACAATTAATAACATAAAAAATCAAATTAAATAATATAATTAAATTTAAAGTGTAAATTTTATTCTCCTTGATTTTATCATAAATATTTATTTTACAATTTAAAGGTAATGTGTTTCTTAATTATTTTGATTTATACAAACAATTAATAAATAATATCAAAGATATTCAACACAAACAACTAATAAATAATATCAAATATATTCAACACATTTATTTCAATTTCTTTCTTATGCCGACTCTTTCTTATTTTAATTTCGATTGATATTAATATACATATTCTTAATGTAAACTTTTATGAATATATCTAGTGTATAACTTAGAAAACTTCAATGCTTCAAATATATTAAAACATTGAATTCATAATTTTTTTAAGATCTTTATGGAAGAAAAAATCTATTTATTACAAGTTATATTATTAATTGTGATGTATAATTTAATTATAGTTTGAAAAAAATAAGTTATATTATTTTACTCATTAAATATTTATCATATTAATTATGATTGTATCATAATTTATGTGATAAAGAATTATTATTTTTGAAATGCATGTTATCAAAGTAAAATATATGAATCAGATCATGGAAACAATGATGCTAAAATCAAATTTTTTTTATGGATTTAATATTAACTGTTAAATATATTTTTTAAATTGTAAGAAAAAAAAAAGAACTTTCAAATAACAAAATTGTTTTTGTCCATTTGGTTTTTGAAGTGTTTTTCACTTTTAAGCGTTATGTAATACACTTCTGCATCACTTGTGATTCTTTCTTTTTAAAAAAAAAGTAAAATGGGTGTTATACGAATGTGATTTGGGGCTATGATAACGGGAATAGAGAGTTATATCACCACAAACCAGTCCCAAATGTGAAATAAGTAGCTCATTTTGTAAAAATGTGGTTATTTGAAAATATGCAGACTCACTTTAATATAAAATAGCTAAACAAATTTTTAATTTTTATTACCTTAATTTTAATTATAAAATTAATAATAATTCATTGTTGTCTAAAACATTTATTATAATTCATAGTTTTTGTAATTTCAATAATTATAAACATACTTAATTAAATAATTATATAAATTTAAGCCTTAATCCCTTAGAAGTATATGCGTGTTTTTTTGTTAAATAGAAATGTTATATGCTTATATATTTGGATTCATATTAATTATGTTATATAATTTCATAAAATTTTCTTGAAGAATAAATAATCTATTTATTTAAAAATTTATTATGTTAAATAAGGTGGTATAAAACTTAATTCTGGTATATATATATATATTCTGTAAAATTCAGCAGCCGACTGAGAGCAAATAAAGAATGAAGAATTGCTACCAAAACAGACAAGAAAACTCTCTACACAACCAACGCCATTTCTACTATTGTTCTTTCATTCTTTTTAGCTCCCATGTTACAAGCCTCAGCCTCCATCTTGTTTGGTACCACCACATCAAGGTTGTTTTTCACCATCCATCAATAATGGAGTTGGTACTTGTTCAAAAGATTTGAGGAAGGGTCAGTAATAAATATGCAGTAAGTGGTTGATATTATTTGTATGGTAATATTTGATTAAATAACAATTTTGTTAATTCATCTTGTTGTAAATTAGAGAAAGTTATTTTGTAGGTATATTTCGGTATATTTTGTGAAGCTCTATGAATATTGGTGTATGTATCTACATTTGATTATTAATAGATTTTCCTCGGTGTGCCGTCTTCACATTGAAAAATTGAACCACTTAAATCATTGTGTGTCATTTATTTTTCTCATTGTTCATTATTTTGCTGTTACCCATAATTATATATTTGTGCACACAAATTGGATCCAAATTTAGCTTCCGTAAATACTAATTTATAATAAATTGGTATCAGAACATTGGATTATACTGTTTTTTATTGAAATTGTTCAAGTTTAATCTTTTAGATTTATTTTGAGCTTTTTGTTATCTGATTGGTTTTATATTTACTAGACTGTGCTTATGTTTATTTAATATTGAGTTTTTTATGATGGCGACAAAATACGAAATTGAGAAATTCAATGGTATGAATGATTTCAGTCTTTGATGAATGAATTTGTGGGCCATATTAGTTAAAGAAGTGCTCGTTAAGTCACTTAAAGGCAAGGATAAATTATCAGAAATATTGACCGATGAAAAAAGATGTATTAATATAAAATGCTCTCAGTTGAATTCAGTTATCCTTGTTTGATGAGGTACTACGTAAGGTTGGTGATGAGGAATCTCCCGTTGGGTTATGACTTAAATTGGAGAATTTGTATATGACTAAGTCTTTGACAAGTCGGTTATATTTAAAGCAGCATTTGTATACATTCAGAATGTTAGAAGGTACACCTTTATAGGATCACCTTGATGAATTTACTAAAATTATTTGTGATCTAAAAAATGGTGTTGTTAAAATTGATGATGAGGATCAAGCTTTAGTTCTATTGTGCTATTTATCTCATTCATTTGAACATTCTACTAATACCATGTTATATGGGTGAGACACTATTTCTTTGGAGGATGTCAAAGCAACTTTGAATTTCAGAGAGTTGAAGAAAAATGTGTTTACTAGCAACAATGATAATAACAATGGTTTATTTATTAGAGGTAGAAATCAAGAAAAAGACACAAGTAATAATATAGGCAAGTCTAGATCTAAATCAAGAAAAAGAAAAGATAAATGCAACTATTTCGTCAAGAAGGGCATTAGAAAGTAAATTATCTAAAACTCAAAGGTAAAGGAAAATCTACCACAACGTCTTCTGGTACTAATAATGTTGCTGGTATTGCAAATAGTTTTGGTTATGATGATGAAAATGTTCTATCAGTATCTATTGGTTCTCCTAGAGATGTTTGAATTCTTGATTAGGGTTGCACTTACTATTTATGCCATAGTAGGAACTGGTTTGCTTCTTATCAGTCTATTGATGGAGGTGTTGTCTTGATGGGAAACAATGTGTTCTGCAAGGTTATTGGTATTGATACTGTTCAAATTAAGGTGCATGATGGTATTAAACTTTGAAAAATGTTCTCGATGTTCCAGATTTGAAAAAGAACTTGATATCTATGGGTACTGTTGATTCATAAGGCTATAAGTATGTAGCTGAAGGTGGAGTTTTAAGAGTTAATAAGGGTGCTCTCGTATTATTAAAAGACAATTTTCGTGTGGCCTTTATATGCTTTAGGGTAGCATTATTATTGGTAGTGTTTCAGTTTCTTCCTCATCAGATCAAGATTCTGATACTACTCGATTATGGCATATGCGGTTAGGGCATATGAGTTATGTAAGGATGTCTATTTTGAACAAACATGATTTCCTTGGTGGCCAAAAAACTAGGAAGCTTGATTTCTATGAGCATTATGTCTATGGAAAGCATCGTAGGGTCAAGTTCAGTACAACTATTCATAAAATGAACGGTATTATTGATTATATTCATTCAAATCTTTGGGGTCCTTTTCGTGTTGTGTCTAAAGGGTGGTGCCCAGTATATGTTGACTTTTATCGATGACTTCTCTCGTCATGTTAAGGTGTGTTTTTTTGAAGGACAAGAATAATGCATCCTCTAAATTTGTAAAATTCAAGGCTTGTATAGAAAATCAAACAAGTAAGAAAATCAAGCATTTGAGAACTGACAATGGTTTGGAATTTTGTGAAAATCAGTTTAATGAGTTATGTGAAATAAATGGCATAGTGAGACACCGTATTATGCGTTATACACCATAGCAAAATGGAGTAACAGAACGTATGAATAAGACTCTCTTTGAAAGAGCTCGTTGTATGCTTTTTCAAGCTGACTTGGATAAATTTTTTTGGGCTGAAGCTTGTAATCATGCCTGCTATTTGGCAAATTAGTCTCCATCAACTGCAATTGAGTTGGAGACTCCGTTTGATGTATTTTTTGGTACTCTTGCCAATTATTCTGATTTGAAATTTTTTGGTTGTCCTACTTATGCTCATGTTAATGATGGTAAACTTGAGCTTAAGACATTGAAATGCATATTTTTTGGGTATCTTTCTAGGGTGAAGGTTATAGATTAGGGTGTATTGAACCCAAGTCACCTAAATTTTTGATTAGTAGAGATGTTAAGTTTGATGAGTTTTCCATGTTGGAAAAGAAAAAAAGAGTATTGTTGTAGTTAAAGACCACAATGTTAATGAGTAGGTGAAGTTTGAGAGTGGAGCTCCTAGTCAAGTGCAATAGGGCACTTCAGATCAGCCATCTATGAATGAGATAGATGATTCTACTCATGATGTAACAGAAGAGAAACATGAACAACCATATAGTATCATTAAGGGTAAAAGGATAAGAGAGATTTGACGTCCTTAGAGATATGCAAATGCAGACTTAGTTTCTTTTGCATTGTTTGTGGAAGAGTCCATTAAGGTGCATGAACCTTCTAGTTATCACGAAGCTGCATTTGTGATGAGTCTATTCAATGGTTGGTTGCTATGAATGAAGAGATTGAATCACCTTATAAGAATCATACTTGGGAATTAGTGAAACCGCCTAAGGGCCCAAAGATTGTTGGAAACAAATGGGTCTTCAAGAAAAATGAAGATATATATGAGGTTAAAGCAACTAGGTTCAAGGCATGTGTTGTTACAAAGGGTTATTGTCAGAAGAAAGGTATTAACTTCAATGAAGTATTTTTCACCAGTTGTGAAACATAGCTCTATTAGTGTGTTGATTGCTATGGTTGCATTGTTTGACATGGAATTAGAACAACTTGATGTCAAGACAACCTTCTTCCATAGTGAGCTTGAAAAAAAATATATATGCATCAACTAAAGGGGTTTTTTGTTCCAGGTAAGGAAGATCATGTTTGTTTATTGAAAACACCTTTATATGGGTTGAAGCAATCCCCTAGACAGTGGTATAAGTGATTTGATTATTTTATAATTGATCATGGTTACTCTAGGAGTGATTATGATAGTTGTGTTTATCATAAAAGATTTCATGATGCTTCATCTATTTATTTGTTGCTTTATGTTGATGACATGCTTATTGCTTCTAAGAATAAGTCTAAGATTCAGAAATTAAAGTCTCAACTTAGTGGTGAGTTTGAGATGAAAGATTTGGGTATAGCGAAGAAAATTTTGGGCATGGAAATTTACAGGGATAGACAAGCGGTCAAGCTTTATTTGACTCAGAAAAGTTATATTGAAAAAGTTCTTGAACATTTTGGTATGAAAGAGTCTAAACTTATGAGTACGCCGTTAGCTACGCATTTCAGACTTTCTTTGGATTTGTCACCACGGTTAGAAGAAGAAAAGCAGTATATGTCTCAGGTTCCATATGCTAGTGTCGTTGGTAGTTTGATGTATACTACGGTTTGTACTATCCAAACATTTCACATGTAGTTAGTGTTGTTAGTAGATATATGGGTAATCCTGGTAAGGGTCATTAGCAAGCAGTGAAATGGATACTTCGGTATTTAAGGGACACATCTAATTTTGGTTTGGTATATGATAGATGTTCTAATACTAGTTGCAGTGTTATTGGTTATCTAGATTCCGATTATGTTGGTGATTTGGATAGAAGAAGATCTCTGACAGGATATGTCTTCACTCTTTCTCATTATGCCATTAATTGAAAGGCTACTTTATAGTTTACAGTTGCTTTGTTTACAACAGAGGCAGGATATATGGCAGTAATAAAAGAAGTGAAAAAAGCCATTTGGGTTAAAGGTTTGGTTTATGATTTGGGTTTACAGTAGGATACTTCTATTGTATTTTGTGATGGTCAGAGTGCAATTCACTTGACTAAGAATACTATATATTATGAAAAAAACCAAACATATTAATGTTAGATATCACTTTGTTCATGACATTGTCTCTTAGGGTGCTATTGTTGTCAATAAGATAGTTACTATAGAGAATCCAGCTGATATGTTAACCAAACCAATTCCATTTAATAAGTTCAAGCATTATTTGGACTTGATTGATATTTAAAGAAAATGATTACCCTTTGGGGCTTCGAACAACAGTTATTTGGTAATCTGAGGAATTTTATATTTGAAGAACTTGTTTACATTTTTGAGCCAAGGTGGAGATTTGTTAAATAAGTGGCCCAAAACTTAAGTCTGGCTCAAAGCCCAAAAATTTTAGAAACCCTTTTATTGTATATGTGTATATATATAGTTTCTGTAAAATTCAGCAGCCGAGAAATAGTAAATAGAGAAGAAGAGTTGCTGCCAAAACATAGAAAAAACTTCCTACACAGCCAACGCCCTTTCTACTAATGTTCTTTCATTCTTTTCAGCTCCCATGTTGCAAGCCTCAACCTCCATCTTGTCTCGTACCATTTTTAGATTAAAGACGAGTAACATATATTTTTGTGAGTAAATATGAGCAATGACTCTTTATCTGAATAAAGAAAACAAACGGCTATTTAACGGCCATATTCTTAATAAAAGAAAATAACATTCATTTTTTTGAAGAAAAAAAAATATATAACAACCATTTTTGTAAGTGGAAAAGTTTTCCTTAAAAGAATATCTTACCAAAAAATAAAATACCACATCACCTCACACACACGCACACGCACTCGGACTCAGACTCGGCTCGACACGGCACGGCACGACCGGTCGGTCGGAAGAACGGTAGCGCGCGTGTGTGTGTTTGCCTAGGTCCTTTCCACTTCCACAAAAGTGGGTGCCCCTTAGGGCCCAATCCCAATAGCCAACTCTTCACTATTTATACCTCTTTAAAATAATGTAAAAAAATAATGTGGGATAAGGCACATTTTCCAACAATCAATTTTTTAATAAATTTCATTTTTTTCCAACAATCCCCCACTTGAATTTTATATAAAAATAATTTTCATCGAGCAACCGATCAATTAAAATTGTTAGATTGTGCATAAGCGAAAAAGGTGTCTATCGACTAGAACCTTTGCATAGTGTTGATGCTTTAGAATATACTAGAGTAACTCGTAGTTTTGAACTCTATCTCTATCAATCATCACACACACAACCTTTCCAAGGTGTAGTTCGAAAAAGCCCATGCTTTACGGCCATGCACGTGTATCCCAGTATAGCAAACACTCTAGTAAATTTTGCCCAAAACATTTTCATAGGAAGCGGCCACACTTCCACATTCACATAGGTGAGTCTATCAAGAGTACTCCTGTAGCTATGTACTCCACTCCACATAGAGTATAGAATTCATTAAGATTTTAACAATTAACTCATCCTTTTCTATCGCTTCAGGACTTCATGCTTTTAACAATATAGAATGGGATTTGATATATAGCACGATACATCTCATATCACTTCATGACTTGTTATTACCCTTTGAACTTATTTCTTGGGATCTCCAGTTTATAAGTTAGGTTAGCATCATAAGTGACTCTTCATTCTAAGGGCATTAATCCCATTCCTTTTGAGATTTTGAAAACCTTCTCTCTTGGTAATCCTTTCGTCAAAGGATCTGCCAAATTTTCATCAGAACGTACATGATCCACTCTTACAGCTCCCGTAGAGAGAAATTCTCTAATAGTACTATGCTTACGACGTATCTGTCGTCTCTTGTCGTTGTAGTAACGGTTCTAAATCTTTGCAATAGCCGCGGTACTATCGCTGTGGATCAAGACAATTGGTATCGATCTTTCCCAAAAGGGGATCTCAGCTAACAAACTTCTTAGCTGGCCTGCTTCTTCACTAGCAGTGGCTAATGCTATCATTTTAGACTCCATTGTAGATTGAGCCAATATTGTTTATTTCTTAGACTTCCAAGACACAGCTCCACCAGCTATGTTAAAAATATAGCCACTAGTTGCTTTGGAGTTCATATGATAAAGTGTTCAAAGCTGCATCGTTGTATCCTTCTAGAATAGCGGGAAACTTTTTATAATGTAATCCAAGGTTCATAGTTCTCTTAAGGTATCTCATAACCCTTTCAATAGCATTCCAATGCTCTTCACTAGGTCTACTGGTAAACCTACATAGTAGTCCCACAACATAAGCTATGTCTGGTCTAGTGCAATCAGTAGCATAACGTAAGCTACCAATGATGCTCGCATACTCAGTTTGTCTAACACCATCTCCGGTGTTCTTGAACAACTTTACACTAGGATCATAAGGAGTACATGCAGGTTTGCAGTTAAAGTAATTATATTTCTTTAAGATTTTTTCAACGTAGTGAGACTGATCTAGAGAAATTCCCTTTTCAGACCTAGTTATCTTTATACCAAGGATTACACTCGCTTCTCCGAGATCTTTCATATCAAAATTAGCACTTAACAAAGTTTTTACATTGTTCACAACATGAATATTTGACCCAAAAATAAGCATGTCATCCACATATAAACATATAATAGTGCAAATGTTATCTTCTAATTTATAATAAATGCATTTGTCACTTTCATTTATTTTGAATCCATGTGAGATAACTAGATTATCAAATTTTTCATGCCATTGCTTAGGTGCTTGTTTTAGACCATAAAGAGATTTATCTAATTTACAAACTTTATTTTCTTGACATGGGATAACAAAACCTTCAGGTTGATCCATATAAATTTCTTCTTCTAAATCACCATTTAAGAAAGCAGTTTTAACATCCATTTGATGTACTACTAAATCATGGATAGCAGCGAGAGATAAAAGTACACGTATGGAAGTTATTCGTGTAACTGGTGAAAAGGTATCAAAGAAATCTACATTTTCCCTTTGCCTATATCCTTTAACTACAAGACGAGCTTTATATTTTTCAATAGTACCATCGGGTTTTAATTTCTTTTTTAGTATCCATTTACATCCAATGGTTTTGCAACCAGGAGGTAAGTCAACTAAATGCCAAGTCTTATTATACTCAAGTGAGTCCATTTCATCATTTATGGCTTCTTCCCATAAGTTGGCATCTAAAGAAGATAATGCCTCTTTAATAGTTTGGGGATCTTCCTCTAAGGTATAAGCATATTAATCAGACCCAAAATCCTTAAGGGTTCGAGCTCGTTTACTTCTTCTAATTTCAGTGTTTAATTCTTCATTTTGTTCACTAGTTCTAGTTATAGGTAAACTACTAGAAGACGAGTCCCCACTATTCTTAAATTTAAAGGGAAACCTATATTCATAGAAGTCAGCATCATTTGATTCTATAACTACTTGATCTTTTAAGTCATAGAATTTATAAGCTTTACTATTCACAGCGTATCCTATGAATATACATTCATAAGCTCTACTAGCAAGTTTATTTCTTTTAGGATCAGGGATTCTAACATAAGCTAAACAACCCCAAGTTTTAAAATAAGTTAAATTAGGTTTCTTATTTTTCAAAATTTCATATGGTGAAATTTTATTTGTAGATTTAGGCACTCTATTTAGCACATAGCAATCAGTTAATAAAATTTCTCCCCGCCAATGGGAAGCAGCACCAGAGTTTAATAAAATTGCAACAACTGATTCATTAAAAGTTCTATTTTTTCTTTAAGTTTTGCCATTCATTTCAAGAGAATAAAGTGCAGTTTTTTCATGAATGATTCCATAAGTTTTATTAAAATTATTGAAGATGTTGGAATCATATTCGGTGCCTCTATCACTTCGAAACCTTTTTATTTTTCTGTTAAGTTGATTTTCAATCTCAGTCATAAATATTTTAAACATATCAAATGCTTCACTTTTTTTTTCATTAGATATACATAAGTGTAATCTGAACAGTCATCTATAAAAGTTATAAAATAGCGTTTTCCATTTCTTGTTAAATTTCCATCAAGTTCACATATATCAGAATGAATTAATTCTAAAGGTTCATATTCTCTAACTACTGATTTATGTGAAGTTTTGGTTATTTTAGCTTGACTACAAAAATCACATTTTTCAAAATCATTTAAAGATAGTTTAGGAATTAGTTCTAAGCTACTCATGTTCTTGATTATGCGTTTATTAACATGACAAAGTCTAGCATGCCAAATATTAAAAGAACTTAACATGTAAGCAGAAGATGAGGTTTTATTGATTTCAACGTTTAATTTAAACATGCCATCAGTGGCGTACCCTTTCCCAACAAATATATTATTTTTAGTTATAGTATATAAATCAGCCCCTATAGTTTGAATAAACCCAGTTTTGTTAAGAAGATAGCCTGAAACTAAGCTCTTTCTCATCTCTGGAGTATGCAAGACATCCTTCAAGATGACAGTCTTTCCAGAGGTAAACTTCAAAACCACCTCACCAATACCAGCAACTTTAGTGGAGTGGGAGTCACCCAGCAGCACTTTCTTATCCTCAGAATTAGAATAGGATTTGAACATGTCTCGATCATAGCAAACATGGCGAGAAGCACCAGTGTCTACCCACCACCCCTCGGATCCACCAACAAAATTGACTTCAGATATCATAGCAATAAGTTGATCTTCGGTAAGATTCGTCTATGGGGCAGGACGATTCCTGTTCCGGCAGTTCCTAGCCAAGTGGCCAGGTCTATTACAACTATAACACATGAATGTGTTATTCCTTAAGGGGGTTGAGGTCCATTCTGGGGAGGATAGCTTCTATTTCTATTTTGGTGGTGGTGGTTTTGATTATTACTACGATTATGAGTTTTCATATTTCTCCCTTTAGGTTTCAGAATTGTAGAGGAGGGTTTCTTATTGGTACTATTATTTGAGACTACGAGTACTTCATCTCTTTGGTCTTGCTTTCGAGCTTCTTCTTCTATTCTTAAGCGGGTTATAAGACTTTCTAAAGAAAATTCCTTAGTTTTATGCCTAAGTGTATTCTTAAAATCTTTCCAAGCAGAGGGTAATTTATCTATTATAACAGCTACTTGAAATTATTCATCTAAAGTCATACCTTCAGAAGTTATTTCGTGTGCTATCTTCTGCAGTTCGTTTGATTGAGCTTCCACTGATTTGCCATCAATCATTTGAAACTTCATGTATCTACTGATAACATACTTTTTAGTTCCAGCTTCCTCAGTGTCGTATTTCTTTTGAAGTGCTTCCCAAATTTCCTTAGCAGACTTAGCAAACTTATCACAGTTATAATAATCATACAATTCAACAGCTAAACCGTTAAGAATATAATTTTTGCATAGAAAATCATTTTCCATCCAGGTGTCTAAATCCTTAGTTACAGCTTCAGTAGGAGGATTAGACTGTATTGGTTTTTCAGTAGTAAGAGTAGAAACGACTTTTTTCATGGTTAAGAAAAACAACATTTTTGTCTCCATCTTTTAAAGTGTAATCCCTCAAAACGGAATGGTTTGTTTAGATCAGTAGTTAGCATTTCAGTAGACATGGCAGATTGAATTCGTCTTAAAATTGTTGATGCAAGTTTATAAGAACAGTGTAGGAACAATATTATCGATAACTTGAAAGTAACTGCTTAGGTTGAGTCGTAGACTAGGTCGCTCTCTTTAAGATGTTTCGCAGCTCTGCCCAATTTGTTCAAGCAAACACAACCTCGTCGTCCCTAGGATAAAATAACCCAGAATCTTAATCTTTGTCTCAAAACTTCACTGCACTAATGAAGACTGTAATGCTACACCTAAAAATTTACTCGGAAAACTAAAAAAGAACTTATAAATTGTAGAGAGAAATTTTTCTTTTTCATAGGGAGATGAGATTGCTAATTCTTGTATTGTAAATGAGAGTTGAAGCCCTCTTTTTATAGGTTTTAGAAACCGTGTGGCAATTATGAATAAAACGGTAATGTTTGGGAATTAAGAGCGTAACGACCATTCTGAGTAATGAAGAGTAACGACCATTTTCAGATTAAAGACGAACAACAAATATTTTTGTGAGTAAATACGAGCAACATATATTTTTGTGAGTAAATACGAGCAACATCTCTTTTTCTGAATAAAAAAGACAAACGGCCATTTAATGACCATATTCTTAATAAAAGAAAATAACGATCATTTTTCTGAAGAAAATATATATATATATATATAACAACCATTTTTGTAAGTGGAAAAGTTTTCCTTAAAAGAATATTTTACCAAAAAATAAAATACCACCTCACCTCACACATACGGACTCAGCTCGGTACGGTTGGTCGGACGGACGACGACGGCGATGGTGCGCGCGTGCGGTATCACATTTGCATAGGTTCTCTCCCCTTCCATAAAAGTGGGTGACCCTTGGGGCCCAATTTTAATAGCTAATTCTTCACTATTTATACTTCTTTAAAATAATGTAAAAAAATAATGTGTGATAAGACACATTTTTCAACAATTAATTTTTTAATAAATTTCATCTTTTTCCAACCGTTGTCGACCCCGTTCAATCATCACAAGCCCAATTGCCACCACAAATTGCCATGACAGAGGCCACATTAGAGCTAATTTCTGAAAAGTCATTACCTGAAAAAGGTAAGCTTTTAGAAGTAAAGAAGGCTGGCCACCACCAACTCGAGTCTCCTTTGATATCCCACCAGTCACAATTCCATCTCCACAATCGCAACAAATTCTACTTCATGATTCTTTGAATAACATAACCAATTTTGGTAGAGTCAACGGGAAAAGAGGTAATTGTGAAGGGTCTAAGTCTTCAACAAAGGTCAAGTACCAAAGGGATGTTCTCCATTGACTAATATAGTTAGGTTAACATACCGTAATTCTCTATAAAGAAAATTTAGAAAATTAACTTCTTTCACGTCCGAATATGCATACAAAAATTTACGTCATCATATTAAAAGGTAACCCATTTTATTTTATAAGATTATAATTGTAATTTTGTACTACTAAAAAAAATCTTAGACAGATGAAATTTACATAAGAGTTTGGTGTAGTAGAGCAAGATGGGATCTCAAATTGACTTAGTCAAACTATCAAAATGTGAGCTTGGAGGCTTTAATGGGAAAAAATGATTTTTATTGATACATTTAATAATTTATATATCACAATTTAATTGATTTCTTTTTGTTACTAAGTAGTTTTAAATTATTATATCATTTAATATCTTTAATTTTATATCTAATAAATAATTAATGTTTTATTTTATATTTTGTATCTCTCTCTTTCATTTTTAGGCTTAGCTTTAAAGGATTGATTGTTAGTATCCAAAGTTTAAAATATTAATATTAATAAAAATATAGAAAATATTATTATTGTTGATAAATGTTTTCAAAAAGATCATAAAAATTATGCAAACTCTGTCAAAATTATGGAAATATTTTATATTAAAACAATTAATTATTTATATTCTAAAATAGTTTTCTTATTTAATACATAGTTGAAAAAATATTTGTGATGTTTATTTTGATCCCAATTAATTAATCAAAAAAATTACAAAATAAGTAATTAAATATAAAATAATTATTTAAATTCCAATCAGTATTATAAATGGATAATTTTTGAGTGTACATAGTATAATTTAAATTATGAAAAATAAAAGCTATAGGTAAGAATAGCAAAGTAAATATGATAGTAAGGTAGAAATAAAAGAATATACTAAAGAAAGTAATTTTTTTTATCCCAAATTCAAAAAAATTAATGGTTTGATTAAAAATACAAAAAAATTGAAATATAAATTATTTAGAAAATAAAAATCACAACATAATTTTTTTTAATAAGAAATGACATTTTGTTGATAATATCACGATAATATCTATAATATTCATGATATTTTGGAAGAAAAATAATATTTTTTTGATATTTTATCAACAATGATATTTTATTAATATAGTTGCGATATTCTCGATATTTTAACATATTGACATTACGATGTCTAAAATCTGGACAATGTATAATTTTTCTATCTTTGTTAGTATCCATATTAATACCTTAAAAGTATCTAAATTATCCTAATAGTACCTATTTGGTCAAAAATAAAATATGTGAACAAAAAGTTAAAAGATATTTTAATATTTTAATATTTTAATTATTATTTTTACTATTTTTCTCATCTTTTTTCTCAATTTAGACTTAGAGTTTAGAGTTCAAAGTTAAAAGTTCAAAGTTTGATTTTTAAATTTTTGTTTAGTGTTTAACATTTAATATTTATTATTTAGATTTTAGTGTTAAATTGTTTTGGATTTAAAATTTATGCTTTAATATTTATGGTTTATTGCTTATTAGAAAAATAATTAATAAATAATTTTATGCAAATAAATAGAGGTATGATAAAGATAAGAGAATAAAAAAAAGAGAAAAGAAGAGAGGTGAAGAGGACAAACTAATAAAAAAATTAAAATTATTAAATTATTCTTTATTGTTTTGTGCATAAAAATTATTTTTAACCATATGGATATATTTTTAAAAATATGGATACTTATGAGGTACTACTTAAAAACTTGACAATAATAAATATCAAAATAATAATGTGTTACCAATAATATAGAAACCCTTTGTATTGATGCATGATATGGAAGGAGGATTTAACTTTTGTCCAAAATTGACGTGGGATTTTAAATTGGTAAAGTATCTTAGGAGTTATCATGCTTGTGCTAATAAGATATTTAAGTTATATTCCTTCACTATAAGTTACCTATTTATTAAAATAAAATAGTTTACTCACTTTTTAAATAATAACATAATATTTTATTATTAAATTAAGAGCAAGGTAAATATAAATTGTTTACTCTATTATTACCTTCCTTCTCCTCATTTTCTTCCTTTATTATTGTATTTTTAATAATTCTATACATTTTTTTCTTTTTTCTTCCTATGAAATTATATGAGTGTTATTTCTCACTTTCTTGTTATAAATTAAATGCATAAGTTATCGGAAAAACATCTAAAGAAAATTACAGATTTAAAATAAATAACATACTCAAAAATGATATATAATTTTTTCCCGTTAAGAAAAAAATAACAATTTTTTCAACAAAAATATAACATATATACATAATTTATTGCTTACTTTTTAAAATTTTTTGAAGTGGATAGAATAACGAGATAGTGTGTATCTATTGATGTATATGTTGTAAATTAAAAATTTGAAACAAATTCAAAAGAAATAGTTTTGAATAATGAAAATAAAAAGTTGAATTAATTTAAAGGAAAAAAATAGAGTGAAATGAGTCAAATAGTTCTAGAATTATATTAAAAAAATAATAAAGGAGAAAAATAGCGAAAAAATGTAATAATAAAATAAAAGATAATATTAACCGTTTGATCTTAACTTAAATAATAAAATATTATATTATTGTTTAAATAAGCATTGAATTGTTACTTTCCTTTAATAAATATGTGATTTATATTTTCTTTGCGAAAAGAGTTGTTAAAGTTTTCATTTTACCTAATCAAAATGACTGCACCCATTTAAAATGTAACTTTGATAACGTGAAAGGGAGAGATTCGATTGCCTAAAAATCAAAGACTTCATTTGAGATATATATATTCGAGATACCACCCCAGCTTTGACGCATAGGGAAGGTCAGGTAACCTAAAAAACTGAAATAGCAGAACCCTTCCACTCAATCTTCTTCACTGTCATCTTGATTGTTAGATTGATTGTGACTTTGTGCAGTGTACATCTCAGCAACCTATATAAATTGTAATAAGTAATAGGCAAAACTAGAAAGAAAGCAACGAAAATTAAAATGTTTTATAAAAAATATTGAGAGAGAGAGAGAGAGAGGGCCATAATGAAATTTGGAGCGTCTAATCAACATTTCCTCCTAATAACGAGAATCAGTACAAAACTATATGATAAAGAGAACTACGTGCAGATTTAGACCAAAAGACAGAGATAAAGACAACATTGAGTGGTATAAATTTTGTAGCAAAGATGTATCATTCCATAGAAGATTAGGCTGACTTAATAAAATGATATGGTAACATGTTATATATTGTTCACCTGCTCAGCTGATGAGGCTTGTTCAGGAGTCTTGTCTTCCCTAACACGAATAAGACGCGGAAACCGGAGGGAAATGCCCTATTCACAATAAGAAATAAAAAGTAATTTCCTATATATACATATATATATAATATCAAATGGATACACGCAGGAAAAAAAATATTTTATTTAGATTTTTATTTTTTATGTAGTACTATATAAAAATATTTACTGGGAGTTATGTTTTTTTGTTTATTTAATGGAGTTCCACTGATAACTTTACGAACTTTTTAATTATAAATAATTAAGCTTTATACTTGTATAAAACATCTTAAAAAATAATCAACTTAATAATATTAAAGAATTTTTTTTTCTTTTATTCTTAATTTTTAAGAATAGTTTTTCTTTCTTCCGTTTGGAAATTAAAAGTCCTTTTATTTGTAACATAAAGAAATATCATTAGACTAGTATTATTCTAGAGTTGCTAGAATGCTCGACTAAAGATATATAATATAACTAGGCTTGTCTTCTTCTAGATTTGTTAGATTTGTTAGAGTATTTATCTAGATAATAGTTTCATTGTGTTGGTTTCATAATACAAATACGAGGACCTCTTTCCAAAGAGTGAGTCTAACTAATCTAAACTTTACTCATATTTTTTTTTATTTTTCAAGTGCTTCCATATTATTAGTACATTCGTGTTTCCGTCCTGCATCAGGCGGTATTAGCTAAGTTTAGCTTGGGAGAATGGAGCATAATCAAGTGACGTGAGAAGAATATTAACAATTCTGTGAAGAGATTCGACACCAAATAGAAGAGCTTACTATAACCGTTGTTCAATTAACTAATAATGAAAATAGGCCTCAAGTCCAAACCCAAGAAGTAGAGGGTACCCATGGAGATAAGAACGAGCCAATACTGTCTAGAAGACAAGTTGAAGGATTACCCCTAAGAAGATTTGTTGATCCAACACCCCCAAGAAGATATGTTGACTGATAGTTCTAGTGATGAAGATTTACAAGAAGAAAATTTCGAAGGTCGAACCGGAAGAGGACATCAACAAAGAGACCAAGAACAACAAGATTATTGTCTCAAAATTGACCTTGTTTTCTATGGCAACATAAATATGAGGGAATTTCTTGATTGGATCTCAGAGATGGAACAATTATTTGATGTTATGGGCATCCCAGAGGAAAAATAAGTCAAGCTAATATCCTACCAACTCAAAGGAGGAGTTTCAGCATGGTGGGACCAACTCCAAAAAAATAAATTAAGACAAAAGAAAGCTCCAATTAGAACATAGCCTCCGATGAAACAATACCTAATGTGTATGTTTCTTTTCTCTGATTATGAGCAAATATTATTTTAACAATATCAAAATTACAAACAAGAGAATCGTTTAATTCAAGAGTATACAACAAAATTTCACTGTTTATTTGTCCGAAATAATTTGGTAGAATCTGAAGCATATGAAGATACACGTTATATTGGTCGACTTAGTCTATGAATACAAAATCGAGAATCCTTGCATTCAATATTGATAGTCAGTGATGCCTATAACAAATTTCACTGTTTATTTGTCCAAAATAATTTGGTAGAATCTGAAGCATAAGAAGTTGCTAGGACTTTAAGAACCCAACGGTGTGTAGACTCATTTTTTGTTGTTGTTGATAGGTTTTCAAGACATTTTATCCTATGTCGCAAAACTACAGATGCATCGACTATTGCATAACTCTTTTAAGAGATTGTCCGTCTGCATGGAGTTCCACGATCAATTACTTCAAATCAAAACATAAAGTTTCTTTCTCATTTTTGGAGGACATTATGGGCAAGCTTTGGTACATTACTCAACTTCAATAGCATTGCATATCCTCAAATTGATAGTCAAATAAAAGTAATAATAACATGATTCGTTGTCTTTGTAGCAACAAACCAAATTAGTGGGACCTCATTCTTACACAAGCTCAGTTTGCCTTCACCACAACCACTCTAATACCAAATGGATATAAGAAGAAAAGAGAAAGTAACTTATTTTATTTAGAGTTCTATTTCTAATGTACTACTAAAATCCTACATAGAAATCTTTATTTAGAGTTCTTTTTTTATTTGTATTACTAGAATCACATATGAAAACTTTATGAATTATTCTAGAAACTTTTCAATTATAAATAACTACGACCTATGCTTGTATAAAAAATTCTAAAAAATAATCAATTTAATAATATTAAAGAAGTTATTTTCTTTCTTTTTTTCTCTTATTCGTAATTTTTAGGAATAACTCTTATTTATTCCATTTGGAAGTTGATGTACTCTTATTTGTGAGATAGAAAAATATCTTTAGACTAGTTTGTCCTACTCTAGAGTTGCTAGAGTGCTCGTTTAAAAATAGATAACATAGCTTAGTTTGTCTTATTCTAGATTTGTTAGAGTACTTACCTAGATAATAGTTTATTTGTGTTTGTTTCATAGTACAAATATGAGGACCTCTTATTAGAGAATAAATCTTGGTAGTCTAAACTTTGCTTATATTTTTCTTATTTTTTAAATATTTCTATATTATTAGTATATTCGTGCTTCCATCATGTGTCAATATATAAAGCTGCAGGGAGCACAATATGTTCTTAAAATAAAAAGTTAAAAACCCACTGAACCTTATCTGGATCTACTATGCCAACAGCAGCACGATAAACTGGGCTGATCGTCAAGTCTGCAGCTTTCACCTCCCAAACCTGTAATAAGTTATAAATGATAACAGATACAAGTAAACAATATGAGCCCTACTTCAATCAGATATTAAGTCTTTTTAACAGCATTCTGCAACAGTCCTTTGCTAGTAAAGATATAAAAGATAACCTCACTAATGCAATATCTCACATTTGATATTTAATAGTTAGTGTTTGTTATATGAAAGCTATTACACATTGGTTTCTATGTTCTCAGATACTTCCAATCCAGAGGGGATGAAAACTGGAAGAGGCCAGGTTGGTAGAGCATAAAAGTACAGCAACTGTAGCTTGCTCAACCAATCATGTAAGCTATTGGGATAGGCTAAAATCATTCCGTATCAAACTTCCCCTTTTTAAACGATGTCATAAAGGACAAAGGAAACCAATCTATCCATTTGAGTACACAAAGCAATGATAGCTACAGCCCAGATTGGAAAACAAATTATAATAGCACACTCTGAGAGCAATTCATTGGCACAAAGGAAAGAAAAAGACAAAAAAAAAAAGGAAAACAACTTTGAGAGCAATTACTCCTAAGAAGACAAGGAATTGTTGAATAATGTAAGCACAACAAACAAGATGATAGCTGTTACTGTTACCTCAGTGGGTTCAAACCATACATCAGGACAGATGGTATCCGCACACCGATAGTATGGCTGCATTAACAGAATGTATTTGAGTGAGGAAAATACACCACCCAAAAAATACATAGATCATACATTTCCAGTTGCAATACATAAATGAAAAAATTGCATCTACTTTTGGTTTTGGGGTCAATTTAGAGCGAAGACTAGCAGAACGTTCTTCAAGCATTGCCTCAGAAAAGCCAGTGCCTATGCCAGAGCCACAATATATTTAGAAAAAATTATGGTTGATGGTTCATAGCTAAAGAGAGTTCACAACCATTTAAAAATTGCACTTTATGCATGCATCTTCCCTGAACCCACCTATTTTACAAATGCTTTGAAACTCTTCATTACTGCTGTCATAACAAGCAAGGAGAAAGGCACCATAGACACCTGTAACATCAGTATTATATTAAAGGGTGAATTATAAATACCTACTTTGAAGTAACACCTACAAGTTTGAAAGATAACTATAAGGTTGAAGAGTCTTGACGATATTTATGAACAAACTTTTAAATATAAACTAGTTTCTAATTGTGTTTTCTAGATCATTATTCAAACCGAAAAAATTTCTAAGTTTCAAATAAACATGTTTCAGGTATATACTTTTCTAATAATGTTATAATACATATTATACACATAAAACTTTGGTATATATACTGGTTGATCGATCGAAGTGGTAGGTCAATCGATCGAGGATCCATCTTGTACTATCTAGGTCCTCTCGAGTTGATTTTCAAATTAGTGTAGATCGATTGAAGTTGGATTCGATCAATCGAGGGATTGAATCGATCATATTTGATCTTCAATTTATATTAATCGTTGCTAAATCGATCGAAAAAGATTTAGATCGATCAATTTTTATGGTTTAATTGATTGAACCTAGACTGGATTGATCGAGCATGTAAAGTTTCAACATAAAACCTAATTGTTTACTTAAGCCAAACTGTTCTTTTACCATGTCCCTATTAATTATTGCTCTTTAATCTAGTATTAACGTTTCATCTTTTCTATATAAACAACCTAATGCTCCATATGTAAAACAACCATACTTATTCTATTCTTCTGATTGTTTTTATGTGTTTTCTCTCAAAATGTTTTACAAAAACGGAATCATATTTTGTTAGGCTCGTTCTTGAATTAATCTATTAAGCATTGTTTGGTTGTGTTAGATTGATTAATAAGCTTATTTATTTTATGATATATTGATTTCATGTTCATATAGTTTCTTGATTAGGTTCTTACATATTTGGATCAAATAATTGTGTGATTATAATTATTTGATTTATTTATTTAATTTTAAAAAAGCTATCTTTATTGAACTTGTGCTTAATCTGTTCGTTCTAACGTTTGCTAAATGATTTAATTTAATCTTAAATCTTCTAATTAGGGTCTTTTATTATTAAATCTACTCTAGAACACATTTTGTATTTGTGCTATTTGTGCTACCTTTTTTTGTGTTTGTTGAACGGGTTCGATTGCTTGTATGACTCAAGATATCGAAACTTTGGTCAAAATCCAAACACCTATCTTGTAGAAACTGTTAAAAAAGCGACGACTTGTAAGTAGGTTACATTGGGAGCTTTATTTGTTAAGGGTAGTTTAAAACCTAATCTTATAATTGAATATTGATTTTTATAGTGGATAGTTAGGTAGTCCGGTAGAACGGTAGTTTTCCTCTTTAGTCATGGTTGTGACTTAAGTTGTTTCTACCTAAAATATTGTGTCAAGTTCTTATTTATTTTCACTTTATATTAATTACACAAGATTGCATGTCTAGTCGTTTGAGATTTTTTAATTAGAAATAATTCAAAAAATTATTTATTCACCTCCTCTAAGTTAATTAGAACCGTAACTTTGAACTTTCAATTGATATCATAGCAAGTTACTAAATATACTTAGTGTTTGCCTAGAATCTTGTTATAGATCACTTGAGAGAAGATTCTTCTATAACCCATGCTCTTTTCTTAGATGAGTCTAGCTACTAATATTGGAAGGCTCGTATAAGAGCCTTTCTATGTTCTCTAGATGAGAGTGTGAAATTTGGTTATTTATGGTTGGGAACCACCTTCGGTTATAATATTATCACACTTAAACCTAGGAACAATGGACCATTGAAGATAAAACTGGTAGTAATTGGAATAAAAAAGAATATAATGCTATCTTTAGTGTTATGTCTACTGATGAGTTCTGTCGTATTTCTTATGTTACTACTGCTAAGCTAAGCGTACTTGGGTTACTTTAGAGGTTGCCCATAAAGGCACCACCCAAGTTAAAAAAACCAAACTTCGTATGTCGGATACCAGGTTTGAAAACCTTAAGATGGAGGAAGATGAGACCTTTTTTAAATTCTATATTAAACTGTGTGATCTTGCTAACACCTTCTCAAATCTTGGAGAGAAAATTGAGAAATTTAGGTTGGTTTGGAAGATTCTTTGCTCCTTACTAGATCGCTTCTATATAAAGGTTATTGCCATTGATGAAAGTAAGGATGTAGACACCATCAAAATTGAGAAACTAGTTGACTCACTTCTGAATTTTGAGATGAGCCTTTGAACACCTATAAAGAACAAAGGTATTGCCTTTAAAACTACTATGAATGATGGTGACAATGAGAATGACAAGGATGATGAATAATTGGTACTTATAGCTAGAAGGCTCATGAAAATCTTCAATCGAAAGAACCCACAAAGCAGGGGGCAATCAAGTCGTACAAAGGATCAGAATCCAAGTGAACTCAAATCTATGAGTTCCAAAGGTAAGAAACCCATTGGACCATAATGTTTTGAATGCACTGGTTTTGGTCATTTTGCAGGTGCATGTGCTAACAAAAATAATTGAACTAGAAGAACATTCAATGCTACACTTAGGGACTCAAAAAGTAGCAACGACAATCTAAGTGAATCAGAAAACATTGACACCAATTGTTTGGCATTTACTAGAACAATTGGTGAACATTGTAGTAAGCATGACAATGATTCAGATAATGAGGAAAGTGATTTTGAATTCTTGCTAAATAAATTTAATGTCTTGATGAACTATTTATAGATTTAGTAGGTTGTAAGAAAAAAAATAATAAATTACTTGTAAAAGTAACCAAATTAAATGATAAATTCAAATTCTATAAATTAAATGCCTCAATTATGTAAAAAGAAAAACTTGAATTGGCTTAACGTATTGATGGTTTGAATATAAGTCTCGTAGATCTTAAACAACAAATCCATAATCTTGTGCAAGAACTTTGATGCGGATTAAAGAGCATCATCGAAGATTCCATGACACATTTCAATTGGACCAACTAATTAAGACTCACTCAATGGGTTATGGAGCAAACATGTGCTTATTTACAAGCTATTTGAGCTGCTTGGACACTAAAATGAATGACCAAATAAATTTCAAAATAAGAAATTTTCATTGAGCAACTATCAAAATATTTGCTATATCATTGCCATCCAATATCTAGCTGAGATGAAACAAATTGCGTTACCAAGATGATTCAATGGGTTACAATATTGACAGAGAACTTTTTCGTAATACGAAATTTTACTAGGTCAAAAATAGCTTTCAATCAATACCAAGGAATCTGCCAAAAAATTATCTTTCTTAGTTTCATAGTTTATTTGATAGGTCTAATATTTACTTTATTTTAAGGATTTGAAATTCAATTTCCAACAATAATTTTTAGAGTTTTTTTCTTTATTTATGTTTTATTAGCTAGGTTTTAAAATCTATAAATACTTGTATAAGGTTTTAATTGAAATAAATCAACTTCAAATATAATTTTAATAATAGTATTTCTCTTCAATTCTTTTGAGAACTTTTACTGAACTTATCAAGAACAATCTTATGGCGTGACTTATCACTCACATCTCCCTTCTGTTCTTGAGTGTGACATCTAAAATATCATTATTTGATACCAAGGTTCTTATCTCATTATAGTTAGCAGGTTGTGGTACTCATTTTCTTTATCGTTACAATCTGATTTAGAACGTTCTTAGTGAAGAGATCGACATTGATCTTCGAGTCTCGCTTCTTTTGGTGAGGTTCGTATCATTTGGTATCAGAGTTAAATTCTAAGTCAAGTTAGTCTATCCGTTTATTTTTGTTTTATGTTTTTGTACTCTAAAAAATGCCTCAATTATAAAAAAAGAAAAATTTGAGTTGTTTGAATGTATTGATAGTCTGAATTCAAGTTTTGCAGATCTTAAACAGCAAAACAAGTATATTGTGTAAGAACTTGAACAATCAAAGGAATCTGTGAAGAAGTTAACCATTAGAACTAAACGGTTAAACAAAGTTCTTGATTATGGAAAACCTTTAGGAGACAAGAGAGGGTTAGGCTATGTAGATGAATACTCTATGCCATCATCTTCAAAAACAACTCAGTTTGTAAAACCCTCTAACTCTTCTTCTTTACATAATACACATACACCTCATGCATCTACTTTTAAATTTATTCTTCTATGCCATAATTATGATAGAAAAGGACATATTAGACCTAAATGTAGATTATTGTTGTTTTCTAACGGTGTTGACCATAACATGCATACACCTTATTCAAGAATCAATAATCATGACTTTGTGAATAAGCCTTATGTTTCTAGAGAAATAAATACATGAGTTTGAAATCAAAGAAAAAAATCCCTAGGTAATATGAGATTGAGACATTCAAATCACCTTCTATATGTCTATCTAAATATAGGAAAGGTTGGATCAAGAAGTTTGATTTACATTATTTTGTAGCTCACATTACACTTAAAGCTAAATCTATTACTGTTTGGTATCTTGAGAGTAGGTGCTCTAGACATATGATTGGTGATCGTTCTCTTATTAAAACTTATGAAGATTATAATGAAGGAACGATTATCTTTAGTGATGGAAATAAATTTAGGATTATGGGTAAAGGTATAATTCAGGTTGAAGGCATGATGTTCTACATGTTGATGAACTTAAAGGTAATTTCACAATATTAGTCAAATTTGTGATAAAAGTTACAATATACAATTTACTAATAATCATTCATTATAATTGATCCAAAAAGTAAGTGTATGCTTTTCATGATAAATGTTACTATATTGATATAGATTCTAGTATTAATTGCAATTTAACTAATAATGATTCTATTTCTTTGTGATATAAAAAGATAAGGCATATCAATTTTAAAGATCTTGTAAGCTTGAGCAAAAAGAAAATTATACGTGATCTACCTACACTTTCTGTAAATTGTAATAACATTTTGTGGATTATGCCAACTTGACAAACAAACTCGCTAACACACAAGTAGAATACTTGAATTAATTCACATCAATCTCATGGGTTCTATGAGAACTAAGAGCTTAGGTAGCAAAAAATATATCATTGTTGCTGTTGATTTCTTTCGTTTTACATAGGTGAGTTTTCTAAAAGAAAAATATGATGCATTCGAATTCTTTAGTTCCTTTTGTCATAAAGTGCAGATTGAAGCAGGTAATAGAATAGTCAACATAATGAGACTAAGGACTAATTATAACAAGAAGTTTGAGAACTCAAAATATGATGAATTTTGCAAGGAGCATGGAATAGCTCATGAGTTTTCTACTCCAATCACCCCACAACAAAATAGCATAATTAAAAGGAAGAATTGGATGTTACAAGAGATGACAAAAGTCTTGATACATGTCATGAACATCCCAAAGAACTTTTAGGCTAAAGCTATAAGTACTTCTTGTTACATAGTGAATCGTGTCTATCTATGCCCAGGTACAAACCAAACTCTCTATGAGATATAGAGAGGTAAGAAACCTTATCTCAAGCATCTACATGTATTTGAAAGCAAATGTTACATCTTGGGAAAATTTGATTATCGAGCTGATGAAGGTATTTTTCTACGTTGCTCTCTAACAAGTCGTATTTCTAGTCTTCAACTTGAGAATTGACACTGCAGTGGAGTCTATCAATGTTGTTATAGATGAGGTAGGTCCTAGTACTCCAATCACTAATAAAGATGAAACTTTGAGCACTAGTTTGCCAACTTAAGGACAAAATAATGAAACACCAAACATTGAAAAGGTAGAATCTGAAATAGATGAAGAATCAACCTTGGATGATGAGGATGCCATCCCCAACACTCAAATTCAGAAAACGACGCATACTAATAAAAACCACCCTGCTGAGAACATTATTGGTGATCCAAATGCAATGTTTTCCAAATTGAACCAAAGAATGTTAACGATGCCTTGAAATATGCATTCTGAATGAATGCCATGCAAGAAGAGTTAGCCCAATTTACTAGAAATGATGCTTGGATATTAGTACCTAGACCGAATAACAAAAATATCATAAGAACTAAATGAGTATTTAAAAATAAATCTAATGAATATGATATGGTTAGGAAAAAAGCTAGTCAAGTTGCGAAGGATGTGGACAAGTTGAAGAGATTAACTTTTATGAACATTTGCTCATGTAGCTAGGTTAGAATCAATTAAGATCTTACCTGCTATTGCATGGTTTATGGTTTATGAAATTTAATGTAAAATATGCTCTCCTAAATGGTTTTCTTAGTGAAGAAGTCTATGTTGAACAACCAAAGGTTTCGTTGATCCAAAATACCCCAAGTATGTCTATAAACTCAATAAGGTTCTTTATGGTTTAAAACAAGCTCTTAGATTTTGGTATAAGAGGCTTCCAGCTTATCTTTTAAACAAGGGATTTGTTTGAGGGAGAGTTGATAAGACTTCTCATTAAGAGCACCGAAAAAGATATATCCATTACTCAAATATATGTTGATGACATTTTTTGGGTCAACCACCACCTCACTTGTCAAGGACTTTGTGCATATAATGACTAGTGCTTTGAAATGTCTATGATTGAACTTACATACTTCGTTGATTTGTAAATTAAACAACTAAATGATGGTATCTTTACCTCTCAAACCAAGTATGCATATAATCTAATTAAGAAATTTGGGTTTGAAATAAGTACGCATTTGAAAACTCCCATAAGTACAAGTGCTAAAATTTCTATGGACGAGTCAAGCAAGAGCGTTGATCAAACGTTGTATAGAAGTATGATATGGAGCTTACTGTACCTCACAATTAGTAGACCTAATATTTACTTTAGTATTAATGTTTGTGCCCCTTATCAGTCAGATCTTAAGGAATAACATATTGAACATGTCAAAAAGAATATCAAGTATGTCTTTGGAACTACATACTTTGACATTTGTTTTACTAATGATATTACCTATGAAATTAGTGGATACACAAATGTAGATTGGGCAAAAAATTAGGATGTAAGAAAAAAGCACCTCAGGTGAATGCTTTTATATTGGAAGTAATCTTGTATCCTGGCACAACAAGAAACATAACTCTATTTCTTTATCTACTGCAGAGGTAAAATAAATTGCCATTGGAAGCTCCTGCACAGAACTTCTATGGATGGAAAACATGCTTAAGAAATATGGTTTTGAACAAGGTACTATACCCCTTTACTGTGATAACACTAGTATTATATGTATATCAAAAAAATCTTTATATTCTTGAACAAAACATATAGATATTAGACATCATTTTATTAGGGAACAAGTAGAAGAAAAAATCTTGTTCCCCAAGTTTGTACCCATTGAAAGGCAATTAGTTGACTTATTCACTAAGTTACATGTAAAAAAAGAAAGAGCTAAAATTAGTTATAAAAACAAAATAAACAAATTAATAACCAATCTCTCATATATATACACACACACAAAAAAAATCAAAAGGCATAATAAAAACATTAAGTTCTATCTTGGTAGATAATTTTAGTTTGAGAAATTAAGGATTCAATTGCGGTTTTTTATGATAGGTGCTACTTTTTTCTTTTGATCATTTGACTAATCATAAATGAATAAATTGACGTACTATTACAATTCAAACATGTATCTTACTTTTAATAATTATCAATATGTCATCATATATGTTAGTATGTCTGTGTGTCTTGTTTATATATTTATGCGGTCAATAGATAGTCACACTTTGAACAAGATCAATTTCTCAATTGAGTGTTCTGTTCTAGTCATATTTAAAAAAGTTTAATACCATAAAATCAAAAGAAAATTCATTACTTCAAAGCTCTTTTACTTATTGGTAAGATAAAAAGAGGGGAGAGTCAAAGAGTTAACGAGAGAGTTATTGCAGATATGGGGAGAACTCTTAATTATTAACTGTTCACTTTGATATGTCACATATGGGGAGTAATTTTAAGTGTTAAATATTCTATATGTTGTTACTCACTACTTATGTACACTTAACTAATATAAAATGAGTCTTTCGAGAAAAGTTATGTGCCTATTTGTCTTTTCGTTTTTTCAGTATACATATGAATTATCAAGATTTAAATGAGGATAGTTTCACCGAATCATAGAATAATTCCACTATGTAATTCTATGTTTCTTGAGTGTTATGAAGTGAGACAGGTTTTGTCACACGAATATGTCAAAAAGAGAAATTGTAAGGTTTACAAGTGTTGGATATATTCATGAACAAAACTTTTACATGTAAACTAGTTTCTAAGTGCATTTTCAAGATCGTAATTCAAGCCGAAGAAACTTTTGAACATTAAGTGAACATGTTTTAGATATATACTTCTTAATCACGTTAGAATACATATTATATACTTAAGAATTTTGGTATATATACTGATCTTTCGATTGAAGTGGTAGGTCGATCCATCGAAAGGTTAAGTCGATCGAGAATCGATCTTGTACAATCTATATCCCCTCGGGTTGATTTTTAAATTGGTGTAGATCGATCGAAGTTGGGTTCAATCGATCAAGGAATTGGATCAATCGAAAATCAATCGTGTCCGATCTATCTGGTCTCGGGTTTATTTTAGTTGTTGCTAGATTGATCAAAAAGGGTTTCGATCGATCGAATTTTGGTTCCATCGATCGAGCTTGAACTGGATCAATCGAGTGTGTAAGGCTTCAACCTAAAATCTAATTGTTTACTCGAACCAAACTATTCTTTTACCATATTGTCCCTATTAATTATTACTCTTTGAATTATTTAATAGGCAAAATGACAATTGCTTTTTAACATAGCATTAAGGTTTCATTTTTCCTATATAAACAAGCTAATACCCTGTATTTAAGAAAACCACTTATTCCATTCTTCTAATTGTTTTTGTGCTTTCTCTCCCATTTGAATTATTTAATAGGCAAAATGACAATTGCTTTTTAACATAGCATTAAGGTTTCATTTTTCCTATATAAACAATCTAATACCCTGTATTTAAGAAAACCACTTATTCCATTCTTCTAATTGTTTTTGTGCTTTAGAAAAAAAAATTTACAAAAACTTAATCATATTTTGTTAGGCTCGTTCTTGAATTAATTTATCAAACATTGTGTCATTATATTTGATTGATTAATAAGTCTATTTGTTTTATGATATTGTGATTTCATGTTCATATAACTTCTCTTAATTAGGTTCTCGCATATTTAAATCAAATAATTTTGTGTGTAATTTTAATTATTTGATTTAATTATTTAATTTTAAAAAAACTATTTGTATTAAACTTGTACTTAATCTGTTTGTTCTAGGATTTGCTAAATGATTTAATTTAACTGATTTATTCTTAAATCTTTTAGCTAAGATTTTTTATTATTAAATATGTTCTAGAACACACTTTGCAATTGTGCTATTTGTACTAACTTTTAGGGTGTTTATTGAATGGGTTCAATTGGATATCAGAATATTGGTTCGGATCCGTACACCTATCTTGCAAAGGCTATGAAAGAAGCAACGATTTGTAAGTAGGTTATATTAAGGGGCTTTATCTGTAAATGGTAGTTTAAGACTTAACCTTGTAATTGAATATTGATTTCAGTGAATAGTTAGGTGGTCTGGTAGATCAATAGTTTTCCTCTTAAAAGATTGTTGTAACTTAGATTATTTCCACCTAAAATATCGTGGGTCAAGTTTTTATTTATTTCTACTTTAAATTAATTAGACACGATTACATGTTTGATCGCTTGTGATTTTTTCATTAAACATAATTCAAAAAATTACTTATTCATCCCTCTAGGCTAACTAGATTTTTAACTTTAAACTTTCAATAACAAATTGGCCTAAATACAACACTTTTCTGCAATATCTTAGTCATAAAAGAGACCTAGGCCTCCACAAGTGTTAGTTCTATCATTGTTTCCAGGTGGTATGTCTTTTTCAAGTTTAGCTAGTACAGAAAAGTGCTAAATCTAATAGTGCAAGAAATATGTTGGATTATTTTTCTATTTAGGTAAAACTAATGGTTGCTATGCGTAATTTTCCATACATAAATTGGATTAAGTACATTTGTCGTACTCTTATATAAGAGGTACTGGTACCCATTAATACCCATATTTTTGAACTGATACACTAATGGTATCCCTATTTAAAAATTAGGACCCCTTTAGTTCAACTGATACACTAATGGTATCCCTATTTAAAAATTAGAACCCCTTTAGTTCAATTAGGTGTTAAAAATTGGGGATATTAATAGGTACCAGTACCTCTATTAGAGGTACTAAAGATATACCAATTATTTAAATAAACGTACTAAAGGGGTACGAATAGTAATAAAATGTGAGCATTAATAGATACCAATACCTCTAATAGGGGTATTATAAGTGTACCAAAACTAGTAAAATTGAACCTCCAATGAAAATTTCATGAAAAAGAAGATAAACAAAATTTGTTGTACATTTTTAAGATGAAATGTTACAGGTGTATGTAACTAGAAAACACAAACTTCGAGGGTTTAATAAAAGCATAACAAAAATGCAAATCCAATTTAATCGCAAAAAGGAAAATTAACAAAATTCAAAAAGTTGTACGAGTAGATACTAACACTATGTTTGGTTGACTGGAATGAAATAGAATCAGAAGTGATTGCTTCCAATTTTATGTTTAGATGGCCTAAAAAGTGGGAATAAAATGTAATCAATTTCTAAAAGAGAAGGAATCACAATTCCTTTCCCACTCTTAAAGAATCATGATTCCATTCTCATCTTAATTTTTTTTCCAATTTTACCCCAACCCCAAATATGATTCTAAACCCTGAACCCTAAACCCCAAATCCCAAAACTCAACCTTAAACCCTAACCCCAAAACCCAAATCCCAAAACCCAAAACCCAATTTAAAAAATAATAATTTTAACCCTAAATTTTAACCCACAAATATAACTCATCCTAAACCTCAAATCCCAAAACCTATTTAGAAAAATAATAATTTTAATCTTAAACTTTAACCCTCAAATATAACCCTAAACCCTAAACCCAAAATCCTTAAATCCTAAACCTCAAAACCCTATTTAGAAAAATAATAATTTTAATAATATATTTTATTTTTAAATAATAATTATTTAAAAAGATAATGATTTCAATAATTTATTATGAGACGAAAAAATAACAATTAAATAATATTATTTAAATTTTACTGAATATAAAGGTACTAAGATAATATACAATATTTTTCATTCCTTTACAATTGTAAACCAAAACTATAATACTGATTCCATTTTTTATTCCAGTGGTCAAACCAAACAAAAATATTTTCATTCCATTTCCATTCCGATTCCGATTCCGATTTCAATTTTATTCCGTGAACCAAACGCCACCTAAATGAAATGTTAGTGTCACAGTTACCAGTACGCTTTCCTCTGCCATGGAACGCAGCAATCGGAACCAAATCCAACGAGTCCCCTATACTGCAAAGCAGGCAATTATTAAATAAAAGTGCAAAGAATTCAGCATGATTAGAAGGTAAAGCATATGCTAACCTCTCCATATAATCCTTCTTCAACTTCAGCCAGTTGAAAGACCGTTTGGAAGGCTCGTATGTAGAATCTCTACTCATTGTTTTGATAATCAAACCCTCACAACTACAAACAATAATGATTTAACAACAGAAGAATATTTTAGATCCTAATATCTAATTAAAAAAAATAAACAAAGTCATGTAGCCAATAACAAAATAGAGATATGTCAGATGATCTATAGCTCATATCATTGGTGAAATCTTTATTCAAAATTTGCAATACCAAAGCAATCCAAAGGCACATGAGCATGTTTCGATTAAAAATATTTTTGACCAACTATTATAGTGATCCCGTCAAATCAAATTTATACAATTTACACCCATTAAATTTTTCTATCTAATTTACTCCCCAGTGTTCTAGATTTGATGATATTTAATTCTCAAAGGTGATCTTTGACCAATTATCAACGGTTAAATCATAGTTAAAAATAACAGCTATAACCAAGATTTTCCATGTCTACGCAAGTCCATTAAAATTCAACTGTTTTTTTTTTTGGCTCAAGATTTAGTAATTAGATAAAAGTCCCATTTGGAGAGCCAATTTGATCAAATCTAAAGTAATAGGAATTAACTTGATAAGAAAATTAACAAGATATTGATAAGTTTTATTTGAAGGGACCTCTAATGTCGTTAATCCAACTATTTTCTATATTATTTTCAAATATTCAAAATGAAAACCATTTGTAAAAATTGAATACCTTCCATCAACAGCAGCATCAAGAAATTTCTGTATTTCTTCAATATCATTAGAAGTTATGGCTGTGGCAAATTGAAAATATCCAGCTTCTTCCTCAAAAGAATCATAAAGGCACTGTACAAAATAATAGACAAATTGATAAAGATTATTTTATAAATCAGATATGCCAAAAATGCACTTCTTCACATGACAGACTTTGTTAAGGTGGACACAATCACTGAATAAACCCAAAGAAATCATTGACTTACATGCATGATGGAATTTTCTACTTACATCAATTGCTCAGTAAAGCACCTAGATACAAGTAACGTCATAAAAGGTGAATCATACAAAATCAAGTGGAGTGCATTACATAAAATAATATAACCTCGATAGTGGATAGTGCAAAACAACTAAATAAGTGAAAGAACAGTCAGAAATAATTAACAGAATTTCTAGATGCGCATTGCATTTTTGAAACTAGTCAGATGGGCAAGATAGTACTTCTGGACATAAGTAGAGAGAAATATAAACAATGTGGTATTGTGTAGAATTTCTGAGAATATCTTTAATTAGGTTATATTAGTGTTGTCCAGGTTGTGAATTAGTTGTAAAATAGGTTGGAATTTAGTTGTTGATACTAGCTGTATTATTCTTAGATTAGTGGCCTATTTGTATAATTTTTAATCCTATTTATAGTGCTGTATATATATTTGAAAAACAGAGAAGAGAAATAAGAATAATACTTCAGTTTTCTCCGTCATTTTTCTCGATATTTTCTTCATGGTATCAGAACTTCTCTGAAATCCAATTTTTTTTTCAACAGCTTTGTCCGAGGAAGAGTTTCTCTAAAACTGAACAAATTTCAGGCTCTGAAGTCGTCGTTTGTTCGTTCAACGAGACTGGCTCAATCTCGCGCAACATCAGCCTCAATATCGTGAAACTTCAGTCATCAGTTTCGCAAAACTCAGGCATCCAGTTGCCGGCATCTTCCACTTCAACGCTTCGCCATTGCCCTTCAGTCGGCGCTTCAGATTCAAACTCAAACAAAGAAAGATAGAAAACAGTGAAGAAACATTTAAGTCCAGTTTAACCCAATAGGCCCAATCCCAAATCTGTCGATAAACTAATAAGCCCATCCCAGTATCTAATAAAGCCCAATCTGCCCAAAAACTAATGGGCCCAATCAACACAAATTGAAATAACATCAGTAGTCACATGAAAACCTGTCATGACCGGTTACAATGGAGGTTCCACTAAGATCAATATTTTTCCCATCACCAATCACAAATTAAATGGGCACAATTACCTTTAGTGGTCCCAATCCGTCATAATGTTTATATGCGGAAGATGAAAGACGATTACCTCACTAGAGATGCAGTAACCCCGACTAAAGATGATCCGAAATACATAACATGGAAATTCGAGAACAATATAGTGATGTCTTGGTTGATAAATTCCATGACAAGCGAGATTGGAGAGAACTTTTTTCTCTATGATATTGTCAAAGGAATATGGGATGCCGCTAGAGATACTTATTTCAGTTCTGATAATATGTCTAAACTATTTGAGACTGAAAGCATCCTCTATGATCTTCGTCAAGGAGAGTCATCAGTTACCCAATACTTTAACTCTCTCACTCGATGTTGGCAACAGTTAGACCTTTTTGAGATTCACGAATGGAACTGTCTAACAGACGGAATCTTGTACAAACAGATTGTTGAAAAGAAACGGATTTTCAAATTTTTGATGGGGCTCGATAAAGATCTTGATGATGTGTGAGGTAGAATTCTAGGAACAAAACCCTTACCAAGCATTCGTGAAACCTTCTCTGAAGTTCGTCAAGAGGAGAATCGAAAAAAGGTGATGATGGGTCATCAATTTGCCATTTCAATGACTAGAGAAGGGTCTACGCTTTCTATTTAAGGACACCAGCAATCTCATAATGCAGACGACCGTCCTTGAAGAGGAAGAACTTGGTATGACCATTGTTGTAAATATGGTCATACTAAGGAAACCTGCTAGAAAATTCATGAAAAGCCAGTTAATTAGAAGCCACCCTCTGCACAACACATCAACAAAGAAAGTCATGGAAAAAATGCCTCCACATCCCATGGAACTACGTCACCTGAATCTACTCTGTTTAGCAAGGAACAGATTGATCTCCTCCAGAAAATATTTGGATAGTTCTTGCCAACATCATCTGCCACTATAGCTCAATTAGGTAACACCCTCAACGCTCTTAGTGTGAAACGAGTTATGAGACCATGGATTGTTGATTCAAGTGCTTCAGACCATATGACGGGTGATTTTTCTCTTCTCATGAATCTTAAAACCTACCAAGAAGGACACACTATCAGAATTGCCGATAGTTCAGTATCCAAAGTAACAGGGATTGGTTCAACCAAAATTTCAAATTCCTTTATTCTAGATTCTGTCCTTCTTGTTCCCACACTTGATTGTAATCTTGTATCAATTAATAAACTCATTCGTGTTAAAAATTATGTGGCTAAATTTGTTCATAATCTATGTGAATTCTAGGACTTGGATTCGGGGAAGATGATTGGCAATGCTAAAGAGTGCTCGGGACTCTATCTCCTCAAAGGTGAAGACCTTTTAACAAGACAAGCTCTCCAAGCTGTATCCGAGATTTCTTATCAGAATAACGCTTTGTTAAATCTTAAGTTCAATAATGATGGTGAAATCATGTTGAATCATTATAGCCTAAGTCATCCTAATTTCCTGTATTTGAAAAAAAATTTATTTTCATCGTTTAGAAATAAAAATTCAAAGGATTTTCAATGTGAAGTATGTCAATCAAAACATGTTAAAAATTCATAACCTCATCTTACACATAAAAAATCACATCATTTCTCATTAATTCACATTGATATTTGGGGACCTTCACGAATCAAAAACATAACAAGGACACGTTAGTTCATTTCATTTGTAGATGATCATACTCGAATCATTTGGTTATTTCTAATGAAAAAAAAATCAGAAACATGTCAAATTTTTAAAAATTTCAATACCATGATTCAAACCCAATTTCAAACAAAAATCCAAGTATTGAAATCTAACAATGCTAAAGAATACTTCGCTTCCAATCTTAGTGATTATCTATTAAGTCAAGGGATTGTCCATCTAAGCTCTTATGTTGACACACCTCAATAAAACGGGGTGACTGAAAAGAAGAATAGGCATCTTCTCGAGGTAGCTAGATCCCTCATGTTCACAACTCATGTCCTTCAACATTTATGGGGGAAATAGTCCTTACAGCTACCTATCTTATCAATAGGATGCCCTCTCGTGTCCTCATGTTTAAAACACCTATCAACGCTTTACTTGAGTCAAACCCACACACCAGAATCGTATCCCACATTCCCTTTAAAATATTCGGATGTTCTGCTTATGTCCATGTACATCATAAAGGTAAACTTGATCCCCGAGCCATCAAATGCATATTCCTAAGGTATTCATCATACCATAAAGGATAGAAGTGCTTCTCTCCTATCACAAAACGGTTCTATAATACAATGGATGTCACATTCTTTGAACGATATCCATATTATTCCAAACCTGGCATTCAGAGGGAGAACATAGGCACTAAATACCAGCTTTGGAATAGCATTACCACTCAGTCTCCCACAAATTCTGTCTCAAATCCTATCCCGTAAATTCCAGAGAGTGAATCAATGTCTCAAACAAATGCTCCTAATAATCCCAATGAACCCTCAACTTTTTTGCCAATAGATCCAAACTTCTTTATCCCAAACAATGATCTTCTTGTCTACTCCAGAAGGAAAACTCAAGAGAGAGTGAAGAACCAAGCATATCTTGAGCCAGTCCAGGAATCCAACCCGAGTACAAGCCACTCTGACAATTCACAAAGTAACATCACCTCATTTACAACTTTGCTTCCTATAAAAGTCTCTCACTAGGTTATAAGGCATTTATCAGCAACCTTGATCAGATACAGGTTCCAAATTCCTTTCATGAAGCCTTTCAGGTACCTGAATGGAAGACAACTATTCTTGAAGAACTCAATGCCTTAGAGAAAAACAAGACTTGGGAGATCACAGAACTACCATCAGGAAAACGAGTTGTTGGATGTAAATGGATCTTTACAATCAAACACAAAGCAGACGACAGTGTAGAAAGATTCAAGGCTCGCCTTGTTGCTAAGGGATTCACTCAGACATGGGATTTACTATCAGGGAACTTTTGCACCTGTAGCAAAGCTCAACATTGTTCGTGTTCTCTCCCTAGCATCTAACTTGGATTGACCTCTCTACCAATTAGATGTCAAGAATCCATTCCTCAATGGTAATCTCGAAGAAGAAGTCTACGTTGACATTCCTACTGGAATTGAATCTCCTGTTCCAACCAATAGAATCTGCAAACTTAAGAAATCCTTATATGGATTGAAACAATCTCCACATACCTGGTTCGATAGGTTCTCTAAAGTTCTGAAGAGATATGAGTACAATCAATGCCAATCAGAAAACACACTATTCGTCAAACATTTCTCCAATGACAGAATAGTTATCCTAATTGTGTACGTAGATGATATCGTTCTAACAGGTAATTCTACAATTGAGATGAATAAATTCAAAGGGTTCCTAGCCAAGGAATTTGAGATCATAGATTTAGACAATCTCAAATATTTCCTAGGAATGGAAGTAACCCGAACAAAAAAGGGCATATCTATATCTCAAAGGAAATATGTACTTGATCTTCTCAAGGAAACTGAAATAATGGGGTGTAAACCAGCAAAACCTCCGATGGATTCTACAGTAAAACTCAGAATCAAAGAAAATAATACACCTGTGGATAAAGGTTGTTATCAAAGATTAGTGGAAAAACTCATTTACCTATCCCACACTAGACCAGATATTGGTTTTTCAGTGAGTGTTGTGAGTCAATTTATGAACAATCCTATTGAAGAACACATGGAGACGATCTATCGTATACTCAGGTATCTCAAGATGACACCAGGGAAAGGATTATACTTCAGCAAGAATCCCACCAGGAAAATTGAAGTTTTTGCAGATGCTGACTGGACAGGCTCTATAGTGAATCACAAATCTACCACTAGGTATTGTACATTCGTACGGAGAAATCTTGTAACTTGACGAAGTAAGAAACAGTCAGTAGTCGCTCGAAGCAATGCAGAAGCTAAATTCAAAGCTATGACCCATGGGATTTGTGAAGAAATATGGTTAAGAAGACTACTAATGAACTAGACTTCACAACTACTGAACCTATCAGCATGCGGTGTGACAATCAAGCTGCAATAAGAATTAAAAAAAACCCAGTTCATCGTGACTGAACCAAACATGTAGAAATTGATTGTCATTTCATTAAAAAGAAATTAGATGGAAAAATCGTGAACCTCCTATATATATCTACTCATCATCAAATTGAATATATTCTTACAAAAACATTACCTCAAACAATCTTTAAAGAACTAAGTTGCAAGTTGGGAATGATTAATATCTGTTACCCAACTTGAGAGGGAGTAGAATTTCTAAGAATATCTTTAATTAGGTTGTATTAGTATTGTACAGGTTGTGAATTAGTTGTATAATAGACTGAAATTTAGTTGTTAATACCAGTTGTATTATTTTTAGATTAGTGGCCTATTTGTCTAATTTTTAGTCCTATTTATAGTGCTGTATATACATTTGAAAAACAGAGAAGAGAAATAAGAATAATACTTCAGATTTTCTCCACCATTTCTCTCGATATTTTCTTCAAAATGCACACAAAAAACTTACTACATAGTACTACAAAGACTACGCTAAATTGAACATAAAGTTATTAATCAACTCATTCTCATGCAAATAGTACCCCCAATAAATTTTTTACCACTCCTGATATTCAACCCTTTACAATCAATGATGTGGCCATCAATTAGGATCAAAATAGAAACTAATTCACTAGTCTCATAGATAATAGAAAACGATCTACACCTGTTTGCGAACTTTCAACTCTTCTTGAATGAGTGGTCGACCGTTAAGATACAACATATCAAAGGCAAACATGCATACGTCAACCTTGATATCACTTAAAACAACATTTTTCCGAGCCCGAGTGCTGAGTATCTGCAATGAAATCATTCGGTGAAAAGTACATCTGAACCCAACAAATACCATTACCAACTACTACTGAGGAAATGAATTAGTAAACTGTCTTCTGAAACAAAATAAATGTATTCGGTATAATGAAAAAGCATAACAGCAAACAGCTGGCTTGTGTAAGGACAAGGTACAAAACAAATAACACATTAAAACATAGATATTGTTCTAATATTGTTCCAATCGTGATAAAATAATAACAGGAACAGAAAACAAAGAAGGCCGGATTTCAGAAGAGCAAATATTTTCATGCACAATTTAGGCATCCATGGCCTTCATTCCTAATAGTATGGATTTGCAAGCAATTGACAGTAGTAGCAGTTGATGAACAACACAGAAAAAATACTGCTAGGTCAAAAATTTTAACAGCTTAATGGTGCCTAGGTGGAGGTTGACAACCAAACATTAGTACAGTCCACAACAACATCAGCACTAGGTAATTATAGCCTGCAACTTGTGGATGGGTCCTCTGAAGTACACATGCAAGTGTTATCTCAAATTTTGACCATGTACATAAAATGAACCAGTACCAATGCCAATATAGACACAACTTTTGCCACTTTGAGAATTCAATAAAGGTTTAGGCGATTTAAATATCCAGAACACTAGCCAGATAGCAATGCCACAGCTAGACCTCCCACTACCCCATCCTAATTTCCCAGTTTCAAATTCTTATTTGAATAGTTAAGTTAGAGATTAAACATAGAATTCATCTCCTCAACCAACTAGACATGTGAATTTTCTATCTGATTTTAAGAAAAATGTATATATGTTCCTCTTGACTCTGCCCCAGAATAACAAGCAGCATCAAGCTTCGCTACTCCAAGTAAGGATGGCTACATTTTACTGCATCACTTTCCCTTCTAGTCATACTATCCACCCTGTTCTTTCTAAGAATTCTAATACTCATGATCTGTGGAAAATATAAAAATTTACTCATTGAGTTAACATTTGAAGTAACATCTAAAATGCCTAGCGTAACAGAAAATATGAAACAAGGATATCAATGGGTTCGCAAAGACACTACTAAGAGTTATTTTCCTGGTCATGCATTCATTCACATAACAATATTTATAAAGTATATGAAAATATCTAACCTGGAATGGCAGAATTTTTCGCTTCTCACGATCATAAGCAACCAGCTCACAGTCCAAAACAAATGATTCCACACATGGCTTCTTTAACCTGCAAGCTGAGAGCAAATGTTAGTTACATATGCATAGACATACATACTGCTGATGTTCCACATGGCATGAGCTTTCAAGCAAAAATATTATTTACATTGATACTTGTGTCTGCAATTTAGAAGCATTAATTTTCACTCATTTAGAAAGTATTTTTCCAGCATTACTTATCCTATTGGTGGTAATAGATTTACATATATTGACATTGAGAATGTAAAGAGTGCAGAATCAGTCTCAAATTCGATGAGCCGGACCAATCTTTTCACCCAGTAATTTCAATTTTCAAGTAGACAAGGAAATTCATAATGTGCAATTTATTTCTCATGTTGGGATATTTGTTCTAGTTTCAAGCAATGTAATTTATTTTTAGATAATAAATTAATATGTATTAACTTACGTTAAATTTTATCAATAACAAATTGAATATTTATTCTTCTAATTCTAACGGTGTATGTTCACCCAATTACTTTTCACAATGTGTGTTACTTAGGAGTGAGATACTCACAGAAAACAAGAGCACAAGGTCATTGATCTCAATGAATGAGTTCTTGGTTGTTAAACAAATTAGGGTGGTTTGTTTGGGTCTATATCGAGGTGTAATACTTGGATGATTCGTATTAGTCACAAGCGGATAACACATGAAATAATTAGACTATTAGAATTTGATCTAATTGAATGATTGTCTATGATTGACTCCTATAGGCATTATTGTTACATGTTATGAAATGGAATGCAAAATTAGGATTGTGTTCTATTATATTTTTAAATGAATTTGTACAAAGATTTACTCTCAATTTATAATGCAAAAAATGACAAGAAAATGAAAGGTAATTAAGGAAGGGGACAATGGGGAGGGGGGGCAGAATACTCTCCAACTAATTCTAATGATATCCTACCCACTAGAATTATTGTATTAATTACAAAAACAATTTATATTTAAATTCAAATATTTCAACATTGTTCCTCAAGTTGGATTATAAATGTTAATCATGTTCAACTTACAAATGAAATCATCGAAGTTTGATTCGTGAAATAATTTTGTGAATATATCTATTGTTTGTTCTTTTGTGAGAACATACGTCATGTAGATAATTCCCTTTATTATCTTCTCTTTGATGAAATTGCAAATGAAATCATCGAAGTTTTTGGTTGATAAAATAATTTTGTGAATATATATGTTGTTTGTTCTTTTGTGGGAACGCGTCATGTAGATAATCTACTATCTTCTCTCTTCTCTCTGATGAAATGTTTATCTATTTATATATGATTGGTTCTGTCATGTTTAACTGGATTAAGGAGATATTGATAGCAGTTTTATTGCCATAAAAGACTTTCATGGGAGATTATACTGTGATCCCAAGTTCGTTTTAAGAGTTTTTTTAACCATAAGGCTTCAAAATTTTCTTGTCCTACAGCTCTAAACTCTACTTCACCACTGCTCCTGACAACTACATTCTTTTTTTTTACTTCTCCATGTTACTAAGTTTCTGAAAACAAAGGTATAATATCATGTAGTGGATCTTCTATCTTCTACTGAACCAACCCAATCTACATTAATAAAGACTTAGTATCTCTTTTTTGAATAACTCTTTATGCCTGGTGACCTTTTAGATACCTGAGAATTTTATACACAACTTCCAAGTGGACTTCTGTCGATAAGTGTATGTATTGACTTATGACACTAACCGCAAATGCGATATAAAGCCTGGTTATGAGACAAGTAGATCATTTTTGCTACTAATCTTTGATATCTGCCTATGCCTACTGGTATTCCCAGATTTTCATTCTTCTTTTTAGCCACAATCGGAGTGTCACTTGGCTTGCAACTGAGCATGTTGGTTTCATTGAGGAGATCAAGAATGTAAAAGCTCAAAATCCAAAAGAAAGGGTTTTATAAGAAACAAACTTAGAAATTGGAAGGAGAATACAAGACCGTGTTTATTTTCTAAGAGTAATAGGTACTCATAATCATGGTTACTTGATTCAATGTAAACTAATGAGTATTTGGATCTATCACCTACTCTGGCTCATTAGTGCTTCAAGCATGAAGTTCTCCATATATTTTAATTTTGACCTATATGAGTAAGTAATTATCTTTTTATTATGTTATTTCTCTGTTATTCCCCCTTAGTTAAAGTTACTATTATGGTACAAGCAACTGCTTTTGACTCACAATTCGGTTCGAACTCTAGGTCATGACTGATTATGAGTAATATGAGTTCAAGAAGAGAAGATCAAGGGGATTAAGAGTAAGATCATAATTCATGTATTGACCAAAAGTTCTATTATACCATTCTTCCCTTAATAAAAGAGCTTTTGATAGCAAAGGAAGTTTTCAAAAAATGTTACATTGAGAATGACAAGGATCTTGTTGGTAGATGGATCATAGTATTTATACCCATTTGGAGTAGTAGAATAACCAATAAAAACACATTTATTAGCTTTTGGATTCAGCTTGGATCTGTGTTTTGAGTGATCCTGAACAAATGCATTACAACCAAATACTTTTAAAGTCAGAGTAGACTAGAGATGGGATATGGTAAAGATAGTTGTAATTTTTGTAGTGGAGTTTCAAAAGAGAAAACTTGGCTAGGCATACAATTAATGAGATATGCGGAATTGAGAACATCTTCTCCTCAAAAACTTTTTGACATGTTTGTGGTAAACATTAAATCATGTTCTACTTCGAGGAGATGTTTATTCTTTTGTTTAGCTATCCCATTTTGTTGAGACGTGTCCACACAAGAACTTTGATAGATTATCCTATAATTCTGAATATAGTCGTGTAAGATATGATTGAGATACTCAGTGTCATTACTAGTGCAAAGAATTTGTATTTGTGTTTGAAACTGGGTCTGAATCATTGTATGAAAAGATAATAACGATATTTCAAACCTCATCATTTTCTTTTAACAAATACACTCATATGGAATGGAATGTAGAACTAGGATGGGTTGTATAACAATTGTGTTTTGTTATATTTCAAAATGAATTTGTAAAGAAATTTACTCTCAATTAATAATACAAAGAAATGACAAGAAAATGAAAGCTAATTAATAAAAAATATATTCTCTAACTAATTCTAATGATATCCTATTCATTGTATTAATTACAAAATAAATGTATATTTAAATTCAAATATTTCAACACATGTACTCCTAAACTTGAGTCCATGTGTGTCTCAAACACAAGGATAAAGTTTCCATTTGATTCCCATGAATGAGGTTCTATCATTGCTTGGGATCAATAAGCCTTGGGTTTTGGTGCCCTGGCTCTTGGAGCAAATGAGAATTAGGATAGAGAAGATGGCATTGGTAGCTCTGCGTGTAGAGTTAAGACATTCTTATGTGAGATGTTCTAGAACTTGACTACTTGAGTCTATGGCCAACAGTAGTCTTTTGGATTCAACATAGTTTTCAATCATTAGCCAAGTTAAAATACTCTCATGTGAGATGTTCTAGTACTTGTCTACTTGAATCTATGGCCAATAGTACTCCTTCAGATTCAAAATAGTTTTCAATCATTAGCCATGATTATGACAAACTAGACATGTTAGAGGTAATCTATTGAAAACCTGGATGAATTGCTCATTAGAAATTGAAATATTTTTTCTGAAGAATATTTGTGTGTCCATACAATTAACTTTGTTACAATTATAAGAAAACTAAGACTAAGAGAAGGAAATAAAAATCTCCTAATTAATACACAATAAAATCAAATCAAATCTACTAATAAATAACAAACCACCTAAGAATATTCCTAATAACCTTCTAATCAGGTCCCAATTATTTTGGGATTTCAAAATAGATAAGTCTCCTATTACCCACTGAAGAGAACCAATAGAACCCAACCACAATCCACCAACAAGAAATCCATAAAAACAACCCATGTTGAATCCAAAACCCCATCCTTATCCTAAGCCTATCATTGGAAAGTTTTTAAATGTAACCAACTAGAGAATCGATCTAGTGAATGTCCTTTGAGAAAAACTGTGAATTTGGTGGAAGGAGTTGAGAACTGGGAAGAGGGATTCGAAGATGTTGATAGAGAAGATTTAGATGAAGTGGAAATCACAAAGGGAGATACTGGGGATAGATTTACTAGAATTTTGCAAACTGTTGAAGGATTATATTGTCCCACATCGACTAGGCGTTCGGCTATAGTGCAATTTATAAGTATGGGCAACCCTTAACTCAATGAGATCTTATTGGGTTGAGTTAGGCCTTGGGCTTATATAACATGGTATCATAGCTAGGCTCTGAGTTCATCGTGGTTTGTGGCCTTCGTTGCCCCTGTCCGATGTGAGGGGGGATGTTGAAGGATTATATTGTCCCACATCGACTAGGCGTTTGACTATAGTGCAGTTTATAAATGTAAGCAACCCTTAACTCAATGAAATCTTATTGGGTTGAGTTAGGCCTTGGACTTATATAACACAAAGGTTACTCCTAATTCCACGGAACCCTGAATTGTCTTAGAAACATGAAATCTTCAGAACTAGATGTACTGACAGTATTGTGAATAAGAAGGCCTATTATGTTATGAATGATAGTGGTAGTAGTGAAAATGTGGTTTTCAAGACATTAGTTGGATTACCTACAAAGAAGCATCCACGACCATATAAGGTTGGTTGGATTAAAAAAGGACTTGAGACTTGTGTTATTGAAGTTTGCAAAATACCTTTATCCATTGGAAAGCATTATTTGGATGAGGTCGAATGTGATATTTTGAAGATAGATGCTTACCATATCCTCCTTGGGAGACCTTGGCAATTTGAGGGATACTGTCCACAAAGGAAAAGAGAACATTTATTCCTTTTTATGGAAAGGCAAGAAAATCATTTTAGTTCCATAAAGTGACCAACAGCCAGTCCAAGTCTAAACACTGACAAACCTATGTTACACACCATCAATGGAACTGAATTGCTTAGAGAAATCAAAGGTCAACAAGTAGTATTTGCTTTGGTAATCAAAGAATCTTCTAATACTAATTCTGTTCAAGTTCCAGCATTAGAGCAACTTCTTCAAGGATTCCAAGACTTGATGCTAGAAGAAACCAGCTGGATTGCCCACCTTTGTAACATCCAACATTAGACTGATTTTTTGCTAGAATCAAACTTCTTAACATCCCATGTTATAGGATGAGTCCAATTGAGAATGATATTTAGGAATGGTAGAGGAATTGCTTAGCAACAAGATAATCCAACAGAGCTTGAGCTCTTGTACTGTACCAACATTACTTGTGCCAAAAAAGGATGAGAACAGCATGATGTACATGGAGAGTAGAGCTATCAATAGGATAACAATGAAGTATAAGTTTCCTATAACTCGTTTGGAGGATATGCTAGACAAATTGGTTGGTTCCACCATCTTTTCCAAATTGAATTTGAGAAATGGATATATAGAATAGATTGTAGGTATGGAAGTTACTTTCCTCTTGATGTCCACTCAACTTGTGACTAGATCGTGGTCATACCTTAAAAGTCCTTCCGAGGTCAAGTTAGAAATCACCAAAGTTGCTACACAACTAGAAGGTATGTAAAACTCAACTTAAGTTAATCGTACACATATTACAAGGTATTAATCCAACTGTGTTTCAAACTAACTTTTTTCAAAAATCATCGGGTCAAGCATTGGTTTTTCTAAAGCAAAACTAAGAACTCGTCCCCCCAAAACACATGGAGACGCAACTCTAGATTCCACCATGTACCCAAGGCTACTAGGAAACTTTCATAAAAAAGAATGTAACAGGCTGTCAACAAACTCAGAAAGAAGCCTACCTTGAAACAGCGGCAACAACATCAGGAAACTTTCCGGTGTTTTTTTCGGCATTTCGACTGTATATCTCAACTGAACCATTTTCCAGGTAATGTATCTGAACATAATAATTTAATTACAGCAAGCAACATATGACTAGCATGGCAAAATTAACATGGGAAAATCCTCGGGAATAAAAGAGTATATTGTAAATAGTAAATACCCGTTTTTATGAATATCAAATTGGTCACTGAGGATTGAAAAATGACAAACATATAAATTGCAGTGTTAGATTTAACATTTTTCTACACCACTCTATTTTATAACAAGCATCAATTATCTGAATTGTTAGATTTAATGCTTTTTTAGATACTTCAATATCTTTCTAAGTTAAATTTAAAACTACCGAAAATTGTTAAATCTAACTGTGAATGGGTTTATTTGTTATTTTTCAAACTTGAGGAGCTAGATTGTTATCTAAACAATAGCTATGCAGGAGTTCTCCCAATTAACAATTGTACTTGACAGAACAGTCCAACCTGTGCACGTTCTCCATCATACTTGTACTCACAGGTGTATTCAGTGTCCAGAAATTTTTGTACAATCTCAGATACCCCCTTAGTGGGTTTTGCTAGCATAGGTCCAACTGGGACACCCGGTGTAAAGTTACACGTCTTTGGAAGATTCCACACACCATCATTCAGAAGGGCGGGCACAATTTTGTCATACACAGGTAAAACAGAGTACACTTGTTTAACAATCTTTACAGCCTGGTGCAAACAATTATAGGAATGTATTAGAAATTGAGAGAAATACATCCACAGCAATTGCTCCATTAACATAATTCACACATATTGGACTTTCCAGGTAAGAACTAAATAGCTAATATGTTTTAATGGAGAAAAATTAGCAATCAATTCTCTTGAAAGCTCAAGCTATTAACACTCCTCCTCACCTGATGGGTTTTTTTTTACATTTTGAATTAATGGGATTTCACTCGTGGAGATAGATAGTTTTAAAACTCATCAAGTAGAATTAGACAGAATCTCATCAACTAAGTAGATAGTAAATAACTTTTTGAAAAATCCATCAAGTGGAGATAGACTTTAAATAAAAATAAAAGAACGAGACCCGTTTAATATTACTCAAAATTTTGGAGTTAAGGAGGTTCAAATCCAAAACCTTACGTTATGATACCATATTGGAGAAGAATTACAACCAATTCTCCTAAGCCATCAAGAGATAGATTAAGTATTCTTTTATATGTTATATTTAAATCTTAACAAAAATGAGATGCAAAAGGTTAACTCCAATAGAATAAATTGGACTTTTTAAAACTTGGTCATGTCCCTTTCCCCAAAAAGTATAATTAAAAAACAAGAAATGTTAAGCAACTTATGTTTCCAGGCATTGCATACAAAACAATGTTTCTCCACTGAGTTTATTTTGTACATCTGAGACATGAATATTAGTAGCATTTACAACAGTTTCTGTTTAAGAATAACCTCACCTCATCTAGAGGAGACTGAATATTTGGTGGAGTAGAATGTTTTTCCTTATATACAGCAGCCTGGCCCAATGCAGCTAAGAGAGTCTGCTCTGCTAATCCAATTCGCAACTTTGCCTATAAAAAGACATATCCTTGTTGATAGCTTATCATAGGCAAAAGGACCAAACAACAAGTATTTAAAATAAAAAAAGTGAAACCTGAAGCAAGCGGATCAAATATTGAGGTTCGCAGTCAGTGGCAGCCACAAGAAGTGACTTGATACGGTTCTTTTTCTTCTCTTGGCTATCTTTACCAGATTCCTAGTCACATTCAAAACGAAAGGCAGTTTAGTAGAAAATTAATCAAAACTTCACCAATGTTGAACCTTGACTCTACTAAATTTTGTTTTGTCGAACAGTCGAACAGAATCAATGCATGTGCAAGCCTAAGCAGATAGAACATACTTAAGCAAACTTAGTTTACTTACCCATAACAGGAATAACTGACTTCCTTCTTCATTTTCACCTTCAACCTCTATTGGCTTCGCCATTTACATTAATATCATCCTTCATCATTTTCATTTGTGTTTGATGCTTGAAATGTTGTTATGATAATCAGAACTAGATGGTCTCTATACTGGCAGGTTCTTGGAATTGAGAATTTTGTTTGGGACTGTTCATCGATTGATTTACAAAGTGGAGTTTGTTGATTCAACCACTAGTGAACGTTATTAAAAGTGCTTTCTCATCTGAGATAACAAAATAACTCTCATTTGAAACTCTTTCACTTTATTGCAATATCAAATCGTTTTTCTGATTTGAAAAATGAAAGAATAATTGTATTCCATTTGGAGTTATTTGCTCATATGCATTTGTAATTTCCTTACTGGACTTGGAGACTCAAATTGGGATAGCTATCATTCATGATGTGGAGCAAATTTAGAGGACTAATTCACTTCAACTTTGGTTTGATATATCTCTAATCCTTTTCTCTTATTTTGTTTTGCATTTTTATATTGTGTAGTTATTTTAGTAAGCTTGCAATAGACAAAACCCATTTCAAAATGTGCTCCCAAATTCATCCTACCCAATTTAGAAAACCTTGTGCATTTTTCTATGATGGAACAATGGATATTAAAACTTTCTCGAATTGGATTGATGAGATTGAAAATGCATTTGTGTATTACAATCTCTATGGTTAAGATTGTATAGTTTATGCCCACAGTTTATTAAGCGGTTGTGTTTTGAAATATTGGAAACATGTTCATGAGAATTGTTCCTCTTGTATTGGTGAGTGATATAATACTTGATTTGAGATGAAATACCAATTATACCGAAAAAATTTCCCTCAATATGCAAACCAATATGAACCTACACCACAATTGAGGAAAATTATTTATCCAACCACTTATATGACCTCGCATGAACCTACAAGAGATATTAAGCCAATTGTGAGGATGGACAAACAACAAGCCTCGCCTATTGTCTCATATTTACCTTCATATGATCCTATATTTTCCAAATGTGAGAATCATAGGGAGCCAAAAGCTAAATAATCAATTGTCAAGAGTCCTATGGAGTGTGAATCACATCCTATCCCTACTTTCACCACAAAAACCCGAACCACCCAATTATTAAAGAAATCGCAAACACATGCTATTTTCATGACTAAATTCACCATAAAAAAAGTGTGATGTGATAATTGATTTTGCATGCAATGTTAATATCATTTCTCCTGGTGTTGTGAAAGTCTTGAGCCTAGAAACCAAAACACATCCTAACTCTTACATTGCTAGATGGATTAAGAAAGGAATTGACATTAAGGTTAGTAAAGTGTGTAGAATTTCGTTGTCCATTGGGAAGCATTTTAAAGATGAAATGTCGTGTGATTAAATGTGAATGCTTGTCATGTTCTTAGAAAGCCTAGCAAGACCAAGTAACAGCAATTCAAAAGAAGAGCAAAACAACTACTTATTCCCTTAGAATAGTAGAAAGATAATGTTGGTTCTGCCTAAAGAAAAATCAAATTTTATTGACTTCTCTATCAAGGAAGAATTATTGATAGTGCCTTGTCCACCTAGACTGCCCAAAATCACCGAAACTCCTTCACTAAAAGAGGGTATTCTAGGTCCTCTACCAAAATCAAAAGCAAAACCCATTGTGAAATAGTCTCAACTATTGTGCTAGATGTTTGGGTTATTCATGCTCACTCTATGTTACTTCTCATGCACATTCCAAGAAGGTTGAATAAATTTCTCTTATTTCGACTATTACTTTATAGCTCTCAAACTAGTCAAAGTCGAATTCTTTTCAAGTGGGGGAGAATAATGTAGAAAGAAAGATGATATATTTTTTTTATTAATTGTTGTTATTTAATCATTGTAAGGCCCATTAATAAGGCCCACTAGCATGTTAAAAGCCCATTAGTATATGCATATATAGGTTTCTTAATTTTCATGTTTTAACTAAAATGTTGAATATTGAAAATTGCGAATGAAGTTTTAAGAACAAATTGTTCTCTAGTTTATCCTCCAAACCCCTATTCTCTTTCTTTTTTTCTTCTTCAATTCCTTGCTCCCATTTCTAAATCTCCTAACATATTCTATAACATTGAATGCGTGTGATTAAACTTTGATTTAATTAAATAAGATAGAATCATGCTCAGGGATCTATAAACTGAAGAAAATCAAAGACACCATAACAGGTATCCACTCTGTTTAGAAACTTCAACTTAGTATGCCAGAATGCAAATTATATATTTATTAAATTGATTAAGTTTCAGGAGCACTTTGATCATTACAAAAAACTGATGATCTACCAAATCCATCAATGATGGGACAAAATGGTTTGCTCTCCTCACAGCACATTCTCCATGAAACGCCTTTCATAAACAATATGCAGAAATCATGGTTTGAGTTGTGGGAAATGGGATGTTAATCATATGTTCTGGCCTATTTGAATTTCAGGTGGCTGATTGTTTAGTGTCAAGTGGATTTTTGGTCTAATCTTCTGTGAACTTATGGTTTTTAATAAAATGAAATTCTCTGTTTTTTATCATTTAAAAAAGAAAAAGAAGAAGAACACTGGCGTGCAAAAGTATGAGTGGACCAACTTTTCAAGAGAGAAATATATAATAAATAAAACGCAATGCTCTATAGCCTTGGAAGAAGATCAATCCAAGTGGACCAAATACTAATCAATTTCAAATAGAACTTGAGATATATACAACTAGAAAGATCACCTTAGCAATGAGACGGAATGTGTCAAAAACCTTTGCCACCGTTAATGGGTCAGGCTTGCGCATCATAGACTGGGATGAGCGGCTTGCTTTGGCTACAAGACCTAAATCTCCCAACTCCTGCCAATTTAAACACCATTCTTATCAAGAGATAGCAGCAGGAAAGAGAAAAAAAGATGTACCAAAGTAAAGAAAATATATCCGTAAACTAAAAATTGAGTAGTAATTTTCCAAGGTCGAGCATCTGAAAAAGGAATAAATTCTAGAGAATATATGTAAGGTCAGAAGGAGCCCGAATGACAGAAAACCAAATGCAAATAAAGCTCTGAACAAACAGGACCCCTTTTATCCAGTTTCAGTGCATATCATTGTTTAACATCAAATTGATCTAGTTTGGTCAAGAACGAAATGAAATTTTTCATATCATAACACAGAACACGTCATATAAAAGCCTATCTTTAGATATAAAAGATTCTTCCCCTTTCATCATAAAGCAAGAAAATACCATAATTTCTTGGATTTATATTATTTAGGCCTAAACAAACATAAAAAAGGGTAAACACAATTAAAGCTTCTAGTTTGCGCAAATTAACAAAACAAGTAGGAATCAGAAACTTTTATCCCTCAACCATAGGTACAATAAAATAACAAAAACAATATTAACAACAAAAACCCTCCCAAAAAATAGAAGGGAAATTACCTTGTATTGCTTCTTAACCTGAGCTTCGGTCCTCCCACAAGCTTCAGCAAGTGCTTTAATAATGGATGCATCCCCAATTCCAAGCTCCAAACCCTCATGCGCCGGAGCAATACGATTTGCCGAAAGATAAACCACAAGCACCAAATCATCAGGCGTAGTGTACATCACAGTCATCAACATATTACACACTATATCAGTAATCACAATCCTCCCAGTCTCATTCGCTATCAAATCAAAAGCCAAACAAAGGAACACAAACGGAATCTTTTCTCCATCATCCCAACACACCACCAATTTCGGGTCAAACTCCCCAGCTTTCCTCTTCAATTTCGAAATATCACTCTTTAACTTCGCAACCCTCTCCACAGAACTCGTTGAATCCACACAAAACTTCTTCGCATTTCCAACTACATCGCAAACATTTTCTTCAACCCCATTTTTCACATTGGCCGATTGCAACTGGGTCTCATCCGATGACTTGGATTCGGAGTTTGGGGCAGGTTCAGGGTCGGAAACCTTGCGCTTCTTGGGTGAAGAAGAAGATTGGGACTTCTTCTTGGCCGCTGCGGCTGCGCGAGCGCCTGACATTAAAGCATCAAAAGCAGAGGGGCGAGTTGACATGTTGAGATTAGAGTTGGGGTTTGCAGAGAGATTAATGGGGTAATATAGAAAGTGTGATTTGGAGGGGAAAGTTGAGGACTTGAGGTTGAAATGGAGAAGAGGGAGGGTGACTTGGCGTAGATAATAGCATGAACTGATTTTTTGCATCAAAAATTTAATGTATAAATAAAGAGAGAGGGAAGGAGGAAGAAGAGGAGGGAAACAGAGCTTGACGACTGGTAGTAGTGGCAGAAGAGAAAGTGGGAAAGAGTAGGAAGAGAGAGAAGTGGCGGGAAGGGTTGATCAAGGAATGACAGGCTAGCTTCTTAGATAGTCGACTTGTTTCCGTTAAGTTTTTTTTTTTAAAAGAAATTTCTATTCATAATATTAAAAAAAATTATTTGATATATAATGATAGATTAAACAAACCATTACATTTATTCTTACATCATCAATGATCATCAAAAAATTCTAGCAAATGGTAAGAAAAATTATAAAAAACAAAGCAAAATTTAAAATCCTTAATATTTTACCTTTAAATTATGATAATTGTGATAATTATTGTTAAAGGACGAAGAACATAAAAGAGAAAAGAGTTATCTATTTTGATCTTTAAAAATTCTAAAAAGTCTAATAGTAATCTAAACAAAAATAGGATTTAAATCAAATTTTATATTCAAGTATTTCAATGATTCTTAAACTCCTCCGTCTCTACTCAAATTTTATGTACATCTCTATTCTCCATATGATTCTCACAATTTGATAATTTAAATTCATAATATTTATCATATTTACATTATAATTTGTTAACATGCTACAAAATAAGCATATGTTATTGTTCAAAATAGGATCGAAATAATAATTTTATAACGTAACATCGAGATATATAATCAAAATGAGAGAAAAAAAATATGAGCTTCATGTTAATGTTGTTATATTGTAATGACAAGCTAATATTTATAAATAATTAACTTCAAAAAATTTAGACATGTTACAAGATGTAGTATATTACATCTTTTGAAAAACATCAACCATTTGACATTAGCAAAAATAAAATACTTGCAATGTGATGAAACACAAATAAATGGATTGATTATGTATTGATTCTATGTGATATAAATATGTTGCTTTAAATTATGTGAATACATCGTTAACATGATATATAAAATTTCACAATAAAAACTTGTTATATATATTACTAAATAAGCAATAATGAACTATATTATTATAATTTAGTATTTGATTTTTTTTTTTTGGTTTTAATAGATTTGTGTCATTTTCTTTGTGATTGCTGGGACGCATAGATTGGCTTGACAATCCAAGCCCATAAGACAATCCGAGCCCAAAAGATAACCCCAGCCCATAAGACAACTTGGGCCACCCTTCATATCTATGGGGTCAACCATCGGTCTCAACCATGGGATAGTTAATCCCAACAAGTAAACGTAATCATTTTATCCTTTTTGTTCTTCTTGATACTTATATGTATCTACCCTATGTAATTGACATATGTACATGTAAGACCTTATATATATGCATGGACCCTCTGAGAGATCCACACATTCAATTAATTGCTTTGACTTCTCTCTAAGTTATCTCTCTGAAAATTCGGATCATCCCAAACATTCTAGAACCCACCGTAGGGCTCAAATTTTGAGATCAAGCTTAAGTCCCTAACCTGGCATTTCTTGGGATTCATTTTGAGCTTTCTGAGAAGCTTGGGAAATCAAACGTCTTCTCATCACAAGTTAACCTAGAACTCGCAATCACCTATGCCATATCACCATGGTAGGAACCCATGTTAAGGGGCGATTGAGACTAGCTAACGAGGAAGTGATGGTGACATAGGGAAACTCCTTGCCAACCCTTAACGAGATTAGAACAAAGGGTAACCTTGAAGAGAAAATAGGTCATTGTGTTTCTTGTTAGAAGGCAAGGCCTTTGATGACCGAGTTGCTGACCCGATCGATGGAAATCGACCAGGGTGTGTCCAAACCAAACCTAACTAAGTTGAATAGGAAGTCGAAAGGAACCCCTTTTCTAGCTTGGTAAGACCTAGAGACGAACAATGGATTCAAGAAAAGAAAGCTTGGGAGGCAAAATTTCGAGGATTGGAGAAGGCTAACCAAAAACAAGACCATGTCTTGAGGGCGACCAATGAGAAATATGAGAAAGGGAAATCCCCTTATGATGTAGATAGGGACTATGAGCAATTATGTTTCTTTACATTTTCTCATGAGATAGAGAATGATGAACCACCATCCAAGTCCAATGCTCATAAAATGCCCAAATTATTTTGGAACCAAGGATCATGTAACACATGTACAACACTTCAAGACGTATATGGTCCCTATGATATGAGCCTCACACAGGGAAATAGAGATGCCATTATATTTAAATTGTTCGCTGCCACACTCTGTGAGGGAGCACAAAAGTGGTTCAACAACTTAGCACCTCGCTCCACAACATCCTTATCCCAGTTCACCATGCTAGTTATCACAAACTATACCTGCAACAAGCCCTTGAGAAAAGAATCTCATTACTTCATCTCAATCATTCAGGAGAGGGGTGAATCCACTAAGGAATATATGAAATCGTTTAGGGAGAAAAAGTTAGAAATCTTTAAGTGTCCTAACTCTATTGCTATAGAGGCTTTCAGACTTGGTCGCTTAAAAAATTCTAACTTGTTGGTGGAATTAACCAAAATAGTACCTCGTACTTTAGAGGAAGTATACGGGGAGGCAAGAAAATTTGTCAACCTTGAAAGAGAGTTAGGCCTAGTTGAGGGCCATTGAACCAGTAGGGAGGTTATACTAGAAAAGGAAAAGAGGATGACAAGCCCAAATAGGAAAATCAAAGCAACGAGAGCAACAGAAGCAAACGTTTCACACCAAACAACATGGGAGGTTGACAATGGTCAAGGAATAGGGGACCTTAGGGATGGTCATTCTCTCCTTTTAAAGGGCCACCTTTAATTGTGGATCTAGCTCAGGCTATATTAAGAATGGAAGAGGATCCAAACATCAAATGGCTCCCAAAGATGAAATTCCCGCTCAGAGACACCTTTAAATGGTGTGCTTTCGACAAAGATATGGGTCATAAAATAAAATACTACATATACCTTAAAAAGGAGATAAAGGAGTTGTTAGCTAGGAGATATTTGAAGGACCTAATAAGAGGAAAAAATGAGAGAGGAAGCCAAACAATAGGCTAGAGGCACCAAAGTCGACAAACCCATTGAGCAATGGAAGAGAGCACCATAATGAGCCCAACATCATAACTATACATACCATACATGGAATGGCTTGGGGTCAAGGGGACCTCAAATAACTTATGAAAAAGTTTTGCTAAAAAGCTACTTCAATACCTCCAATGTGTACACCTTAAATAAGGTGAGACCAACTTCAGAAAATTATTTTCAATGAGAAAGATGAGACCTCATCCCATCACGAGGATCCCTTGGTGATCACTTTGAGGATAGGGCCTTGCGATGTCTACCAAATAATGATTGATACAGGGTGCTCGGTGGATCTCCTTTTTTTGTCCACTACCATAGCCCTAGGAGTGAAGGAGTTTGATATTGTTAGAGTGGAACTCCCCTTGGTGGGCTTCAACAGTAGCACCACCTATACAATAGGAATGGTGGTGTTACCAATAATGGCAAAAGAGATGATAATGATGACCAATTTCGTAGTCATTAATGTCCCAACTCACTACAATGCCATCTTGGGCAGGCTATGGATACACAAATAAGGGTGTTTCCTTTCATCTTCCATCAGTTAATCAAATTTCCCACTGACAAGGGCATAGTAAAGATAAGGGGAGACCAAGAGAATGCCAAAAGCTACTATAACACCTCTATGAAAAAGGTCACCCATAAGTAGCAATCATAGAAAGGTCTTATTCAAAGGAGGTCAAGCATAAAAATTCTAGTAAGGTTTGTTATTCTAAATATGATTCAAGATTTGCCAATAAGAGGCAAAGGTGAGAACCTCCCCTTAGAACTAAGTAAGGATCTCATAGGAGAGGTAGAGGAGAAACTCTCATATTTTCTCAAGAAAACTCACACATCTTTGTATGGAATATGGCATATATGCCTGGGATTGACCCAAAAGTAATAACACATAAACTAAATGTCAATTTAAAGGTTATACTTGTTCAACAAACAAAAAGGAAATTTCCGAGGGAAAAGAACGAGGTGATCAAGCATCAAGTTACCTCTCTTAGGAAAGCTGGGGTTATAAGGGACACTATGCCAAAATGGAGCTTTTAAGTTGGTTAATAACCGACTTAAAAGTCGTTTAAAATCGGTTAGGTGAAGAGACTTAATATTTAAAGTTGGTTCAATGCGTGAACTAACTTTAAATTATGTATTTATTTTTACATATTTTACTCATTTTCTGCTATCCTCACACATGTATTCGATCACATAATAGTAGAAAAAATCAAAATCTATTTAAAAGAGGTTTTAAATACTACGTATAATTGAAAAATTAAATATTAATTAATTACTTGAGAATTAAATTTATTACAAAAAAATAATTTATATACAATACACACACACACACATATATATATATATGTATATATAACTTAAATTACAAATAAAATGACATCGCCTCTTTTGTCTTGGATTTTGTGACATTCCCGCTTTATTTCAAGGAAAAGAAGCCTGGTTTGCTTAGATTCACAAGTAATGTCCCATTCATAGTGACCAGGGAACTAGGCAAGAGAGATGGGATGGATTTTGGGTAGAAAATAGGTCCATACAACAATTCATTCCCCTAAATACATGAACACATATCCATCAAACAAGCCTAAATTTCAGAGACATAGAAATAAAGAAATTAAAGCATTATCAAAATTACCATGGTGTTGTCCTATACTATTCAAGATCATTATATTCTTCTCCTTATTATTTTTGTGATGTTATAATTTAAATCGTATGTTCTGCCCATTCTATTCGTAAATCATCAAAAATTTGCATATCATAGCCTGACTTGTTCTAATGAAAGAACTACATGTATTTAAATTCAAAATAAGAATGTAATATGATGCATTCACAAAAAATAACTTATATATGTTAAAATAGTATATTAGTAAAAGAGATTATCACATATTTAATTGAAATGTTGATATTTGAGATGATTTTGCTCATAAATTTCATGACAAAGTAACCACATATGACTCCATCATTTTGTTGCAAAACCTACAAAAAACAAGTGTACATGGTTTTCCATATTCGAACATCTTTGTTATTCAATAGTAAAATTAATTAAATTATTAATATGAACTTGTTTATACTATAACTTTGTCCCATATAAGCTTATGGAATTTTTTAAGGACAATGCCCCTAGTCTTGTTCCACAGCTTTCATGCCCTATCAAAGTTTAGAACATTTAGTTCTTTATTAAATATTATAAAAAACAAAAAAACAAAAATAGCTAACTATAACTCTTACATTTCAATAACTGCTTTTATATCTTTTCTCAATTATATGGAAGCTGAGTCATAGTACCAAACATAATTTCCATATAGATCAAGGATTATCAACATCCAATGATCTTAGCCTTATTCAAACTTGAGTGGCCAAAGGATTATCAACTTCTGATTTTTGTTAAGTGTTAATGCCCTATCACATAATTATTTAGCTTTGATGCTAACATTTTTTCTTGATATTGATTGACAAATGGCGAATCATAGAATATTGCTAAATGTGATAAGTGATTAGCTTGAAGTCGATAATAACATGCTCTATATAAAAGAAATATATATAAATAATTAGATAATATAAATATAATTATATTTTTTACATAAATGAAATTTATTTACTAATTGAGGACTCACCTTGTCCACACTTAAATTATACTTAAATTGATCATTTGAAATTCAAATAACTGCAATATGCACTCGATCGATATATATGTTTGCCAATGTTTAGGCCAGAAATTTCTCTAGGAAGTGACACAGTCCATCCATCCTTTATGCTAGTCTTGCTTGCATAATAGCGACAATTAAATATATTTGAGAGAGTTATATAATGGTTTGTCTTGATTAAATAACATGCACAGTTACTAAATAAAGATATATGATTCTTATATATGTGACCTATAATTGATGAACTTAATAAGCAGTATACAATTTAATTGACATGAGAGTGTAATTAGGTTAATTACTAAATAATATATAGTTTACTTGAGAGATGAATACATGCTAGGTTAGATTCAATTGATCATATAATTGATTGATAATTATATAAGAGGATTTTAATAATTCACATGCTTAGAAAGTTGAGCGATTAATTATTTTTAGATTTTTCATATATCTTCTTAGCTACCAATTATGAGTTAATTAATTATTGTTATTTATTTTTAGTTCTTTTAATTTTTCTTTCTTAAAACATAAAAACACAAAAAAATTAATTTTTACTTTTAAGTTTTAAAATTAGTTTCTAACAATATAATATTCAAATGAAAGATCTTTTTTATCATTATATTACTTGTTGTGATATGTATACTTATGTATTTATTGCGCATAATTCATCTCGATCAAAATCAAATAATACAACTAAAAAAGAAATTTGATAATTACATTGTAGACTTAGAGTATAAGACATGTACACGTGGTAAATTCTAAGCAGTAAAACTCATTTGTGCACATGCAATTGTAGCATGCGATGAAAAGAAACATCATATAGAAGATATGTTTTCAATCTACTATCACACAACTTACTTGAAGTTAGCATATGAAGTGCCTATCTATCCAAGACCAAGAAAGAAAATGTAATATATCAATTATTGTAAGAGATGTGCTAGTGTTGTCACCAATTGTTAAGAAAAGATCAATCATAGAAGATAAGAAAATAAGGAAGAACAAGGAAAACAAAAAAGTCAAGCCTTGGTATTTTAAAGGACTTAAGAAGGAAAGCTAGAAGAGGGAGATGAAGAAAACTACAACTAGAGGTGTCAAATGAGATGTGATGGCCCAGTTTGCTTAAGCTCACCTCATTTTAAGTAAGTTGTAGTTCAACTCAACTCATCTAATTTTTAAATAAATTGAGCTGAGCTCGGGTTTTTTATTTGGGAGTTGAGTTAGGCAACTCATGAGGACCTTGTTTAAATTTTTTATTGAACTCATTTAAATTATTTTAAGCATTTAGATCATGTTTGATAACCATTTTAATTTCTAGTTTCTAATTCTTGAGTTTTAGAATTAAATTTTAAATTGTAAAATATTTTGGGGAAAAAAATAAATTCATACTTTGAATTTGGGAAAGTAGAAATTAAAAATTGATAACCACTTGTTTGATAACTAATTCATGATTTTCAATTTTTATCATTTCAAGTTGAGCTATGCCGGATTAAGCATAACTTTCTATAGAAAATTCCAAATCACAAATCGTAAAATATTTTAGGAACTAAACTTATAAATATTTCTAATAGTATATAAAATAATTCATAATGTTTTATGAGGTATTACAGTTTATTTTTCAAAAATGAGTCAAAAATATTCTACCAAATCTATTAATCATTAATAAAATGAGCATAACTTTCTATAGAAAACTCGAAATTATAAATTGTAAAATTTATTAAAAATTAAACTTCTAGAAATTTATAATGGTATATTAAATGGTTTATAAAATTTTATGAATTAAGACAGTTTATATTTTAAAATAAGTAAAAAATATTCTTCTAAATTCGAAAAATCATTAGTAAAATATTTATAATTTTCTATAGAAAGCTTGATCACAAACTGTAAAATTTCTTAGAAATTAGACTTCTAGAGATTTATATTGATATATAAAATGAATCAAAATATTTTATGAATTAATATAGTTTATATTTTTAAAATATTTAATAGAATAAAAAAATATTTAATAAAATGAGCATAACTTCTCTAAATAACACAAAATTTTAAAATGTAAGATTTATTATCAAATAAATTATTTGATATTTTTAATGATATATGAATTTAATTATAAATTATTGTAAATTAATTCAATTTAAATTTCAGAACTAAGTGAATGATTATCTCTTTAATCTCAGTTATGTTGCTTATGTTTTTTAAGTTACTATTTATCTTAAAATTCTATATTTATTGAAATATTCTAATATAAATTTAACTTAATTTTATCTTTTATTTTATAAAATCAATTGATATTTTTTATTTATTAATTTAACTAATATTGACATTTTGTCAACTTTATAGTAATAATTAATAATTATATTTTAATAAATATTTTTTACTTTCTCTCTTATTTATTCGATTTTTAATTCAACATATTTTTGTCGAATGAGTTAGTGAGTTGCTCATTTATGTTCGTGCGTTAAGTGATCTTGACTTTTTTAGCTCATTAGCACAATTGGCCAATTTTAAATGAGCTAAGCTCGTCTAAGCAACTCGTTTGACATCTCCACTACTACAATTTTGTTAATAAAAGGCATTAGTTAAATTGCAAATTGTAGAACTCTAACGGCAACCCAAGAATAAAATAATAATTTACATATTGATTTACTACAAATTTCAAGTTTTAGCGTAGTATTACTTTTACTTGTGTAATTTTGACAATTTTGACAATTTTGACAATTGAAAATGAAAAAACTTACAAATTTTATACATTAAAATCAAATTTAATTTATTTATAAGAATCTTTTCTAAATTGAATCTCTAAGTAATATTTCATTTATTGTCATAATTTAAATTTTATGAAGAAAACATGTACTACAAACTATAGTTTTAATAATGTTAGATTATTTATGTAATTAATTGTATTATTGTATACAATGTAACATATTACATTAAAGTTGCAATATAATGTATCATGTAACATATTTTTGTAAACATATACTAATATGACAATTAACTATTCAAATAATATAATATGAAATCAAAATTTTACATATATTTGTAACATGTTAAAACATGAACAATTGTATCGTTAATTACAACCAAGGTAATCAAACAATTGTAATAGAATACTTCATCCAAAAAATGTACATAATTTAAAATACAACCATCACTAATCCAATTTACAAATATACAAACTAACGTCTTGTTCTCAAACAAAACAATATTCAAAACCAAAATACAGTGTTTCAAACTAATTAAACATCCATTGTTTGAACATAATCTTAATAGACATGATCTAACATCCCCTCATTACATACAAATTGAACAGAATACATATACCTAATCTTCGAAAAAGTATGTCCAACATCCATATTCGTATGAGAAACTCTACATACTTCAGACACGAAGCATCACTGTCATGACTACAAAATAAAAACAAAGAATAAAATTACATTGGTTTGAATGGAAATGAAATTACAAATTAAAATTATTAACAAAACGATAACTATTTCTAAAAAAAAGATAACTAAAAGCATTATGTATTCTCTTGTTTTAGAACACCTTCAACCACAAAAATAGGTCACAAAGTGTATGGAACAAATTGGTAATTTTTTCCATATCCATAATATCCCAAAAAGTACAATAAAATAGGAATCACAATAGCTATAGTTTTACATTTGTTATTCAATTAGTTATGTCCAATAAATCATAAAAGTTCATGTATTATTTGTTAAAATAAATAACACTATACACCCAATAATTCATGTTGACATTAATTGGTATATACGAAAAATTGAAATAATTCCAATCTAATGGCCAATGTTTAAAAAATATTGGTGATCTTGTTGTAAACTGAACCAAACAATGATTAGTGTATTGATGAATGGACTGTGAATTGCCATAAGTACTAGTAACTAATTTCATATACTCTACCTACGTATATAAAAGAAATATAAAATGTAATTATCAAATAAAGCACTATGTAATATGTTACAACTTATGATAAACATCATGTAACAAGGTACATCACATATGAATACTAACATTATCTATAGAATATGTTACATTTTATGTTACAAAATATGTAATACGTTACATCACATAAACAAATAGTGCAAAGTTTCAAATACAAAGTCTGAACTTACACTAAATGATGTCTCCAAATTACAATAGCTTTTCAATCCAAAAGTTTTAAGATATCTAGTCCTTCAAGCATGAATCTCATACAACACACAATCTAAATGCTATAAAATAATAAATATCAATTACATACAAAATATAAAATTAATTAACAATAGATAAAATGTAATAAAGTTCAAACAATAATAAATTTGTAAAGTATGATACATACAATATTATGAAGCATTCCCCTAACCCTCTTCAAAGGGATAATAAAATCTTCCTTGTTAATAGCCATATCTTGATACTAAATTTTAATAGGAATGCTGATTAAAAGGAAAACAAATGTTAAAATGTATGTAGAAAACATATAAATGCAATAAGAAAGAGCAAGATAAAACACATATGAAGATATCCACCTAAAGCAATCTTTGAAAAACTTTGTCAAATCCTTGGGTAAAGGTTGGTAAGGGTAGGTTGGACACTCAAAGGTTTCATCTCTCACAGGTTTAAAAAAAGAGTCAACTTCAATTTTTATTCTACAATAAATAATAGACACACCCTTCTTATGAGGACAAATATAGAGACTATATCAGCTAGAAACTTCTCTTGAAGGTTTAATTGATCTATTATCCCTCTCTAACACAAAACTAGATATGGATTTGGGAAGTTAAATGGAAGGTTCAAACCTTATCTTGGAACTAGAATGATACAATTGAGCAAATTTATCCAATTGATCAAATGTATCACTATCAAACTTTGGATCACTCGAAGGTAAGCATGAAGTCTTTAAAACAACAAAAATTCTAATTCTAGGCCAAGATCAAAATAAAGTATGTCTCCATCATCCATATGACACGACCTACCAACAAAGTCACACTTTGTAGGCAAAACAAGTATATTATTAACATTCGTTGGAAACTTATGTGATTTAGACATATATTGTGACTATAAATAACAAAGTAAAAAAAATCAACAAAACAACAACAAATGTAAGTTTTGCAAATACTTATCACATAATTGTAATTGATTACATATACTGCAATGACCATAAGTTCATATTGTATATCTAATACAAACACACAAATAAATAATACAAATAAAAAAATATTATGGTATGACATGGATTCTAAATGAAACAATATTATAATTATGGAAACTATAAAGAAAAGAAAAAGTACGAAAAGCTTAAAAAATGTAGATGAAAAATCCAAAACAACCAAACTGTCTAACTTCAATCCTTTCTTGTCAATCTCTTTCAAAAGTTTACCCTAGGTGCGCTCTTGATCTCTCTTTTTCCTTGTAGCATTTATGTGTCTTTAATGAGTCTTTATGATATTGTATTTTCAAGCTTGATTTAATTAGGATTAAATTATGTTGATCAAATTGTTTGGATTAGAATTTAGTGATAAAAATCATTAAGTTTGTATGCTGATTGGATTGCTTGATCGATCGAGACCCCTTCTTGATTTTACGATTTTCAACCTGAGAGCACTTGAACGAAGCTTGATTGATCCATGATAAATCAACCTATATCTTGATTGATTGATACCTGATGAGTAGAACCAACATCGGATTAGTAATATCGATCTTGCAAATACTTTGGTTTTATATTTGTAAAACTCTCGCAAGTGCACGAATTATTTTATAAAAATGATAAGTATACTTCCAAGGTCGATCTAAGGAAGCAATATATGTGGTTTTTAATTTATTATTCAAAATCTTGAAAATGAAATTAAATCCTAAATATCCTATCACGATATTTTGGTTTGTGTTTCCTAATCTAATAACATAAAATAAACATAGATATGGATTCAATAAACATTATTACTTTGGTGGGGTTAGATATTCATTGCTAATTAAATAAATCAATTAACACGTATGGGTGGGGTCGATAATTAAATTAATTCTTTTTTACTAAGAGATTGAAAAAGAACCATTTAAATGCCTACTTTGGGGGGTGAGATAGTTTAAACTTTATTTAAGGTGTCCAAATTAAACCTAATAATTTAATTATTCGAGTATTAACTTTCAAGTTTTAAAAACATTACTAAAAATATGTTGTTAATACATTTTCGAATAATAGTTCTTATAAAAACTTTTGAAATAGAGCTTCACTCTAACTACCGAGGGATTGTACCAGAAAATAAAAGAGCACTACTCTAAATGAGACCAAATAGTTAACCTTAAAATCTAATTTTCTGATTTAAGTTTGTAATATATTTCTCTCTAACATTCGTAATATAAATCTTGAATAAAAACAAAATCAATTTATTTTATAGAAATGTTTTACCTATTTAATATTTTGCAAACATAACAACATTATTATTATATCATATTTACAATCAGTCAGCCATGTTAAATTTAATCACAGAAAAATTAAATATAACATATAAGAATAAAACATAAAAATAACTGTAAAGAGTTCATTTTAAAATTATACCTTAAAAGAATCCTTACAGAACCTTGATGTTAATTCCTTGCTGAAAAATCTTCAAATGGATTTGCATTTCCATTTATTGAATCAAAAGCTAGAAATTTACAAAAAAAAACATAGCTAGTTCTTCTCAAAAAGAGAAGAACTTTAAAACTAAAAACTAAAGAAAATTTCTAGAGAGATAAGGTTAGAGAGAGGAAATTGCTTCTTAAGGTGTGTTTTTTAAAATGGGGGAGAATGGCTTTTTATAGGTGTGGAAAACGCTAAAAAAGTGAGAAAATATCTTAAAAATGATGATATATGCATATTAGACAGGTTGGATGCGAGTGGGGCACCGATGCGTGCAACTGGATGGGATTTGCAGTCGAAGATGCTCTGATGCACATGGGATTCTCGGTGTGGCTGTGTGTTGATGCATATAGGAATCCTGGGTGATGCATACTCGGTTGAGGGAAGTTTTGTCCATTTTTCCATTTGTTTTTTACTTTTCTTCATTTCTTTCTGAACATATTTGTGATGTATTGTCTCTAGTATTATTCTTCAAGTTTTTAAATTATTTTTGAAGAGAAAATACTTGAAAAACAATAAAAAATACTAGTGATTCCGAAAAGATAAATTTATATAAAAATATGATAAAATCATATAAATATAAATCTTTTTAATCAATTAAAGTACATTGAATCATGGTAATTTTAATGCTTTTTAAACACTCATCAATACCCATTTGGATTGATCTATTAACCTTTATTGTTCTTTTCTTGTACCCTCAATCAATCTCAATTGATTGAGTCCCTTGTTTAAGCTTTTAACACATTATTTTGTCTCATTTTGCTCAATTTAACCCTAAACACTTGTAGAACACAAAATAAATACATTAAATGCATAGAAAATACTAATTCATCATAAATATATGAGAATTGATGTATAAATATATGTATAAAAATATATCGATCAAACTCCTTGACACCAACTATTTGCTAGTCCTCAAGTAAAGATAAAATAAAAAAATTTTACGGACATTACCTTAGGTGCTTAGCAACACTATGATCTCAAAATTTAATGTCCATTTGGTATAATCTTTAGTCTTTCTTTAGTTATAGCTCCCTTATAATAACTTGGCTGAAATCATGTCTGCAATGCCCCATCCCTTACATAGAACTAAAATTATTGTTAAGAGTACATTTTATGTAATTACAAATGTATTCTCAATATTATTGTAATATCATTTTATTATTTATTTAATTAATTATTTTTTAAGCACGAGGTCTCATACCCTTAGTCCTAAGAGGCACATGTCCTTTTGACTAATCCAAAAGAAAAAAAGGTTACTCAACTATTCTTAGTAAGACTCGTACCTTTAGTCCTAAGAGGCACATGCCATGTAATGTATGATGCGTACAAAGCTAGAGGGCAAATTTCTTACTCATATTTGGTTTTAGTTATTTAAGTAGGTGACACCAATCCTAACTCTAACAATGGAATTTGTCTCCTTTTCTATTAATATATTTTAAGGCTTCATTTGAAGCTAAGAGAGAAGAAAATGTTAGAGCTTCTTTGATATGCTCGTGGAGAAGGAAAGAAAAAAATGTATTCATGAAGAAAACTTCAATCCTTTAAACAAAGTGCTAAACTTTGGAAAACTATTTTAAGAAAATTGAAAAGGAAACCGGAAAACTTCCATCATGAATTATAAATTAATTTATATTTGATTTAAGGGTTATAGATGTTTATTTTTAGAGAAATTTTATAGTTTTTCAATTCGAGTTCTTATTTTTTATACATATTTTACTCTTTTTCTACTATAATAAGAACATGTATTCGATCACATAATAGCAGAAAAAAACCAAAATATGTTTAACAAAGTTTAAATAATACAAATAATTGAAAACTTAAATATAATTAATTATTTGAGAAATAAATTTATTACAAAAAATAATTTATATACAATACATATATATACACACACACACACACATATATATATATAACTTAAATTACAAATAAAATGATGTCTCTTTTTGTCATGAATTTTGTGATATTTCCATTTTATTTCAAGGAAAAGAAGTTTGGTTTGCTTAGAATCTCCATCATAGCCACCAGAAAACTAGGCAAGAGAGATGAGATGGTGTTTGGCCAAAAAACAGCTAGTCCATATAACAATTCATTCTTTTAAATACATGAGCACATAAATATCCATCAAACAAACATCTCAAACTTTAGAGACACAAGAATAGAGAAATTAAAATATTATAAAAATTACCATGTTGTTTTCCTATATTATTCAAGATCATCATATTCTTCTTTTGATTCTTCTTATGATGTTATAATTTGAACCAGGTGTTCTGTCCATTCTTCTTGTAAATCATCAAAAAATTGCATATCTGACTTGTTCCAACCAAAGAACTATATGTAATTAAATTCAAAATAAGAATGTAGTATCACAAATTCACAAAAAATAACTTATATATGTTAAAAGATTAGTAAAAGAGATTACCACATCGACATTTGAGTGATATATAATAATAACCACATCCTTTCAAAATCATATTAGCACTATATTAATATGGAATGAAGCTGGTATTTTTAATGCTATAATGAGCTCTAAATATGAAGTCAAGTGTAACTCCAATTTGTTACTTGGGTTGGTTGAGTTTTGGTGCCCATATACTAATACTTTTGTATTTCCTTGGGGTGAACCAACAATTACTCTTGAAGATATGATGATTCTTGGTGGTTTTCTTGTACTTGGTTGGCCAGTGACTACCATGATGTTGTCATACCAGGGAACTAGGCAAGAGATATGAGATGAAGTTTGGGCAAAAAACAGGTCCATATAACAATTCATTCCCCTAAATACATGAGCACACATAAACATCCATCAAACAAGCTATCCAAACTTCATATACAATAATAGAAAAATTAGAGCATTATAAAAATTACCATAATATTGTCATATGTTATTTAAGATCATCAGATTCTTCTCCTGATTCTTCTTGTGTGATATAATTTGAACCATGTGTTCAGTCCATTCCTCTCCTAAATCATCAAAAATTTGCGGGTCATAGCCTGCCTTGTTCCAACCAAAGAACTACATGTATTTAAATTCAAAATAAGAATGTAATTTCATGAATTCACAAAAAAATAATTCATATATGTTACAAATGTATATTGGTAAAAGAGATTACTACATCTTTAATTGGAATGTTGTTATTTGTGATGATTTTGCTTATATACTTCATGACATAGTCACCACACATAACTCCATCATTTTGTTGTGGAACTGATGAGTAGAACTAGTATCGCCGATCCTGCCAATACTTTGGTTTTATATTTATAAAACTCTCGCAAGTGCATGAATCATTTCGTAGAAAATGATAAGTATACTCCCAACGTCGATCTAAGGAAGGAATATATATGATTTTTAATTTATTATTCAAACTTTTAAAAATAAAATTAAATCCTAAACATCCTATCACGATATTTGGGTTTTTATGTTTCTAATCTAAGAACATAAAAATAAACATAGATATGGATTCAATAAACATTTATGAAATTTTATCATTTATAATAGTGGAGTATTTATGGATATAATAACTAAGTTAATTATGCTTGCTCATATTATTTAGGTTATTAAAGATATAAATTGATATTTATTGATTCTCCCTTTTTTATATGAATACCACCTTTGGTGGGGTTAGAAATTCTTTGTTAACTAAACAAATCAATTAACACCTATGGGTGGGATTGATAACTAATTTGGTTAATTAAATTAATTCCTTTTTCTAAAAGACTGAAAATGAACCATTTAAATGTCACCTTTGGTGGGGTTAGACACTTTAAACTTTATTCAAGGTGTCCAAATTAAACCTAAGAATTTAATTATCCGAGTACTAACTTTCAAGTTTTAAAACTACTACTGAAAACATGTTGTTAATACATTTTCAATTAATAATTCTTATAAATGTTTTTGAAATAGAGCTTCACTTTAACTACTGGGCGATTGTACCAACAAATAAAAGAGCACTACTCTAAATCAGACCGGATAACTAAACCTTAAAATCTAATTTTCAGATTTAAGTTTGTAATGAAAAATAATATATTTCTCTTTAACATTATTAATATAAAATCTTGAATAAAAACAAAATCAATTCATTTTAGAGATTTTTACCTAAATAATGTTTCGCAAGTATAACAACGTTATTATTATATCATGTTTACAAACAGCCAGCAAAGTTAAATTTAATCACAGACAAATTAAATATAACATGTAAGAATAAAACATAAAAAATAACTGTAAAGAAAATAAAATCCTTACAGTACTTTGATGTTATTCCTGTTGCTGGAAAACCTCCAAACGAAATTTTACACTTCCATTTATTGAATCAAAAAGCAAATAAATTATAAAAACATAATTAGTTCTTCTCAAAAAGAGAAAAAACTCTAAAACTAAGAAAAACTAAAAACTAAGAAACAACTAAGAAATGAGAGAAAGAAAGAGAAGAGAAGATGGGTTTTTAGGTGTGGTATGAAGGGAAGAGAATGGGGGTATTTATAGGTGAGGAGAGGAAGAAAAAATGGGTGAAAAAAATGATAAAGATGGGTAGCAGCTCGCGTAGATGGGGCGTAGGCGCGTGCAGAATAGATCAGGGAATGCGGAATGGAGAGCAGACCCCACGGAATGGAGAACAGGTGCGCGCGTTACTGGGCAGGTTGTGCGAGTTAACCGGCTCGGCTGAACGACATGATTTCCTCTTTTTTGACATTTTTGACCCATTTTGTCCAATTTTTCCATATTTGTTTACTTTTCCTCATTTATTTTATGAATATATTTGTAATGTATTGCCTCCAGTATTCCTCTTTGTGTCTTTAAGTTACGTTTTTAAGCAAAAATACTTGAAAAACAATAAAAATACCCGTGATTCCGAAAAGACAAATATATATAAATATATGATAAAATGATAAACACATATATATTTTTAATCAATTAATGTGTATAAAATCATGGTAATTTTAGTGCTTTTTGAGCACTCATCAAAAACCTACAAAAAGCAAGTGTACATGATTTTTCATATTCAAACATTTTTATTATTCAATAGTAAAATTAATAAAATTATTAATATTCACTTGTATATATCATAACTTTGTCCCATATAAGCTTATGAGCATTTTTAAGGGCAATACCCCTGCTCTTGTTCCATAGCTTCTATGCCCTATCAAAGTTTAAAACGTTTAGATTTTTATTAAATATTACAAAGGACAATAGAAGAAAAAATAGCTATCTATAACTCTTAAATTTCAACAACTACTTTTGTATCTTTACTCAATTCTATGAAAGTTGAGTCACAGTACCAAACATGATTTCCATATAGATAAAGGATTACTAACATCCAATGATCTCGGCCTTGTTTGAACTTTAGTGACGAAGGGATTATCAACTTTTGATTTCTGCTAAGTGTTAATGCCTCATCATATAATTGTTTAGCTCTAATATTAACATCCTTCTCTTGATATTGATTGACAAATGAAGAATCATAGGACATTGCTAAATGTGATGAGTTATTATGTTGAAATGGATAATAACATTCCCTATATAAAAGAAATATATATAAATAATTAGATAATATAAATATACACATATATGTTCTACATAAATGATAATTATCAACTATTGATTGAGGACTCACCTTGTCCACACTTGAATTATATTTAAATTGATCATTTGATATTCAAATAGCTGTAATATACACTCGATCGATATATATATTTGACCGATGTCTACACCAAAAATTTCTATAGGAAGTGGCACAGTCCAACCATCATTTATGCTAGATGCCCTCGCAATAATAGTCATCAAAGCGCTAAGATTTCTACTAAAGTTTAAAGCATAATCATAACTATACTTTTCCTATGGCTTCTTCTTGAATGACTTAGTGCGCGATGATTGGCCACTAGACATAGATTTACCACGAGATACTTGCTTTGTATCTCTTAAATGTGCCACACTTACTAATTCTGGTATAATAGACTAAAGAAGAAGTATTATGTATGTTAGTAACAATAAAAGAATAATAATATAATAGTAGTAAAAAAGTGTTATCTTAAGTAAAAAAATAGTACCACGTCAAAATTTATCACAACTTGACTCGACAACCAAGCCACATATTGTCCAACTGCCTGTTGGACTATGGTAACATCAGAAGGTGCAGGTAATGGACAATCATGGAGCAATAATTGATCAATTACTATTCGCCAATAATTTGATAAATATTAATACTATTCACCAATAGTAACAAAGTTCATTGATGAAGGATGTTTCAACGAACATTTCATATTCTGTAAACAAGTAAGTGTTAAAAATAATAAAATAAAATATATAATAAAAAATAAAAATAAAAGACTATCTACATAAACATTAAATCTTATCATAGATGATTCATCAAATAGAGGAGGACTCCCATGTGGGGTAGTGATAATTGTATATTATACAGTTATTTTGTCCATTTTATTAATTATAATTGCTATGTTCTTAATATTTTTAGTTAATTTTAATATATTAAAATAATATTTACTGTTAGTTTTCTAAGGAATATATTTTTAAGGAAAATTAAAGAATTTGAATTAAAAAAGGACTTAATTGCAAATAATAAAAGCTGAAAATATAATTTAAATTAAAAGAGGGCTTAATTGAAAATATCAAAAGTTTAAAAGTGATATCTAGGTGGTAACATCTAAATGAATCAACTAAAAGTTGGAAGAGATAACCTCCACTACTTAAAAGTAGACAAATACCCATTTTGGATTCCTTAACTCCACTTACCTTAAATTAATCTTATCCAGGACATATCTTTAACACATGGGATAGATTTCACATGCTTACAACATCTTTATTTTATTTAAATTATGTTAATTTTTCCTTGTAATGAGCTTACTCTATCTATATAAGATCTAAACCACTCAAGTAGTGATCATCAAAAAATTTATCTAGTTTTCTCTCTAGTGTTTCTCTCTTCTTTTTGTAATATAAGTGTGCCCTTTTGTAATATATCTTTTAATCATAATAAAATCATCCTTTAGTTTTTTGACTTCTCTTATGTCCATATTTCCTAATAGATCCTAGGTCCATTTCGTATAAGAGCCTAACTAGGAAAAGATTAAGTAATAGAAGTAATAGAGAGAAAATTCCACTAATTTATATCATTTTCTTGGCAAATTTAGAGAACGAAGGATTATTTTTACCTTTTTCAAACTTTAGTGGTCAAGGGATAATCAAATTTTGATTTCTCTAAAGTGTTAAGGCTTTATCACATAATTGTTTCACTTTTATGCTAGCATCATGCTCTTGATATTGATTCGCATATGATGAATCATCAAACATTGTTAAATATGATAGGTGATTATCTTCAAGATGATAATAACATACCATATATAAAAGAAATTTATATAATTAATTAGATAATATAAATATAATTATATGCTCTACTTACATTAAATCTATTTACTAATTGAGGACTCACATTGTCTACACTTGAATTATACTTAAGTTGATCATTTGAATCTCAAATAATTGCAGTATGCACTTGATTAATGTATAATATTTTCCAATGTTTACTCCAGATACTTCTTTAAGAAGTGGTCTAGTTCATCCATCATTCATATTATTTTTGCTTGAAACAATCGTTATCAAAGAGCCAAGATTTTTACTAAATTTATAACATACTCAAAATTATACTTTTTCCATGGATTCTTCTTGAATGACTTGGTGCGTTTTGATTTTTCACTAGATACAAATTTGTCCCAAGATACTTCTTTTGCAACTCTTAAATTTTTGACACTTAGCAACTTCGATATAATAAACTAAACAAGAGCTATTATATTAGTAACAATTAAAGTAGAATAATAAAATACTAGTAAAAAAGTTTTATCTTAAGTAAAAATAAATAATACTATGTCAAAATTTAGCACAATTTGATTTGACGACCAAGTCATATAATGTCCACTAATTCTTAAATTGTGGTAGAATTAGAGGGCACTGGTAGTGGAAAATGACAGAACAATGATCGATCAATTACTATTTGCCAATGATTTGATAAATATTGATTATGAATCTTTCAATCATTGCTCAATTATTGTATTGTTTCAATAGTAATATAGTTTGTAAATGATAGATTTTTCAACAAACATTTCTTATTCTTAAACATTTAAGCATTATATACAATAAATAAAATATATAATAAAAAGTAAAAATAATATTCATTTTATATATGCCTTAAAACACTCTGGCATAAAAATGATTAAGCCACAAACTCATTACCTTTGTTAGGAAGTAGGTAGAATGCTCTAGCATAAGGATGAATAAAAAAATTGATTACCTTAGTCAAGAATTAGGTTAAACACTTGAGGAAAAGCTTGGTCCTAAGAAGTAGGTATCACCAGCTCCAATAACCAAGCTAGTCTAAGATTTAAACCACAATCTGATCACCTTGGTCAGAGACCAGGTATAATGCTTTGGCATAAAGATGATTAAAACACAACCTGATCACTTAGCCAAGAACCAAGTAGAACACTTGAGCAAAAGTTTGGTCCTAGAAAGATAATATCACTAGCTCTAGTAACCAAACTAGACAAAGGTTTAAGCCACGAGTTAATCACCTCGCTCAAAAACTAGATAGAATGTTATGGAACAAAGATGATTAAAACCAAATTGATCACCTCAATTAGGAATTAGGTAGAATGCTAGGGTAAAAACTTAGGCCTAGAAAGCTAGTATCAACGACTCTAATAACCAAGCTAGGTCAAGGTTTAAGCCACGAGCTGATCACCTCAATTAGGAACTAGGTAGAATGCTATGGTATAAAAACAATTAAAACATGAGATGAGCACCTCGATCAAGAACTAAGTAGAACACTCGAGTAAAAGCATAATCATAGGAAGTTGGTATCACTAATTCCAGTAACCAAGCTAGGATAAGGATTAAGCCATAAGCTGATCACTTCGATCAAGAACTAGGATGAACATTCTTGAACAAAGATGATTAAAACATGAGCTGATAACCTCAGTCAGTAACTGGTATAGTGCTCGGGAAAAAAACTTAGTCCTAGGAAGTTGGCATCACCAGCTTTAGTAACCAAGCTAGGCCAAGGTTTAAAACATAAGCTGATCATCTCGGTCAGGAACCATGTAGAATGCTCAAGCATCAAAAGAGGATAAAGCCATGAGTTGATTACCTCAGTTAAGAACTAGGTAGAATGCTCAGGTGTACAGTGTTTCTTATTTCATTCTAATTATAAATCAAATATTGTAATACTAATTTTTTCTTTAATTTTAGTCCTTAAATCAAACAAAATTGTTTCATTTTTATTATATTTCATTACATTCTCGTTACCGTTATGGTTTTGTTCTCTCAACCAAATGTATATTGTAAAAAAAAATACGGGTTTAAGTTAACCCAGTTGTAAAATTAATTGAGTTTATCCTTTGTCACCGTTTTTGGAAAGAAGATTGAGAGTTATAGAATTCTGTATTCCGTTTGAGTAACAACAATATATGTTGACTGATATTTGCATAAAATTGAGATGATTCTCTCATTATCTTTATATATATATTTTTTGAAGCCGAAAGACAGTAACAAAAATATGAGGGTCCATTTTCCTCTTTGCTGTCTCTCTGAGTCAGTCTCTTTTAATTCCCGTTCACCATCTCTGCCATTTCTCAGCTTTGAATCTTTCATATCCCTCCCACTAACCAAACAAACTAACACAAACACCTTCTCTGCTACGCATTAAATGCAGGCGACTATTCACTCTTTACCTCCTTGCATATTGGTACCCAACATTTTCATTGAATCTTTATGATTTTGTTTTTCTAATCTTATTTTGTCGAATTGTTTTATCTGTGTTTTGAGAATTTCGAATTAATTGTTGTCAACTACAGTAATGGCTAGTCTTTCCAAAATATCTCTACAACATCTTGTACCTTTTTTATGGGGTTTTTGTGAGTTTTTAAGAGCTGGGTAAAAAGGTTTTTGAATTTGTTCAGAGAACGGTGTCGTTTTATAGGAATTGAGTGGAAGGGTTGTTTGAAAATGGAAACAAGGATGAAGAAGTACAGGCAAGTAAGTCCAGAAAGAGCAAAAGTGTGGACCGAGAAGTCGCCAAAGTATCACCAGTTTCGGGAAGTGCCTGTAATTTACTACCTTTGTAAGAATCGACAGCTGGAGCATCCCCATTTCATGGAGATCCCCATTTTCTCTCCAGACGGTCTCTACCTCAGAGGTGTTATTTGCAATTCAAATTCTTCTTATTGGAATTTTATTTTTTATTTATTTATTTTTATAAATTGCATTATTCTTTATTTTAATAATATTTGGCATGGCAATTCAGATTCTTTTTTTTTTAATTGCAGATGTGATTCAGAGGCTTAATGTTTTGAGAGGAAGAGGCATGGCTTCCATGTACTCATGGTCATCTAAAAGGCATATTTTCTTTCATTTTCACTTGATTTTTGGACAAGATTTCTTTTTTTAGAAAATATTTTGAATATGATTATGGGAATTGTGGATAAAGTATTTTGGTTGGTTGTTAATTGCTTCAGAATCTATAAGAATGGGTTTGTGTGGCATGATCTCAGTGAAGATGATCTAATTCACCCTGCCCATGGTAATGAGTACATTCTTAAAGGTTCTGAGCTCTTTGAAGAATCTAGTTCAGGTAGAATTGGATTTCTGTTGTTTTGTTCTTCTTTTTATCTATTTTATTTGTGGGCTAATACTATTATGTTATCCTAAGAAAAAAAATGTTTTCTTGAATTTCAATCTTCTCATTAGTCATTCATGACTCTGTTAGTATTTCTTTGTCGTCAGTTTAGTCTATAATTGAACCATAGTTATAGATTGGAATGTAGCTCAAAATGTTATGGAGTTAGAACATATATATGACAAATGAATTCCGTGTTTCCAGATCGGTTGAGCCCTGTGGTGAATGTCAAACTGCAGAACTTAAAACATTTACGGGAGCCTCCAACTTCTAGAAGCCAAGATGACCCTTCTTCGTCCTCAAGTCTGAATGAAAAGGAAAGAAAACATTATCCAGAAGATCCCTCTCTTCCGGATGAACAACCAAGCTCGTCTGGGGTATCCCCTGACTCTTGTGTAGGGAAGAGTTCTCCCTGGGTTGGTCCTCTGAGCTTGACTGAATATAAAATTTACAAAAGTGAGGGTTTAGTGGATGCCTCCACACAAACTGAAGAGGATGTCAGTAGACCAAAAACCGAAGAAACTTGCGTAAGAGGTGTTTCAACTGATGATGGATCATTGGAACCAGACTGCAGTGACAACTTTGAAAATAGGTTAACTAGTGGCAAAGAACACTGTGAGATATTGAATGATTCAGTTTCCCCTCCTCCCTACTCTAGCCTCTCGTTGACTGTTGCAAAGACTGAAACTTTAGAAACTCTAATCAGGGCAGATGTTAGCAAGATTAACAGTTTTAGGATTCTTGAAGGTGGAGATATACGAATGCCAACTAATGCAAGCCTTAAGGCAACAAATCTTTTAATGCAATTGATATCTTGTGGGTCTATATCTGTAAAGGATCATAATTTTGGTTTTGTTCCTACTTATAAACCTTTATTCTCTACGTCAATGACACTGGGACAACTTGACTGTCAGACTGAAAATTCAAAGTTAATGGGTTTGAGATTGGAGGACAAAGAATATTTTAATGGAAGCTTAGCTGAGATTAAAATGCTCAGAGGAAATGGAGACACTGCTCTGAAGCGTTCATCTTCCTGTAATGCAGACAGGTTTGCTTGGTCTCATATCATTTTAATTTTTCAATGCATCTGAAACATTTTTTTTGTTTAAGCTATAAAGCTTTTGTCATTCAGCAAATAAATAATATATGTTACGTGTTAAAATTCCTAGCGCAAAAGATTTTAGCTTAAAGTAGATAATTTTTAATTGCATCATAAAATGTCATTCTAAACCGTGCAAATTTAAGTGATCTGAGCATAGGAACAAGTTCAACAGATATTTAACTTGATGATCAGTTTCAAATTTGAAGTATTCTACATAGTGTAAGTTATAGTCATGTCCACAGTCTACCAGGGTCTTATACTTTTATAGACTTGTCTATTTGATTCCAAAGTTATTGAACTAGATTCCCTAAAACTTGATCATTTTTCAAAATTGCATGTATCTGAAAGTATAAGTTTACAGCTATTGATTGAGCTTGTTCAGCTTGAAAGTTCTTTTTGTTGTTAGCTTCTTCGCCTGTGCTGCAGAATGAAGCTGGATTTGTTATGTGCATTGTTTGATCAAGATATTATTCGGGGTGGTTAAGATGTGAACATCAATGTCAAGTTGTTTAAAGAAGTTTAGGACATGAATTGATATTGATTCAAAATTTTGATACTACCATACAAAAATTATAGTTGTGTTTTCAAGTGGCAACTGTTCTATTCAATGCTATTGCATTTGTTTATTGTTTCTTATGCTAGATATATGATCTGCAGGACTTTTAAGAAATCAGATTTTATTGAGGAGAAAGAGGAGGCGACTTCAGGACGCTCCAAATGTATCCTAGGATCTATCAAGGCTTCCCTGACAAAGCAAACTCGAAGTGAATCCATAAGATCACTTTCTGACAAACCAAGAAATTCTTCTGATGGAGCTGACTGCTCAAAATCCATTGCCTCATGCACATCTAACGGGGCAATAAAAAGGATCACAGAACTGTCATCAGTTAAACAGCAATCAAATAATCTGAATTCTTTTAAAGAAGAGGAGCAAGCGATCAAAATTGAAGAAAGTTGAGGATTGACTTTATTTTTTATATTAAATGTAGTGGTGTCCAATGAGCAACACAACTCACCTAGCTCATTTAACATGATGCTTTGTTAAAATAATTACTATAATACCATTATTAAAAAACACACTTAAAATATAGTATTTTTTATTGTTTTACAAAAAATATAATAAAAGATAATATTTATACTAACCATTTTGCTCTTAGAGAGAGTATTTGAGTTGCTCATTGAAATTCTTTTAAAAGTAGTTTTGAGGTAAAATTAGCTCACTTAAAATTTAGAAGAGTTGAGCTAAGCTTAAGTGCCAAATGGATTAATGCTCATTTGGCACCTCTAATTAGACGCATATTGCTCTCATGATATAAGAGGTTGTCTTGTAATATTAGTTGACGTGTCTGTTTGGTTTTCCTTTACAGGCTTGCTTCAGGAGCTAGGGTTATAATTCAGTCAAAAGGACCTTGGGAATCTCCGAAACCATCTTGGACGTAAGAAGCATTAGTTACCCTTTCACCCTTTTAAAAGCTAAATCTGTATGATATTGGTTTCTATGCTTCTTTTCAATTTAGAACAATGAAAAGGTTGTTCGTGGGGTCCGTGTGATTATTTTTGTAATCTGGAAAGTGAAAAGAAAGGAGCAAATAACTTATTTGTAGGAGGGGGTCAATTCATAGAGCTAGAGTTGGATGTTTGGTCTGGCTTTTGAAACAAAACAGGGCTGTATCTATCTTTCTTTGTTAAAGTTATTTGCTCCACTCTTGTAATTCTGAGCACTTTTTTTTAGAGGAAAGAGCGCCAAATGCTTCAAAAGACTTTTGCAATGCGATCTTCTTTACCATCACATGTTCAATGTATTTTAAAAGTTATTTCTTTATTCTACTATTGTAGCTTTTAAAGTGGGGCTTCACAATTTTTTAATTTCTGTTTATTGGTTTTGCTCTTTAAATTTTACCAAAAGTCTCAAAATTCTTAAATCATAGGATTTAATATTGAAACTTTTAAAACTTTGCACAAATTTAACTCGAATAATAAAATATGTATTTGTGATTTAAAATTTTGGAATTTACGTGTAAAGTTTTAAAAGTTTAGAAATTTATGTGTAAAGTTTTAAAATTTAGATAATTAAATCATACGTTTTAAAATTTTAAAAAAATTTAATTAAAATTTATACATTAATGATATAATTTAGCCAAGAAAATAATAATTTAATTTTGATTATTTACGACAAAAAACATTCATCATATACACCTCTTAGGATTTCATCCCCTGCCAAATTAAATTGATTTAGGTGTGGTTTGAAATTGTCAATGGTAAAGAGCTTATTTATAAAAATAAAAATGTAAATAGATTTTTTTACTATTCAATTCTAAAGTTATTGGAAAAATATTACGAATTTTGATTTGTTAATTTTATATTATTAAATTTTATAAATGTTATAAAAATATTATTAATTTTATATTATTAAATTTTATAAATGTTATAAAAATATTATTAATTTTATATTATTAAATTTTATAAATGTTATAAAAATATTATTAATTTTATATTATTAAACTTTATAAACATAACATAAATATTATTGATGAAGTGATTGATATTGATGGTATTTTTATAACATTTTATAAAGTTTAATGATATGAAAGTAAAAAAAATATTAATATTTTCATAATAATTAAAAATTTAATGATATGAAAGCAATAAATCAAAATTTAATAATATTTTTATAATAATTTCAAAAATTTGGTGATAGAAATTTTTTTTTAATGATAAATCTATCCCTAAACCATTTCAATTTTGAAAGAAAATAGAATAAGTATTAGGGACCCCGGACCCTCCTATAATCATAGGATTCTATTGAACCTTGTAAATTAGTAGAGGGGCTTGGACCCGATCTATGTTATTTGACCATCGATTCAAAAGCAATAATTTATTTTTGGGACCAAATTTAAACTTACGTCGACTCATGCTCACCAATAACGACGCAAAAAAGGAATGTTACAATTTCAATATATTAATAGATAATTTCGGTTTAGATTTCACTCGAGAACTAACAAAGATTAAATGTATATGAATTTGATAGGTTTTAAGTTGGATAGTATTTATTTATCAATATCATCACATTTAAAAGATAATAAATCAGTTTTCACACAAATTTTACATAGTAATTTGAGAGTCAAAAGCGAGACTATGGAAGAGAAGAGAAGAAGTATTTACATAGAAGTCGTTTGTTATTATTGGCTGCTAAAATTCTCTTTCCTTCGCTTTTTCTTTCCATTTTCTTGTAATTTTTATTCGTGAAATTTATATTATCTTTGTTGAATGTCATGGATAGTTAATTTTATTACTGTGAACAAAAACTAACCCTGAACTATATTTTTATTATAGTGGATTCTATGAGTTAGTTTATTTTACAGCTGTTGTCTCGAAAGTATAATTTATTGATTGAATATCAAAGTTATTTTCTTGAATGGTTAAGAGCACAATTAGTTAATTAGGAAAGCAGGCCTAGTGTAACGGATCGTGTTAAGTGTCGCACGATTGCTACTTGAAATTTAAGGTCGTGACATTTAGTATCAGAACTTTAGGTCAAAGCATTATTATCCTTGGCATAATGAAGAACAGTGCCCCAGCTACACCAAGTATGGATGTTCCACCAATGGAACGTGGGCGTGAGGAAGTTCGGAAACCACTAAAGGAGTCTCGAGCCAAGTCGAAAGACATGATTTCTAGCTTAGAAGCAAGTGTTGGGAGTGTACAGGACAGCTTAGGAGAGATGTTCGATTGGGTGGATAACTTGGAGGAATGTTACAACGGATTGGAGATCGAGGATGTGGAGATCTATACAGTAGTCAAGATGTCCCTTAACGAGCTAGATGGTGGGTTAAGGCAAGAGATCGATGGGTTGAAGGCTGAACTTGCCAAGGAATGAGATCTTGTCCAAAGAGAAATTGCTAATGTGTTGCTTAGAGTTGAGGATATGGATGGTGACCTAGCTCTTTGTAAGCGGGCTATGGCTGCGGGAACTAGTACAACCACCATTATTGAGGCCAAGAAGGTGGATGTTCCCAAGCCAAAGACCTTCATTCGTGCTAGGAATGTTAGGGAAGTTGAGAACTTCCTATGGGGGCTTGAACAATATTTTGAGGCTACTAGCATAACGGACCATGCTAGCAAGATCTAAACTGTTGACATGTACCTGTCTAACACTGCTATGCTATGGTGGAGACGGAGGCATGGTGATGTGCAACGAGGGGTATGCACAATTGAAACCTTTGATGATTTCAAAAAGGAGTTCAAAATACAATTCTTCCCTGTAAATGCTGAAGAAGAGGCAAGGGGTCGATTGCGACGGTTAAAGTAGATAAGTAGCATAAGAGACTATGTGAAGGAATTCACAACCTTGCTGCTAGAAGTCCCTCACATATCAGACAATGATGCCTTATTCTTGTTCATGGATGGTGTCCAATCGTGAGCTAATCTTGAACTCAAGCGACGTGGTGTCCATGACTTATCTTCATCCATTGCAGTTGCAGAGAGCCTTATTGATTACTCCACAAACAAAGAGAGCTCAAAGGCCACAAATAGAAATTTTGGTGGAGGAAAGAGTGGGGGAGGCCATGCTAAAAGTCAGGGTCCTAAAAATCACAAATAAGGCTCTTCCTTCAAATCATGAGATAAAGGGAAGGAAAGGGAGGATCATGGTGCCTTGAAGCCCCATATGACATGCTTCATATGCGACAGACCACATTGGGCACATGAATGTCCAAAAAGAAAGGCATTAAGTGCCTTAGTTGCTTCCACTCATGACTAGGATGGAGACGAGATAGATGAAGGCGCAAAGATAGGTTCTTTGCGGCTACTTGACACATTGTAGAACCTCCCGAAGACCCCCAAGGGCTTGATGTTCATAGATGCAACCATCAACGAGAAGGTCTCCAAAGCTTTAGTTGACATAGGTGCATCTCATAACTTTGTTTCACTAGAGGAAGCAAAGAGACTTGGCCTTGAGGTTGTCAATTGAAAAGGATATCTCAAAGCGGTTAACTCGGTAGCACTACCTCTCCAAGGATTTGTTCGTGGAGTTAAGGTCAGTCTTGGTGCTTGGACTGGCCAAGTGGACTTATCAGTGGCACCTATGGATGACTTCTCGGTAGTATTTGGCATGGAGTTCTTGGACTAGGTTAGAGCTTTCCTTATGCCATGCTCAAACTCTATGTGCATCATGGATGGATCAAAGGCTTGTGTGGTACCGATGGAGAGGACCACCAGACCTACTACCCAAGCTCTCTCAGCACTTCAATTCAAGAAGGGATTGAAGAGGGACGAAGAGAGTTACTTGGCCATCTTAAAGGAGTACGACGATGAGGAGGCATCACCAAAGCCAAGCTTGCCGATGGAAGTGCAAGTTGTCTTAGATAAGTTCCATGATGTGATGCCTGAGGCATTGTCCAAACGATTACATCCAAGGAGGGAGGTGGACCACGAATTTGAGTTGGAACCCAGCACCAAGCTACCAGCAATGAGCCCTTATCGAATGGAAAACTTAGAATTGGCAGAACTGCAAAAACAACTCGATGAATTGTTAGATGCTGGCTTCATAAGGCCCTCCAAAGCCTCTTTTGGTGCCTCAGTGCTCTTTCAGAAGAAGAAGGATGGCTCGCTACGAATGTACATTGACTATCGAGCTCTAAATAAGGTCACGGTAAAGAACAAGTATCCTATCCCACTCATTGTTGACTTGTTTGATCAACTCGGGAACGCAAGATGCTTCTCAAAATTGGACTTACGATCGGGATACTACCAAGTACGCATAGCCAAAGGGGATGAGCCCAAGATCACCTGTGTGACCAGGTATGGTTCCTATGAGTTCCTTGTCATGCCATTTGGTCTCATGAATACACCTGCCACCTTTTGCACTCTAATGAACAAGATTTTCATCCCTACCTTGATCGGTTCGTGGTAGTATATCTTGACGACATTGTGATATATAGCCGAACTTTGGAAGAACATCTAGAGCACTTGAGGAAGGTGTTTGAGGTCTTAAGGGAAAATGAACTTTATGTCAAGAAGGAAAAATGTTCCTTTGCCCAAGATGAGGTGATGTTCTGGGGGCATAGGATAAAGGATGGGAAACTTATGATGGATGGAACCAAGGTGAAAGCCATGCAAGAATGGGAACCTCCTACCAAGGTCCCTGAGTTAAGGTCTTTCCTTGGACTTATGAACAATTACAGGAGGTTTATCAAGTCTTACTTAGCAAGAGCAGCCCCACTGACTGACCTACTCAAAAAGAACAAGTCTTGGGAATGGACAAGTGAATGCCAAGCCTCATTCGAAGACTTGAAGAAGGCTATCAGTGGAGAACTAGTGCTTTGCCTACCAGACCCCTCCAAGATGTATGATCTGCATATAGATGCTTCAGAATTTTCCATTTGTGGAATGTTGATACAGGAAGGGCGTCTAATAGCTTATGAGAGTCGTAAGCTTAACAACACAAAACATCGCTACACGGTATAAGAAAAGGAGATGACAACTATCATCTATTGCCTAAGGGTGTGGCGACACTACTTGTTGGGTTCTCACTTTGTTATCATGATAGACAATGTAGCGACTAGCTACTTCTAGACTCAAAAGAAGTTGAGTCCCAAGCATGCTCGATGGAAAGACTTCTTGGTAGAGTTTGACTACAAGCTGGAGTACAAGCTCGGTAAGGCCAACGTGGTGGCTGATGCACTAAGTCGTAAGGCAAAGTTAGTAGCCTTGAGTAGACCAAGCAGTCCCTTACTGGAAATGATCAAAAAAGGGTTGGAGCATGATGCCCTGGCTCAAAACCTCCTTACCCTTATTAAGGAAAGGAAAGTCAAGGTGATTTGGTTGGTTGACAGACTACTCTACGCCAAGTAGAATCGCATATTTGTGCTAAAGTGGGGGAACTTAAGAAAGGAACTTATCAAGGAGTGCCACAATTCACTATAGGCTAGACACCTAGGAATGAGACGCACCCTTGCCTTAATCAAGTCCATTTACTATTTGCCTCAACTACGGGATGATGTTGAATCCTATGTGAGGACTTGTCTTGTATGCCAACATTACAAGACAAAGTAGCATGCATCCATAGGTTTTCTAGAGTTGCTGCCTATCCCAGAGAGACCATGGGAAAGTGTCTCAATGGACTTCATCACTTGCTTGCCAAAATCAGAAGCCTTTGGCAGCATCATTGTAGTCATTGATTGCTTCAGCAAGTATGCAACATTCATACCTGCCTCAGTAAATTGCACTGCAGATGAGACGGCACGGTTGTTCCTCAAGCATGTTGTGAAACATTGGGGAATTCCATCCAACATCGTGAGTGATTGAGACCCTCGATTTATTGGGAAGTTTTGGACGAAATTGTTCAAGTTATTGGGATCAGACTTGAACTTCTCCACAAGCTTTCATCCACAAAGCGATGGGCAAACAGAATGTGCCAATGCATTGCTGGAGCTCTACCTTAGGTACTTTGTTAGTGCCAATCAACATGATTGAGCTAAGTTGCTAGATGTAGCCCAATTCTCTTATAACTTGTAGAGAATGAGTCTACCATGAAGAGTCCCTTCAAGATCATCATGGGACAAAAACCTATGACTCCTCATGCTTTAGCCATAAGCTATGAAGGAAAGAGTCACACTGCCTTCAAATTTGCTAAGGCATGGCATGAGCAAGCTGAGTTAGCCCGAGCCTATTTAAACAAGCCATCTTAAAAGATGAAGAAGTGGGTTGACAAGAAAAGGAGGATGGTTGAATTTCAAGAAGGAGATTTGGTCCTTGTCAAATTATTGCCCTAACAGTTCAAGTCACTACGCAAGGTTCACAAGGGGTTGGTATGGAAGTATGAAGGGCCATTTTCAGTCCTCAAGCGAGTCGGTAAGGTGTCCTACAAACTATAACTCCCTACGAAGCTTAAAATCTATCTAGTTTTTCATGTAAGCATGTTGAAGTCTTATCATGGAGACGAGGAAGACACAAGTCAGGGTGAATCAAAGAGGGCGCCCACTACACTAGTAACCTCCTTCGATAGAGGAGTGGACTCTATCTTGGTAGACCACCTAATTCGGTGTAGATGAGTACAAAGTTATCGAGAATACTTGGTCAAGTGAAAGAATGCCCTGGACATAGAGGAAAGATGGGAACCTGAAGACTCTTTGTGGCAGTTCAAAGATTACATAGAGAGGTTCAAGCTTGAAAGCGCGATGAGGGCGTCGTGAATGTGAGTGGGGAAGGGTGTTACGTTTCGCTCAAAATGTCCCTTACAATCCAAAGAAATGGTGCTTGCCTAAAGGATCTATAATTTTCTACATGGGAAAGTTCTAGAGTTGTCTAGAGATGTCTAAAAGGAGCTAGAGTTGGATGGACTCAACTTAAGCCTTGAAGACTCTAGAATGTTCCAAAGTACACTAGCATGTGCTAGAAGGTGCTAGAAGGGGTTGAAATATTCTAGAGCGTGCTAGATGGTTCATGAAGGATATAGAAGTCTCTATAAGCTTACGGAACATCCTAGAACATGCATGAAGGAACTAGACACTCCTAGAAGACTCTAGAGTTGGCTAGAAGGTCCTAGAACCTTGTGGTATGTTGTAGATAAAACTAGAACAATCTTGTACATTCTAGACATAGAAAGATCTAGAAAGTTGTGGTATAGTCTTAAGCTTGGTGCCATACTATAAATATACCTATTGGTCTTCATTTGTAATCAACCTTGGGAAATTGTAAGATAACCTCTCTAAAGAGCAATACAAGGCATTTTTACAAACTCTCTTTAGTTCTTGCTTTGCTCTTGAATCCTCTAAATCTTTAAGGCTCTTTCTAGTCTCTTTGGAGTGTTTCGTTCGGGTTGATGATGAGCGAAAACCGGCATCGCCGATCCTGCCAATACTTTGGTTTTATATTTATAAAACTCTCGCAAGTGCACGAATCATTACGTAGAAAATGATAAGTATACTCCCAAGGTCGATCTAAGGAAGGAATGTATGTGGTTTTTAATTTATTATTCAAACTTTTAAAAACGAAATTAAATCCTAAACATCCTGTCATGATATTTTGGGTTTTGTGTTTTTAATCTAATTACAGAAAATTAAACATAGATTCAATAAACATTCATGCAAATTTTATCTTTTATAAATAGTGGAGTATTTATGGATATAATAACTAAGTTAATTATGCTTGCTCGTATTATTTAGGTTATTAAAGATATGAATTGATATTTATTGATTCTCCCTTTTTGTATGAATACCACCTTTGGTGGGATTAGATATTCTTTGTTAACTAAAAAAAATCAATTAACACCTATGGGTGGGGTGATAACTAATTTGGTTAATTAAATTAATTCCTTTTTCTAAGAGATTGAAAATGAACCATTTAAATGCCACCTTTGGTGGGGTTAGACAGTTTAAACTTTATTCAAGGTGTCCAAATTAAACCTAAGAATTTAGTTATCCGAGTACTAACTTTCAAGTTTTAAAACCACTACCGAAAACATGTCAATACATTTTCAGATAATAATTCTTATAAAAACTTTTGAAATAGAGCTTCACTCTAACTAAGGCGATTGTACCATCAAATAAAAGAGCACTACTCTAAATCGATCGGATAACTAAACCTTAAAATCTAATTTTCGTTTAAGTTTGTAATGAAAAATAATATATTTCTCTCTAACATTCTTAATATAAAATCATGAATAAAAATAAAATCAATTCATTTTAGAGATTTTTACCTATTTAATATTTCGCAAAGCATAACAACGTCATTATTACATCATGTTTACTAAGCAAAGACAGCTTAAATTTAACCACAGACAAATTAAATATAACATGTAAGAATAAAGCATAAAAATAATCAGTAAGAAAATAAAATCCTTACATAACTTCGACGCTATTCCCGTTGCTGGAAAAACTCCAAGCGGAATTTGCACTCCCATTTATTGAATCAAAAAGCTAAAATATTACAAAAACATAACTAGTTCTTCCCTAAAAAGGGAAGAACTCTAAAACTAAGAAAAACTAGCTAAAACATAAGAAAAACTAAAAAAAAACTAAAAACTAAGAAATGGAGAGAAAGAAAGAAGAGAGAAGTGTGGTTTTGAGGTGTGTTTTGAAGTGAATGGAAGAGGGGTATTTATAGGTGAGGATGGAGAGAAAAAATGAGTAAAAAAAATATAAAAAAAATAAAAAACGTGTAGTGGACATGCTGAGGTCATCAATGACGTCGATGACGTCATGGCTGCTGCACGTGAAAAATGGGTCAAAAACGCGTTACGCGTGAAGCAGAGAGAACGCACGCGCAACGTGGCCTTGCGGCAAAGTGCGCGATTTTCCGTCTTTTGACATTTTTGACCTTTTCGACCCATTTTGTCCAATTTTTCCATGTTTGTTGACCTTTTTCCACTTATTTATTAATTTATTTGTGATGTATTGCTTCAAGTATTCTTCTTTGAGTCTTTAAATTGCGTTTTTAAGCCAAAATACCTGAAAAACAATAAAAATACCCGTGATTCCGAAAAAGACAAATTTATATAAATATATGATAAAACATATAAATATATATATTTTTAATCAATTAATGTGCATAAAATCATGGTTATTTTAGTGCTTTTTGAGCACTCATCAGTTGAAAGGCAGGCTTAGTTGAACAGACCATGCTAAGTGCCGCACGATTGCTATTTGAAATTTAGGGTCGTGACAGTAGGCTAATGCCACCACTTTTAACTAAAAGAAAATCTATTGAAGCCAAATCACCTCAATTGATGTTAGAGCTAATGCTCTATATTCTGCCTCAATAGAGGACCTTGGCATTGGTTTCTATTTACTAGTAATCTAATTCACCAAGCTATCACCAAAGTAAATTCCATAACCTTTAGTATCCTAAGAAATCCACTAGTACACTCTATGTACTATGGAAACATGCCCAATATGAATATAAGAAATCCACTAGTCATAATACATTAGATTTTTGCTAGCATACTCTATGTGTAGTTGTTTATTTTGAGTATCTCAACACTCTTTTAGATACTTTTATATGCTCATTAATGGGCTCATGAAGAAATTGACATAGCCTATTAACTGAATAGGCAATCTCAAGCTTAGTCATCACACAATATTGAAGTGTTTCTATAAGACTTCTATATAGTGTAGGATCACTATATTGGTTTTCTTGTATATCTTAACAAAATTGAAGAAGAAGCTATTGGTGTCTTCAAAGGTTTTGTAGTCTCTAAACCTACCTTATTTAACAAATCACAAATGTGTTTATGTTTAGACAAGTGTAACCCTTCTTCAATCCTTTTGACCTATACACCAAGGAAATAACTCAACTTCCCTAAATATTTTAGAGCAAACTTTGTATTGAGAAGAGAAATCAGATTGCTCCTGTGTTGAGAGTTATTAATAGTAACTCTTATATCATCTACATAGACATGTAAAATAGTAGTGCTAGTAGATGTAAAGAAGACAAACCTGAAACTAACAACATTTGTGTTAAATGATTGGCCCAAAACTTCATGGCCAAATCTACTATTAAATTAACCTAATTTCCCTCTCTCCTACACACACACACACACACACACACACACACACACACACACACACACACACACACACACACACACACACACACACACACACACACACATACATATAAGCCAGTAGGATAGAAACAAAAAAATTGCAATTTTTTCTCTAAGCAGCGGATAGAGAAATTGCTTGTTAAGTATCCTCCAATATTGTCATTCGTTGAGTACCCTTGTCAGTTGCCACATTCACTCTCTTATCGTTCCCCATCTCTCTCTTCTTCTATTAAATGTCATCAACTGCGTGAGAATATACATTTATTTTCTTCTTTGCAACTCATTTGAAAAAGAGATAAGTGGCAAAAACCAGCAGCTGCTAGAGCTAAAAATAAAAAGGAAAACAGAGAGCACAACTTCCGAATAGAAGAAAGAAAAGGGAGATCAGCCCCCAAGGACAAGCTGTCCTTTTCTGCTACCGTTGGTGAAGTTTCTCTCATGTGTATGGTAATATTTGATTTAATAGAAAGTTTGTTAATTTATCTTACTATATATATACTAGTAAATTAGGGGGAGTTATTTTGTGGGTATATTTGAGTTTTCTTAGTATATTTTGTGAAACTCTCTAAATATTGGTGTTTGTATCTCTATTTGATTATTAGTGGATTTTCCTCAATGTGCCATTGTCAGTGGAGTAGACTTTTCACATTAAAAAGTTGAACCACTTAAATCATTGTGTGCCATTTATTTTTCTCATTGCTTATTATTTTGCTGTTACCCATTATTATATATTTGTGCAACCAAAATTGGACCCAAGCTTCATTTTCGTAAGTGCTAATTTATAACAAATTGGTATCAGAGCATTGGGTTATTCTGTTATTTATTGGAACTGATCAAGTTTTCTCTTTTGGATTTATTTTGAGCTTCTGCTTATCTGATTGGTTTCATATTTTCTGGGTTGTGCTTCTGTTTATTTAATATTGGCTTTTCTATCATGGCGGCAAAATAAAAAAATTGAGAAATTCAATGGTAGGAATGATTTCAGTCCCCGGCAACGGCGCCAAAAACTTGTTGCGTGTTTTTCAACACACAAACTCGTGCAAGTATACACGGTCGCAAGTAATAACATTTATAAGTAAAGATCGATCCCACGGAGATTTGTTACTATAGTTTGTTGAGTACTAAAATTATTTCTCTCTGATTTTATCCAAAATAATCGTTAATATGGAAAAAAGGTAAAAAGAAAATAAGAGAACTATAGGATTGCAATTTTTCACCAAACTAATCCACTACAATCATATTATTTTCTTTGGATTTATATTTTTTAGTACATTTAATTTGTCAACCGAAAACTTCTTTTTTTTATTCATACATCTCTTCCGAGCTCCGTACAAACACACCTTGTTAAATTAATTCACTATATCTCTATGAGAATTAAATTCACCAAGATTCATTAAGTTCTAAGTTTTCAAATGGCCACACATACAATTAAGGTATATTCCTATCCTTCATCATACATGTCATTCTATTTAGGAGCAATATACACAAAAATGCCTTTCTCAAGTTTATTTTTATGCCACAAATCGTTTTGATAAAATTCGTAAATAATCAAAAAGCATTAAGCACAAAATAGAACGAACAAATCGAACGTCTTATAAATCTATAACAAAAAAAATAATTAAAATTAAAGCTTCATAAATTTAGATCAAATGCAACCCTAGAAAAATTAAATTACTTCATAAAATTAAAATTAAAATTACAACAGATTCAGAAAAATAAGATGAAGAATAAGAAAAATTAAAACATCAATAAATCCAAAATATTGGCACACGCAGTAACACAACAAAAGCCAAAAAATGGCTTCTCGCGTTCTCAAATTCCAAAACCGAACACAACAAAATTTCTAAACTAAAACAAACTCTTCTCCAACCAAAAAAAAAACTTTTTCTACAACTAAAAACTATCTCCTATTTATAGCTAAAAAAATACATCTAAAATATTACATTTTTATTTTATTTTATTTTTTTTTTCGAAAAACGTTGCTAATAATTTTTATCGAAAAACAAAAATCACGCCAGACGATTTTTTGTATCGAAAAATATAAATTATTATCACGCTGCAGACGTGGCCGTTCGATTTTTTTAAATTCAAAGCAGATGCCACGTGTCGGCCTGATTCGCTGGAAAGATTTCAAAGTGCCACGCGGCAAAGACATCATCAAGTACACAAACCGCCGCACGTAGGAACGACGCATAGGATTGGCGCCGCCGAAAACCGAGGCAACGGGCCGGAAACGGTCGTGATCCAGACAAGGTCGCGCGCATTGTAAATAGCCACGGTCGGGCCATTGCTCGATTAGCTTAAATCTTCGCGGGGACACGCGGCGCATTCTTATTCTCAGAACACCGAAGACGCACGCCGCCAGATGGACCGCGTCACACAGGATTGTCACATTAATGGCCGCTTTGCGCGACAGCCTTGACGGACGCGTCAATTTGACCATCGATTCGATCCAACGGCCGGGCCGATCGCTCGGGGAATTCACAGTACCGGCTACGTGGGACCCACTTCGATGCCGCCGCGCGACACGTGGGACTCCACCGTCACGCCGAGCCGCGTGAAAGGAATATCTCTCGTCCCCAATCGCCTTTGTCGAAGCTTGACGGACACGCGCGAATCCGAGCCGTTGATCCTTGATCGGACGGCCCACGTCATGAAGGTGATGTCACAAGGGACTTCATCTCCTCGCGTTAATATTCAAACTTTTATAAATTATATTTTTTAGCCACAAATATATTTCAAATTACATTTTTAAACTTTCTTAAATTACGCTTAGCTCTTTCTTAATTTTAAATTAAATTTTTAACTTTTAATAATTATAATTAAGCCCAAATTTAATTTAAATTATATTTTTGATTTATATAAATTGTAATTAAGAAACTATATTATCATAAATTATATTTGTGGACAAAAATATGAAATTAAGTACATTTTCGATACAAATTATTTAATTTTATTAAAAATGTATTTTTAGCAAATAAAAGGAAAATATTAATTTATTTAACAAAAATTAATAAATATTAAACGATCATGGCAATTATCATTACTAAAAATGATGCAAATAACTGTATAAAATACAGTTATCACCCATTATTATATATTTGTGCAACCAAAATTGGACCCAAACTTCATTTTCGTAAGTGCTAATTTATAACAAATTGGTATCAGAGCATTGGGTTATTCTGTTATTTATTGGAACTGATCAAGTTTTCTCTTTTGGATTTATTTTGAGCTTCTGCTTATCTGATTGGTTTCATATTTTCTGGGTTGTGCTTCTGTTTATTTAATATTGGCTTTTTTATCATGGCGGCAAAATAAAAAATTGAGAAATTCAATGGTAGGAATGATTTCAGTCTATGGAGAATGAAGATGTAGATCATATTAGTTAAAGAAGGACTCGTTAAGACACTTGAAGGCAAATATAAATTGTTAGAAAATTGACTGATGAAGAAAAAGATGCATTGATGGAAAATGCTCTCAGTTCAATTCAGTTATCCTTTTTTGATGAGGTATTACATGAGGTTGGTGATGAGGAATCTCCTGTTGGGTTATGGCTTTAAATTGGATAATTTGTATATGACCAAGTCTTTGAAAAGTCGGTTATATTTGAAGCAGCGGTTGTATACATTCAGAATGTTAAAAGATACACCTTTACACGATCACCTTGATGAATTTACTAAAATTATTCGTGATCTAAAAAATGGTGGTGTTAAAATTGATGATGAGGATCAGGCTTTAGTTCTATTATGTTCTTTACCTCATTCATTTGAACATTTTGTTGATACCATGTTATATGGGCGAGACACTATTTCTTTGGAGGATGACAAAGCAACTTTGAATTCCAGAGAGTTGAAGAAAAAGGTTTCTACAAGCAACAATGATAATAACAGTGGTTTATTTGTCAAAGGTAGAAATGAAGAAAAAGGCACAAATAATAATAGAGGCAAGTCTAGATCCAAATCTAGAAAAAGAACAGATAAATGCAACTATTGTCGTCAGGAAGGGCACTGGAAAGTAAACTGTTTGAAATTCAAAGGTAAAGGAAAACCTACCACAACGTCGTCTGTTACTAATGATATTTCTAGTGTAGCAGATAGTTCTAGTTTCGATGGTGAAAATGTTCTATCAATATCTATTGGTTCTCGTGGAGATGTTTGGATTTTTGATTTGGGTTGCACTTACCATATGTGCCCCAATTGAGATTTGTTTGCTTCTTATCAGTCTATTGATGGGGTGTTGTCTTGATGGGAAACAATATGTCCTGCAAGGTTGTTGGTATTGGTACTGTCTGAATTAAGATGCATGATGGTATTGTTAGAACTTTGAAAGATGTTCGTCATGTTCTAGATTTGAAACAGAACTTGATATCTTTGGGTACTTTTGATTCAAAAGGCTACAAATATGTAGCTAAAGGTAGAGTTTTAAGAGTTAGTAAGGGTGCTCACGTTGTTATTAAAGGGTAATTTTTGTGTGGCCTCTATATGCTTCAAGGTAGCACTGTTATTGGAAGTATTTCGGTTTCGTCCTCATCAGATCAAGATTTAGATACTAATTGATTATGGACTATGTGGCTAGGGCATATGAGTGAGGCAAAGATGTCAATTTTGAGCAAACGGGATTTTCTTGGTGGTCAAAAAACTGAGAAGCTTGATTTCTGTGAGCATTATGTCTATAGAAAACATCGCAGGGTCAACTTCAGTACAACCATCCACAAAACGAAAGGTACTATTGATTATATTCATTCAGATCTTTGGACTCCTTCTCATGTTATGTCTAAGGATGGTTCCCGATATATGTTGACTTTTATTGATGACTTCTCTCGTCATGTTTAGGTGTATTTTCTGAAGAACAAGAATGATGCGTTCTCAAAATTTGTAAAATTCAAGGCTTGTATAAAAAATCAAACAGATAAGAAAATTAAGTATTTGGGGACTAACAATGGTTTGGAGTTTTATGAAAGTCAGTTTAATGAGTTCTACGAAAGAAATAGCATAGTGAGACACCGCACTGTGCATCATACACCACATCAAAATGAAGTAGCATAATGTATGAATAGGACTCTCTTAGAAAGAGCTCATTGTATGCTCTTTCAAACTGACTTGGATAAATTCTTTTGGGTTGAAGCTTGTAACCATGCCTGCTATTTGGTGAATCGGTCTCCATCAACTAAATTAAGTTGAAGACTCCATTTGAGGTATTCTTTGATACTTCTGCTAATTATTTCTAATTTGAAAGTTTTTGGTTGTCCTGTTTATGCTTATGTTAATGATGGTAAACTTGAGCCTAGGGCATTGAAATGCATATTTTTAGGGTATCCTTCTTGGGTGAAGGGTTATAGATTATGGTGTGTTGAACCCAAGTCACCTAAAATTTTTATTAGTAGAAATGTTAAGTTTGATAAGTTTTACATGATGGAAAAGAAAAAGAAGTCTATTGATGCAGATAAAGATCACGGTGTTAGTGAGCAGGTCGAGCTTGAGAGTGGAGCTCCTAGTCAAGTGCAAGAGGGCATTTCACATTAACCATCTGTGGATGAGATTGATGATTCTGCTCATGATGTAGCAGAAGAGAAACATGATCAACGATATAGTATTGCTAAGGGTAAAGGAATAAAAGAGATTCGATGCCCTTAGAGGTATGCAGATGCAGACTTAATTTCTTTTGCATTGTCTTTGGCAGAGTCTATTGAGGTGCATGAAACTTCTAGTTATCATGAAGTTGTCACTTGTGATGAGTCTTTTCAGTGGATGGTTTCTATGAACGAAGAGATTGACTCACTTTATAAGAATCATACTTGGGAATTGGTGAAATTGTCTAAGGGGCCAGAAGATTGTTGGAAACAAATGGGTCTTCAAGAAAAAGGAAGGTATTTCTGAGGTCAAATCAACTAGGTTCAAAGCACGTGTTATTGCAAAGGGCTATTGTCAGAAGAAGGGTATTGACTTCAATGAAGTATTTTCACCTATTGTGAAACATAGCTCTATTTGTGTGTTGCTTGCTATGGTTGCATTGTTTGACATGAAATTAGAACAACTTGATGTCAAGACAGCCTTCTTACATAGTGAGCTTGAGGAACAAATATATATGCATCAACCAGAGGGGTTTATTGTTCCAAGTAAGGAAGATCATGTTTGTTTATTGAAAATGTATTTATATGGGTTGAAGCAATCCCCTAGATAGTGGTATAAACAGTTTGATTCTTTTATGATTGATCATGGTTACACTAGGAGTGATTATGATAGTTGTGTTTATCATAAAATATTCCATGATGGTTCATCTGTCTATTTGTTGCTTTATGCTGATGACATGCTTATTGCTTCTAAGAATAAGTTTGAGATTCAGAAATTAAAGTCTCAACTTAGTGGTGAGTTTGAGATGAAAGATTTAGGTGCAGTAAATAAAAATTTTGGCATGAAAATTTATAGGGATAGACAAGCGGGCAAGCTTTATTTAACTCAGAAAAGTTATATTGAAAAAGTTCTTGTATGCTTTGGTATAAAAGAGTCTAAACCTGTGAGTACGCCGTTAGTTGCGCATTTCAGGCTTTCTTTGGATTTGTCACCACAGTCAGAAGAAGAAGAGCCATACATGTCTCAGGTTCCATATGCTAGTGTCATTGGTGGTTTGATGTATGCTATGGTTTGTACTTATCCAAACATTTCACATGTAGTTAGTGTTGTCAGTAGATATATGGGTAATCCTGGTAAGGGTCATTGGCAAGCAGTGAAATGGATACTTCGGTATTTGAAAGGCATATCTAATTTTGGTTTGGTATATGATGAAAGTTCTAATACCAGTTGTAGTGTTATTGGTTATATGGACTCTGATTATGCTGGTGATTTGGATAGAAGAAGTTCTCTGACAAGTTATGTCTTCACTCTTTCTCATTGTGTCATTAGTTGGAAGGCTACTTTATAGTCTACAGTTGCTTTGTCTATGACAAAGGCAGAATATATGGCAGCAGTAGAAGCAGTGAAAGAAGTCATTTGGCTTAGAGGTTTGGTTTGTGATTTAGGTTTACAATAGGATAATTCCATTGTATTTTGTGATAGTTAAAGTGCAATACGCTTGACCAAGAATACTATGTATCATGAAAGAACCAAACATATTGATGTTAGATATCACTTCGTTCGTGACATTGTCTCTCAAGGTGTTATTGTTGTTAATAAGATAGTCACTACTGAGAATGCAGTTGATATGTTAACCAAACTAGTTCCATTTAATAAGTTTAAGCATTGTTTGGACTTAATTGGTATTTATAGAAGATTATTACCCTTTGGGGTTTTAGACGATGGTTATTTAGTAATCCGAGGAATTTCATATTTGAAGAACTTGTCTTGCGTTTTGAACCAAGGTGGAGATTTGTTAAATGATTGGTTCAAAACTTCAGGCCCAAATCCACTAATAAATTAACCTAATTTCCTTTTTTCCCATATTTATATATATAAGCCGTTGGGGCATAAACAAAAAAATTGCAGTTTTTTTAACAGAGAAACTGCTTGTTAAGTATCCTTCAATATTGCAGTTCGCTAAGTACCCTTGCCAATTTCCATATTCCCTCTCTTGTTGTTCCCCATCTCCCTCTTCTTCTATTAAATGTTATCAACTGCATAAGAATATACATTTATTTTCTTCTTTGCAGCTCATTTGAAAAAGAGATAAGGGGAAAAACCAGCAGCTGCTAGAGTTGAAAATAAAAGGAAAATAGAGAGCACAACTTCCGAACAGAAGAAAGAAAAGGGAGATCAACCCTAGGAACAAGCTGTCCATTTCTGGTACAGTTGGTGAAATTTCTCTGTATGATAATATTTGATTTAATAGTAAATTTGTTAATTTATCTTGCTATGTATTACCTATAAATTAGAGAGAGTTATTTTGTGGGTATATTTGAGTTTTTTTGGTATATTTTGTGAAGCTCTCTAAATATTGATATTTGTATCTCTATTTGATTATTAGTGGATTTTTTTCGGTGTGGCATCGTCATTGGAGTAGACTTTTAACATTGAAAAGTTAAACCACTTAAATCATTATATATTATTTATTTTTCTTATTGTTTATTATTTTACTGTTACTTATTACTATATATTTGTGTAGCCAAAATTATCCCCGAACTTTTTTTCCACAATTACTAATTTATAACACTTTGAACTAGCAAAGCACAACTCTGCCGGCGTTGAGTAAAGTTTTTGAAACTAAACTCTAAGTGTCTGTTTCAAACTATAAAGTGCTTGGTGAGTTTACAAACTATATTAGATTTAGAAGTATCAACGAAGAAAAATGGTTGATCTATATACACAATGTATTATTGATTATACCTCTTAGCTACTTATGTAGGGAATAACTCAAAGAAAATTCAATTACGGAAATTGAATTCAAACAACAAATTCAGCAAAACATTAGGAAAATTTCTTCGACTTCCCTTCATAGTTTTTGATACAATAAAGAAAAAAAAAGCAAAACAAAATTGTAACAAACTTCCAATCCGCCTCCCACCTTCAGGAGCCTCACGCTAAAAGAGTACACCGTTGCTCAAAATGTGATCACAGCTCGCATTTTGAGTAACTAATTATTTCTTACGTTCTCCTTCACAAACTAACCTCCTCTTCTTCAAGAAAATTCGACTCCAAATTTATGATTGAATAATTTGCATCATCTGGAGGGAAATATGTGTATAAATCTACTATACTGAACGTTGGTGAGATATTACATTCAGAGGGAAAATCGATGATGTGGACATTACTGTTTATCTTCTTCTAGATCATAAAAGGACCACACTTCCTATTCTATAACTTGGGGCATCCAGTGGGCAGCCTTTGTTTGTTCAAATGCACTAAAACAAGATCACCTTCCTTGAATTCCTTGAACCTCTTCCTCTTATCTGCATATGCTTTATACAGAGCATCCATCAATATGATCATTGATCTCCTGACGAAACTGAGCATAATTTTCAACCTAAGCATGAGCTGCCTTACTCTTGGGTGCAGGAAATTTTTCTAAATCAACGATGAGGCGTGGAGTTTTGGTATACACGACAGAGAGGGGCTGTGACCTGTGGTCTTATTAATCATGTTGTTCATGGCAAACTCTACCTAAGGCAAGACAGAATCTCACTGTTTTGGCTTGTCACTCACCCAATAGTTCTAATTATTACTTCAATTTGCCCATCTGATTGTAGGTGATATACACTACTAAAGTTTAGGTTAGTGTCAAATATCCCCTACGATTAATGCCAGAAGCAACTCACAAATTTCACGTCTCGATTAGAGGTAATAGAAAAAGGAACTCCTTTCAACCTCACAATTTCTTTCAAGAAAATGTAAGCTATATGGCTTGAATCATTAACTTTCTTGCAAGGGAATAAATGTACATCTTTGAGAATCGATCAACTACCATCAATATTGAATCTACCATTCTCTGAGTCATTGTTAGTCACATAACAAATCTATGCTAAGATTTGTTGAATTCAAGTCCAAATAATATAGGTTTCCTTGCCTAACATCACGACCAATCGTTTGCTTTGTTTGGATGTCCTTAACACACAAAAGTCAGGCCAAAAAATAACAAAACAAGATAAAGAAGTGGTTATTTGAGAAATAGATATAAAGTTATACTCTAAAGAGGGAACAACTAGCACTGAATCTAAATTTAAAGTACTAGTGAGAGACAAAGATCTTTCCCCAATAACTGAGGTTGTGTTACCATTGGCAGTGCAAATAGTTTTGTGTGAAGATGTTTATGAGATTTGTTTAGAATCAAATGTCATATGATCAGTTGCACCTGAATAAATTATTCATGTATTATTAAAAACAGGAGAAAAAGATTTAAGCATCTTACCAACATTTGCTAGGAGCTTGCAACATGATCCTTTGTTGTTTCAGCAATGGTGGCAGTAGACATCTGTCTTGGATTTTTCTTTCGAGAGTCACAGTTGTGATCCCACTAGTCAGGATATCCCACAAGTTCAAAACATTGTTCTTTTGTATGACCCTTTTGATGACAATGGGTACATTTCAATGATGATTTATCAACCACCCTTCATTCTTGCTAATTTGAAAAAGAATGATTTTGAGATATCATGGCGGAAGCGTCAGCGTTTCCAGATTTTTCCTTCAATGAGATTCGACATACTACCTCTCATCGAATCAAGGAATAACAACCTTCTAAATCTGGGTGGTTTGTTTTCGCAAAATTTCTCCACGAACCTACTCAAATTCATCATCTAATCTAGCAAGAAAAATATATACCCTTAGTCTTTTAACAAACTCCTGATACGATATTAGATCATGAGGGTCTTTCATGACCACCTTATCACGATGGTCTAGCTCTTGAAAAAGTTCAGTCAACTCTTCATAATACTCTAAAAGTGATTTTCCATTTTTTCTAGAAGTAAAGGCTTTTTGGTTCAAGACAAATACATGTACTTCGTCACTTTCATCATAGAATGCTTTTGCCAAAGCACCCCAAATTTCAAGAGCAGTAGGTATGCATAAATAATGCTTCATGATTTATGGAATCATTGACATAAGTTGCCATATCTTTACTTTTTGATTTTCTGCATATAACTTGTTATAATTTTATGATGTTTTTTCTGGTTGCAAATTTTTGTCATGAATATAAGAGAGTTTTTCTCTCTCTACAATATACATTTCTATTATTTGAGACCAAACATCATAATTAGTCTCGATAAGAATAATTTCAGCATTAAAAACACTTTTAGAATGGACATATTGTACAATAACTAGAGTTGATTTTTCCACAAGTAATGAAACTGTGCCCTCTGCCATAATGTTATGGTAAACAAACTAGAAAATAGTGTAATAATTTCAGAACTGGAAAGAAAAATGCAAGAATCGGTATAAAGAATATTGAACCGATGGTTTTTTTAAGAAGAAATGGATCAAACCGGATAAAAAACATAAAACCGGGTAAAAAAATTGGTTTAAAAACCTTGAAAACTGGACCAAACTGGGTTCAGACCTTTAAAATGGACCAAACTAGTCAAATTTGGAAAAAATGGGTTTCACGAACCGCCGGTCGAACCAAACCAAAACTAAGGTGTGGACCGGCTACGTCATCGAGCCGACCCGTATGACCATGTCAGCATCTTCAACCTCCAAATGGTGCGTGAAATTTTTTTCTTTCCTTCTGGCGGCACGTGTGGGCGTGTGCTGATTGTTTTTGCTACCCTATTTTTACCAAAATGCTCATAATTGTGTTTAGAGTAATCTGGTAAAATTAGGTGGGACAAATACTACTTCAAAAATGGTGTTTTTAATTAATATTTGTATGGGTGTTTGAATGAGATTTTTTTTATGAGAAAAAATATTTTTCAGAGAAAGAAAACTCTGTTTAAGAGAACAAGGGCTTCACAAATTTGTATAGAGCAACGACTTCTGATACCATGAAGAAATAAATATTTGAAGAAACAATCAAACTGAAGAAAAAATAAATGGTTTCTTCGATATATTTTCTTAATTTGTATAGGGCATGTACATTGTTTATATAGATAAATATTAATTACTATTTTAACAACCATAATGATTGAATCACATGGTTTACAACTGCTTCTTTATCAAGAAAACAACTTTGATAGGCACCGTGTATATTGGTAGGCGACGGTACAATATTTGTTGAATGAGTTTGTGCAGTGTTTGTTGAATTCAACAAGATCCTCCAAATAGAATCAAGAACTAGAAGAGGGGTATAGAGTCCTGTGTTTTGTGAGCCCACTTTGGCACATTAGTGATAACTCCACAAAAGTAGGATTATTTAGTCACTTTTAAACATATTATTTATCATTTTTTGGGCTAAATATTATGAAAATACTTAATTTGTGTTTAATTATTTCAATAAGTAGAACGATGAAAAATGAGGTAAAAATGAGTAAAAAACAAGAAAAAGTAGTCTAGGCTGCAATGATCATAAAATAATGCCACAATGTACACTCATACAACGGTGGGCACAAAATGGGGCCACAGTGCCCACACAATGACTGGAGAATTAGAGGACTTTGTGCCACAACGGACAAGAAATGGTGTTGCGGTGTTCAAAAAGCTAGGCGAGATTTAGGCTGATGACTTTGATCCTAATCTTAAGAAGGGTGTTTTTGGTTATAATTTTTCTTCCCTTTTCTTTCTATTCATCCTCCTTAAATACATACAAAAGAAAACCCAAAATAACATAGCTAAAGAGGCATCAGACACATGGAATGCAGTGGCAGCAGCCACATGGAATGCAGTGGATGAATGCAACTTGGCACAAGCAGCTGCAGTGGACATGGAATGCAGTGGACACTTGGAATGCAGTGGATATAAGCAGCAGCTACACTTGGCACAACATGAAATGTAGTGGATGAATGCAACTTGGCACAAGCAGCAGCTGCAGTAGACATAATTCTCAGCGTAACAGGCTGCATGGTGGATCACATGGTGGCTGCAGAAGTACTTGGGATTCTTTCAGCGTAACATCTGCATACTCTTTCAGTAAAGTTTGAACCAAGGGTGAGTGAGTGTGAAAAAAATCCTTCGGTGCTCTGGTAAGGAGGGATATCAACACTTTGCTATTTTGTGTTTCTCTGAGGATCCCTTGGATAGTGGTATGATGCTTATTTTCGCAAGTGTACGAATCGTTCAAGTAATAAAGTGTACAAAAGTACGGATATCGAACCCACAAGGAATGGCGTTACTAAGTACCGAAATTGACTAACCCTAATTTTATTTGAAAACCGAATTTTTGAATTTGTTTAAAAAGTAAATTAACTTAAAACTAAATGCAAATAACAAGATTAATGTTGTTCACAAATGATTAAAAACGCTAAGGCATTTGATTTCGCTAAATCAATTCAATCCGATTTCAAGTTATGTTATATGAGAATCAAAGTTAAAAGTGATGGTTGAAAAACCCAAACTTATCTAATACTCTTTCTCAAGTTATATTAGAATTACTTATCTATGAAAACCAACTATATTTCTATGAAGATTTAATCACATATAAGCACATTACAATTTATGGAATTTCTGGAATAACCACATACATCATGCATTAGGTGTCAAAATCGCATTCAACATATGGTATTTATCACAAGAAGCGTTCATTACACATCTCCTCTCGGTCTCAATATAATGCAACAAATCATTTAAATCTTGATTAGAAATTTAAAAGCATTAAGCATGGAAATAAATACTCAACTTGAAAACAATGAATTCATATAACGATAACATAAGAAATCAAATTTTCATGATCTAACTACATCATAGCCTTAGCAAAAACGAATTAGTTCATAACGAAAATAAGAACAATCATATTCTCAATTGAATCCATGAACAAACAATCTGAATAAAATGCAGAAAATAAAAGCTAAGGAGAAGAGATGAAAAACTCTTGAAGAGGAAGACTCGGTAGCAACAATGGTGATGATCCTTCAAGCTTTTCCAACCTTTCTCTCCAAAATTTCCTTTTCTCCTGCAAAAATAAATCAATTTTGCTCTCTCTGCCGTGGCCTCCTTCTCCATCATAATGTATATATATGTCTAGGGTTTTGGAGGGCAATTTTGGAACAAAATAGCATAAAAAAATGTTTTCGAACGAAACTCGCCGGCGGCGAAGTTGTATTTGGCCGGCGGTGAGATGCCCTTGGCCGGCGGCGAGATGTATTTGGCCGGCGGTGAGATGTACTTGGCCGGCGGCGAGATTTCTTTGGCCGGCGGCGAGATTGCTTTGCCAAAATCCGTGCTCTCGGGAAGATTTTCAACATTTTCTCAGTAAGGTTTTCGTCGGCGGCGAAATTCCAAATTTTGAAATTTTGTTTTTTTTTATTCAATCCTGATCATTGTACTTTGTCCCTAACTTCTCCAAAATCATGATTTTACCTGAAATTTCACTTTAAACACGAAATACCCGTGAAATGACATTTGTGGATTAAATAATCAAATAAAAACAATTTTCACACAAATATCAACATTTAAATCATAACAAAAATGCAATAATTTAGCTCTTATCTTGGTAGCAAGAGTTAATTTTGGAATTGGTGGTGGTAGTGTTGGGTGATTGTTCTTTTTTTTTGGTTGGGAGTGTTTGGTTAATTGTTGGGAAGTAAAGCTATTTTCCTTTCTTTCCAGTCAAATAGGTATATATATTCTATTTGCCCTTGTGAATTGCATTCATTTCATGTTTTCAATGCCTCCCTAACAAAATATAGTAAGCATCTATATCAATGACATCACAAGTTGCCTTATCTTTCTAATACTTCCCAATAGAGAAAATAATTTTGCATAGCTCTTAAACTTTGACTTTAGTTCACTTCATTTTCAAGCCAATCCTATAGGGCATAGGATGTTTGCTAGTTCTAAGTCCTAAGGTCTTAACTAGTATGCCAGACACTATTTTCTACAGACCCACTATTGATTATCACTTCACACACTTTTCCATTCATAGTGCACCTTGTTCTAAACATGGAATTTTTCTTAGAGTTGGATGGTTGTGTGGGACTCAACAACAGTTTTTGAAGAATGTAATTGTATGCCAGCTCACCCTCATCTCCATGTGTAGGATCACCACCCTAAAATGCTTTATTTATGTATTCGTTAGAGTCATTTTTTCTTTACATTCCCCAACTAAGTGTGCAATAGGCCTTTGAGGGCACTCATTTGATCTATACCCAGGTTGTGGCATCTAAAACATTTAGATGGAAAACGTTTGGTATATAGGTTAGTTTTCTATGGATAGGGTGGTTTTGGTTTGGGTTTTACTGAGTTTTTAGGTTCTGGTTGAGGTTTTGGGGAGTTTTTTCGTGGGAATTTCTTTTTGTCAGAATGAAGTTCATAAGCTAGCCTTTTTGATATGACACTTTTTTTAGCACGACTCAGTTGTGCTTTAGTTTTAAGTGCCCTACTATTTTCTTCATGCACAGTCTAGCATACTTGCCCAAGTTCTAGCCTCTTCCTGATAGGTGATGATAACCCTTGCATATACCTTTTCTGAGAGATTTTTGAGAGAGAAATTAAGAGAGCCAATTTGTGAAGTTTTATCCACAAATTGAAGATACATATTTGTTGTATTTTTGTGAGAGATCCACCTAAAGGTGAAGTGTGTAATCCCATCTTATTATAGTGGAAGTTTAAGTGGCGTACGGGTCCCGTGGTTGTTACTTTCATTTTGAAAGGTTTTTCCACGCTAAAATCTTGGTGTCATTTTTATTCTATTTTGATTTGGGAAATTATCCTAGGTGTGTGAAATTTATCTCTTTAAAACCATCCATTTTCCCAACAAAGTGGTATCAGAGCCAATTTATTTTTAGTAAGAAACTGTACACATATACAGTACTATTCATATATACTGTATTTTACTATTCACGGGTACTATTCATTGATACTATTTGGCGGGTACTATTCATTGTCAGAAAAGTATCAAGTTCGGTGAAACCTGGTGACTAACGATTCAAATGGAGGAAAGCACAGGTAATATGATAAAATTAACCGCATTTAATTATGCAATTTGGAAGCCGAAGATGGAGGATCTTTTATACATTAAAGATTTATGGAAGCCAATTATAATGCCGAAGGAGAAAGAAGTAACCGATGCAGACATTGAATGGGCCGTTTTGAAACGAAAGTGTGATGCTCAAATCAGACAATGGATCGACAAAATCATTTTTCAAAATTTTGCTAATGAACACGATGCTTATGTTCTTTGGAAAAAGTTGGAGAAAATGTATACGAGGACAACCGCACATAATAAAGCAAATCTGATGCGACGATTAGTCAATTTGAAGTATAAAGACAGAAGCAGCATATCAGAACATATGAGTGAGTTTCAAGGCATTGTAGATCAACTCAACTCTATGAAGATGACTGTAGAAGACGAGCTACAAGCGTTGTTGATGAGTTCTCTACCAAAAGTTAGGATACTCTAGTTGTGTCGCTTAGCAACTCGCTCCCGATGGTAAGCTTACCATGGATATGGTAAACATTTAAATGTTAAAAGAAGAGTCTCGATGAAAAGATGGAGGATATACTCGACATCAAGCGCTTTGTCATGCGTAAAACAAGGCAAGCAAGAATGAGGGAGAAGTAAAAGTAAAAATCCCCGTAACCAAAGTCAACAAAGAGGACGGTCGAAGTCTAGATCAAGGTATGACATGAAGTTGTCATCATGGTAAGCCCGGACACTTCATTCGAGAATGTAGAAGGTTAAAGGCAGAACAATCCGAGAAATCAGAAGGAGAAACCCGAACAAATGACACCACAACCGTCATCAAGAAGTTGTCATCGTTCGAGATGCCGATTATGTCAATCTTGCATGCCAAGACACTACTGGGTGCTGACTCGTGCGCTTCCTATCATGTCACCTAACGACGTGGAATTCTTCTCAACCCACACTCAAGATGATTTTGGACGTGCGAGGATGGGAAATGATGATGCATCAAAAATTGTCGGCATTGGAAATATTTATCTAGAGACTAATCTTGGATGAGATTACTCGAAAGATGCGAGGGCATGTTCCCGATATCCGCCTCAATTTAATCTCTACCGGTATGCTTGATGATGATGGATACAATAATTATTTTGGTGGAGGAAAGTGGAAGCTCACCAAAGGCAATCGGTAATAGCTAAAGGCAAGAAAGATACATCACTCTACATCACAAGCCAAACTGCATGGTAGGAGAAGTAAATGCCACAAGGAAAGAAGTTTCTACCGAGCTACGGCATAAGCCGACTCGGCCACGAGTGAAAAAGGTCTGTAATTCTTTCCAAAAATGAGGTCTTGCCAGAATGAAAGGTACACCCTTGCAAACTTTTGTTGATCAGACATGGGAAAACAACATGTAGTTGCATTTAAGTAGTCTCGCACCATCTAGAAAGGAAAATATTCTAGATTTAATACACACAGGATGTCCGTACAATGAGTTGTAAGTCATTAGGAGGTGCTCACTATTTTGTGACCTTTATTGATGACCATTCTAGAAAAGTATGGACTTTTGCTTTGAAAACTAAAGATCAAGTTGCATGAAGTTTTCTGCGGTTCATGTAAAAGTCGAGAGAGAAACCGGTAGATGTCCGGTGTGTACATGCAGCATAATGGTGGTGAGTATCGTGGACCATTCGAAGAGTACCGCAGGTTTTGGCATCGTCGGTGGAAAAATCGGTACCAAAGACACCTCAACATAACTGTCACAGAGAATGAAACGGAACCATTTGTGAAAGAGTCAGATGTATGCTCTCAAATGCAAAACTACCAAACTCCTTTTGGGGGGAGGCAATGAGGACAGCAGTCGATTTAATCAACCTTTCTCCATCAGTTCCATTGAACTACGACGTACTGGAAAGAGTTTGGACAGGGAGAGACATTTCTTACAAACACTTGAAAGTATTCGGGTGTAGAGCATTTGCTCACATCCCAAGAGATGAGCGGTCCAAGTTGGATGGAAAAGTGAAACAATGTATCTTTATGGGATATGCCTATGAAGAATTTGGCTACAGACTTTGGGATCCTATTAACAAAAGGATTGTCAGAAGCAGAGTACATTGCAATCACTGAAGGTTGTAAGGAGATCCTGTGGATGAAAAAGTTCCTACAAGAATTGCATCAGAGCCAAGAAAATTATGTTCTTTATTGCGACAGTCATAGTGCAATTCATCTTAGCAAGAACCCAACCTTCCACTCAAGTTCCAAACACATCGACATAAGGTATCATTGGATTCGTGATGTGCTGGAACATAAACTACTGAAAGTTGAAAAGGTTCATACCAATGATAACGGGGCAGATATGATGACAAAGATCGTGACTAGAGAAAAACTTGTTATCTGTAGAAAGATTGCAGGTATGGAAGAGCCATATCCCACATAAGGTGGAGGGGGAGATTTGTTGGTCCAACTAATGTGGGCCATCCACAAATAAAATAAAAAAAAGGAAGAAGAAAGTAAAGTCTCTGTCACCGAAAGAAAAGGAAGAAAAGAAGAAAAGAAGAAAGAAAAGAAAAGAAAAAGTCAAAAGTTTCTGCTTTGTCTCCATCCTTTCATGTGTGAAGAATGGAGAAGACTTGAATTTTTGGATTTATAAAGCCTTAGTTTCAATCTCAAAAATTCAATATAGATCAGAAGCGGAGAAAACAAAAGGAGAGAGAGAGAGAGAGTTTCTGAGAGATTTTTGAGAGAGAAATTAAGAGAGCCAATTTGTGAAGTTTTATCCACAAATTGAAGATACATATTTGTTGTATTTTTGTGAGAGATCCACCTGAAGGTGAAGTGTGTAATCCCATATTATTATAGTGGAAGTTTAAATGGCCTACGGGTCCCGTGGTTGTTACTTTCATTTTGAAAGGTTTTTCCACGCTAAAATCTTGGTGTCATTTTTATTCTATTTTGATTTGGGAAATTATCCTAGGTGTGTGAAATTTATCTCTTTAAAACCATCCATTTTCCCAACAACCTTGACACCTTTTGAGGTTCCTTCTTAGTCATACTGGCCCTTATTCCCAAGTTAAAGGACTCTGAATATTCAAAAACAGTTCTAGTGCCTTGGCTGTATTAGTGATATTTTTTGTTATAAAAGCTGCCCATAATCACTGGTTAGGAAGTGCTTGACCAATTTCCTTTTCATCTTTTCCCACTAAGTGATGACAAGTTGATTACTCAACCTCCTTCCATATTGAATTTGGTCTCACCAAGCCTAGGCGCTTCTAGTGAGCTTATAAGCTACCAATTTAATCTACTTTTTCTTAGAAATTTCGAAGTAATCAAAGAATTTCTCAACAGTAATTAGCCAATCAAGGAAATCCTTTATGTGTATATTTCTAAAATGATTAATATAGATCAATTCAGCCTATTGTCTTTCCTTTCAAATAGTCTAGTAGCCAAAACATATCTATCATACATTTTTACTTGTGCTGGCCATTGATTGTCATTATTACTCATTTCAGGATTTTCTGGTGCCATTTGATGTAAAGGAACTAATTCCTCATTAGATTCAAAACCTTGTCTCCGTATAATGCATGGTGGTTGAAGCCCAATGGGTTGAGTAGGTGGTGATGGTGTTCTCACAACTTTACAACCTTTGCGATGACAATCTTACCACATCTTAGTGAGTTGTTAGGTGATGAGCTCTAAGGATCGTTGAATTCCTCCAAATCATAGCTCTTATCATAACTCCATTTCATGAATTTTTGTTCCAGTTACATTGTTATTGGCATTACCTATCTCTATGTGATGACTTCCTTCATCTTCACTTAAAGAAATTGTTGGAAAAATCGGGTATATTTTCTCTATTCTAAGTAGTTACTATTTACTTACGATTTAAATGAATAGAACTCAAACTAACCCGAAAAAATAATACTATTGGAAATATAATGCTAAAATAAACTAAAGCAGATATTGAAGTAGAAATATTTAAACAGAAAAATAAAAAACACCAGAAATTTAACGAGATTCGGTATAAATGTTACCTAGGTCCTCGGGCGTCGTTAACCACTTTCACTACCTCCAAATGAATGAACTCCAAAATTACAACGAATTGGGCAAAATTGAGCTAATCAATTACCCTTACAAAAGAGAGGAAGATTTACAAATTTTGGGATGTTTACAAATGGTAGATGAGGGTTTTATTTATAGCCTAAAATACAACACCCATCTTCATTCCTAACCAATGTGGGGCTTTTCAAATTTTCTCACTAAGGAGCTATACAAAAAATATCCACCTTAGCGACTTAGTGATTCTCAAATGATTTCTTCAATCATTAGATCAGCGATGCCAGTGTCAATTCATATTTACAGGATGTTAATCAAGTCCAGACAGTGTTTGAACTTGTTTGTTGTTACCACCTTAGTCATCATATCTACAGGATTCTTTGTAGTACTGATCTTTTGAACTAGTACTCCATCTTCTTCAATAATCTCTTGCACGAAATGATAACGAACGTCCATATGCTTTGTACATGCATGGTAGACTTGGTTCTTTGCTAAATGAATAGCACTCTGACTGTCATAAAACACCTTAATATGTTTTTGACCAACTCCCAAGTCTTCAAGCAAACCTCGTAACCAAATAGCTTCCTTCATAGCCTCTGTAATTGCCATATACTCTACCTCTGTAGTAGACAAAGCAACTGTGGACTACAAGGTAGACTTTCAACTGACTCGAGCTCTAGCAAGAGTAAACACATAACTAGTAGTTGACCGATGCTTATCTAAATCTCCTGGATAATCGGAATCACAATATTCGACTGCACATTGGCCAACGATATTATCCTGCTAAAATACCAAACCAACATCTATAGTATTTAAAATATACCATAGAAACCATTTCACAGCCAACCAATGTCCTTCACAAGGATCATGCATATACCTACGTACAACACCAACCACATGTGAAATGTCAGGTCTTGTACACACCATTGCATACATCAAGCTACCAACCGCATTTGCATATGGTACCTTTGCCATGTATTCTTCTTCTGCATCATTCTTAAGAGATAATTGAGCACCAAGCTTGAAATGAGCAACAAGCGGAGTACTTACAGGTTTTGTCTATTTATTCATACCAAAATGTTGTAATACCTTCTTCAAACCCAATTCTCTTTACCAGCAACATTAAACCCTTCTGGCTGAGACATATCGATTTCCTCTTCTAAGTCACCGTGTAGAAATGCGGTTTTCACAACAAGTTGAACTAGTTCCAAATCCAACTGTGCTACCAAGGCCAACAAAATTCTAATGGAGGAATGTTTTACATCTAGAGAAAATACATCATTATAATCGATCCCCTCCTTCTGAGCATAGCCCTTAGCCACCAACCTTGCCTTATAAAAAACATTATCTTTGTTAGGAAATCCTTTTTTCTTTGCAAACACCTATTTGCAGCCAATTGCCTTCTTGCCCTTAGGTAGTTGTGTCAACTTCCATGTCTTATTCTTCTAAAAGGACAAAATTTCTTCGTCCATGGCTTCTTTCCATCTTTCAACTTCAGGGCTTCTGATTGCTTCTTTATATATTGAAGGAACATCATCATGCACAATTGAAAGTACACAGGCCACCATATTCTTAAACTGAGTAGGTAGGTCTTCAAAATCTTTGTATCAAGCAGGCACCTTGACATTTTTTCGTCGTGGCCTATCAACTGCAGTTTCTTCTTGTTGTTGTGGAAGTTCTTGGGTTAAAACCTCTTCATCTGATTCATCTTTTGTCAATAGAGGATCAACTTCTGTCTTATCTTCACTAATTGGATTAACAATTCTGCTTTCAAACTCCACGTACTTCAGAATTTGCTCCACCTACTCCAAAGTTCCATCAATCTTCTCAATTACCTTTCTCAGAAAGGCAAATTCATCAAAGGTAACATCTCTACTAAAGATTATCTTTTTAATTTCAAGGAATCATAGTCGATATCCCTTAGAACTATAAGGGATTCCCAAAAAAATAGCTTTCTTGGCTCTTGGATCTAACTTTGATTCTATTACATGGTAGTATGCAATAGAACCAAACACATGTAATAAATCGTAATCTCTAGCAGGTTTTCCAAACCATACCTCCATAGGCATTTTTCCTTCAAGAGCAGACGATGGTAGACAGTTGACGAGATGACATGCATATGTCACAGCCTCTGCCTATTACTGCTTGCCTAACCTAGCATTTGACAACATACATCGAACTTTCTCCAGCCAAGTCTGGTTCATATGTTTTGTAACTCCATTCTGTTGTGGTGTTTTTTGAATAGTGAAGTGTCGCACTATCCCTTCTTCTTCACAAACTTTCATAAATGGATCATTTTTATACTTAGTGACATTATCAGACCTTAGATGCTTGATGTTTCTACCAGTATGAGTCTCGACCATCTTCTTCCACTTAAGAAAAATTCCCAATACTTCATCCTTCTTCTTCATGAGATCCAAAATCTTCTAGAGAAGTCATCAACGAAAGTGACATAATAATGTTTTCCACTCATGGATGGAGTTCTTGTTGGCCCTCATACATCAGTATGGATGTAATCCAAAATGCCCTTTGTATTATGGAGAGCAGTGCCAAAACTTACTCTTCTTTGCTTCCCTAATACACAATGCTCACAGAATTCCAACTTGTCGGTTCTCACACCTTTTAACAAGCCTTGCTTTACCAGAAATTGTAAAGCTTTTTCACCAGCATGTCCCAAATGCATATGCCACAGCTTAGTAATTTCTGAATCTCTCTTCCTCTGAAACTGCTGCTGAGGTTTTTCCAATAACTGTTCTACCAAGGTAGTAGTACATGTTATTCTTTCGAACACCTTTCATCACCACAAGTGCTCAAGAAGTAACCTTCAATGCCCCATTTTGTATGGTCACAGTAAAGCCTTTTAATTCTAAGACTCCAACAACAATGATATTCTTCTTCATATATGGAACATAATGAACATCTGTCAAGACCCTAGTTGAACCATCTTGATTCTTCAAACGAATTGTACCAATCCCCAAAACTTTGCATGGATAATCATTACCCATGAAAACAACTCAACCATCTAGTTCTTCAAAGTTAAAAAAACTACTCCTTATTAGGAGACATATGGAAGGTACATGTTGAATAAAAAATCCAATCACCAGGATGGGATGTTGTTGATGAACCATCCAATGCAAAATCTAAATTTGAATTAATTTCACCTACGCATGCATCAGACAACACAACTTTTCCTTTCTTCTACAGCTTCGGACAGTTTTTCTTCCAATGGTTTTTTTCATGACAAAAGGCACATTCATATTTACCAAGCCTTCCTTTTGATAGAGATCTACCTCTCTTTCCTTTCAGTTGTGTTTGCGGATGTCCTCTTATAGACAGTGTCTTTGCTGCTTCATTCTTGCTTTCTTTCTTTTTATCTTTCTTTCTAATTTCATAATTATACAAAGTAGTGCAAACTTCCTCAGAAGAAAATTTATCCTTCCCAATGAGTAAGCTCGTAATAAGGTGATCAAACTCATCAAGAAGGGAAGCTAACAACATCAAGGCTAAATCTTTATCTTTAAAAGTTTCATCCATATTTAACAAATCTACTACTAATTGATTAAAAACGGTAATGTGATAGTTTATTGTGGTACCTGGAAGGTATTCAAAATGGAACAACTTCTTCTTCAAATAGAGCCAATTCTGTCCGCTCTTCTTCATGAACTTGTTCTCTAATGCCTTCCACAACTTACTTATGGATGTCTCTTTCATAAACGTGTACTTTTGTTCTCTTGAGAGACACGAACGGATTGTACCATATGCCAATCGGTTGATATTTTTTCACTCGACTTCATCTACACCATCTGGTTTCTCTTCTTCAATGGCAATATCTAGATCTTGTTGAAATAGAGCATCTAGAACTTCTTCTTGCCACATGCCAAAATGACCAGTTCCATCAAACTTCTCCACCTTGAACCTTACATTCATCACCATAGTTCTGCTTGATGTGGATGATTGGTCTTTGTTTGAAATAAATTTTTCTTCCACCATTTCTTCAAATTACAACAAATAGCAACTATATTCTAATAGCAAACAAACGAAATACAAAAAAATGCCTAGGTAGAAAACCTTCGGCTCTGATACCAATTGTTGGGAAAATCGGGTATATTTTCCCTATTCTAAGTAGTTACTATTCACTTATGATTTAAATGAATAGAACTCAAACTAACCCGAAAAAATAATGCTAAAATAAACTAAAGTAGATATTGAAGCAGAAATATTAAACACAGAAAAACAAAAAACACTAAAAATTTAACGAGGTTTGGTATAAATATTACCTAGGTTCTCGGGCTTCGTTGACCACTTTCACTACCTCCAAATGGATGAACTCCAAAATTACAACTAATTGGAAAAATTGAGCTAATTAATTACCCTATAAAAAAGAAGGAAATTTACAATTTTGGGATGTTTACAAATGGTGGAGGAGGGTTTTATTTATAGCCCAAAATACAACACCCATCCTTATTCCTAACCAATGTGGGACTTTTCAAATTTACTCACTAAGGAGCTATACAACAGAAACTAGAAGCTATGATACTAATTCTAACATAGGGAATAAGTCAAAGAAAATTCAATTACTGAAACTGAATTCAAAAAACAAATTCATCAAAACACTAGGAAAAATTTGTTGACTTTTCTTCATAGTTTCTAATACAATCTAAGAGAAGAGTAAAACAAAATTGAAACAAATTTGTACTTTGCGTTCTACCTTCATGAGCCTCACGCTAAAAGAGTAAATAGTTGCTAAAAATGTGATCATAACTCTCGTTTTGAGAAACTAACTATTTCTTACATTCTTTTTGACAAACGACAAAAAAAGGCATAATGACAACTAGCTTTAAGACAACAACTATTTTCTAGCAACTAGCCTCCTACGTTAGCTACAACCCTACATTTGAATTTATCTAAGCTGTGATCTTGATCACCATATATACCCACCTCGATCCAATTGTCTTCTTTCCTTGTGGTAAGGGAATTAATTCCTATGTATGATTCCTAATCAAGGCATCATAATCCTTCATAGCATCTTCTCACTCTAGAATATGTTTAGATTTTTTATAGCATAAAGGTTTGGACAAGATAAAGTTACTGATAACTGTATTTTATATAGTTATTTTCACCTATTTTATTAATCATAATTGCTACGTTCTTTCTATTTATAGTTAATTTTAGTTTAATAAATTAGTATTTATTGTTTTTTATATATTTTAAGAAAATTAAATAATTTCTATCGAAAATGTACTTAATTGCAAATTTATGTCCAAAAATCTAATTTCAAATAAATGAGTGCTTAATTGCAATTTATAAAAGTCAAAAATTTAATTTAAATTAGAAATGGGCTTGATTGCAATTAATGAAAGATTGAAATGTAATTTGAATTAAATTTTTGGGTCAAATTGCAATTAATAAAAATTGAATTTTCTGTGCACGAGAAGAATGCCACTCGCACAACTCACGATGCCCATCACTCACCGTTCGTTCATCCAATCAACGGTCCAGATTGGGCGAGTGCATTCCAGACGAGACAAAAGAGAGTACCCTGTATATCTGTTGCACGTAGCTCGGCACCCAGTGGAGCCCACCTGCCACGCAGGCCGGCGTGTAGTTTGGGACCCACATGTCGGCTGCGCAGAATATCCGCGAGGCGCATCGCTCACCGTTGGATCAGTTGAACGGACCAGATTGAAGCGCGTGGAACCAAGATGTTGCGCACCGAACCACTTGTCTAAAAATCCTATGCGACGCGGGTTATCCAAGCAGCGTGCACCCTCAGTTTTTACAGAACAAGAAGAAGCCATGTGTCTCCTAAATCTTCGATTGAATAAAATAACGACACGTGGCATAAATTTAGTAAACCAGAACGCACGGAAAAGGCGCACGTTTCCAGGTGCGCCGTTGTGTGCCACATGTCCCCGCGCGCCTTGCTTTCATGTGGCGCATTTCTATGCATCCTTTTTGCTCTCACCAATTGAAGGATGCCACATGTCCCACTATATTTTTCAACTAATCAGATCACGACACGTGGTATAGTATATTGAAAACAAAATCAGAAGCACGCGTCGTTGTCTCCCACTCAGTTTAAAATAATATTTTTGTTGTAACAGTTTGTTCCCCACGCGTTTTATTTTTATTTGCGATACAAATATTATACGCCTATCTGCATAATTAAAGAAAAATGTATATTTTTTTAGTTGTATTTTTGTTGCTATAAATAGGGCATTTATTGCCAAAATTTGGAGGTTGGGTTTAGGGGTTCATTTTGAGGGTTGGACTGTGGAACACGCAGAAGCCATTTTGGCTTCTGTTTGTGTTCCGCTTGTGCCAAATATTTTCGTTACTTGATGTCTTAATTTCCTTCTTCTAATTTTTCTACATCTGTTGTAATTTTAATTTTTAATTAATGAAGTAATTTAATTTTTCTAGGGTTGCATTTGATCTAAATTTATGAAGCTTTGATTTTAATTATTTTTTTGATAGATTTATAAGACGTTCGATTTGTTCACTCTATCTTGTGCTTAATGCTTTTTGATTATTTACGAATTTTATCAAAACGATATGTGGCACATAAATAAACTTGGAAGAGGCATTTGTGTGTATATTGCTCGTAGATAGAATGACATGTATGATGAAGGATAGGAATATACCCTAATTATATGTGTGGCCTTTTGAAAACTTAGAACGTAATGAATCTTGGTGAATTTAATTCTCATAGAGATATAGTGAATTAATTTAACGAGGTGTGTCTATACGGAGCTCGGAAGAGATGTATGGATAAAAATAGAAGTTTTCGGTTGACAAATTAAATGTACTAAAAAATATAAATCAAAAGAAAATAACACGATTTGAGTGGATTAGTTTGGTGAAAAATTGCAATCCTAGATTTCTTTTTGTTTTGTTAACTATTTTCTTATTTTTCTAAATCAACAATTGTTTTGGATAAAATTAGAGAGAAATAATTTTAGTACTCAACAAATTGTTGTAACAAATCTCCGTGGGAACGATCTTTACTTACAAATCTTTATTACTTGTGACCGTGTATACTTGCACAATTTTATGCTCTCTAAAAGAGACAACAATCACATTTGTAGTGAGAACCTGTGCATACTTTGGATTGGGCTTGCAGAATATTGCCTTTTCTCGATTGACCATAGGATGTAAACTAGAAGAAGTAGTTAAGATATAAGGTATTAATGAAGGTAACTCTGTGTTAGGGAATTTGGATCAAATGGTATAATCACAAATTTCCCCTCCCAAGATCCTTCTTAGCAGAATATCAAATAACAGAGAAATAGAGAATACACAACACAAGAATTATAGTGGAAACTCCAAATTGGAAAAAAACCATTTTCGTTGTCAAAACACAACCAGAGAAAGAAATTTACTATATGGAAAATTGTTACAACCATACTCTCAATGATTTTCTCACACACCCAAAAGACAAGAGCAATTATAAGTCCAAGAGAATTTTCCCACAAAATTCTCTCACTCAAAAACTTCTCATATAAGTTTTTCTCTATTTTTGGGATGATTAACAATGAAGAAATGAAGCCATATTTATAGCCTTCAAGTTCCCATTTCATATGCCAAACATTTCTTCATTCAACAAAATTAGGCTACCTAATTTTCCTATTCTTTATTCAAACAAGGTTAGACACCTCCATCTTTGACAATATGGTAAGCTACCTTCCATGAATTTTCTTCTAAATTAGACACCTCTTATTTTGACTAACAAACCTAATATTATTTTTAATCAATCACAACACTCTGAATATAAAGAAGGATTATATAACACATGAGATATAGGAAGAAAATAAATCATATTGGTAGAAGAATAAAGTGAAAGAGACAAAGCTTTATAAATTGAAAAAGAGTTGTTAGGACTTGACAACTCAGAAGTGTCTCGAGAAGGCAAATGTTTACTGGAGGTAGAACCAACATTATGTAGTTGGTCAGGAAAAGTGGGCATAGGTAAAGAGTGATGGTTAATAGCTTATATCAAGGGAGGATACAAAGGTGAACTTGAAAAGTTATTATCATATGACTGAGAATTAGGAACTAAGAAGGGAAAATGTAAGGTAGACTGAGTTTTATAAGGAAAGGAATGCTCATTGAAAAGACCATGTCTACTAGTATACAATTTCTTGGTCAGAGGATTATAACACCTATAACCTCATTATTAGGTGCATAGCCAAGGAAAACACAGGAAATTTAACCAAGTAAGAGTTTATGTTTATAGAATGGGCTAACACAAGGGTAACATTCACATCTAAACGACTTTAGAAAAGTGAAGTCTGGATTTTTGGCATAAAAAACTTGAGAATGTGACATAGACTTAGGAATAATCCAAGATAACATATTCATAGTACATAAAGTTGGTCTGAATGCATAGACTCAAAAAGTAGTAGGTAAACCACTTTGTTACAACAAAGCTAATCCCTTCTTAATTTCTATTCTATTCCTTGATTCAAACACAATATTTTTTTAGATGTTGAGGGACAAGTGACTCTATGAATTGAAACAAATGTCCCTAGTTATGTGTCCAAAATTTGAACTCCTCTCTAGCATTAGTTTGTAAAACTTTAAGCTTAATAGAAAATTTCATTTCTATCATGTTCATATAAGACACAAACACATAATGTGCTTGAGCTTTTATATTTAAAAAGTACAAAAAACTAGTGTGATCATCAACAATAAGAATGATGTAATGTGCACTATTAGAGGACATAGAAAGTGAAGTCCATAGGTTCATATAGATCAAATCAAAGGTATGTAAGTTAGTACATATTTAGAAAAAGGTAGTTTTTATCCTTAGCCAAAGGACAAACAACACAAAAACCTTTTCTTTTAGTAGATACATTTTGATGTAAAGAATGATTCACTAGCCAATCAAAAAATTTATTAGATGGATGTGCTAATCTAGTATGCCAAACACCATTATTTATACTACTAGAATAAACATTGGGGAGTGAATGATAGAACTTATACCATAAGCTAAGTGCTGGAGCATGTCACCTTTGATCGTGTAAAGTCTTTCACTCACTACTCCTTGAGCCAATATTCTTTGACTTTGACTTCTTTACAAAAACATAATTAGCACTGAACTCAACACTTACATCATTATTAACACACAAATAGTGAATAGAAAAGATATTGGAAGGAAATCTTGGTGTATGCAAAATTTATACAGATGTAAAACATTATCATTCACTGTTATGGTGCTAGAACCTAAATGTTTGATTGCTAAGGAGGTGCCATTACCTACTATCACAATCGCATGACCAAAGTAAGGAAATGAAGATTAAAGATTAGCTAGATCATTGGTGAGATGATGTGTTGTTCCCAAGTATAACAACCACTGAGAAGGCTCTGGAGTTAGTGACGAGGCATTGAAGTCAACTAGGAAGTCTGAAGTAGAAACAACTTTTCCAAGGAGTAAATCTTGAAGTTGAAAACATTTTTATGCACCATAAATTTTTTTTAATATACTTAATATTTAATAGTGTTTGTTGGTCGAAAATATTTCTCGTTCTTATAGTTATTGTAGTCAGGTTTATTTGCTTGTCCAAAACCAACATCACTTTTTTAAAGGAAATCTTGAAGATTCCATTGAGATATAGGAAAACCATATCTCTAAAACGGGCATGCCAGGGTTTAGCATAAAAAGCATTCACAAAGTTTGAATTAGCACTCAGTGAAATGAGATGTGCTTGATAAGCTATTGAAAATCAACTTGACTATCCTAATGTTCCAATATAGGTTCATGCAAAAAAAGTAGGTTATACAAGTCATTAAAAGACATAGAACCTCCATGAATGGACAACGAATAGATAAAAGAATTATGCCTAGAATCTATTCCTCTAATGACAGATAGGATTATATCCTTATTAGCCACCACCTCTCCTATTGTAGAGAGATGATTAGAAAATCCTTGTAGATAGTCATCCATGGAAAAATGGCCTTTCTGAATAGTTTGCAGCTAAAATCTTAGATCCATGAACTGAGCAAGAGAAAAACCTAAGAATTTTTTCCCAATACTAGTCCATATTTGTGTAGTCGTTCTAGTGTAAGGTAGATATAAGAGAAGCACATTTCTCTAATAGAATCGTAGAACAAGGACTTAATAGTTCCATTCATTTGAGTCCAAATCTTGAAATAAGGATTTATTCCACCTTATCCAAACATTATAGGTACATGCATTGGTAGAGAAGCATCAATGTACTTTTCTAAGGAAAATGCAATGATTACAGCAAGCAATTGCTCATGCTAAATAATAAAGTTAGTACGATCAAGCTTGATTGAAAAAATCATTCCATTAGGAGGATAGATATTCATTGGTGATAAAACTTGAGTGAAATGCAATGGAGAGGCATCTAATCTTAATAGTATAAGAGGTGCAATAAGAGAAAAAGATTGATTCACCGCTATTAATGATCAAGAAAAATTCTCTCTCTAAAACCAGACAGTTGATACTATACAAAGTTTAGAGAATGGAATGATTGAAATGAATTCACTATATTGAATCATAGGATTAAGTACATATTATATACAATTATAAGCTATGTACACTACTACAATATATATCTTCGGTGTCGGAAATTTAGCCTCATTTTTTAAAAAAACTTGGCCATAGGTTTTTGGCCTCGACTTTTCAAAAACCAAGGCCATAGACATATCTTATCAATTTTTTCTCTTTTAAAGTAAACACCAAACTTTTCTATCAATTTTTTTCTTTTTTCCCTTTTTCCTTTTTTTTTCTTTTTCCCTTTTTTTTCTTTTCCCCCTTTTTTCCCTTTCTCTTATCTTTTTCCCAACCACGCACCCTCTCTTTTTTTCCCTTTCATCCCCTCTCTATTTCCTAACTTCCTATATTTTTCCTTTTAGCGCCAGCTTGAGCTCGAGGGTAAGCGTGACAGAATTAGGGTTTGGCTCTATGAGCATGATTTGCAAGCATTAGTTGCAAGCACAAGATGCAAGTTGCAAGCGCAATGGCGGTTGAGTCAGAGAGAAGAACGATAGAGATATGAAAGAGCAAGAAAAAGTGCACCACAATTTGTAAAAATCTTAGAGTATGGGTGAAGAAAGATGGATGATTACACGAGGGAGATGATGGACCTTAAAACCCTTATCACTCAGATCCTTGAGAAGAAAGGAATCCTTGCCAAGATCTAGGTATAATTATGGATGAACAACACATGCTTGGGAAACCTTATCAGTATCAAGTTTTGATGATGTTGGAGTTATGACGAGGAAGAGCATGGATGATCCAGGTAGGCTTCCTAGCATCATGCTTAGTGCTGCTACTTCCTTTTTGGCTTCCTATTCTTCCTAAGAGTGTTTTTTATTTCCTGTATGACGATAACTCTAGAATTCAGGTACTAGATCTCTATTCGATTTATGTTCACCATAATAATAATAATACTAATAATACTCATCATCTGTTTGTATCTATGTCTCAATGAAGATATATTTTCTTACAATTCTTTTACTCAGATACTCATGATATTATACATATTACAATGGGATATCCTTTCAAATGGTGGCCTAGTTCAAGAGATGGCATATATAGCTAACAATCGTGATCCAAGTAATTATGTCTCTTTACTTCTTCACATAAATGTAAGTCTATTGCAAAATCAAATGTCTTAACGTATATTGATATGTAATGTTAACTTAATAGTTTCATTTGGAAAGTGCAGAATGAAAATTCAAATCAGTGCAACATGTTAACGCTTCGGGAGAGCGTAGTGATTCAATAGGATCATATGTGATATATGCACCAATTTATATAATGGCTATAAATGTGGTATTAAGTGGTAGAGATACAGACACATTGATTAAAAATGTAAGAAGCATTGTGTATCATGTTTGATTTGTATTATTGATGTATAAATTTTCATGGTTTGAGCAAGGGTTTTTTGGTACTGATTTGCTTGTCCGTCTTGCTGATGCTCCTAATGGATTTCCTTTCCAGGAGTTGGGAGAGATCATGCCACATCTTAAATTTCAGAACCAGTAAGATAGCATTGATCAAAGCTTAAAGTTAGAAAAGTCAAGTTCTTTTGGATTAAAGTCAGAGTCTAGCCTACCTTTTGCTCCTTTTTCAGGAATTTATGATCCACTGGTTAGTAATGGCATATCTTCATCTTTGCTAGAGTTCAACAGCCTCTCAGCTCAGCTCACTTAGTCAAGAAACCCTAAGCTTGGAAGTTCACTTGAACTTTCGCACTACATGGGTTAAAGCTTTCATGATTTCAATGCATAAGATGTATTCGTACATAAATATTTTTGAGTGTAGTGTTGTACTTAGAAACGTTTCTTCTCATTTTCTAACCTAATAGTTTTGTGTTTTTCTAGAAATTGATTTTACAAGAAAACTTGTAAATAATGGTTTTCTAGCTGCTTAGAGTTTTCCCATAAAGATAAGTGAAGATGAGGATGGTGGATGTCAGGTTTGTAGTTTCTGTTTTAATCACCCTCTTAATAATGGAAAAGGTAGAGATTTACATTATAATGATGGAAGGAGACTTGATAATAAGTTATACGGGTGGGATTGAAGGTCTTGAAGCCACTACTATGGAATTTGACGAAAAGATTGATACAACCAGGCATTTTTGATGACCTGATTTACTGAAAACATGAGCCTATATGGTATATTGTAGTTGTTTGGATATGAAGTCAAATACAACTCTATCAAACAATGGTACCCTGTCTGGAGTTCCTTAGGCATTCTTCATAATATTTTAATTGCGAAGTACTTTTAGGATGGTTGCTTTGACCCAAAGAGATTGCTTGAAGAACTTAATAGAGTCAAAGTATGTTTCCCTTTTAATATGTTCTGTATTTGTTTGTGTACAATTATTTATGTCCTAGAGTTTATGCTCTAATCCAAAAATATGGTTGCTCTAATCCAAAGAGATTCGTACAGTTAGTTATGTACTATAGTTTATACTCTACTAAATAGTTTTTTTGATTGTTTGATTGCATATTCTTTTCGATAATGGATTTCTCTATCTTATTATATAAGTAGTACTTTGTGAATCTTATGTAGAGCTTGCAACTATTGACTTAATAGTATGAAACCCTAATATAACTGCACTTGAAATTGGAAAATTGAATTAAAAGGTTTGTTTATTTTGACTTGAGACTGAAAGCCACTGTGATTTGTTTAATAGTTGAATATGGACCTTGTTTAGTTATATAGGAGTATGGTATGCTTATATTAATTAGTTTTCCATCAGTGGTACATAATTTGTAATTGTAATGAAATTTTGTTCCAATTTTAATTTACTTGTAAATTGACTCTTATGTTTTGATAATATAAAATATTTTTAGCTAATATATACATTGCATAGGTTTCTCTCTTTCCATTTGAGATTTGAATTTATTTGATTTAAAAATTGTTAGAATGGTTGATTCCACAGGTTACCATAAACAATCTTGAGAAATACTTTTGGTAATTCGACTTTCTAGTTAATGTCATTATGATTGTCTTTCTATGCTATAATGCTTATGCCTTTCTTTTTGTAGCTGCTTTAGGTCCTTGAAGTGAAAAGTTATGTAATGAAGTTAAAAATTTTGTGATCAGTATCAATCTAGGAAGTGTAAAATTGAATGATGGAGTCATACTTGAGGATACGCATGATTTTCTCTTTATTATGCTCTTGTTTCTCAATTTATTGTCTTTTGTTTATTTTTGTCTCAAACACAGGTTGCTCCTCTAGTACGCATGGTTTTTGTCTCATTGGTGCTAATAAAAAGTGGCCTATTAAAGGTTTATTACTATCTATGCACACATGTTATTCTAGTTTTATTTTTTCTAATTTCTTTTTCATGGTGGATCAGTTTCTTTAGAGAGATCAATGTAGGCACAAGCACAAGCACACCATCATCAGCACCAGGCACACCAACACTAGGCACATAAGTACACCAGCACACTAACATACCAGCACACTAGGCGCGCTAGCACACCTCACTCTATATGTCTTTCTACTAGACAGTCTTAGTGTATTTAGTTTTTTGCATGTATTTCATATTTTGGAACATTTTAATTAGCTAATTATAGTAAGGATTTATTATGTTTTAGTGCATATAAAAACTTTCAAATGTAATTTCATTCTCAATTTTAATATAATGACTTTTAATTTTCTCAATTTATCAATTTATTTTAATTTATATTGAAAAATAAGGTTACATGGTATGTATATGACCTCGGTTTTTACATAGCTGAGGCCATAGACATACCTTATGGTCTCAGTTATTCGAAAATCAAGGCCATAAAAATACCCTATGGCCTCGATTATTTAAAAACCAAAGCCATAGACATACCGTATGGAATCGGTTAAAAAACTAAGGCCATAGGTAATGGTCTATGGTCTCTTTCACTTAAGCCTCAGTTCTTATGACTGTGGCCATAGACCTACGATCATGGTTAAAAACTGAGGCCATATGCATGTATTGTAGTAGTGGTAGTGTTAGTTATAATTAACTTCCTTATCAACATACTACTCTAAGTAAGTCTTACATAGTACTTACTCACACTTGTAAGGCTTACAATAGAACATAAATAGCAACACAAGCAATAGTAGACTATATCTCAATAGCAATGTTCCACAAGTGAGAAGCAAAAATAAAAATTGGTTATATTGTCATATTTAGTGATCGTTGATAGTCTAATGTATACTATGGCTTGTACAAGACAAGACGTAACGCGTTCAATTTATGTTGTTAGCATATACTTGTCAAATCTAGGTAAAGAATACTAGAATATTATAAATTAGATTCTAAGATACATCAGTGGTATTTCCAAAAGGAGTTTATGCTTTGGATGTGATAAAAATAAATTAATCCACCACAAAGATGCACATGTGATGAACAAAATTTGGACCTATCATTTGCAAAGTTTTTAAGTATTTATTTTATGTTTTATTTTACTTTTATCTTGTTTTGGATGGTATTTAATTATTTTGTAGGTTAAAGTGCTTTATAGAATATTTATAGATAAACAAGAAAAAGAGTTAAAATAGGGTAATTAATGGCAATTCACACAAGTTGGAACGAACAAGATTGTCAAATTCTAGAATTTATATGTGTGCCATGGTCAGATACTCTCGGGTTCAAACTGGACATTCTAAGATTCTTGTGAGCGGTGTGAAGAGACGTTATCCATGTCACGACACAAGGCTCTCGGGTTGTATTTGAAGAAAAAAAATCAGTACACGTCATATAATGTATAAAAACTCATGCCACGTTTCCAATAAAAAATATTTCCATAAATCAAAATACACGTTCCCCTGTTGTCTCTTTTAGAGAACATAAAAACGTGCAAGCATACACGGTCACAAGTAATAAAGATTTGTAAGTAGAGTATCGTACCACGGAGATTTGTTACTATAGTTTGTTGAGTACTAAAATTGTTTCTCTCTGATTTTATCCAAAACAATCGTTGATATGGAAAAAGTTAAGAAAAAGGTTTAATAAGAAAATAAAAGAAATCTAGGATTGCAATTTTTCACCAAACTAATCCACTCAAATTGTGTTATTTTCTTTTGATTTATATTTTTTAGTACATTTAAATTGTCAACCAAAAACTTTTATTTTTATCCATACATCTTTTCCGAGCTCCGTATAGACACACCTCGTTAAATTAATTCACTATATCTCTATGAGAATTAAATTCACCAAGATTCATTACGTTCTAAGTTTTCAAAAGGTCACGCATACAATTAGGTTATATTCCTATCTTTCATCATATATGTCATTCTATCTACGAGCAATATACACACAAATGCCTCTTCCAAGTTTATTTATGTGCCATGGATCATTTTGATAAGATTCGTAAATAATCAAAAAGCAATAAGCACAAAATAGAATGAACAAATCGAACGTCTTATAAATCTATCAAAAATAATTAAAATCAAAGTTTCATAAATTTAGATCAAATGCAACCCTAGAAAAATTAAATTACTTCATTAATTTAAAATAAAAATTATAGCAGGTGCAGAAAAATTAGAAGAAGAAGAAAGAAAATTAAAACATTTCGGATGGTAAATATTTGGCACATGTAGAACACAACAGAAGCCAAAAATGGCTTCTGCGTGTTCCACCGTCCAGCCCCAAACACTACAGAAAATCCAAAACTAAACTCTCCAAAAAAAAACTCTTAACTCTATCATAATATCACCTATTTATAGCACCAAAAAATACATCAAAAATATTAAAATATCATACACGCATAACAATTTGTATCGAAAATAAAACCCCGACATTCCCCTTAAAATCTGCGGTCACGCGAAAATCGAAACGTTATTTTAATTCACGCGTGAGACAAGGGCACCGTTTATGATTTAAAATTCAAAGTGCATGCCACGTGTCAGCGTTTGATTCGCTGAAAAGATTTAAATCGGACACGTGGTAGCATTTCATTGGCTTCTGGAAACGGACGCACGATAGATTGTCGCACGGAAGACAACGGCTGCACGCGGGCGTGATCGTGCGCTTTCGTGCTCATTGTAATATGCCATGTGTCAGAATATTATTGGCTGATAGATAAAGTTGACACGTGGCTTCTTCTTCTTCTGTAAAACTCGAGGGCGCACGCCGCTTGGATGAACCGCGTCGCACATGATTTTTAAACAGCGGCTAGGTACGCGACAGCTTCGTTCCACGCGCTTCAATCTGGACCGTTCAACCGATCCAACGGTGAGTAATGTGCCTCGGGAAAATTCTATGCAGCCGACATATGGGTCCCACTCTGCACGCCAGCCTACGCGGTAGGTGGGCCCCTCTGGCTCGCCGAGCCGTGCGAGAAATATACCATGCATGCGATTTTGTCTCATCTGGAATGCACTCACCAAATATGGACCGTTGATTTGATGATCAAACGGTGGGTGATGGGCGCGTTGTGTGATGCGAGTGACATTCTTCTCCTGCTCCGAAAATTCAATTTTTATTAATTTCATTTTCACCCACAAATATATTTCAAATTACATTTTCAACTTTGTTTAATTGCAATATAGCCCTTTGGTAATTTAAATTAAATTTTAAACTTTTAATAATTAAACTTAAGCCCGAATTTAATTTAATTTATATTTTCAACATTTATAAATTCCAATTAAGCACTCATTTATTTTGAAATTAGATTTTTGGACGAAAACTTGCAATTAAGTACGTTTTCGATACAAATTATTTACTTTTCATAAAAAATATAAAAAACCATAAATACTAATTTATTCATCGAAAATTAACTAAAATCATTAAGAACATAGAAATTACAATTAATAAAATAGGTGAAAATAAGTATATAAAATACAGTTATCAACAATCATCCCCCCTCTTAACCACATATCCATTTAGCCACACACTAGCCACCAGCTACCCATAGCTATTCCATCTCCATATATAGATACAGAGAGAGAACTTTCTTATTGTGAAGAAGATCCAAGGATTTAAATAAGCTAGTGACAACTTATTCAGAGATCTATAACTGTGTTTTAACAATAAGGGGTATTTCTATCATTTTTATATTATTTCTTTCTTTGTAATCTAATGACTTTCATAGTTGAATTGACTTCTGGTAATTCAACTATTATTGACTAATTTTATAATATGAGATTTTAGCATTTGCTTCCAATGATTGGGAAAAAAAGTTATAGTTTGAATAAATAAAAGTTTGATTTATTTCTTATTCATAATCTTCAAATCTTTAATCACAATTATGCGATGGGCCAAGTCTTAATTTGTAATTAAAGAAAATATTTAAGAATTAAGCATTAGACACGTCATCTAAGCTTAGTTGTGCCTAATGAATAAGAGTCTCATTCAATTTCATTGATTTGCATTAAATTAGATGGTTAAAAAATATATTTAATTATAAATTAATGATGCGCCAAATCTTGATTTGTAATTAAAGAATATATTCATCGTATATTTATCAATTAATTAATTTCAAGTCCGATCAAGGAAGTTATTAATTAATTGATGATCTTGGTTTATATATTTTCCTTAGTTTTCTGATTAATCTATTGCGAGCCCAAACAATGAAGTTACTGATTAGTTGATAATTATGTGGACTCACCATGATTATATATGGTCGCTTATTTAAAAATAAAATTCAACAAATCTAACTTATTATTTGAATAATTTAATTTGTTCTTTCAATGAAGGTTTATACTCACTAAAATCCCATATTTTTCATTACTCTTTGTTCGACTATAATTTAGTTTACTTGCAATCTTTAGTTATAAAATAATTTAGAATTTATAGTCTTTTTCTACCAACCAATAAATGATAGAATGTTTATGATTGCTTTTGTTAACTAATATAGAAAATAACTTCACTTTTTAAAACAATCGACCAATTTCTTTAGAAATCACCTTGGGGTGACATATCATTAGTCTGCTAATGATTCGTGCACTACAAGCAATTAAAATTTATGCCTGAAGTTTTTGGCACCGTTATCAAAAAATTATTTTTTAAAATTGTTTATTTATTTTATTTATAGTTATTTTTCATATTTGTTTTTGTTTTCTTGATTTTATTGTTATTTTTATTTTATTTTATGAATATCTGTTATTTGTTTAGCTGTTTTTTTATTTCAATTATTTTTGTTTCTTGATTATTTTTATTTCTTTTCTTTGATTTATTTGTTTTTAGTTGTCAATTTTATTTTTATTTCTTTTGTCATTTATTTTTCTTGAGCCATAACTAGAGGCTTTAAAGAGCCATTAAATATGGGAAATGCTTTACTAAGGGGATTGTAATGAAGGATTATACAAGGCCAATCATTGGTACTGTTACTACCTCTATACAGTTGGGAAAGGCAGTTAGGAATTATGAATTGAAAAACCATTCATTATTCCATATTACCCTCCTTCTATGGAATTACTAATAAAGATCCTTTAACTTTCAGTAGGGATTTATACTCGGCTACACAGATATTCCCTTTGGATGGGCTTAATGAAGACTAACTTAAAACATGATATTTTCCATACACTCTCAAAGATAAGGCTAAGGCTTGGTTAATGACTCTCTAACTAGGATCCCTAATACCCTCCTTCTTATTTAAGTATTAAAATTGCAACATTCTCTCAAATGGAAGGTGAGTCATTCCATGAAGCTTGGGATGGGTTCAAGTTATTCCTTACTTAGTGCCCGTATCATATCTTCCTCCTACAAAATCAATTTTTCTATGATGGGTTGACACAATAGTGTCAATTTACAGTTGACAATGTTGCAGGTGGAGCTATGGGGGAAAATACAACCTTAGAAATTTGTAGTCTCTATGAGATATTGAATGATAATTCCTAACAAAAGGGTACTAAAGTGAGAAGAGCATGAGTTAATGAGATAGGCTCTGATAATGAGATGGCCATGGAACTTGCAGAGTTAACCAAGAAACTTGCACTGCTTACCTCCAAAAAGGCATCAATTCAATTGGTATGTGGATTTTTTATTACCTATGGACATGGTGCTTGTCCTTGTTCTTTTGTTGTTGATTTGTATAGAGGTACTAGTCAAGAACAAGTGCATTCAATGGAGGGGCACCAACCTAGATCTAGGAATGAGCCTATGAAAACATGTATAACTCAAAGTGGAGGAATCATCCCAACTTATGTTGGAAGGGAAACACAAACCCACCTTATACCTAAAACCAAATGAAAAATCCTATTTTAAACCAAAACATGCCACATTATTTACCTAATAAGCCAACCATAGAAGATAACTTAAATGCTTTTCATTCTAGTGAGTAGCAATAACCATATGAAAAATAATCAAAGATTGGATTATTTAGAGGAATCTACCAAAATGGTAGTTGGTAAAGCTGGGAATATAGCTAAGCATATACAAAAGGCAAGATAAAGGAAAGATGCAAGATTAAGCCATAGTTCTAATGGTCCATCAAAGTGGTACGATTTTAAAAATACTTATTTTCCTAAAATGTTTGATAATTTACCATGTGATGTAGAAAAATATAGATGAGGAGCATGAAAATATCGACGAAGGCCAAGCTCAGAACGTTGAAGTCTTAAAGCCTTCTAAAGAAAAAAAGGAGAGTCAACTGACCCTCTTATGTTGTACAAGTCACTTGGTCCTTATAGACCTCTTATCCCATTTCCATACCACTTGAATGACCCTAGTAGTTTTAATATTAACATTATTTTAGGGGTAAGAAGGTGGTTAAGCCTATGCTAGATCTAGGTGTAGGTATTAACCAGTCTTAGGAGAGATTATACGCTTTAAAATTTTGTATTCTTCACCTACTCCTTCTATCTCTTATGTTGATAAATGTTCTTGTGTTGATTATGTGGACTCACCTATTTATGACATTGATTTTCAAAAGATAATATGTAATAACATTGATAATTCATATAATAAAAGGAGGGTGCAGAAAACATTAAAAGTCTCTATTTAGAATTATGCCCACAAAGAATGCCATGACAAAAACCTGAGTTGTAAGTTCTCTTATTTTGGAAGGAAATGTCATGCTTGTAATACTTGTTATAAATCTTTTCCAAGAAAAATGAAGCCTTGTTTTGAGAAAGCTTAGGATAAAAGAGATAACAAGCACTTCAAAGATAAATTGAAACCTCATTGAAGAAAACAAGCAATGTCTTACTAAGACGTTAAATAAAGAGTTTGATGGGAGATAATTCATCATTTTTGGTATACTATTTTCTTTTTTTAGTTGTCTTCATTTATTTATTAATAGTCAATTTTCTATTTCTTTTTCTTTTTGAATGCTTTTTTGAACAAATGTGTAATTGAAAACATTGAGGATAATGTTTAGTTTAGGTTTGAGGGTGCAAAATAGACCCAATAAAAAAAAGTTGATATAAAATTACCATGATTTTAGTTAATTTAAGGTTAATTAAATTTATGCATTTTTTTATGTCTTTAACATGTTTAAGGATTATTGTAAAAGATAGGTCTATTCATATTTTATGTTTTATGCTTGGATGTTGAAATTGAAATGAACACAATTTTGGTGAATAAGAATCAAGTAGTGGAGAGACTACCTTGTGAGATGATTATTGAGCTAATATCATTTTATTTTGAGTGGTAATCTTTCTTATACTCTTTTAGACATTTTTCCTATTATTTCAAATTATTAGATGATCTCTATTGGTTTGGCATTGAATATTAATATATTAAACATCCAATGAAGTATCATGTACTTATTTTTATTCTTTGATTAAATTAGTTGAGTATAAATTAAAAGTGTATGACTATCTTCATTTCATGCTTGACTTCTGATTAGTACTTAAAAATCACTAAAATTACCATGATTTAATGTACTTTAATTCATTAAATAGATTTACATTTGTATGATTTTATCATATTTTTATATAAATTTTTCTTTTCAGAATCATGAGTATTTTTATTGTTTTTTAGGTTTTGTTGTTCAAAAATAATTTAAAGACTCAAAGAAAAATATTGGAAGCAATACATCACAATATTTAAAGTGTAATATTCATTTATTATATAAATAAGTGAGAAAAATATGAACAAAACTAAAAAAATGGACAAATGGAGAAATCTACCCAGCCAACACATGCTTGTGCCTGTCCCATGCATAGCTAGCACATGTTCGTGCAGAGTCCCATATGTAGCCAGCACACGACCATGCTTATCCCGCATGCCTTGCGCTTATGTCATGCCAAGACCCATCACTCGTCTGTCGAGCTATGCACACATGTCACGTCGCGTCCCACGCACGTCCGTGTATGCCAATGCTCATCTCCCAAATATCCCAGGTGCGTCAGTCCCTATCCCGTTGCAAATTTCACCCCACACTTGTGCCAACCTATCAAAACGTGTCCTAAACCAATTTTTGAGATATCTTCCCACTTTTTTAACCTTTTTCTCATCTATTAAAGGACTCTCTCCCCCAATCTCAAATCCCACAATTTATCAACTCTTCTATCTCTCTCTCTCTATCTTTCTCTCTCTAATATGGTTGTTTTAGTTTTAAAGTTCTCTTTTTGAGAAGAACTAGTTATGTTTTTATAAATTTTTAGTTTTTTATTCAATAAACGAAAATGCAAATCCATTTAGAGGTTTTCTAGAAACAAAACTAAGCATCAAAGTTATGTAAGGATTCTTTTGAGGTATAATTTTAAAGTGAATTATTTATAGTTATTTTTATGTTTTATTCTTATATGTTATATTTAATTTGTATATGATTAAATTTAACATGACTAGCTGTTTGTAAATATGATATAATAATAACGTTATTACGCTTGCAAAATATTAAATAGGTAAAATATTTCTATAAAATAAATTGATTTTGTTTTTATTCAAGATTTTATATTAAGGATGTTAGAGAGAAATATATTATTTTTCATTACAAACTTAAATATGAAAATTAAGCTTTAAGGTTTAATTATCAGTCTAATTTAGAGTAATACTCTTTTATTTGTTGGTATAATCGTCTAGTGATGAGTGCTCAAAAAGCACTAAAATAATCATGATTTTATGCACATTAATTGATTAAAAATATATATATTTATATGTTTTATCATATATTTATATAAATTTGTCTTTTTCGGAATCACGGGTATTTTTATTGTTTTTCAGGAATTTTGGCCTAAAAACGCAATGTAAAGACTCAAAGAAGAATACTTGAAGCAATACATCACAAATAAATTAATAAATAAGTGGAAAAAGGTCAACAAACATGGAAAAATTGGACAAAATGGGTCGAAAAAGGTCAAAAAATGTCCAAAATGACGGAAAAATCGCGCCGTAGCTCAGCCAGCGCCCAGTGGCGCCGCGCCAGAGCGCCGCACAGCGCGCGTTCGCGGATACTGCCTTGCGCGCCCAGCAGCCATGGGCACCATGCACGTTCACGCCGCGAGGCCGCGGCGGCCAGCCAGTAGCGCCCAACGTTTTTGACCCATTTTCACGTGTAGCAGACCCCATGACGTCATGCCGACGTCATTGATGACCTCAAACATGTCCACTACACGTTTTTATTTTTTTATATTTTTTTTAACATTTTTTTACTCATTTTTTCTCTCCATCCTCACCTATAAATACCCCTCTTCCATTCACTTCAAAGCACACCTCAAAAACTCACTTCTCTCTTCTTTCTTTCTCTCCATTTCTTAGTTTTTAGTTTTTTTTAGTTTTTCTTATGTTTTAGCTAGTTTTTCTTATGTTTTAGCTAGTTTCTCTTAGTTTTAGAGTTCTTCCCTTTTTAGGGAAGAACTAGTTATGTTTTTGTAATAATTTAGATTTTTGATTCAATAAATGGAAGTGCAAATTCCGCTTGGAGGTTTTCTAGCAACGGGAATAGCGTCGAAGTACTGTAAGGATTTTATTTTCTTTCTGATTATTTTTATGCTTTATTCTTACATGTTATATTTAATTTGTCCGTGGTTAAATTTAAGCTGTACTAGACATTTAGTAAACATGATGTAATAATAACGTTGTTATGCTTGCGAAAATATTAAATAGGTGAAAATTTCTAAAATGAATTGATTTTATTTTATTCAAGATTTTATATTAAGGATGTTAGAGAGAAATATATTATTTTTCATTACAAACTTAAATCTGAAAATTAGATTTTAAGGTTTAGTTATCAGGTCGATTTAGAGTAGTGCTCTTTTATTTGTTGGTACAATCCTTAGGTAGTTAGAGTGAAGCTCTATTTCAAAAGTTTTTATAAGAATTATTATCTGAAAATGTATTGTGACATGTTTTCGGTAGTGGTTTTAAAACTTGAAAGTTAGTACTCGGATAACTAAATTCTTGGGTTTAATTTGGACACCTTGAATAAAGTTTAAATTTGTCTAACCACCAAAGGTGGCATTTAAATGGTTCATTTTCAATCTCTTAGAAAAATGAATTAATTTAATTAACCAAATTAGTTATCAACCCAGCGTAGGTGTTAATTGATTTGTTTAGTTAACAAAGAATATCTAACCCCACCAAAGGTGGTATTCATACAAAAAGAGAATCAATAAAATATCAATTTATATCTTTAATAACCTAGATAATATGAGCAAGCATAATTAATTTAGTTATTATATCCATAAATACTCCACTAATATAAATGATAAAATTTGCATGAATATTTATTGAATCTGTATTTATATTTATTTTTAGGTAAATATTTATTGAATTTGTATCTATGTTTATTTTTTTATTATATTTAATTAATCTGTATATATGTTTATTTTATGTTATTAGATTAGGAACACAAAAACCAAACTATCGTGACAGGATGTTTAGGATTTAATTTCATTTTTAAAAGTTTGAATAATAAATTAAAAACCACATACATTCCTTCCTTAGATCGACCTTGGGAGTATACTTATCATTTTCTACGAAATGATTCGTGCACTTGCGAGAGTTTTACAAATATTAAAACCAAAGTATTTGCGAGAATCGGCGATGCCGGTTTTCGCTCATCATCTAGTAGTTAGAATAAAGTTCTATTTCAAAAGTTTTTATAAGAATTATTATTCCAAAATGTATTGAGCACATATTTTCAGTAATGGTTTTAATTTGCATGAAGACTCAAGCACCGTTTGTGTATTATGACATTGTCAGTGCATGACATCTTGCACATAATCCTATGTTACACTCCAAAACAAAGCATGATGGAATCAATTTCTACTTTGTTAAAGAGGAGGTGATGTGAAAATAACTATTGGTGGAATACATACCTTCCCAAGAGCAAGTTGCAAACATATTAACTAAGCCTCATCCTAAACAATGATTTAAAGAACTGAGAACAAAGCTCATAGTGCTAACTGATGAGTGCTTAAAAAGCACTAAAATTATCATGATTTAATGTATTTGAATTGATTAAATAGATTTATATTTATATGATTTTATCATATTTTTATATAAATTATTCTTTTTGGAATCACAGGTATTTTTATTGTCTTTCAGGTATTTTCATTCAAAAATAATTTAAAGAATCGAAGAAAAATACTAGAGGAAATACATCACAAATATGTTAAGAAAAAAAAGAGAAAATTAAAAAAAATGAAAACATTGGACAAAATGGGTCAAAATGATAAAAAAAAGGTCAAAATGCCCCAAATCGCACGCACCCACATACATCTGTTGAGTCTCGTGCATGCTAGCGCCTATCATACGTGTAGTCACATGCATGGCCAGCTTGTCCATGGTGTTGATGTGCATATGTCGCATCGCGATCCACGCCTCTGTCCACGCGTATCTACTGAGTCTCGTGCGCGCTATGTTGAGTCCAATCGCACGTACCTCTTCCCCCACGTGTGTCAGCCTGTCCGAAAAGCATCCAACACCCATTTTCAAGATACTTTTCCACTTTTTTAGCCTCTTCCTCACCTATAAAAGGACCATTTCTCTCATTGTAAAAATGATGCCTAAAAATCTCTTCTCTTTCTCTCTCTAGAAATCTTTCTTAGTGTTTTTTAGTTTTTTTAGTTTTAAAGTTCTTCTCTTCTTGAGAAGAACTAGTTATGCTTTTGTAAATTCTAGTTTTTGATTCAATTAACGAAAATACAAATCCATTTGGAGGTTTTACATAAACAAAACTAAGCATGAAAGTTTTGTAAGGATTCTTTTGAGGTATAATTTTAAAATGAATTCTTTACAATTATTTTTATGTTTATTCTTATATGTTATATTTAATTTTTTTGTAATTAAATTGAACATGACTGACTATTTGGAAATATGATATAATAATAATGTTGTTATGCTTGCAAAATATTAAATAGGTAAAACATTTCAAATACATAAATTGATTTTATTTTTATTCAAAATTTTTATATTAAGGATGTTAGAAAGAAATATATTATTTTTCATTACAAACTTAAATCTAAAAATTAGATTTTAAGATTTAATTATCCGGTCTGATTTAGAGTTGATAGGAGTCAAATTATTGCATTTTTGTTATGATTTAAAGGTTTATATTTGTGTGAAAATTACGTTTTATTTTATTATTTAATCCACAAATGTCATTTCACGGGTATTTCGTGTTTAAAGTGCAATTTCAGGTAAAATCATAATTATGGAGAAGTTTGGGACAAATTTCAATGACCGGGATTGAGTGCAAATAAAAAGAAAACAAAAGTTCAACATTTGGAATTTCGCCGCCGGCAAGAATATTCTCGCCGCCGGCGAAAATCTTACCGAGAAAATGTTGAAAATCACGAAGGGAGCACAAATTTTGGCAAAGAAATTTCGCCGCCGGCCACATTAATCCCGCCACCGGCGAGATTTAGCGGAACCAAAATCGTAAGTTTTCCAGAAATCTCGCCGCGGCGAGAATAACTTCGCCACCAGCGAGTTTCTTTCGAAAACATTTTTTTTATGCTGTTTTGTTCCAAAATTGCCCTCCAAAACCCTAGATCTATATATACATTATGATGGAGAAGGAGGGGATGGCAAAAAAGCAGAGTTCAAAGGCATTTTTGGAGAAGAGAAGGAAATTTCGGAGAAACTTGAAGGATCTTCACCATTGTTGCTACCAAGCCTTCATCTTCTAGAGTTTTTCATCTCTTCTCCTTAGTTTTTATATTCTGTAGTTTATTGATATTTGTTATTCATGGATTCAATTGAAATAATGTTTGTTCTTATTTTCGTTATGAACTAATTCGTTTTTGATAAGGCTATGATGTAGTTGAATCATGAAAATCTGATTTCTTGTGTTATCGTTATATGAATTCGTTGTTTTCAAGTTGAGTATTTATTTCCATGCTTAATGCTTTTAAATTTCTGATCAAGATTTAAATGATTTGTTGCATTATATTGAGACCGAGAGGAGATGTGTAATGAACGCTTCTTGTGATAAATACCGTATGTTGAATGCGAGTTTGACACCTAATGCATGATGTATGTGGTTATTCTAGAAATTCCATAAATCGTAATGTGCTTGTTTGTGATTAAATCTTCATAGAAATATAGTCATTTTTAATAGATAAGTAATTCTAATATAACTCAAGAGAGAGTATTAGGTAAATTTGGGTTTTTCAACCATCACTTTTAACTTTGATTTTCATATAACATGACTTGAAATCGGATTGAATTGATTTAGCGAAATCAAATGCCTTAGCGTTTTTAATCATTTGTGAACAACATTAAATTTTGTTATTTGCGTTTAGTTTTATGTTAATTTTCTTTTAAAACAATTTCAACAATTCGGTTTTCAAATAAAATTAGGGTTAGTCAATTTCGGTACTTAGTAATGCCATTCCTTGTGGGTTCGATATCCGTACTTTTGTACACTTTATTACTTGAACGATTCGTACACTTGTGAAAATACGCATCAAGAGTAATGCTCTATTATTTGTTAGTATAATCGCCCATTAGTTAGATTGAAGTTCTATTTTAAAAAAAGTTAGAAGAACTATTATTCAAAAATATATTGACAACATATTTTCAGTAATGGTTTTAAAACTTGAAAGTTAGTACTCGAATAATTAAATTCTTATGTTTAATCTAAACACCTTGAATAAAGTTTAAAATATCTAACCCTACCAAAGGTGTCATTTAAATGGTTTATTTTCAATCTTTTAGAAAGAAAAAAATGAATTAATTTAATTAACCAAATTAATTATCAACCACACCCATAGGTGTTAATTGATTTGTTTAATTAACAAAAAATATCTAATCCCACCAAAGGTGGTATTTATATAAAAAAGAGAGAATCAATAAATATCAATTTATATCTTTAATAATCTAAATAATATGAGCAAGCATAATTAACTTAATTATTATATCCACCAATACTTCACTTTATGAATGATAAAAATTTGTATAATTGTTTATTGAATTCATATATATGTTTATTTTTTTATGTTATGAGATTATTAAACACAAAAAAGCAAAATATAGTGACACAATGTTTATTATTTAATTTCGTTTTTAAAATTTTGAATAATAAATTAAAAATCACATATATTCCTTCCTTAGATTGACCATGTAAGTTTACTTATCATTTTCTATAAATTGATTTGTGCACTTGTGAGAGTTTTATAAATATAAAACCAACATATGTGCAAAATCAATATTGCTCACTCGATACTAGTTTTGTCTTATCAAGTTTTTGGCATCCTTGTCGGTGAAGGAATAGAGTTTTAAAATTATTTATCAAAATTTTTAAAATTTTATGTGATATAAATATTGTGATTTTTATTTTTATAATTTAGTTTTAAAAAAATTAAAATTTAATTTATTTAATTATTTTCTTTTCTAAAAAAAATTAAAAAAAACGTTTTAACTTTTCATTTTCATTTATTTTCTAATTTATTTTTTCAATAAAAAAAATTAATTAATTTTTAACTTTTACTTTTAATTTTAAGGGAGTTCTGTCTATAAGACTCTTTCTTGGAAGCCTATGTACCACTAGTCTTGCCTAGGAATGTTGTTCTGTCTAGGAGAGTGATTTTTAAGGAGACTTTACTCAAATATTCTTTCCTGTGAGCACTCTTAGTTAATATTGATTATGCTATTTAACTTAGATTTTAACTTTAACTTGTTTGTTTAGTATTTTTGTATTAACTACTACATATATTTTCTCTAAACTTTTGTATTGTTATTTTATTATTCTTTTCCTTTTTAATTGACGGGTGTTTTAAATTTATGCTTTTCACTAGTCTATGCATGGTAGGAGATCTTTAGAAAACCATCTTACACCATACATAGATAATATTCATAAATTTAAACAATTGTCTCAAAGGCTGGATTCTAACCATCAGCCTATTTTTGAGACAGATACAAAACCAAGCCTTAATCCTCTACCAAAACCAATATAAATGGGAGAAAATCCACATGTTAGGGAAACCACCATGAAGGAGTTTTCCAATCTAGTTAATTGGCATGGAAACTTCCTCTATCCAGCTGGGTGAGGCAACATGAAATTATGACTTGAAAAACATTCATTTTTTCATACTTCCTTCATTCTATAGGCTGCCTAATAAAATTCTCTTTCCTTCATTAGGGATTTCTATGCCACAGTCCAAATCTTCCCTTTCGGTATTCTAAACATGGATCAGCTTAGAATAGGGTATTTTCTCTACACCTTGGAGGACAAGACCAAAGCTTTGTTGATATCACTCCCTTTAGGTTCTCTGATGACTTGGAGGACATTTACAACAAATTCATGGGAAAATTTTATTCTCACCAAAAAACATCAGAGCTGAGAGCAAAGATTGCCACTTTCTCTCAGATGGAAGGAGAACCATTCCATGAAGCCTAGAATAGGATCAAAATGTTCCTCACTCAATGCCCCTATCATAGCTTCCCTCTATAGTTACAAAACCAATCCTTTTATGATGGACTTACGTAGCAATGGCAGTTCATTGTCGACAACACTGCCGGATGAGCTATGGGAGAAAAGAAAGCCTCATAGACATACAACCTCTTTGAGATGTTGGGTGGGAATTCCCAACAAAAACGTTCACGAGTAAGAAGAGATAGAGTTCATGAAATCGATTTCAGCCATGAAGTTCAACGAAAACTTATTCAATTGACCAAGCAAGTTACCCTTTTCACTGTGCAAACCAACACCAACAATGAATAGTGTGGTTTGTGTAGCAACATAGGACATGATACTGAAGCTTGTCCATATCATGAAGAAGCACCAGCTAGACCTGAACAAGTTAATGTTTTGGGAGCATATCAAGATTCGACCAAGATTCGACCCCAACTCAAATACCTACACTCATGGGTAGAGAAATCATCCCACCTTCTCTTACAGGCAAAACAACCCTCCTTTCACCCAAAACTCAAATCAGTCAAGCCAGCAATTCCACCAGCCTATTCCAAGAAGCCTTCCCAGTAAAAAAACTATGAAGGACAACTTGAATTCTTTTAATCAAGTTTGTAGAGATAACTAGTTTAAAACCAATCAACCGTTGGACTCTGTGGAAGCTTTTATCAAAAAGGTGAAAGTCCAAGTGAATTAGTTAGCTGAGCATTCGTAAAAACAAAGCAAAGACTAATTGAATGGTCAAATTAGATCAAATAAATTCAATGAAGAGGAGACATTGAGTTTGTCATTTTGAAATCTCTAAGCAATGTCTTACTAGAAAATGATAAATTTTAGTCCTAAGTGGGATATCACCCATTATTATATTTTCTTTTCTTTTGGTTTGTTTTGTTTTTATTTTAAGAACATGTGTAATAAAATTCCAATGAAATAATAAAAATTCATTTGTTTCAAAAATTATGTCCATTCTTTAAATTTAGCATTATAAAAAAAATTAACATAGGTTCCCTAAGTTTTTTTTTCGTTAAGCCTATACATTTTTTCAAGTGAGAAATATTTCTTAGAGAGTTCTACTATTTTATAATTTAAGAGCTAGATGTTGATATGAAAGAGGAGGAGGATCAATTTCAACTACAAGTAGCCATAGGGAGATGCTAAAGATAGGTAGAAAATGATGAAGGACTATGTAATGATGAGTCACATGAACAAATTGATGCCTAGTTTCTCGACTCAGGTTGTTCCAATCATATGTGTAGTAATCAAGGTATGTTCACATACCTAGATGATAGCTTTATTCATTCTGTTAAATTGGGGAACAACAGTAGGATGAATGTGATCGGCAAGGCAAAGGTCAAGTTGTTTTTAAATGGAATCAACCATGTCATTCATGTTGTGTAATATGTTCTAGAGCTCAAAAAAAATCTCTTGAGCATAGGACAACTTCAAGAAAGGGCTTCGGTAGATTGTTTCAAGGAGTTTGCAAAATATACCATATGATTAAAGGCTTGATTATTCATACTAAAATGAGTAAAAACAAGATGTTTATATTGCTAGCTCGGATTACAGTTCCTACAAATGGTCAAACAAAAAAGTGTTTTCACACAAGCTCATAGGATCTCCTTTATCTTTGGCATAGAAGTTATGGTCACCTGAGTCACAAAGGATTGAGAATTTTGTAACACAAAGAGATGGTTCATGGACTTCCTCAACTTCGAACCTCAAATATCACATGCACAGACTGCATTCAAGGCAAACAACATCGTAATGATATGCCAACAACGAGTACATGGAAAGCAAGTCAGCCTTTGGAGCTTATTCATGCAGACATCTGCAGGCCCATTTCTTCTATATCAATGATTTTAGTTGTAAAACATGGGTGTACCTATTGGAAACAAAGAGTGAGGCATTGATCTACTTCCAATCTTTCAAGAACATGGTAGAAAATGAGAAAGGACTGAGTGTGAAGTGTCTATGGATAGATAGAGAGAGTGAATTGACCTCAAATGAATGACAAAATAGAATTAAGAGACAATTAAGCACTACTTACACACCATAATGAAACATGGTGGCTAAAAGGAAAAATCGAAATTGTTATGAATATGGTTCAATATATGCTATATGATAAAAAACTTCTAAAAATATTCTGGCCAGAGGCAATAAATTGGGCTATCTATGTTCAGAATAGATGTCCCACATTGGCAGTGAGGGATACCACTCCACAAGAAGCATAGAGTGGACTAAAACCCTCAGTTGAGTATTTTTGTGTCTTTGGAAGCTTAACTCATGTCCATGTTCCTGATACCAAGCGAGATAAACTAAATGATAAAAGTTTTTCTTGTATTTTATTGGGAGTCAGTAAAGAATCCAAGGGATATAGACTATTTGATCCAATAGCCAAGAAAATATTTGCGAGCAAGGATGTTATTTTTGAAGAGGAAAAATAGTGGGATTGGAATGTGAGTTATAAGGGAGAGATCTTATTAGACTTGGAATGATAAGAAAATACAGAAAATAGTGAGGGAAAGGAAATGGTGAATGACAATGACAATGGTAGTGGGCTTAGAGAAGAAATAAATGTGGGATAAGGTAATGAAGAAACACAGGGCTGTGAAGATAGAAGTCATAATGAAGTTGCTGAAGATGAAGGGAAGGTTTATGGAAAAAGAGGAAGGCATCCTCCCCCTTACCTAAGAGACTATGTCACTGGAGAAGGGTTAAGTGATGATGAGGCACATATGGTTCAAATTGTTCCAACTAAAGACCCTCTCTATTTTGAAGACGAAATAAAAGAAAAGAAATGGAGGCAAGCTATGGACAGTGAGATCAACTCCATTGAAAAGAATAAAACATGGTATGTAAGTGAGTTGCCTACTGGAGTAAACAAATTGGTGTTAAATGTGTATGCAAGACCAAATACAACGAGTATGGATATATTGACAAGCACAAAGCACATCTAGTAGCCAAAGACTACTCACATAAGTATGACATAGACTACACAAAGGTCTTCGCACCAGTGGCAAGGATGGACACCGTGAGGATGATCATTGCCTTAGCAGCACAAAAAAGTCTAGAGGATTTTTCAATTAGACATCAAGTCAGCATTCTTGCATAGAGAGCTGAGTGAGGAGGTTTACATTGAGCAACCAATGGGTTATGATAAGAAAGGAAGGGAACATTTGGTCTACAAGCTCCACAAGCTTGGTTCAGTCGAATCGAGGCACACGTTGCCAAGGAAGGCTTTTAGAAATGTGGTAGTGAACAAACTCTGTTCAAAAAGAAGAATGGAGCAGGAAAAATTATTATTGTAAGTATTTACATTGATGATTTAACTTTTACTGGAAATGATAAAGTTATGATAAGTGAATTCAAGAAGTCCATGTTGAGAGAATTTGATATGACTAATTTGGGAAGCATTAGCTTTCTTCTTGACATTGAAATACTTCAAAAAACAGATGGCATTTTCATTCATAAAAAAATTCCTTGGAGGTTCAAAAGAGATTTGAAATGTTGGAAAGTAATGAAGTGAGTAGTCCGATTGTCCTAGGATTCAAGATCAGTAAAGATGATGATGGAATTACTCTAGATGATACATACTCCAAGAAATTTGTGGGAAGCTTGGTGTATCTTACTATCACAAGACCAGACATGGTGTTTGTCACCAGTCTCATAAGCATATTTATGGCAAAACTAACCGAGCTTCACCTACAGGCTGCAAAGAGAGTTCTTCAATATTTAAAAGGGGCGATGAACTATGGTATTCATTACAAGAAAGGTGGGGATGATGGACTGATCACTTTCACAGATAGTGATTATGCAGGAGATATGAAAGAGAGTAAGAGTACAAGTGGTTATGTATTCTTGCTTAGCTTAGGTGCTATGACTTGGAGCTCAAAGAAGCAACCTATCGTTACACTATCTACTACAGAAGTAGAATTTGTAGCAGCTACAGTGTGTGCATGTCGAGCAATATGGATGAAGAGAGTACTGAAGGAACTTGAGTACAGTAATGAGACTTGTACTAAAATAAGATGTGATAACAATTCAACCATTAAGCTGTCAAAGAATCCAATGATGCATGGTTATTATAAGCATATCGATGTAAGGTATCACTTTCTGAGGAATCTCAAAAAGGAAGGTTTCATTGCTTTGATTCATTGTGGGAGAAAGGATTAGGTGGCAGACATAATGACCAAGCCATTAAAGGTTGATTTTTTCCATAGAGTTCGAAGTATGTTGGGGGTTTGTGAGATTAGTAGTATAAACTAATTGTTTGATGACAATAAGTTTAAGGGAGGGATTGATAAATCTACTAGTGTTCCTATAGAAATAAGATTAGTTAGGATCGTCTCTTTTATATAGGAAGATTTTTTCTTCATTAGACTGTTTCCTATGGATGTCATCACGATCCTATTAGTATGGATCGTGGGCTATTTTCAGCATCTTCTATAAGGCTATATAATAGCCATAGTTCTAATTGAATAAAAGTGCAATTCAATTCTTCTATACTACAAGCGATTGGCAGTGTTGATTGTAGTATAGTTGCTCTTGCTCGTAACATGGTTATGAGTAGTTGAAATTTGACTAAAGATCTTCTAAGGTGCTTAATTTTTGATTCATTATATGAGTGTTTGAATTTTTTCTCTCTATAATGATACATAGACCTCTTATTTACACAAGTTTTTTTTTTGTGATTAAGTTTTATCACATCAATTAATTAACATTAATTAAGTATTACGATGTCACTTAATTAACACTTGAATAATTATTTGATGTGGTATAACTTAATGAAAAAAAATGATTAGTGTAAATAAAATAAAAATCTAGACACCATTGACCACTGTTTAGATGCTTCAAAAACTATTTAATCTATATGTTTACCACGTGACTTGTGATGAATATTTAAACAATCATTATCAGTTTGGATTGTTGATTTCAATTTCAACTAAACTTGGATCGATTTAACCACTTAAAAGATTGTTGCAGCGATCAAATGGCTCTATTATTGATTAAAATGAATTCATGATTCTTCGAGATCCTAAATACCAATAAAAAATATTAAAAATATTCATGACATCAATATATATCCCAGTAAGTTTCAAATATGACCCAAACCCTTCAAGAAACTATAGTTGCCCAGAAGTGCAACCAAGAATTGAGGAAATAAATCATTTATTCAAATAATAAAAACTGAATTACATCTTAATGAAGACGCTAGCTACTTATATAGCAGTAGCATACAAGAGATCAACCAACACTTAGTACATGAATACAAAAATAGTTATAACAAACTAACTCCAAACAATATCTATAATACCCCCTTCAAACTAATGGCCTGAGAAGAACCACTAGTTTGGACAAGGAATTGAGAAGCAAGAAAACAGTAAGTTTATGAAGCACCAAATCACCCATTGAAGCTAACCAACAATAAACTATTCATGTAATGACCGAGCTTGAAAACATAGAGAAAAGAAATAGCTTCGCGCATGCTTATATAGCCATAGGTCTTGAAGCACACAATAGCTGACGGTCTTCCTGGTAATCTCTCTCTCATTAGGGATTCTATGATAATGTGTAGATCTGGTGACATATTTGTTGTGGCAAAAATAATACTAAGACCGCCACAAGGCCTGCTGTAAAAATAATAAAGAAACTTGAAACAAACTACTCATAAATCAACCATTATTCTATCACTGTCATCTTACTACTCAAATATCCATGTATAGAAGTTGAAACTGACCCATAAATCAACCATTTTACAATCGAATTTAAAGGATTGCAATTGAGAAAAGATGAATTGGGAATAAAGAAATTACCAAGAAACCGAGAAGGACTTTAGGATCCATCAAGAATCCCCTCAAGACCACACGCATTCAGAAATACAAAAAGTTGATCATACCAGATCATACCAGATCATACAGCCATGATCATCAAGATTGACAGAAGGACGTAACTTCATATTGAAGAGGAATATAGACTTTGAGCAAGAGTGTTTGATTCACAACTGGATTAGAAACAACCATAGATACTGAAGAATATCTTGACAGAGAAGACGAAGATAAGACTGAATTGACAACAACATTCTGATAGCTTTGGCTATTCTAACTTTGATACTACCCTTCATAGATGAAGAGGAAGATATCCTTTGAGCAAGGGTGTCTATCGGACTCCAAGTTGGATCCACAACTGGATTTGAATCCGCCGAGAAACTAAAAAAGATCTTGACTCAAAAGACAAAGGTGAGACTGAATTAACAACAATGCTCTGATATCTTTGCCTATTCTCACTTTCATTTATACCCTGATCACCACAAGATAGAAAAGAAAAAAGCTTTAAAGCTTTGCTCTGGTACCATTCAAGAAATTATAGTTGCATAGAAGTGCAACTAAGTATTGAGGAAACTAATATTTTATTCAAAGAATAGAAAATTGAATTACATCTTAATGAAGAAGCTAGCTACTTATATAGCAGTAGCATTTAGGTAATTAACCTACACTTAATACGTGTATACAAAAACAGTTATAACAAACTAATTATAAACAATATCTTTAATAAGCCTCACTACCCCACATATTTTTCCCTTTTTTCTTTTTAATTCTTTATATTTTTTTCTTCTTCAATTTATTCTAATTTTTACAACTCCTTTTTTTATAATCTTTCATGAGTAAAGATAAATAATTGTTCAAATTTCTTTAAATTTAAATAAGTATTTATCATGAGTTGTATGTATTCATATGTTGGGAAAAATAAAGACATACCCAAACAATATCTTTATCATGAACATGTATTAATATAATTTTTTCTCCTGAAAATATGGTAATTTAAACACTGGCTTGTTTGAAATGAACATATGAATATATTTTAAAATTAACAAACGAAGGATGTTTAAAATGAATTTGAATAATTGATCAAATGGAACATGTGTTATTTGAACAAATAATTTTTTGAATATATGTTCATTCAATTATTTTGAGCATGTATTTTTTAATTTATTTTTTAAAAATCAGTTGAATAAGTTTGAACCATTACATTTTATCAAGTTAAACTCAACAGCGAAAATTCAATTTGGGAAAAACTTTAAATTTACCATCCACCCAACAATACATGGTGATAATGAATGTAATATAAAATATCTGTATGTTAGCATTTTCCTAAAAAAACATAAGTTTTTGAAAGTTACATATACATATGAGACTCAGAGAATTGGAGCCTGAAATAAGAAAAAGGTAAAAATGTCAAAGAGTGCATTACATGGAAAACCTACCTGGAAATATAGATGAGACTCACTCACTGTGCGGCCATTTCCTTTTTTTATAGTTCCAATGCTTATTTTCTCAACCCATCTTTAGTTGCATGAAGCTAGCAATAAGACCATGATGAGGCAAATGTCTACATCACATAGATGTACAAAGCAGATCCAATAGATGAAGCAAGGACAACAGTGCAAAAAAAGAAAAAAGAGTTATTCATGCTATTACATGCTTCTTTCCAGAAGTGCAGGGACGGCTTGCAAGCTCAATTAAACCCTTCCTAAGAAATCGTCGTAAAAGTTATAGTGGGAACCTCTGACAGGATAAATTGTTCCAATTTTCAAATTTATCACCAATAATCTCCACAGGAGCATAGACCATCTTTAAAACGATGAAACCTATTGTTATCCCTCACAATAATCTCTCTACCTACAATACCTGAGATGAATTTGATGGCACTGTGGCAATCTCCGCATATCCTAAGGTTTTTAGTTATTCTTATAGGAACTCCAGGAGGTATAGCTATGAGGCCAAAGGCGAGGGCAATCTTCTCACTGTGGTACCATACTTCTGATATTTTCTCTTCTTCTTCTAAATCAAAGAGGGCAAAATTGGTGTCGGGAATGTAACCAGCTTCCTCCATCTCCGTCCTTAACTTAGCCAGCATTGCCTGAATCTCAGCATTCCTTTCATGGGAAGCATCCTTGGCCTGGAACACATGGACTGCGTTCTTTACTGTGATCCAACTGCAGCCCGCACCTTTCTTGATCCCAACATCTTTCATCTCTTTTCTCACAAGTGTGGCTTCTTCCCACCTGCATTAACATTCTACTAAGACAATCAATTTTTTCCCTTTTGAAAAGAGTAAATAAGGTTATCAAATCCCTAAACTGGCCTAATGTTTCATTATGACGAACGTCAAGTATCTACATTTCTAGCTATGTAATAGGAATAGAAATCATTTATATACTAAATTGTGATATACTTGAGAAACTATAACCATAGAAGGGAAATGATGATTAAACTGATCAGCATTGAGTATTTACCTGCCAGCATCAGCCAACATATTGGAAAAAACCACATGGTTGCCAGAGTCTTCTGGATCAAGACCAAATAAATTTTCAGCTGCAATCTTCCCCAGCTCAGGCTTTCGGTACATTTTACATGCTCCTAGAAGAGCCCCCCAAATTGAAATAGTAGGACGAATTGGCATCTTCAGAATAAAATCATAGGCTTGCTCGACCATCCCAGAACGTCCTAGCAAATCCACAATGCATGCATAATGCTCTGCTCCAGGTTCAATTCCATACCTAATTCTCATAGACTCAAAGATTTCCATGCCCATTTTCACTGTACCTGCTCTACTGCAAGCTGATAATACACATACAAATGTGACATAATTGGGTCTAACCCCATGCTTGCCTGATGTCATTTCCTTAAAAAATGCTAAAGCCATATCAGCTTTACCTTGGTGTGCATAGCTGCTCATCATTGCATTCCAAGTCACTGAGTTCCTCTCTGACATCTCATTGAAAGCGCATTCAGCTTCATCTATACTTCCACATTTTCCGTACATGTCCACAAGTGAACTACCAACAAATATATTTCCTTCAACACAAGCCCTAACTGCAAGTGCATGAACTGACCTACCCAATTCCAATCCTGCCAACTCAGCACAAGCACTTAGAATAGCTGAAACCATGAAACCAGTTGGCTCAATGCCTGCCTTCATCGCCTGCAGAAAGAGTGCACAAGCTTTCTCTTCCTCCCCATTTTGCTCATACCCAGCTATCATGGAACACCAAGAAACATCATTTCGTTGACCCATGCTATCAAACACAAACTTTGAAGACTCAATATCATGACATTTCCCATAAAAGTTAATAAGTCCATTCATAACAGACATATCTTTCCCATACCCATACCGAATTACAAACCCATGTAATTGATGCCCAAGCTTCAAATTTGAAATGTCTGAACACGCATTTAGAAATGCACAGAAAGTGATTGAATTGGCCTCCCCACCTGCACGCAGGAACTCAATAAACTTCTCAATTGCATCATGAGGCCGCCCATCAAGCACTGAATTGGACATGTATGCATTCCATGTTGCACTATTTCTTTCAGGCATTTCATCAAACATCTTCCAAGCATCATTTTGGAGGCCTGTCTTAAAATACATGTCAAATGCACTACAACCAACATAGACATCATGTATCAAGCTATTCTTAGTGGCAATAGCATGAACCTGTTTTCCTGTAATAGGCAAGTAAAGTGCAGCAGAGGCCTTGAATATGCAAGGGAAAGTGAAGTCATTAGGCTGAATACACTCTCGAAGCATATTGGCAAATTGAAACAAAGCCAATGAAAAGCGACCATTTTGGACTGACCCAGCTATGAGGGATGTCCAAGTGACAACAGATGGAGATTGGGTGAGTGAGAGAACAAGTATTGCTGAGTTGGGAAGATCAAGTTTCGAATACATGTTGACAAGGTGATTGGAGAGGAAGGAAGGAAGTGGGGTATCAAGGGTCTTGACAATCTGGGCATGGGCTGCCCGGCCAAGAAGAGAAGACTGACTTGACAAGGCTGATTCAACAAGGGATGCAAGTGAGTTGGGATTGAGGAATGGCATGGTTGGTTATGATGCTCATGGTTGATCATCATGCCAAAATTGTTGAAACATTAACAGTATGTGTTAATGATATTTGTCCGATCGAAGCTTGAATGGAGAATTTGATCAAAAAGGATCAAATAACATTACTCTTCCAAGTTAACCAATTATGCTTTATGATCTTAGCTGGCACCAAAAAACTGTTCCACAATAAGTGCTAAATGTAAAATAAAGGAATAAGTAAGGAGACACTGTGACATAAGTAAAATAGAGATATGACTTGCATTTTGCAGGTTCAAATTCTAATATAGTTCTTTGTAGGGGTGAGCAACAGATCAAAACAACTTGTTTTTGACCAATTTAAATCCTATCCGATCCGAACGGATTTGAAGATTTTTAATCCGAATTCGATCTGATGATATAATCAATCCGAACCAATTCGAATCCGAACCAATTCGAATCCGAACCAATCGGAAGTTTTTGAATCGGATAAGAATATATTAATATTAAAATTTATTTATTAAGTATTACCATATATAAAACATGACATACACAAATTTAAATTTTAAACTTATATTTTTATATCAAATATTATTATTTATAGTTACAACTAAAAAAATCAAAAGAATAATAAATATAACTGTACGATTATAAAATTATTATAAACATTTATATTTATTTTTTAAGTTAAAATAATAATATAATATAATTATGATAAGCATAATGTTTAAATATAACATAATATAAACTAAAATATATATTTATTTATAATTTAATAGTAATTCGATTTGGATCGAATACAGCGAATTATAAAATTTATCAATCTAAATCTAAACGAATTGTATAATTTTTAATCCGAATCCAATCCGACTATAAAATTTATCAATCTAATCCGATCTGAATCCAACGGATCGGATCAAATTTTTCAGTTTAAACGAATTGATCGGATTATTTGTTCACCCTTAGTTCTTTGAACTAGCTTAGCCATGCAAAGTTCAATCATGAGAACCTATCCTCAGGATTATCCACACCATGCTTGCTCCTTAACCACCAAGACAAAGTAACATACAAAATTATTTCAAATGCCAGTACAAAATCTATTTTTTAAGAAAAATAAAGGAAAAAAAACGTTAGAGGAACTTATAGATGAATTGATATGGTAAAAACAAATTCAAATATAACTTTGCATTTTTTTTACAAAACCATTCATAGCGTTACTTTTACTCAGTTACTCTTACACATTAGCTGTAGACTTAAGAGGATGAACTGAAGCACAAAAAAATCATTAACTCATTCATGTAGCATAAATAACAGCCATAGTTCTAATATTTTTCCTTATAATTGATTCACCCATGTTAAAAAAGGTTGCATTGCTATGTTTAACCTCAAGTTCTGCTTCCGTTTCATTGTTGCATTTATTAGATGTGAGCAAATTTCATGGTTCATAATTCTTAAAACAATGTACAAAAAAATACATGCAAGCATTGAAATGTAAATCTAAAAACAGTAGGACATTTATCACGAGAACGACAAGTCAAGAAGGAGCGGGCTCAGAAAGTTTGGGCAGTTTCTAACCTAGTTTAGAAACACAACTGACCAAGTCAGTTTGAGGAATTGTAAAACCAAACCGACCACACCATCTGCCACTAAACCGAATCACACAATCCCATAGGTAGGTTTAGGCAGTTAGATTTCACAGGTTATCTATATTGAGGGAAAAATACTCCTAGAGTCCAATGGATTAGACTAACGGTACTTTTTAGCCCACTACCTTTTACGTGGTACCTTAAAAGTCCAATAGCTTTGGAAAGTAGTACACAAACAATCCCTCTATTAACTTAGGATCAAATTTCTGTTAAAAACCACACGTGAAAAAGAAATCAAAACCCAAAACACACGGCCTCTGTTGAAAAAGAAAGAGATAAAAAGGGAATATCAAACTGTATAGGAAGCTGAATGTGATATGAAGCAAAACAGAGATGGTTGTGCAATAAGTTAATGGAACTGTAATGTTTTGAGTTCTTAAAGTAGATACAAAGAGGGTGAAGAAGTGGGAGAAAAAAGATGTCAAGAATGAAACTCTGAACAAACTGAAGATACTTCTTTGTCTTGGCCACGACAGAAGAGGATTTGCTTCCTATTTAGACAAATGAAAGAAATAAGTATGGAGGTGGAAAGAAAAAGAAAGAACTGTTTTTTGAAGAGTTAAGCCAAGGGCTTTCATTTGTTAGCACCATAAGCTTAACCACAAATGGGTTCGTTTCTTCTTAGCCAGAAAAAGATTTCATTCCCATTGCTAATCTGGAAATAACAGAGTAACCATGTTGGCTAACTCAATAGAGAATGGCACTAAAAGGAAAACAGAGGACTTCATCAATGACTGGAATAATTTATGTATAGTTAAAAAGAGAGTGGTTGCCCCGCACATAATCATCCACTAGCTTTGATGGTTAAAATTTAAGAGAAATAGAAAGTACGTACTAATGGTGTACTCTTTTCAAAGCTAGTGGACCTATAGGGTACCACCTAAAAGGTAGTGGTCCAATTTGTACAATTAGTTAAAGCTAGCGCACCAATCCGTCACTGCACCCATATAATTTTGTGTAATTTATGATCACTCTTCTCGGTTCTTACATCATGAATATCATCCCAAAGTTATAAACAAACCAATAGAAAAATCAGGAAATAAATTTCACATAATAAACATGAAGCAAAGGCAAAATATCACAAAGCAAACGTTAAAGCCTCCATTGACTCCAATTACAATAAAATAAACAAAAATCCAACAATCAAAAATGTCCAACCAACCAAAATCCATATAATGTGGATAAAAAGCTCCAACCTTTAACAAAAGGAAACCATCATTTTATGCATAAACAAAGAGATAAATGCAACACCCAGTAACGTACAAAAAAGTGGAAGCAAAAAATCCATTCAAATGCAAATAAAAAGAAGTGAAGCTTTGAATACCAGTGCTAAGGTGTCCTTTCGTTGATTGTTATTGGGATTTACTGAGGAATAGAGTAACTATTTGTTTATTCTAATTGAGTGAGGGAAATCAAATATGAAACAAACAAACAGCGACAGGAAAGCGGCCAAGCAGGGAATAGGGCATTCGGCAACAGCGTAAATAAAGTTAGGCCATTCGACGTCAGAGGAAGAGCTGAGGGGGGATTACGAATTTGCGAGTCGCGGCAATGTTGAGGTTCGGCAGGGGTGAGTGAGAGGAGTTGCGAGTTGCGATAAGTAAATGTCGTATTTCTAAAAGGGACCCAAAATGGGTCAAAACATAACTTAAGCCCATAGGTGACTTTTTATTTAAAAAAAATGTCACCATGTTACATTAGCTGAAAAAAAGATTCTATATATGGTAGTTATTTACCCATAATAGTTAAAAAAATGATGGTCAATAGTTAAAATGAACCATTTAAAAGAATAAAAACATATATATATATATATATATATATATATATATATATATATATATATATTAAAAGATTAAAATAACCCTAAATCTAATCAATTTAGGATTTAAGATTAAGAATTTAGGTTTCATGATTTAAGGGTTTATGATTTAGGATTTAAGGTTTAAGATTTAGAATTTAGAATTTATGATTTAAAGTTCAAAGTTTACTTACTAATAAAGGGATATTAGTGTTAAGTTAATGTTTTTATTCTTAATGAACTTTAGGGTTAAGGAGAAAAACGAAGTGAAGAAGATAAACATAATGAATTCTAGGGTTTAAGGAAGCAGAAAAACAAGGAAAATGAAAACAACAAAAGAATGAATAATACCTCTAAAAACTTGATTGATTCTATGAGTTTTTGGTGCTTCAATGGAGACTACAAAGTGTATGATAAGTGTTGTGACTGTGCTACATGAAATAACACTCTCTTGTTAGTTATAAGAAGCTAATAGCTCCCTCACAACAAAACTTACAAGAAAGAATCATCTATAACTAACATATATCACTTAAATATACCACATTCTTTAACTACCTCAAGTTAATTGTGTTTTAACATTTTCTCATATCATAGATTAGTTAGTGATGTTTCCCGGCAACGGTGCAAAAAAAAAACTGGACATTCTCCAGTAAATGTGCAAAAAACTTGATGAATAAAATCGGTATCGTGTTTGCAATACCGATACCGATTTTGCAGTACCGATACCGATTTTGCAGATACTTTGGTTTTATGTTTGTAAAACTCTCACAAGTGTACGAATCGTTTTATATAAAATGACAACTATACTCCCAAGACATTCTCGAGTAACGGCGCAAAAAACTTGATGAATAAAATCGGTATCGTGTTTGCAATACCGATTTTGCAGATACTTTGGTTTTATGTTTGTAAAACTCTCACAAGTGCATGAATCGTTTTATAGAAAATGACAACTATACTCCCAAGATCGATCTAAGGAAGAAATATATGTAGTTTTTAATTTATTATTCAAACTCTTAAAAATGAAATTAAATCTTAAACATCTTGTCATGATATTTTGATTTTTTTGTATTTCTTAATCTAATAATATAAAAAATATATAGATATGGATTCAATAAAAAATTATTCAAATTTTTATTATTCATAATAGTGGAGCATTTATAGATATAATAATTAAGTTAATTATACTTGCTCATATTAATTAGATTATTAAATATATAAATTGATATTTATTCATTATCTTTTTTTTACATAAATACCACATTTGGTAGGATTAAATCTTCTTTGTTAATTAAACAAATTAATTAACACACATGGGTGGGGTCGATAATTAATTTGGTTAACTAAATTAATTCTTTTTTTCTAAATAATTGAAAATAAACCATTTAAATTCCAACTTTGGTAGAGTTAGAAATTTTAAACTTTATTCAAGGTGTTCAAATTAAATTTAAGAATTTAATTATCTGAGTACTAACTTTCAAGTTTTAAAACTATTATTGAAAATATGTTGTTAATACGTTTTTGAATAATAGTTTTTATAAAAACTTTTGAAATAAAGTTTCATTCTAACTACCGAGTGATTGTAAATATGATATAATAATAATGTTGTAATAAAAAAATAATGCATTTCTCTCTAACATCCTTAATATAAAATCTTGAATAAAAAAATCAATTTATTTTATAGAAATATTTTACCTATTTAATATTTCGCAAACATAACAACATTATTATTATATCATATTTATAAATAGCCAATAACATTAAATTTAATTATAGACAAATATAACATATAAAAATAAAACATAAAAATAACGGTAAAGAATTCATTTTAAAATTATATATCAAAAAAATCTTTACATAACTTTTATGCTAATTTTGTTTCTCAAAAACCTCCAAATGGATTTGCATTTCTATTTATTGAATCAAAACATAAAAATTTACAAAAGCATAACTAGTTTTTCTCAAAAAGAGGAGAGCTTTAAAACTAAAAAACTAAAAAACTAAGAAAGTTTTCTAGAGATCGAAAGATAAGAGATTTTTAGGCATGATTTTTACAATGGGCGAGAGACTCCTTTTATAGGTGAGGAAGATGCTAAAAAGTGGAAAATTGTCTTGAAAATTGGTATTGCATGCATTTCTGACAGGCTGGCATGCGTGTGGGAAAAAATGTGCACGGGACTTGGTAGATGCGTGTGGATAGGGGCGTGGATCTAGGCGTGACATGGGCATATCTACACATGGGAGAGGTTGGCACATAGAAAAAATGCTAGTGTGTGCCTGATTCGATGGATGCGCGCGGAGCACGTGCGTATTAGGATGTTTTGACTATTTTGTCCATTTTTTTCATTTTTTTTACTTTTTCTCTTTTTTTCTTAACATATTTGTGATGTATTGTCTCCATTATTTTTCTTCAAGTCTTTAAATTATTTTTGAAAGAAAATACCTAAAAAACAATAAAAATACCTGTGATTCCAAAAAAAATATTATATAAAAATATGATACAATCATATAATTATAAATCTATTTAATCAATTAAGATACATTAAATCATGATAATTTTAATATTTTTAAGCAATCATTAGTTAGCACTGTGAGCTTTGTTCTCAGTTCTTCAAATCAATATGTAAGAGGAGGCTTAGTCAATATGTCTGCAACTTTCTCTTGGGAAGGTGTGTATTCCACCAATAATTCTTTCCACATCACCTTCTCTCTAACAAAGTAGCAATTGATTTCTGCATGCTTTGTTTTGGAGTGTAACACAAGATTATATGCAAGATATCATGCACGATATCATGCACTAACAATGTTATAATACACAATAGATGCTTGAGTCTATACAATATGCAATTTAGCTAGAATTTTTTGTATCTAGGCTATCTCTGCTACAACCTAAGCCAATTCTCGAAATTCTACCAATTGAGGATTGAGAAAAAACCCTATGTTTCGTGAGCTCCATGAGACTAACGAGTTACCAAGATAGACATATAGACCACCATTGTTGTGCCTATCATTAGGACAAGCTACCCAATCTACATCACAATATCCTATAAACTTTAGACTAATAGATTTTTGCAAAACCACTCCAAGATTCTGAGTTCTATAAAGATTCTTTAACAATCTCTTCATAGCAACCCAATGTACTGATGTTGGACAGTGCAAAAATTGACATAAAGTTTTGACAACATAAGAAATGATTGGCCTAGTGAGTGTACAATACTACAATGCTCTCACAGTTGATTGATACAAAGTAGCATCGTGTAGTGGTTCTTCATCAATTTTAGATAATGTTTTTCTAACTTTCATAAAAGTAGGAGTTGGCTTACACTTTTGTAATTGCACTTTCTCAATGAGTTGAGGAATGAGTTGAGCAATGTATTGAGGCTGACACAAGTGATAACTATCATTTGTTTGTGTAGCCTATATACCAAGAAAATAATTAAGAATACCCTAATATTTTAGAGCAAATAAGGAATGAAGTTTGCCAATTAAAATATGAATTAAACTAATAGTGTTGCTTGACACTTTTATCAAGGCCTAACCTTTTTACTTAAATAAGAGTCTTGGCCAAGGAAGGCATATATAGTAGATGATTTAGTGGAAAATCATATTTTTCAGTGTGCGAAGTAGTGGAGCCAGTGTTAATAATAGGGGCAAATGAACCATTAGCTAACATCACATGATTAAATCCCATATAAGGTTGTGAGTTTTCCAAGCATGCTTGATTTGTAGTTAGATGGTGACTAGCACCTATTTCCATGTACCATGTTGTATCTTCAACAACTTCAAGTCTAATACTAATTTAATCATCAGTAAGAGGCACTAAGGTAGTGACTTGAGTAGAATTAGCATACAAAGCATAATTGTGGGGGCATTGTTGCAAAAGTAATTGTGCCAAAAACTGGTGGCTCAAACAAAACTTAAGAAGTTTGAGACAAACCCATATTGGTAAATAATGTCATATCAGATTGAGAATAAGAAGAATGAATCGTATTAATAATAGCAGTTGAATGATTATGTTGTTCGAGAGGAACAAATGCTTATTGAGAAGAAAATTGTTGTTTAGTGAAAAGTTGAGAAGAGATAACAGTTGGATTTAATGACTGTATTTCTATAAAAGTAGCCTAAGGCCTTTGAAATGATGCAATGACACCTTGATTAGGTGGTTGATAACTGTATTTTATAGAGTTATTTTCACCAATTTTATTAATTATAATTGCTATGTTCTCTCTATTTTTAGTTAATTTTAGTTTAATTAATTCGTATTTACTATTTTTTATATATTTTAAGAAAATTAAATAAATTGTATCGAAAACGTTTTTAATGGCAAATTTGTGTCCAAAAATATAATATCAAATAAAAGAGTGATTAATTGCAATTTATAAAAGTTGAAAATATAATTCAAATTAAAATCGGTGCTTAATTTCAAATATTAAAAGTTTAAAATTTAATTTAAATTACAAAGAGGGTTGTATTGCAATTAAAAAAAGTTTAAAATGCAACTTGAAATATATTTGTGGGTGAAAATATAATTAATAAAAGTTATTTTTCTTCGCAGGATAGAAATTCCACGCGGCGTTATCCACGCGTCATTTTGGACCATCAGATCAACGCATCAAAGGTTCGGATGCGCACGTGCTGTTCAAACCCGACCAAGGAGACTGTGTGCAGGGATTTCCTCCATCGTGCGGCTCGGTGCCCGAGTGGGGCCCACCTGCCGTGCAGGCCAGCGTGCAGCATGGGACCCACCCGTCTGACGCCGTGCAGACCTGTCCCCCACCTTGGCGCGCCCCTTTCCCCTGCAGTTGATCTACGTGTGTCCGGTTATTCCACGAAACATAATCTGCCATGTGTCCCATTTAATTTTGAAGCAAATCATGTTCCGACATGTGGTAAGTTACAATGAACGCGATAGCACAAGATCAAGTCCCTGTTCCAGCCGTTGCTGCACTTTCTCAGCGCCCCAATCCCGTGCTTCAGTTACTGCGTGCGCCCATTCCGTGCAACAAATGAGGTGCTTCCACGTGTCCAACTATTTGTTTCAGTGAATCATATCACGACACGTGTTAGGGTTTATTGAAAAGAAAAACAGAAATGCACGGTGCGCCCACTCACATTAGCCGCGTTTTCGATTCCATTTTCGATACAATTTTGTCCCCCCACGTTTTTTAATTTATTATTTTCCCCACACTTCATTGTCCTCCGCGTGTATTAAATTTAAATATTTTGATGTATTTTTTAGCTATAAATAGGAGTTAAGATGATAGAGCGAAGAAGTTTTTTTTGCAGTTTAGAATTTTAGGGGTTCATTTTAGGGGTTGGATTGTGGAACACGCAGAAGCCATTTTGGCTTCTGTTGTGTTCCACGTGTGCCAAATATTTTCGTTACTTGATGTCTTAATTCCTTTCTAATTTTTCTGCATCTGTTGTAATTTTAATTTTTAATTAATGAAGTAATTTAATTTTTCGAGGGTTGCATTTGATCTGAATTTATGAAGCTTTGATTTTAATTATTTTTTTTGATAGATTTATAAGACGTTCGATTTGTTCACTCTATCTTGTGCTTAATGCTTTTTCATTATTTACGAATTTTATCAAAACGATTTGTGGCACATTGATAAACTTGAGAGAGGCATTTTTATGTATATTGCTCGTAGATAGAATGACATGTATGATGAAGGATATGAATATACCCTAGTTGTATGTGTGGCCTTTTGAAAACTTAGAACGTAATGAATCTTGGTAAATTTAATTCTTATAGAGATATAGTGAATTAATTTAACGAGGTGTGTCTATACGGAGCTGGGAAGAGATGTATGGATAAAAATAGAAGTTTTCGATTGACAAATTAAATGTACTAAAAAAATATAAATCAAAAGAAAATAACAAGATATGAGTGGATTAGTTTGGTGAAAATTTGCAATCCTAGATTTCTTTTATTTTGTTAACTCTTTTCGTATTTTTCTAAATCAATGATTGTTTTGGATAAAATCAGAACGATACAATTTTAGTACTCAACAAACTATAGTAACAAATCTCCGTGGGAACGATACTCTACTTACAAATCTTTATTACTTGTGACCGTGTATACTTGCACGTTTTTATGTTCTCTAAAAGAGACAACAGTGGTGGTGGTTGTGGTAGAAAATTTTGAGTCCCATTCTTGGAAGTCATATACTTGTAACATCATTTTATTTCTATATGTTCCACCCTTCAATAGATTTGACATTGAGTTTTTCCATCTTGTAACCAAGAATTTCCATAGGACGATTCCTGCTTTATAGGTGGTGTAAAGACTGGTAAATGAGGATTATATGATAATATTTCACATTGTTGTAAAGATTTATTTTAAGACTAAAAGGATTTTGATTGAATTAGTCTTACATTATCAAAGTATTGTTGTGAAGAGGCCAAGAAAAGAGAAGGTTGCATATTATCTCAATGATTGAGAGTAGCATTAGTAGAAGTTGAGATTTGCTGGAAACCAAGTATTGGTATTGGTACTAGGAAAATTAAAATTTGAAAAGGGTGTATTAACAACATTATTGGTATTAGCAATATTAGGAAAATTGACATTGGAAAAAGGGGTATTAGTAATAATATTAGTTGTAATAGCACCAATATTGAAAGGAAAGCTTACATTAGAGACAAAATTTGGTAAAGAACTAAAATAAAACATATTAATAGAAAATTTGGCTAAATTTCCCTGAATTAACAAAGGATCATGCATATTACCTATTCTTTGCAATTGTTGTTCATAGGTTCTTGATAACTGTATTTTATATAGTTATTTTCATCAATTTTAGTAATAATAATTGCTATGTTCTTTTAGTATTTAGTTAATTTTTGTTAAATAAATTAATATTTTCTTTTTATGTGTTAAAAATACATTTTCAATAAAATTAAATAATTTGTATCGAAAATGTACTTAATTTCATAATTTTTTGTTCACAAATATAATTTCAAATATTATAGTTCTTAATTACAATTTATAAAAATTGAAAATATAATTTAAATTAAATTTGGGCTCAATTATAATTATTAAAAGTTTAAAAATTTAATTTAAAATTAGTAAAGGGCTAAACTGTAATTTAAGAAAGTTTAAAATGTAATTTGAAATATATTTGTGGGTGAAAATATAATTAAGAAAAGTTTGAATTTTCTGCGCAGGAAATGTATCTCACTCGCACAAATCACAATGTGCATCACCCACCGTCCGATCGATGAATCAACGGTCCAGATGTGGCGAGGGCAATCTGACAGGACGAGGCAAAATCGCGTGTAAAAACTTCTCCGCGGCTCGGCAAGTGTTGCTACACCTGTCTACAGCTGGCCGGCGTCAGTGGGCCCCATACGTTTGGCCGGCTGCGTATTCCCCGAGGCGATTTCTCGACCGTTGGATCGATCGACGGTCCGTATTGGCGTGTCCCATCGAGTACACACCGAGCCGCCGTGTTACAATCCCGTGTGACGCGGTCCATACAAGCGGCGTGCATCTTCATTTTTCACACGTAATAAGAATCCGCCACGTGTCCATCGAATATTGCACTAATCAAAGTCCGACACCGTGGATATTTACAATATCTGCGCGCCCGCGCCGGATCACGACCCGCTTCACCGTTGTCTCACTTTTTCTGGCCGCCCAATCCCGTGCGCCCGTTCCTACGTGCCCGGTTTGTGCACCCGATGACGGCCTTTGCCACGTGGCCTTAGGAAATCTTTCGCCGAATCCGTACGACCGACACGTGGCATGCACTTTGAATTAAAAAATCGAGCGGCACTGTATCACGCGTAAATTAAAATATTAATATCGAAAATCGATACGCGTCGATTCTATTTTCGATACAAAAATATTCCTTACGCGTTTTAAAAAAAAAAAGAAATATAATATTTTATTAATGTATTTTTTAGCTATAAATAGGAGATAGTTTTTAGTTGTAAAAAAAAGTTTTTTGGCAGTTTAGAGTTTTATTTTGAGTTTTTAGTTAGGAGTTTTTTTTGGGTTGGAATTTTAGAGTTTGGAGTTTTTCTTAGTTCGGTTTTGGACTGCAGAGCACGCAGAAGCCATTTTTTGGCTTTGTTGTAAGCTCATGCGGTGCCAAATATTTCATTTCGTGATGTTTTAATTTTCCTTCTTCTTCCTTTAATTTTTCTGCATATGTTGTAATTTTTATTTTAATTTAATGAAGTAATTTAATTTTTCTAGGGTTGCATTTGATCTAAATTTATGAAGCTTTAATTTTAATTATTTTTGGTTATGGATTTATAAGACGTTCGATTTGTTCGTTCTATTTTGTGCTTAATGCTTTTTGATTATTTACGAATTTTATCAAAACGATTTGTGGCATAAAAATAAACTTGAGAAAGGCATTTTTGTGTATATTGCTCGTAAATAGAATGACATGATGAAGGATAGGAATATACCCTAATTGTAATGCTATGTGGCCATTCGAGAACTTAGAACTTAATGAATCTTATTGAATTTAATTCTCATAGAGATATAGTGAATTAATTTAACGAGGTGTGTTTGTAATGAGCTCGGAAGAGATGCTCCTAAGAGATGAATAAAAAAAAAGAAGTTTTCGGTTGACAAATTAAATGTACTAAAAAAATATAAATCCAAAGGAAATAATATGATTGGAGTGGATTAGTTTGGTGAAAAATTGCAATCCTAGAGTTCTTTATTTTCTTTTTACCTTTTTCTTAAATAAACGATTATTTTGGATAAAATCAGAGAGAAATAATTTTAGTACTCAACAAACTATAGTAACAAATCTCCGTGGGATCGATCTTTACTTATAAATGTTATTACTTGCGACCGTGTATGCTTGCACGAGTTCGTGTGTTGAAAAACACGCAACAGTTCTCATTCTTGATAAAACTTCATCAAGACTTCGAAGATGTTTCTTGTTCGTGATGTTTGTAATCAATGAAGTATATTCCAAATCAAGTCCAACAAGAACATAAATGACTTGTTCACGAGTGCTAATCATTTCATCTCTTGCAATCAAGTGATTGATCAATTCTCTAATAGTGTTTATGTTTGTCTCCATTGTCAAAGATCTTTTTTTCATTGTTTGCAACTGCCATCGAAGTTGCATAAGCCTTTCCTAGGAATCATCCATGAAGGCCTTTTGAAGAGCAACCTAGTACTCATGTGCTATTGTTTTAGAAACAAAATGCTTCAAGAAATTTGTTATAAGAGAGAAGTATATCCAATTTTTTACATAAAATCTTTCCTATTCCTCATTTTGTATTCTTGATTTTCTATCAGTCCTTCTTGAATTGTAGCTTCTTTAGTTTCTTGGTTTAAAGTCTTCATAATTTTCTTGCTAACCTTAGGTGGCGATAAGGCTATTACATTGATAAAACTAAGCAATCCATATACTGTGATTACATGTCTTAATTTCTCTTCCCAGATTAAGTAATTAGAATCATCAAGCTTTATATTAAAACTTTCATTAGTTAGAATATTTAAGCTATAAACTATGTTAGAGATGAAAGATTGTGATTATGTATTAGTAGATGTATCATCATTAGTCATTATCGTCGCCATTAGAGCTATTGAAGTTCAAGAAATCAAAGATTTCCTAAGCTCTGATATCACGATAAGCTTTAGGGTTCAAGGAGAGCAACAAAGTGAAGAAGATAAACATGATGAATTCTAGGGTTTAAAGAAATAGAAAAATGAGGAAGATGAACACAACAAGGGAGTGAATAATACCTCTGAAAACTTAATCAATTCTATAAGCTTTTGGTCCTTTAATAGAGACTGCAAAGTGTATGATAAGTGTTGCGAATGTGTTACATGAAATAACACTCTTCTGTTAGTTATAACTAACTAATAACTTCCTAAGAACAAAATTTACAAGCCACGATCATCTACAGCGGACATATATCATTTAAAATACATCACACTACTTAACTAACTCAAGTTATTCATGTTTTAACAATTCTTGTTTAAAATATTCTTTTTAATTATTTACCCATTATTTTTATCCAATTTACTATTAATTTTAAATAACTATTATACTAGTCTTAAACTTTGCATTAACAAGTAGGCATACTCGCTCAAAATTTGAATAATAATTTAATCCAACTCACTCAAAATCCATTAAGGAGACTTATCGAAATAATTTTAAGCTTAAGACCAAGTATTTTTATGTCTCAAATAACTTATACTATAACAAAAAAGTAAGTATAATATAAAATGAATTTAGTAGAAATTATATTAACAATTATTATGTTTATTTTAGTAGTATAAAATTATAAATTAATCAAAATTAGAAAATAATTTTTTTAAAAAAATTTAAATAAAAAAGGAGGAAAATAATAATAAATAAAAGTATAATATGTGAAAAATATAGCATTTTAATGTGTTCTTAAAGAGATTTGAAGGATAAGCTTTGTTGATATTGAAGACGATGGTTGAGTTGGGTTAGGTTGAGAGAAAAATGAGGCCAAACGAACATATCAAGATGTAAATCAATTGAGCCAAAACTGGTCATTATAATACTTAAAATGAAGCCAACCTAACCCAAAAATATTTAGCCTAGATTAGGTTTGTAGTTCAATCCAAGTAACTTCAATTTTGAAAATAATTTTTCATTTTTATAATTTTAAATTCTAAACTAAAGTTGAAATTGAAAAAAAAAATACAAAACAAAACTTAAACCCATACATTTTATGTATGCTTTAAACCACTTTCTAGTCCACAAAATAAGCTCAAGGAGTTTAAGAAATCAAGGTAATGGAAGCTCTTATTATAAAGGCAAGGTACGAGGTGATAAGCTTACTTAGGCGATGTAGGTCTTAGAAAATGTGGACTTTTATTTACACTTAACAAAATCTATAAATATATTAATATACACTACAAGTGTAAGAAGAAGCGTGTACTAAAGTGGGAGAAAGATGTATTGTGTTTAGCTCAACCAGTGTTTGAATCCCCCTAGTAGCAAAAACATTTTTGAAGTGAATACTAATGGATTGGTTGGGTTTCATGAAGCAATTTTCTCAAACCATTTCCGGCCCAAGTTTGACTATTTGGATAGGTTATAACCTAATTCAACCAAAATACATTCTTAACCCAACCCAATGCACTTAATTTGACAGTTTGTATAGTTCACTAGGTTAGTTTAGGTTTTGTCCACCCCTCGTATTGGCGAATATTTTCCATTACATTCAACATTATGAGTGAAATCAAATACATAAACATTCAACTAACTTGTTATCATTATCACTAATATTATGATAAATCAAACATGAACGTAAAGAAAATGTGTGTGTTACAACAAACTGAGTTAAAGTGTGTTTATTTGGTGCTATGTTTGTATATTATTGAAGTATATTGAATTATATCGAATTATATTATAATTAATCTATATAGTGTTTAGTGACAACCTATATAATATATTTAGATAAAATTGATGATAGATATTTTAATAAAATAATTTATATTTAACATAATATGTAATATATTTTAAATAGTTTTCTTACCCATCAAAATAATTTAATTATAAAAATTTATTTATATCAATAATTAATTTTTATTATATATTTTTTGAAAAATTAAAAATTAAAAATTTAATTTTAATTTATATAAAATAAAAAGTTAAGACACATAGTTTTAGAACTAAAAATCTACACATAGTAAGTTAATTGTCTAGTATGATTTAAACTCACACTCCTTAGTGGTAAAAAAATAAAATTTCTATACAACTGTATGATATGAATTCATAACCAAATGCATAAATGTACATAAATTAGATAGTTAGTCTAATTAGTAATATGACACAAACATTTTGTAAAGTCATTGTTGGATGTAAATAAATATATGCCATTTGAGGAGCAATGAGTGGTCCCAATCAGCATAGTACCTTATGTGTAAGCATAATAGATGTTGAGTCATTAAAGGACCATATATGTTAAATAATTATCTAATAAGATAGCATAGTACCTTATGTGTAAGCATAATAGATGTTGAGTCATTAAAGGACCATATCTGTTAAATAATTATCTAATAAGATAAATAAATAATAAATATCTTCTAATTATTTGTGAGATATAATTACGGAAAGATAATCATGAATGCAATAAAAAATCTATCTAAATGAATAAGATATATATATATATACACTTCACATAATATCTTGTGTGTAATATTTGAGATCTCATCTCGTAACTGAGAACAAACATAAACCCTTTTTTTAATCACAAAGCGAGATTTTAAACTCATCTATCTCTCTACAAATCTCATACTAACTTAAACATTAGAGTGTCTTTACAATCAAGAGGGAGGTAATAAAGACTTTTTATGATCTCCACACTCTTACAAGTAGCGAAAACAAATACAACAATAATAAACAAGTATGAAAATAGGGAGAATACAACATCCAATAATTTGCATATCTAGATAATCAAAAGAAAGAATAATAACGAGATGGACATATGGTAGATAAATATATATGAAAGTAGTAAGGAAATAAAATGCTTTTCAATCACAATCAGTACCTCCTATGTGTGAACATATTTGGTAATCACTCTAATTGTAATAACAACATATATGAGCATACATAACATGGCAATATAAAATGGTAAATTCATATAGGATCCAACACATATTTGGTAGAATCTATAGGTTACTTTAGGAAACCATTGGTAGCAAGGAATTCACTAATATGTAAATCAACAGTTCATAACTTAAAGAAATATATGCATATACCTCTATAGTTAGAGAAATACTCTAAATTGTGCCTAAACTACCTCCACTATTATCTCCACAACAACTACAATCCAAATGAATCAAGCATTCTTTCAAAGCTCCACCATCACATGATATGTCATAATCACCTACAATGCAATATATTAAACAACCTAGGGTATATCAATTCTAATTCACATGTACCTAGATACAACTATGCTTTGTTTATTCAATTTCCCACCCAACAATAAGTTTTAAGAAAATCACTCAACATAATCATTAATACAGATCCATACTTAATGTATTACTGATAGAAAATTTAAAAATTAGTTTTCACAAAACTCCAAGTTTTCAAACTGTAAATGTTTTCTCACATTTTCTAACTAATACTAAACGCACATAATAAAAGAGATGTATTTATAGAAAATTTTAAGCTTCCATAGGGTTTGCTACCACCTCATTGACTGCCTTGATAAAGGTAATAGCCATCCTTGGTGAAGGTAGTGGTAGCAATTCATCGCCAACCATCTCAACGAGTTCTCACCTACTAGTAGTCTTTTTTTGATAAATATTTATTTACTTACTAATATTATGTGAAATTTTTTAATTTATTACTTTTAGTATTTTTATTTCAATTGATTATTTTTATTATTGAAATATTTTTCAATCAACTACTTTGACCAAAAATTTATTAATTTGATTGAAAAATTTATAATTTCATTATCTTATTCATGGCACACCCTTATAACTTTACGTTATTTATAAGTGACTTAAATATTTGGATCAAATTAGCCAAATTTTATTGAAATTGTGATTGAAAATTACTCAATAATAAAAGTAGTCAATTGAAATAAAAATAAAAGTAATAAATTTAAAATTGTCATATAACATTAGTATTAAAATAAACATTTACCCGTTGTTTTTGTTTGAAAAATGTTGAATAAGTTTCCCATAAATACTAGAAAATAACAAAACAAAAAAATACAACTTAAACTTGCTCAAACTCCTCAAGTGGTGTGTGTATCATGCAAACATAAGAAGTGTAACCTATATGAGTGTATGAAATATTACCATCGATAATTGACCTTAAAAAAGGATAACTAATACATTAAATAAAAAAAAAATAAACTCCATGTTTTGCACATGAAAATGCCAACATTACACAATACACTTCTAGAGATATGAGACTTGTGATTAGCATACCCAATCGCATGACTCACCAAACAAAACATTATGGAAGTTATAGTTTGGCACCTAGAAAATACTCATTGCTTGTCACACTTAGAAAGTTTTCCAAGAAAGGGGCTAGGAGGTAGTAGACTTCACAAAGTAAGGCACTACCTTAGAAGTATACCATTCTAAGGAGCAAAGCATTACCTCATGAGTAGACCACCCATACGCTTGGAAAAAATTTCAAGAAGAGAAGATTGAATTTCCCAAAATTATTTTTAGACTTGGGAACATACCATAACATTAAAAAGAAGATTCAATTAAAAAAATTGAAGTTGATAGAAGAGTGGCAAAGGTTGACATCTAGAGTAAGACTAGTGGTTAGACCTCCACCTTAGAGGACTATAACTGATAGATAATTGCTTTCCATAATAATTGTCGATTGATTCCTATCAATCAACCCACCAATTACCCAGTCATTACTATTAAGTGCCAGAAGAGTCTTGGCAATCGTCTAGTCAATTTATCGACTAATTGACCAGTCGACCACTTGACCAGCCAACCCACTTTCTGCCAAACACGTTGTGCTTTGTTTTTCGATCATGCCATGGTCCATACAATATTTTTCTTTGCTAGCACTCATTCTTACCCTCACCTTAGCTTGTCTTACTAGTTTCCATTAACAACTTCCCTAGTTTGCATCATAGGGTGATGGCATGGTCATATTGGGTAGCTGGACTAACTCATTCTAGTCTTCCATCCAACTTTTGAAAAAGTTTGCAAAAATGTCTAAGTACTTCCTAGGGAGTCCTAAGGTCCCTATATGTTAAGTGAACACCTACGGTCCAAAACTCAACAATGCGTGGGGTTAAGGGTTTTCCAAATACAATGGTGTGTTAACAACAAAAAATGTGTTCCCTACATCTATAAAAAATGGTTACCCCACACTAATAAAATAAAGGTGCCCTACATCAATAAAAAATGGGTGCCTAACATAAAAAATGTAAATAAGTTTTGAAGTGCAATTTCCAAGGAACAATTGCCAAGTTCATATTATTCATTATAGCATCATACTGTTAGAGCTACAAAAAAAGGACCAAGTGACTACACTTTGGCCAACATAGTAACTACTACGTGAATAACAAACTAAAAGAAAGAAAAACCTAAGTTTAACAATAACCACCCTTACTAATGTCCTTAAATAGAAAAACCAAAATAGGTACCACTTGTTCTACCTTCTAGACCCAATGGTTGCTAGGGCCTTTATGGTATTCCCAAAGTTGATAGAATTTTGAAGCACTACTATAGATGAGGTCTCACTCCCCTTAATGTATGAGCTATCGTTATAACTGACATGCCAAACCATAGCATTTAAGAATCTAGAAGTTAGTAGAGAGAGAGATCTAATTCAAGATACACTTTCTTTACCCTTTTTCTTACCAACTCAAAATCGTGTTACTCATTCATAACATTCTCACATGCTTCTTCATATTGGACTGAAAATCTCTAGTTCTCATTTCTTAAGCTCTCACATTTTACTCTTTTCGAGTTTTTCTAATAGGCTTGACAACCTTTTGAGCTCTCTCAATGACCTCTTAAGCAAGGCTAGCATTCTATAGGGAATTTATAATATGCTTCTTATCCTCAAGGGCATGGCTCAACAAATTCATAGCCCAATCTCTTTCAAAAAGGGCTACCTATATAGTATCATCAAAGGGTTAAAGACAAGACAATGCCTTACTAAAGAATTCTTCAACTGCTATTTTTAATCTTCAAGACTTCCCCAATATCAAAATGATTACTTGATAGTCCAATCTTATTCACACTAGGAAACAAAACATGGATTTATACACAATTAAGACTTAAGTATGAGACATCTTTTCTATGATAATGTCCTCTACTAAGGGCAGAACTTGAGTCACGATAGGTACCCCTACTGCTTCCACCATCTTGATCTGGCAAGTAACAGCTCGACATGCTCTCTTCATCCCTAGCATATAACCCCTATTTATATAATTCGTGGTGTGACTGAAAAGGTGTTAGGACGCAAACTAGAATGCATTGGAAAATAAGCTTTTTTGAAAGTCACATAGTAGGATGATATATTTACAAAAGAAAAAAAATGTGTTAGACAAAAAATATTAATCAAGTATAGTGCCAAACCATAAAACACATACCTTGAGAGTGGTCATCAAGTATCCTAGTTATAGATGAAGAAAGTTGTAAATCCTTAATGACTTTTTGAGTGTTAAAAGGTTTAACATCAAACGAGCCTCCACCAATAGATTGTGTATAGTATAGAGACCAAAATTCCTCCACAGTCATCTCTTTGCCATAATCTTTTCATAGAATATAATAGGACATCAGGGCCTTTTAGACATTAGAAGGAAATTTCCTATGAGTTTCCTTCACCCTACAAAGAAATTTTCATAAGAATGGTAGGAATTAAAGCCTGAGTCTAGCACATAGCTATTTCATAAAAAATATCCCTCTAAGAATGGGTCTATTGGGAAGGATATCGTTGCCACGATGAGTGGTCCCAATATCATCAGGAATCTCAAACATTTCTCTCAACATGTCTACCATGGGTTTTGTGGTAATTGCTACCAAAGAATCGATGTAGTAACCAAGGTTAGGCTCAAAATTAGAAATTGGACCACCTTCAAGAATGCCTTCATCAACAACAGAAATAGAAGACCCATTAAGAATAGTGAATTTATCATGAGGGGAAATTGGACAAGGACTCGAGAGTAACAATGGTGTCAAAGTCACTACCAATCATATACAAATCTTGACTTACTCAGATGGTCGAGTGGTCAACTAGGCCAATGCGTGGTTTCCTGGTTAGGCTCGCGATCAATTGATCGACCTAATCACTAGATGGATTTTCGGTTCAATTATCAAATGTCTGGTCAGCCTGATTGCTATTCGACTGGTTAGTGGGATGCTTCAGTTGGCTAGATTGCTTAGCTCTCTCTAATGGCTTGGTGGATCCCTCATGTTCTACCCTCCCTACAATGAACTATCCTTAAGTGGGTCCCCCTTTCCATACCTAGAACCATCTACACTCTAATCATCGACCCTAGGTCTTCCTAGATTTTCATTGTGGTGCCTAGGGTCTTGTGTGTGATTCCTACCACTATATATAGGGCTCTTAGAGGCAAGTCTATCAAATCCACTAGTGGGACATGACACCTTTGGATCCATAAAAAATGTGGGTGTTATTCATGTTCATGGTGTTCATGGGAGTGTTCAACTCTATCTAAAGAAAAAAAAAAGAAAAAAAGGTGTTTTGGTCCACTTACCAAGGTTAGGATGTTCCACTATGAAGCACTAACCTTTGATTGTAAACAATAAGATTGATGAAGTTAAGAGTGATCAGGTATATATATAGGCTACTAGGCTCAATCTCAACCTCCTATTCAGCTAGCAATCCAGGGGTTTAGATAGGAAGAAGATATGATAGAATCAAGCTAAGAAGATATTAGATTTAGGAAAGACAAATTCATTACATGTGTTGACTTTTCTCCCAAACTTTGATCGGTCATAACTTCCTAACTGGGACTTTGATTGAGACACATATACAAGCCTTGGTAAGATTATGAAACCAAGATTAACATGGTTCAAAAAAACTTAGGATACAAATTGCATAGTGATGAGCGCTTAAAAACATTTAATATATCATGATTTTATGCACTTTAAATGATAAAATATATTTGTATTTTGCATAGTTTTTTAACCTTTAAAACAAATCTATCTTTTCAAAATCACGAGTATGTTTTGTTATTTTCCCACTATTTTAGCTTGAAAATGGTTTAATTAATCAACACTCAAAGAATAGTATTTGAAATTATTCCATTAAAACATTTTCATATGTAAAGCTTACATATGTTCCAAACCATTGAAAAGGGTTTACAAGAAAATAGAGGGTTCCAATTGTTCAAAAGGATGCGAACTACAACATGGAAATAACGTGTACCATGGCACGTGTGTAGTGGATCGAGAACCAAACCATGTACAACTTGTCTCATGTTACAACATGGAAATAATGTGTGTTGTGGCACCCTACCATCTGATCCACTTATTTCTCCCTTTTTTTTAGCATTTTCTAAAACTTTTAAAAGACCCCCTTTTCATTGTGAAAATAATCCCCTTCATCCCTTTTCTTTCTTCTAGATAATTCTTAGTTTCTCTCTAGTTTTTCTTTTCACAGTTTCAAAGTTCTTCTCTCAATTTGAGAGTTAAACATAATTTATATAGTAGTTTTATTTTCAATTCAATAAACAGTGTTGGCAATTTTGTTTAGAGGTTTTATAGACAAAGAAACAATACTGAGATTTTATAATGATATAATTGAGGTATAATTTAAATGTATTTTTTTCAGATTATCTTTATGTGTTGTTTTATATGCTAGGTTTAATTTATTAATCATTTATTAAATTAAGCATGTCTGGCTGAAAATACTATGAGATATTAGTAATATTGTTATGCTAGTGAAATATTAAAGTAGGTAAACATTTCTATAAAATGAATTAAGTTTTATTTCTTCATCAAGATTTTAACAAAGTTTGTAGAGGAAAAATATATTAATGAAATATTTTTCATAGTAAACATTCGAGTTAGGTTTAACATTTAATTATCTCAATATGACCTAAAGTCAACTTTTCGATTTGGATTTGATTATTCGGATCTTTAGAGAAGTTTATTTCAAAGATTTTTATAAAAGTTATTATTGAAAAATATATTGATGACATATTTTTCATAATAGTTTTAAAATCTGAAAGTTAGTTTTCAAATACTTAAATCATAAACCTAACTTTGATACTTTGATAAGAGTTTAGCTTGTTAAATTTGGTTGAAAGAAGTAAGTAAATGGTTTATTAGTCTCTTAGAAAAGAAGCATAATTTAATTTAAATTAATTGATAGGCTTGATTTAAGGTGTTACATGATTTTAATTAATAACAAATGTTAGATCTAATTAATCTCTTATTTGTGTTTATAGGAAACAATCAATAATCTTAATCCATATATTTAGTAACCGAATTAAAATTAAGAAATTATGATTAATTAACTATTCTATCTCATAAATTATTCGCTAAATATAATATTTATTTGTCATTTATTTTATTAAATCTATATTTTATTTTATGTTGTTAGTTTAGAATTTTTCAAACCAAATAATTGTGAAAGTATGTTTTGTTTTTTTTTGTCTTTAAGAGTTTGTTGAATTATTTAAAAACAATGTGATTCCTCTTTAGACTGACCTTAGAAATATACTTATCATTTTCTATAAATGATTTTTACACTTACGAGTGATCGAACACGAATTGTGTATAAAGAATGCGCATGTATATGTATCATAACAAGTAATATAATGATAAACAAAATATTGTTCGCATGGAGATTTTATTATTAGAAACTAATTTTTAAAACTAAAAAAATAAAAATCAATTTTTTTTATATTTTTAGAAAGCAGAATTAAAAGAACTAAAAATTAATAGCAGTAATTAATGAAATGAGATTTGAAAACTAAGATGAGAAAATTTCTAGGAATAATTAATTTCTCAATTTTCTAAACATGTGAATCACTAAAATCCCCCAAATATAATCATGAATCAATTACATAATCAATTAATATAATTATCAATCAATTACGTGATTAATTGAATTTAATCTAGCATGTATTCCTCTCTCAAGTAAACTATATATCATATATAAATTAACCTAATCACACTCTCATGTCAATTAAATTGCATACTACTCGTTAAGATCATTAACTATTGGGGAATAATTTAATACATACATAAGAATCATACATATATACCTAGAAACTATGCATGCTATTTAATCAAGATAAACAATTGAAATAATTTCTCAAATCTATTTAATTACCTCTATAGATTAACTATTGGGGAAACAATTAATAACATAAAAGTCAAATTAAATAATAAAATTAAATTAAAATCATAATTAGGGTAAAATGTCAGATTATCATATGTTGAAAATTGGATTCATACCCTTGATTAATAAATTAACTAAACATAATTTTTTTCATAAAAAAAGAGAAGAAGAAGAAATATAATCAATATTTTGAATTGTAGTACCAATCTCCTCTTGAATATCCACCATAATTGTATCTCCTTTTAATATTTTTTTTGTATTTCTCTCTTAGCTCCAAAATCTGATAAAAATATGTTATTTTTGACTCATTAGGGTTTATAGGGCATTTAGAGAGGGTTAAATTAGGCTCAGGTGAAATATGGATCATCATACCAGCTTTAGATCAAGGGTTGAGATGAAGAAAGAGAAATTTAACAGTGATAACCAATAAAAACATGACACATGGGATGTGGGATTTACTGAGTGAATCAGTGAGCAATGCATGACGTGGATGGACTAGTCACAGTCAATGTGGTTGAGCCAGCAACATATGGCAATATGTAAATCATGGATATAGCTTGCATGGCATATCTGTGGAAAGAATTGATGAATTAGGTAATGACGCACGGCACACACCTTGATTAGACTCTAAAACTCAAAATGAACATCGTGTTGACACATGGTATAGTGCTACATCACACGGTCAAGCAACATTGCATGATTATCCCTTTTTGCTTGTGTGGCATCCATGTGGTATGTCTTATCAGCTCCCTAAATTGTGTGACATTCATGTGGTAGCTTTTGATTGGTTTTGCATTAAGAAATTCATAAAAAAATCTAAAAAATTATCTTTTTACCCTTTTTCACTATGAAGTCATATTTTAATATTTTTAACCCAAAAATACTACTTATTGAAAAAAACAAGCAAATATTAAGCAAAAAAGTGAACTGTTGGCTCTACTTTCATGGAATCTTCAAACCCTTAAACTTAACTTTTTACTTGTCCTTAATTAAAGTCAAGTCTAACTAGATAAAATGACATGGGTAATATATATTAATACATGTATATTTAGCAAAACCTATCCCCCTGAAAAGTCATATAATTCTGTGACAATGAGGTTCACATATTCATAAATTAACGTTCCATCAATTAAAGGGTATGTAAAGTTTTTGACGAATTGATTCATGTGTATGTTGCACATGATATCATCCAATGCACTCATGAAGTCAACCTATATGAGCATAATAATCAATTCAATCTCAAAACAAGTCTCATACATCTATTTTTCACATCCCTATCCACTAATATAAATATACACGTAGCTAAGTATCAATAAGACCTTTACATGCTTGTAATGTAAGGCTTATATGGGGGTCGATAAATGAAGACATTTAGGCTCTTTCCATACCTTAGCTTTCTTTTAATTCATCATATACTTTTTAATTACAATGAGCTTTAAATTAATATTTTAGTGCACACTAATTTATCATTTTTTTCCATATTCTTTTTTTCCACGTCTTTTTTTATAACTTCATAATATCCCGAAACGTATTTTCAATTTTATTTTCTTTCTCTTTAGAGAGATTATTGTGTTGTGATTTTTTTATAGGGTGCATTATATTTCACCTTACTCTATAGCATAACACATGATTGCATTTTTTTCTTACAAGCTAAAGGTGCAAGGGTAAAGGTAATGCTTATTGGATAGACATAAAATGTGGCTTAAAGACATGAAAGGTTCTTTGTTAGGCTCAAATGGGTGACTATGGATATTAACAATGGTTAGATTGAAAGACTCAATTGATCCAAATGAGGCCTAAATCATTTCTTTTGCTAAATAATATTTAGAATTTAGCCTCAAGGGATAATCAAATGGATTTTGAAACATGTTAGATCTCATCAATTCGCACAACTCAATACAAATTATCTCTCAATAAGAAAACCAAAATCAATCATAAAATGTGCATAAAAATTTGAATCAATCTAATCAAAACTAGCAAGCATATCACATGATTAATGTAAGTGTCTTAACAAGCATGTTACATTCCTTTTCCTAGTCATGACAACCAATTTTTATCATTAAGTTCTTATGTTTCATATCAAGCATGCATGCATTTGGTTTGCATATATTTACCAATTTTTACCCAAATCATGATTAAAAACATCCTAAAAATAACTAGATTGAAGTACTTCCAAATTCATCATAAGGGACAAACCTTCTCAAAATACCATTACTGCATTCTTTATAGAGTTAAGGGTCATTCAAAAAATAATGTTTAATGTCATGGAAGAATTACTTCTTTTTTTTTTCATGTGAGGTTTGATAGAAGAATGTTGGTAGCTAGGAAATTTGGAATGTCTGCATACCATAGGATTTCTATTTGAGGTACTAAATATAGTTACTCATCTGGAAAGGATTCCCCAATCACCATATTTGCATCCATTTTTTCTTTCCTTTCCAATCTAGACAGATGGTTTGCTACCTAGTTTTCTATTCCTTTTTTATCAAGGATTTCCAACTCAAATTCTTGTAGAAGGAAAACCCATCTTATCAATCTTGGTTTGGCATCCTTCTTTGTCCTTAGGTACCTTATTACAGAATGATCCATGTAGACAGTAACTTTGATTCCAACCAAATAACATTTGAATTTCTCAAAAGAATATACAATAGCAAAGAGTTCTTTCTCTGTAGTAGCATAATTAATTTGAGCCTCATTAAGTGTATTTTTTTCATAATATATGGCATATAAAATTTTGTCTCTTTGCTATCCAAGAACTACTCCAATAGCAAAATCACTTCCATTACACATCAATTGAAAGGGCTTGTTCCAATCTAGTATGACTATAATTGGTGTTGCCACCAGTTTCTCTTTAAGCACATGAAATGATGTTAAACATCTATAATCAAATTTGAAAGGCATTCCTTTTTCTAAAAGATTACATAAGGGTCTGGAGATTTAGGAAAATCATTTATGAATCTACGGTAAAAGTATGCATGCTAATAAGAGCTAAATTATTGCCTTTTTGTTATGATTTAAATGTTGATATTTGTGTGAAAATTGTGTTTATTTTATTATTTAATCCACAAATGTCATTTCACAGGTATTTCGTGTTTAAAGTGCAATTTCAGGTAAAATCATGATTTTGGAGAAGTTAGGGACAAAGTACAATGATCGGGATTGGATGAAATTAAAAAGAAAACAAAGTTTCAAAATTTAGAAATCCCGCCGCCGGTGCCAATATTCTCGCCGCCGGCGAAAATCTTATTCAGAGCACGGCGAAATTCTTCCCAAGAGCACGGATTTTGGCCAAGTGAATCTCGCCGCCGGCCATATTCATATCACCATCAGCGAAAATCCTACAGAAAGCATGGCGAAAATCTTCCCAAGAGCACAAATTTTGGTAAACTCATCTCGCCGGCGGTGAGCCACCGACCAAAGTATCTCACCGCCAGCCACATTAATTTGGCTATCGGCCAAAATCAGAAAAACCAAAATTTAATTTTCCAGAAATCTCGCCGCGGCGAGAATAATGTCACCGTTGGCGAGTTTCGTCCGAAAACACATTTTTTATGTTTTTTTTGTTCCAAAATTGCCCCCCAAACCCTAGATCTATATATACATTATGATGGAAAAAGATGGGGACGGTAGAGAGAGCAGATCTAAGTTATTTTTGGAGGAGAGAAGGAAATTTTGGAGAGAAAGGTTGGAGAAGCTTGAAGGATCATCACCATTATTGCTACCAAGTCTTCATCTTCAAGAGTTTTTCATCTCTTCTCCTTAGCTTTTATTTTCTGCATTTTATTCAGATTTTTTGTTCATGGATTCAATTAATAATATGTTTGTTCTTATTTTCGTTATGAACTAATTTGTTTTTGCTAAGGCTATGATGTTGTTGAATCAAGAAAATCTTATTTCTTGTGTTATCGTTATATGAATTCATTGTTTTCAAGTTGAGTATATATTTCCACACTTAATGCTTTTAAATTTGTGATCAAGATTTAAATGATTTGTTTCATTATATTGAGACCGAGAGGAGATGTGTAATGTACGCGAGTGTGAGAACTAATGCATTATGTATATGGTTATTCTAGAAATCCATAAATCGTAATGTGCTTGTTTGTGATTAAATCTTCATAGAAATATAGTCGGTTTTCATAGATAAGTAATTCTAATATAACTCGAGAGAGAGTATTAGGTAAATTTGGGTTTTTCAACCATCACTTTTAACTTTGATTCTCATATAACATGACTTGAAATCGGATTGAATTGATTTAGCTAAATCAAATGCCTTAGCGTTTTTAATCATTTGTGAAAACATTAAATTTTGTTATTTGCGTTTAGTTTTAAGTTAATTTACTTTTTAAACAAATTCAACAATTCGGTTTTTAAATAAAATTAGGATTAGTCAATTTCAGTACTTAGTAACGCCATTCCTTGGGGGTTCGATATCCGTACTTTTGTACACTTTATTACTTGAATGATTCGTACACTTACGAAATTACGCATCACATGCCAAAGAAAATTCCTTACTGCTCGTACCTTAGTATGTGGTGGTAGTTTCTCAATCACTTCAATCTTAGCTCTATCCACCTTAATACCATTAGATGAGATTTTATGGTCAAAGATTATACCTTCATGTACCATGAAATGACACTTTTCCCATTTAAAACCATATTCATTTCTTCACATCTTTGTAGCATTGAAGAGAGATAGTGTAGACATTCATCAAATGTGTTTTCATAGATATAAAAATTATCCATGAAGATTTCTAGATGCTTTTCCACCATTTTTGAGAAAATAGAGATCATGTAGCATTGAAATGTTGCAAGTTTATTGCATAATATAAACGACATTCTCCTAAATAAAAAGTTCCATTAGGACATATGACGGTGGTATTTTCTTGGTCTTTTGATGCCACTACAATTTATTTATAACCATAGTATCCATCTAGAAGGGAAAAAAAGAATGCCTAACTAATTGGTCAAGCATTTGATCCATAAGTAGAAGTGAAATGGTCCTTCCTTGTAGCTTTATTCACTTTGTGAAAATCCATACATACTCTCCATCCCGTGACAGTCCTAGTAGGTATTAACTCATTTGACCCATTTTCCACCATAATGATTCCTCCTTTCTTTGGTACATATTGAATTTGGCTTATCCATTCATTGTTTAATATTGGGTAAATAATGCCCATGTCTAGCCACTTGAAAATTTCCTTCTTCATCACCTCTTTCATAATGAGATTTAAGAAGCATTGTGCATCAATGGTAAGTTTAGCTTCGTCCTCTATGAAGATTTTGTGCATGCATATAGATGGGCTTATGCCTTTACTATCGACAATAGACCAACCTATAGCTCTTTTGAAGTTCCTTAGCACCTACAATAGTTCTTCTACTTGCTACATACTTAGATTAGTAGATATTATGACTAGAAGTTTCTCATTATCACCCAAAAAACACAACATAGATGAGATGGTAAACATTTAAGCTTTAATTTAGGTGACTTCTCAATGGATGGTTCCAATCTTGAGCTTGTCTCAATACATTCCACAAACACATTTGATACATACATGAGAGGCGTGTCCTCTAAAAAGTTGACATAGCTCATAATATCAACCTTTGATTCCATAATTTCAAAGTTAAATTAGGTTGAGTTGTTTTCTGGCAAGTTTATATCCTTGTTCATTGCATTATAAGTTAAAGTTTTAAGTAGACGTAGTTCAACAAGTTTTGATAAGCTACCGATATGAATTTGTGCACCTATATGAGTGTCATAGTACTCATTAGCATGTGTGTTCACAGAATTAACAAGCACATACTCTAAAGTATCACTAGGGCATATTTCATAAAGCATATCAAGAATTAGCTCATTAGTACCATCTATTCAAAATCAATCACTAGCATTATCAGCATCAGAAAATTTAATTGATTTGAACACATTAAATGCTACTTATTCATCTTGCACTCTTATTGGAAGCTCACCTTTTTATACATCAATGAGTTCTCTTCCAATTGCTAAAAATGGATGAACAGTATGATAAGAGTGTCATGGTCCTTCTCCATATCTAGCACAATGAAGTCTGCTGGAAAGATGAATTTGTCTACTTTTATATGCACAACTTATACCATTCCCCAGGGTCTTTTAATTGACATGTCTTCCATTTACAATGTTACTAAAGTGGGTTTGGAATTACCAATCATTAATCTCTTGAAAATTGATAATGGCATAAGGTTAATGCTGGAATCCAAATCACATAGTGCCTTGCCAAAATGGATGTTCCCAATAGTGCAAGGGATATCAAAACTACCTGGATCTTTCAGTTTTTATTGTTGTTTTCTATCAAGGAAGGAAACCTTTAGTCTAGGTTATTGTTTCATGATCCTAGAGGTTCCTTTTCTTTGATAGTATAACCTTTATGAATTTGGCATAAGACGAAATTTATTCAAGTGCATCTACAAATGGTATATTTATGTGCAGCTTCTTGAAGAAATCTAGAAATTTTGAAAACTGTGTATTTAACTTTTGCTTTTGCAGTCTTTAAGGGAAAGGAATAGTATTTTTATAGAGGTTTTTTTCTTTGATTGAATTATTTCCTTTTCAATGCTCTCTTTGTCAATTAGTTCCTTCTCATCCTTGTTAATTTCCTATTTATCCTCATACTTTTGAGTCTTATGTTTGTACTCTAAAGTGTTATCACTCCTTAATGTTTTGGATTTACAAGGCTCTTTACCTTTTCTTATTGAGTTTATAATTGTGTCACTTGAAAGGATACCTTGAAGCTTTTGACTTATGGATTGGGAAAGTTACCCCATTTGGTTCTCTAAATTCATAATTGAAGCCTTTTAAGTGGACACTTTTGTAATCACTGACTAGATTAAGTTTTTTATCATTCTCATTAAAGCATTTCTATTATCCTCAGTAGATGGCTTGTTCTCTTGGGCTTATGATCGTTGTGGTTGTTGAAAACTAGATGGTGGAATGATTGACGATTGAATTGATTACCACCTTGATTGTTGTTATTACTCCAAGCAAAATTTTGATATTGTCTCCATCCTTGGTTATATATGTTTAAGTATGGATTATTGTTTCGATTTACATTACCCATATAGCATGCTAATTTAGAATTTTTTGGAAAATTATCTAACAAATGAGCTCCACCACCAAATGACATAGGACACCCATGAATCTGGGATCTGGTTTACAATTGCTAGTGAGTTTTAAGTCTTTAAAAGATTCACCAAAGATGACACTTTCTGTAAGTGTCGTGATATCATTTACTTCCTGCAATCTAACTACTCTTCTTGTGGCTACCATTTTGTCCATTGGCTATTGATAATTATTACTAGCCATTTTCTCAAGTAAATCATAAGCTTTATTTTAAGATTGGCTAGCATAGCTCCATTAGCGGATGCATCAACAATGGTTCTTGTTTGAGTATTGAGGCCATTGTATAAAGTCTACATTTGGATCCAATGAGGGATACCATGGTAAGGACACTTCCTTAGCATTTCTTTGAATATTTCCCCTACTTTATATAAAGATTCTCCTTCATATTGTTGGTAGGAGATAATGTCATTCCTAAGTTTCGCATTCTTTGTTGGTGGAAAATATTTTATTAAGAATTTCTCCACTAAATCATTCCAAGTTGTAATGAAATTATGTGGAAATAAGTTTAGCCAAGTTCGATCATGGTCTCACAAAGAGTATGGGAATAATCAAAACATAAATGCCCCATCAGTCACACCATTGATTTAAATAAATCTACAACTTCAATAAACAATTTGAGATGTAAATGAGGATTCTCTTTTGGTAGTCTGCTGAATTGTGAAACTGTTTGTAACATTTGAAACATCATTGGCTTTACATCAAACTAATTATCTTGAATGTTTAGCCTTGCAATACTTGGATTCAACCTTTCCAACATAGGTATTGCATAATCATTTATAACTCTATTCCTATCATCCATTAAAGGTATATTTGGTTGTTCAAATTTAGCTCATTATTGTATAGATTAGCCATTTTCTTCACTTGGGTTACTATTTGTTATTTTCTTATTGATCTCAAAGTACGCTCAATTTCAAGATCTAAAAGCAAAATTTCACCCTTACTAACTCTGCTCATGCAATATACTAAATTATGTTTCTAATAGCACTAAAGAATATGTCTAAATTAAAAATAAATAACTCAATAAATATATCAAAATTAAGAAAAATAAAAAAAGAAAAATAACTAAAATAAATAAATAAATTAATTAAAATTATGAAAAATAAATAATAAATAAATAAAATAAAAATTTAACTTCTAATAGTTATATTCCCCAGTAATAGCACCAAAACTTTGACCAAATACAAATTGTGTGCAAAATATACACAATTATAAATATCACAACAAGTAATATAATGATAGGAAAATATTGTTCCCACAAAGATTATGTTATTAAAAACTAATTTTTAAAACTAAAAAAATAAAAATCAATTTTTTTGTGTTTTTATATTTTAAGAAAGCAAATTTAAAAGAACTAAAAATAAATAACAATAATTAATTAACTCAGTTTTGATAACTAAGAAGAGATATGAGTTTATATCTAAAAATACTTAGTCCTTAAATTTTTTAAACATGTAAATCACTAAAATTCCCCCAATATAATCATGAATCCATTACATAATCAATAAATATAATTATCAATCAATTACATGATCAATTGAATCTAATCTAGTGGAACACTATCTTAAATGCTCCTAAGGTTTGCATATCTTCAATTATGCCCCTGAGGTTTATAAAATATCAAAAATGTCCTTATAATTTAATGGTGTTAATTTTCCATCCATTACTATTTAGATTACTATTCCTATGATACCAAATTTTACAGATCGATACAATTTTTAATCGGGGGTTAATATTGACTTAGTTTATGGTCTTTGTCTATTTATTGAAGGTAATACTTTTTTTAAAAAACTTATTATTTTTCTATATAAGTCTAATTTTCTTCTATATTTATTACAATTACATAATATATTATTTTCTTCATTATGTTGGTTGCTTAATTCTAATCCTGAATCTATTAATTATCTTTTAAAATTAAAAATTACTCTTTCATTTGTTAAATCTAATAGTTCTAATTTATGTACTAATGATTCGATGTTCATAGAGTATTATCTTGATAAATCATATGTGTAGAATGTATATTATTTTGTCCTATTCGTAGTATACAAGTAGGTTTTTCTTATGTACATACAGTGTATTTATAATCTTCAAAAAAATAATATCCAAACATTAAGTGGTTGAATTCTTCTTCCTCTATTCTCATATATTGTTGACTAAAATTGTCTTTTAATGTGCTTGAAATAGGATGGTCTATGATGCTTTTAATAGCTTTAATATAATCTGTATAGATATCTAATAAGGTATTAAATGTTTTAAAATTTTCAAGACAAGTTTCATAATCTTCATTTTTAAAATATTCATTTAAATGATAGAGATAACCTTTATCAAATGTTTCTAATATAATTAGATTTTTATCTTCGATTTCCATTGGAATTATTAGTTGTTTATTTCTAAAAATAATTTCCATTTTCCTATTTTAGCAATATTATGTCTTATTCTAAGAAAATATTTAAACATTCAAGATTTTTAACTAGCTTAAATTTATAATTATTATACCTGAATTTGATGGGTCCACCACGATCTTCATTTCTGTTCGTCTTCTTTTGTTACACTTGTTATGCCTCAACTTTGCTCAAATATCAACACCCTCATGGTAATAGTGAGCCTTTTGCATCCCTACATAAATGGTGTTCAATAGTTGACTTACTAAAGAAGAGAAAGTGAACTCTATTTTATTCATAGAATAATAATTATTACAACTTAAGCCCAACTAAGAACCTTGAAAGGGGTGCTTAGTCGCTCATAATTACTGGGCATAACATTATTGGTTTTGAGATTTTTAGATAGAGAGGTTTTCTATGCTAGAGTGTTTTAGAGTAGAGAGCTCTGAATTTTTGTGTATTCGTGTGTGTTTTTGAAATGATAATAAGGGTTCCTTTTATAGAACAAGGAATCTCTATTTACAAGACTAAAACTATTGTTTTACCCTTGTTTTAATAATTCATGTGCTTTTCTTCTTTAAAGGATAACCACTACTTTTTTCCTTGGCATATGCTACCGACTAAGATGTGGGGTCTACATCTTTATTTCTTTTGTAGTCTTATGTCGGCAATTTCTTTTCTTATTTTTCTTTGTCATTTTCTACCAACGGTTCCTTTGATGACGTTGATGATGACACATCTTCAATTTCTCGGTCTTTGATGCAGAGAATGCATTTGTGGTCTTTGGTGGCTTTTTTGGCATAGAAGTAGAATACCTTCCTTATTTCTTGACCAATTTCTAGGTTATTGCAATTAAAATTGGTTTCATATTTGGTGATTTTTTCACCATCTTCTTCTAACAGAGCCATGCTACTGTGGGAAATGATGATGGCTTTACTAGTTGAATAATTTACTTTAATCTCAGTAGAATTGTCAATCTTCCTGAGTTCATAGTAAATTTTGCTTAACATTTGATCTCTTAATACATAGAGTTCTTCTGTGTTGAATTCCTTTTCTGGAAGTGCCCTTAGTTTCGAAAATTCTCTGTTTGTGTTGGAAATCCCTATCTTGATAAAGTGGTAGGGACTAATACTTCCTTCCTCATTCCAGTCCATTAATGAACTAAAAAATCTAAGATAAATAGGTTTATCAGATGCTTTAATTTTTCTTCTGAAATTCTTGATTGCTTTTTTAAAATTTTCTAGGAAATAATTTAACTCACTTAAATTAATTCCTGGATATATATTTTCTATTAGTCCTACATGAAATGCTTTATACATAAATATTGGATCAACTCCTTCCAATATATTGAATTTAATTCTTGTAGGAAATTCCTTATCTATAATATACAATTTCATATATTCAATATGTTTTTGGGTAGATTTTTTGGCCAAATTATTGAGACTTAACCATTGTAGTTTGCTGAGGTTTCTACATTGGTCCTTTTCATCTTCAATGATTGGAGTAGTTCTAAGAGATGTCTCCTTGAATAATACTGAATGTTTAACTATTTTTGATATCTCTGGAGGAGATGTTTCTGTAAATAGCACTAGAGGCCTTGCTATCTTTCAAAGATTTGTCAATCTGCTTGGAGCTATAGGTTGTTGTTGTAGTGCTGTAGAATAATTTCTTACTATCTTCTTTGGAGTTATTAGTTTTGGTGTTTTATAGTTGGCATAACTACCTTTAGCTTTTATTCCGTTGGTGAAGGCTCTATGAGTTACTCTACTAATTCCTAGAATAGATTTGCTAGCTTCTATCAAGTTGTTATAAATTCCTAGTTTTGAGCCATTATAGACCACATAAACTTTTTTATGTTCTTCTTTTTCTACCTCATCTGCCCAATTGAGCTTTGTGGTTTTAGAATTTTTTTGTGAACTATTAGGTTCTTCCTTTTTTAATGGAGATTCCTCATTGGAGCTTCTAGTCTCTAGAGGTTGTTTTGAACAATTAGGTTCTTCCTATTTCTTTCCTGTCTCTATAAGATATTTCTCGAGATATAACAACTCGATTTGTTCATGTAGGATTTTTATCTTCTTTTCTTTTATCTTGATTTTGATATCAAGATGTTCCATTCCTGAAAGCATTAAAATAGCTAGAGGTGCTAATTCTTTGGTAAAGGCATCAACTAAACAATTTTTATGGCCTGGAAGATGTTCAATATCAAAATTATAATAGTTGAACCATTGTTGCCATCTAACTAATCTTCCTTGTTTGTAATCACTTGTAATATTAGTTCTTAAGAAATAACCAAAATTCTTGTTATCTGTTCTAACAATGAATCTGGAGCTTATAACATATATTGCAGATTTCTTAATAGCCTTTTTAACACCTAAATATTCTTTTTTATTACTATGATAATTTAATTATGATCCTTAGAAAGATCCTAATGTATATCTACAAAGATATTCATCTTTGTCATATACTCTTGCTTTAAGAACTGCTCCCCAATATTCTTGTGAAGCATTTGTTTCAATTATCATCTTATCATCTGGTCCTGGATGATATAAAGTTGATAAATGTTTTACCTTTGCTTTTACTCTATCCATATATAGAGTATCTTCTTCTGTCCATTTCCAAATATGATCTTTTTTCAATTTTGCTTGTAATGGTTTTCTCATTTTTGCAAGTTTCTTGATATATGCTTCTACATATGTTAAACATCCTAAAAATCTTTGTAATTGGTTTTTATCTTTTAATTCACTAAGAAAACTTTGAATATTATTTAGTATATGGGGTTGTAGATTGTGTTTTCCATCTTCAATTTCCAACCCTAAGTATTTAATTTTTTGTTGAGCAAGTACTGCTTCCTTTTCAAATAGTACAATGCCTTCTTTTCTACATTCTTGTAGAATATTGATAATATCCAAATAATGTTTATTTAATTCATTATTGAAAACCAAAATATTATCTATGTAAATACAACAAATATCTTGTAATTTCTTAAAAATGTTATCCATATATCTTTGAAAAATACCTGGAGCTTGTTTTAATCCAAATGGTATAACTATCCATTGGAATTGTCCTTGGGGGAAACTAAATGTTGTTAATTTTTGGGATTCTTCATTCAGTCTTATTTTCCAAAATCCACTTTTACAATCAAATCTCGAGAAGTATTTCTTTCCTTTTATTAATGATAGTAGTTCTTCCTTTTTTGGAATGAAGTATCCATCATCAATGGTTTTTTTATTCAGTGCTTTAAAGTTTATTACCATTCTCTTTTTTCCTCTTCTTTTTTCAGCTTCTTTTTCAACTAAAAATGTGTGATTAGAGTGTGGTGAATTACTTGGTATTATGACTTTTAATTCCAAAAGTTCTTGAATTTGTTTTCCAAATTCAATCATGTTTTCTAGAGTATAAATCATTGATTTTACTCTTATGATATTGTTAGGATCTCTTAATTTTATGTTGACTATTGTTTTAGTTTTATTTATTTTTGGATCCAAAGGATTTTCTGAACTGACTCTTTTTTAATAGTTTTCTAATGCCTGTTAGGGTATTGTCTTCTTGTATTTCATTGAGAAAAAAAGTTTTTTTCTTCTTCTATATCTAATGAAATATTTTCTAAATAAGGTTTTTGTTGGTCTTCTATCTCACCACGTTTTCACTTTTTATGTTGTTGCATAAAAGTTGGGTTTGAGACAGTTAAAGCTTTTCTTACTTTAGAAACATAGATGGTATCTCCTTCTAAGGTTGCGAGACTTATTTTGTTAGATTGTTGTGTGAAAGGTTGTTATAAGTTTAGGAAATTATTTCCTATTGACAAATCTACTCCTATTTCTTGTTGATATATGGTAGGAATGTGAAAGTTTTCTCCTCTTATCATTATATCAGTATCTTTTAGTATCTGATTGAGTTTTATTGTAGTATTATTAGCAATTCTTAAAATTAAATCTTTTGGTGCTTGTTTCGAGTTTTCTTCTGGAAATACATATCTACTGGCTACACACATACTAGCTCCTATATCTATATATGCATGTAAATGATAAGTGTTATAGCCTTTAAATTTTAGTCCTATTTTAATGTAAGTACTATTTGGATTTGTAATACTATACAAATCATTCATCTTCTGATGAAGAATATTCATAATTTGAGTGTTCATATTCTGAGTCAGTTATTTCTTCCTTAGTTTCTTCCAATAGATATATACTATAAGTATCATCTATATCAGATTCCTCAATTGGTTCTAATTCCATTTTGAAAGCTTCTTCTAAGATTTTTGCTTTTTGTGGAAATTCCTTTTTAAATTCTTTTGTATGTTGAAGTCTGCTTGGACATTCGTTAGCATAATGTCCTTCCTCATTACAGATCCAACATCTGCATTTTTTCTTTCTTGAAGGGCAATAATTCCTTTTTTAGAAGGTTTATAATTCTTTCTTCTAAAATATTTTTTCTTATAGTTTTCTCTATTAAATCTATTTTTTATATTTTTGGAACTTTTGTTTTCTAAATTTATATTTTTTAAATATTTTATATTTTTTATATTTAGATTTTTGTTTATAAGATTTTATATTACATTCATATTTTTTTAGTATTCTAAAATCTTTTGTATCACAGTAGATTTTATCATTTCCTCTTATTTTTTTATATTCTTTTCTTTCTTGAAATTTAATAATGATCCAATCTTTAAGGCTTCTTGTTATTCCTCTTAGAGTATTTGGTATAGTTTCTCTATTCCATTGTTCCCAATTTTCTGTTAAGGTTTTTTTATAGTGTTCCAGGTAATGTTTGAAAAAAACATTTCTTTATAAGTTGTTTGCATAGAGGGTGGTAATTTATGGTAATGCATTTCATATTCACAAATAAAAGAATCTATGTGACACATGTTACAAATTTCCATATTTGTTAGATGTCATTTAGCTTCATTGATTTCATTTTCATTGGATTCAGTGATAGTCCTTCGTTTAACTTCTCCAATAAATTCTTTGTATATTTCATTTATTACTGTATCCAAGTATTCTCTTCCTATAGAAGCATTTCCTTGCATTAACAAATGTTGTTGAAAATAGATATTTTTTTTGTTTCCAAAAATGTAGAGTAACATCCACAAATATGATGAGCAGAATCGTGATCGCCAAATACTTTGATGAACGAAAACAGGCATCGCCGATTCTTGCCAATACTTTGGTTTTAATATTTATAAAACTCTCGCAAGTGCACGAATCATTTCGTAGAAAATGATAAGTATACTCCCAAGGTCGATCTAAGGAAGGAATGTATGTGGTTTTTAATTTATTATTCAAACTTTTAAAAACGAAATTAAATCCTAAACATCCTGTCACGATATTTTGGGTTTTGTGTTTTTAATCTACTAACATAAAAATAAACATAGATTCAATAAACATTCATGCAAATTTTATCTTTATAAATAGTGGAGTATTTATGGATATAATAACTAAGTTAATTATGCTTGCTCGTATTATTTAGGTTATTAAAGATATGAATTGATATTTATTGATTCTCCCTTTTTGTATGAATACCACCTTTGGTGGGGGTTAGATATTCTTTGTTAACTAAACAAATCAATTAACACCTATGGGTGGGGTTGATAACTAATTTGGTTAATTAAATTAATTCCTTTTTCTAAGAGATTGAAGATGAACCATTTAAATGCCACCTTTAAGTGGTTAGACAACATTTAAACTTTATTCAAGGTGTCCAAATTAAACCTAAGAATTTAGTTATCCGAGTACTAACTTTCAAGTTTTAAAACCACTACCGAAAACATGTTGTCAATACATTTTCAGATAATAATTCTTATAAAAACTTTTGAAATAGAGCTTCACTCTAACTACCTGGGCGATTGTACCAACAAATAAAAGAGCACTACTCTACAATCGGACCGATAACTAAACCTTAAAATCTAATTTTCGTGTTTAAGTTTGTAATGAAAAATAATATATTTCTCTCTAACATTCTTAATATAAAATCATGAATAAAAATAAAATCAATTCATTTTACTGATTTTTACCTATTTAATATTTCGCAAGCATAACAACGTCATTATTACATCATGTTTACTAAATGAACAACACGCTTAAATTTAACCACAGACAAATTAAATATAACATGTAAGAATAAAGCATAAAAATAACTCAGAAGAAAATAAAATCCTTACGTAACTTCGACGCTATTCCCGTTGTCGGAAAAACTCCAAGCGGAATTTGCACTCCCATTTATTGAATCAAAAAGCTAAAATATTACAAAAACATAACTAAAAGGGAAGAACTCTAAAACTAAGAGACACAAGCTAAAACAAAAGAAAAACTAGCTAAAACATAAGAAAAACTAAAAAAACTAAAAACTAAGAAATGGAGAGAAAGAAAGAAGAGAGAAGTGTGTTTTGAAGGTGTTTTTAGGTGTTTTTGAAGTTGAATGGAAGCGGGGTATTTATAAAGGTGAGGATGGAGAGAAAATGAGTAAAAAAATGTTAAAAAAATATTAAAAAATTAAAAACGTGTAGTGGACATGCCGAGAGGTCATCAATGACGCGCATGACGTCATAGGGCTGCCGCATGTGAAAAATGGGGTGAAAACGCGTCGCCAGCGGAGGGGCTACTGCTTGGCCTCATGAAGGCTGCCGTCGTTGGCCGCGCGTGAGAGAATAACAGAAAGGATCTGCGCGTATGAACGAACCCGCGCTGCAGTGCCAGCGCGCATGAACAAGAATCGCGCAGCCTGGGGCGGAGCTGGGTGCTTGAAGCGATCTGGTGCGCTGTATGCGGCGCGTTTTTCTCCTTTTTGACATTTTTGACCTTTTTGACCCATTTTGTCCAGTTTTTCCATATTTGTTGACCTTTCCCCATTTATTTATTGATATTTTTGTGATGTATTGCTTCAAGTATTCCTTTTTGAGTCTTTAAATTGCGTTTTTAAGCCAAAATACCTGAAAACAATAAAAATACCCGTGATTCCGAAAAAGACAAATTTATATAAATATATGATAAAACATATAAATATATATATTTTTAATCAATTAATGTGCATAAAATCATGGTAATTTTAGTGCTTTTTGAGCACTCATCAAAATACCCAAAATCAAAATGAACCAAAAACTCGAGCGAAAACAATGGCTCATGATACACAAAATCTTGATTGTAAAATTTATGAAATGCTTGAAAGTGCATGAATCATTTATAGATAATAACAAGTATACTTCCAAGGTTGGTCTAAAGAGGAATCATGTGGTTTTTACATTATTCAATAAATTCTTAAAAATGAAAATAGAACCTAAAAATTCTATCACAAAATTTGGGTTTGAAAATATAATATTATGACACTAAAATAAAGATAGATTCAATAATAATTCAGGCATTTAAACATTTATCATGTTGTGAAAATGCTATGGGATATATTAGCTTAGTTGATTATGTTTGCTCAATATTAAGTAGGTTCTTAAATATTTGAATTAAGATTATTGATTATCCCTTCTTTTTATGAAAATATGACGGAACAGATCCTTATTATTAATAATAATAAAATAGTTAAAATTTTTAGGTAGGGTCAATGAAAGTTGACCTGGATTGCCAAAAACTTTGATTTAGCGAAAATCCAAGATCGCCGATCCTCGCTAATACTTTGGTTTTATATTTATAAAACTCTCGCAGTGCACCTAATCATTTCGAAGAAAATGATAAGTATACTCCCAAGGTCGATCTAAGGAAGGAATGTATGTGGTTTTTAATTTATTATTCAAACTTTTAAAAACAAAATTAAATCCTAAACATACTGTCACGATATTTTGGGTTTTTTGTGTTTTTAATCTACTTACATAAAAATAAAAATAAACATAGATTCAATAAACATTTATGCAAATTTTATCTTTTATAAATAATGGAGTATTTATGGATATAATAACTAAGTTAATTATGCTTGCTCATATTATCTAGGTTATTAAAGATATGAATTGATATTTATTGATTCTCCCTTTTTTGTATGAATACCACCTTTGGTGGGGTTAGATATTCTTTGTTAACTAAACAAATCAATTAACACCTACAGCGTGGGGTTGATAACTAATTTGGTTAATTAAATTCATTCTTTTTCTAAGAGATTGAAAATGAACTATTTAAATGCCAATTTGCGGGGTTAGACAATTTAAACTTTATTCAAGGTGTCCAAATTAAACCTAAGAATTTAATTATCCGAGTACTTACTTTCAAGTTTTAAACCACTACCGAAAACATGTTGTCAATACATTTTCGATAATAATTTTATAAAACTTTTGAAATAGAGCTTCACTCTAACTACCTAAGGATTGTACTAACAAATAAAAGAGCACTACTCTAAATCGGATCGATAATTAAACCTTAAAATCTAATTTTCAGATTTAAGTTTGTAATGAAAAATAATATATTTCTCTCTAACATTCTTAATATAAAATCTTGAATAAAAATAAAATCAATTCATTTTAGAGATTTTTACCTATTTAATATTTCGCAAAAGCATAACAACGTTATTATTATATCATGTTTACAGCCTAAAGCACGCTTAAATTTAATCACGACAAAATTAAATATAATATAAAATGAATAAAGCATAAAAAATAACCTAAATAAAATAAAATCCTCACAAGATTGACGCTATTCTGCTGTTAGAAACCTCCAAGCTCGAATTTACACTCCCATTTATCAATCAAAAAAAGCTAATAAATTACAAAACATAACTAGTTCTTCCTAAAGAGGGAAGAACTCTAAAACTAAGCAAAACTAACTAAGAAAAGCTAAAAACTAAGAAAACTAAGAAAAAACTAAAAAACTAAGAAACGAGAAAGAAAGCAGGTTTAAGAGAATGTGTTTTTAGGTGTGTTTGAAGTGAAGAGAAGCCGGGTATTTATAGGTGAGGATGGGAGAGAAAAGTGGGTGAAAAAATGTTAAAAAATGGTGAAAAACGCGAGTGCAAATAGGAAGTTACTGATGACGTCAACATGACGCCACAAGGGGCCGCACGTGAAAATGGGTCGAATGGCGTCGGCGCTACGGAGGGTAGCTGGGCGCGCACAGCGCGCGCGTGAATAAGGCGGATAGCGCGCTACGCGCGCGATACGGATGAAGGCGCACGATCACAAGACGGACGCTGGCCGTGTCGCATGCGCGGCCGAGCCACATGGACGGGGCTACTCCGGGCGCGATTTTCTCCTTTTTGACATTTTTGATCTTTTCGACCCATTTTGTCAAATTTTTCCATATTTTTTGACCTTTCCCCATTTATTTATTAATATATTTGTGATGTATTGCTTCCAGTATTCCTTTTTAAGTCTTTAAGTGACCTTTTTAAGAGAAAATACCTGAAAAACAATAAAAATACCCGTGATTCCGAAAAAGACAAATTTATATAAATATATGATAAAACATATAAATATATATATTTTTTAGTCAATTAATGTGCATAAAATCATGGTAATTTTAGTGATTTTTGAGCACTCATCAAGGGCCTACCAATTGATTTTATTATTAAATTCTATTTTATTTTCTAAGAGATTAATAAAACATTTAATTATCTTTCATAGGTAGGTCCTGATAATTTAAACTTCATTCAAGGTGTCAAAATTAGGTTCAAGATTTAACTATTTGATAACTAACTTTTAGGATTTAAAACTATTATGAAAGATATGTCATCAATATATTGTTCAATAATAAATCTTATAAAAATCTTTGAATTAGATTTTATACTCTAAGTACACATATGAACCAAATCAAGATAAAAGAGCAGCATTCTAAAATATTTCAAATAATTAAATCTTAAATCTACTTTTATATTTGAAGTTTATTACGAAAATTCTAACATCACTATATTTTTTGAAATAAACTTTGTTGAATTCTTGAATAGAAAATAATACTTAATTTTTTAGAAATATTTTATCCATTTTAATATATTACAAGGATAACAACGTTACTAATATCTCATCATAATTTCAATGAGACATGCTTAATTTAATAATTGATCATAAAATTAAATATAGCATGAAAAACTAACACATAAAGATTAACAAAAAGAGTACATAAATATACCTCAACAAAATCTTCTTGAATTATTTATTGAAAACCTCGAAAAGGAATGCCGAAGTTGCTTATTGAACTCAGTCTACAACTACTATATAAACTAAATTTTTTCAACTCTTAAATGAGAGAATAATTTTAAACTAATAAAAGAAAAGTTAAAAGATAAAGAGATTAAGAGATTAAGAAGAGAAGTGTTAGAAAAAGCTATGAAAGAGATTATTAATACAAAGGATCAGGATAGTTATTTATAGGTTTAGAAAATCATATGAGAAGGGTTGAAACCATGGTACACATTAGTTGGCATTATGACATGCACCAAACTATCACATGCATCATACTCGGTCCAAGCATCTCATGTTGTAACAAACAATTTTTTTCACGCTACAGCCTGTAAAGAATTAGCGATAGTTGTACTAAGTCTGTTAGGCATGCGTCATGGCACACGATGTTTCCATGTAGTGGCATGCTCTGTTCTACTTCACTTATTCCCCTTATTTTTGCAATGGTGTGCATCAAGTATTGGTCAATTTTATCTATTTGAGCTAAAATACTTGAAAATGACAAAATATACATGTGATTCCAAAAAGATAGATTTGTATAAAATAGTAGTAAAAATAAGTATATAAAAATCTTTTTTAATCATTAAACATGCATAAAATCATGATATATTGAGTTCTTTTGAGAACTTATCACAACCCTCAACCAACTTCTTGCTAGTCTCTTAGCTAGAATGAAAAAATATTAAAACAAAAACTAAAAATGAAATTAAATTATCCTAAATCATTTTCATAAATTGACATGATTGTAATTAGTATATGCAACAAGCTTTTAAACCCCTAGGTTGTCCTAGTGGATGAGTTTAAGTTTTGTGAGGATTTTCAAATATGAAACCCACAAATATCAATGCAAAAATTAAAAATAAATAGCAAAAATAAATAAACAAATAAAATTTTAACATAAAGTAAAATAAAAATGAAAAATATAAGATAAAAGTTACAAAACTTCTCATATTTTTAATCTCTTTTAAGATTAAAATTAAAATCTATAGCATAATTTATTTTAATATTCTAAATATTTATTGTTTACTATAATAATTAGTTGAAAATCACTTTCTTATTTTAATAAAAATTGTATCAATATTAATTTTTACCCAATCTCATGTAAAGAATCTAAATTCGCTTCGATTCTAACATCACAAGGCATACTCTCAAATACATTGATATTCCACTACTACAAAACTAACTATTAAAGTCGGTTCACGCGTTGAACCAAATTTACACGTAAATTCGGTTCAATGCATGAACGAACGCTACGCGTGAACCGACTTTACGTATATTAATTTTTTTTTATTCCCATTTTTCACTCTACTAACCTACACTACTACAAAAATGGGCTTTAAAGTCGGTTCATTGAGCCGACTTTAAATTGAGTGACTTAAAATGTAAAGTCGGTTCATCGCATGAATCGACTTTACGGGTAAAGTCGGTTGACCGCGTGAACCGACTTTACATTTTATGATTTTTTTTATTCTCATTTTTCACTCCACCCTATATTCAATATTCAATATATATAGCATAAAAAAACCAAAATATAAATAATAATTCAAATAATTAAAAATTAAATATAATTTATTACTTGATAATTAAATTTATTACAAAAACAAATAATGTATATACAATACATATAGTTAACTTAAATTACAAATAAAATAATTTTGTCAAAGTGTAATTGGATTATACGAGCAAGCTTGGGTGGCTTAGAATCACCAGCATTATGACAAGGAAACTGGACAAAAAAACAGCCGATCCATATAACAATTCACTCCCCTACATACATGAGCACGTAAACATTCATCAAATAAGGGACTTCAGACACATGAATAGAGAAATTAAATCATTAAAAAATTTACTATTATGTTGTCATATGCTATTCAAGATTATCAGAATCTTCTCCTGATTCTTCTTGTGATGATATAATTTGAACCATGTGTTCTGCCCATTCCTCTCGTAAATCATCAAAAATTTGCTAGTCGTAGCCCTTTTTGTTCCAACCAAAGAACTACATGTATTTAAAATCAAAATAAGAATGTAATTTCATGTATTTACAAAAAATAACTCAAATATGTTAAAAACTTTTATGTATATGGGTAAAAGATATTACCACATCATCAATTGGAATTTTGATATTTGTGATGATTTCGCTCATAAACTTCCTAACATAATAACCACACATGACTCCATTATTTTGTTGTGGAACCTACAAAAAACAAGTGTACATGATTTTCCATATTCGAACATCTTTATTATTCAATTGTAAAATTAATAAAATTATTAATATTCGCTTGTACATACCATAATTTTTATCCATAAAACCTTATGAGATTTTTTAAGGGCAATGCCCCTAAACTTGTTCCATAACTTCCATGCCCTATCAAGGTTTAAAACGGTTAGTTTTTATTAAATATTACAAAAAATAATAGAAGAAACTAATATCTAGCTATAACTCTTACATTTCAACAACTGTTGTTGTATCTTTACTCAGTTCTACGAAAGCTGAGTCACAGTACCAAGCATGATTATTGAACATATCAATTATAACCAACATCCAATAATCTTGGCCTTGTTCAAACCTTAATAGCCAAAGGATTATCAACTTTTGATTTTCTGTTAAGGGTTAATGCCCTATCACAAAATAGTTTAGCTTTGATGATAACATCCTTCTCTTGATATTGATTGACATATGAAAAATCATACAACATTGCTAAATGTGATGAGTGATTATGTTGAAGTTGATAATAGAACGCCCTATATAAAAGATATATATATATATATATAAATAATTACATAATATAAATATAATTATATATGTTCTACATAAATGGAAGAAAAATAAATAGATTAAGGACTCACCTTGTCCACACTCGAATTATACTTAAATCGATCATTTGATATTCAAATAGTTGCAATATACACTCGATTGATATATAAGTTTGGCCAAGTTCTACACCAGAAATTTCTATAGGAAGTGGTACAGTCCATCCATCATTTGTGCAAGATGTCCTCCCAACAATAGTCATCAAAGTGCCAAGATTTTTGCTGAAGTTTAAAGCATAATCATAACTATACTTTTTCCAAGGCTTCTTCTTGAATGACTTAGTGCGCGATGATTGGCCACTAGACATAGATTTAGCACGAGATACTTGTTTTGTATCTCTTAAATGTGCTACATTTAAGAGTTCTGGTATAATAGACTAAACAAAACATTATGTATGTTAGTAACAATAAAAGATATGATAAAATAATAGTAGTAATTAAACAAGTGTTATCATTTAAGTTAAAAAATAGTACCACGTCAAAATTTAGAACAACTTGAATCGATGACCAAGCCACATACTATCCAACCGCCTCTTGGACTGTGGTAGCATCAGAAGGCACAGGTAGTGAAAAATCATGAAGCAATGATTGATCAATTACTATTCGCCAATGATTAGGCAAATATTGATTATGAATCATCCGATCATCGCTTAATTGCTGTACCATTCCAATAGCAACAAAGTCCGTTGACGAAGGATGTTTCAAAAAACATTTCATATTCTGTAAAAACATTTATGTGTTATATATAAAAAATAAAACATATAATAAGAAATTAAAATAATAAATTATATACACACGAAATTAAAATCTTACCACATATGATTCATCAACGTGCGCCCAGTTATTCCACGAACCATAATCTGCCACGTGTCCCACTTAATATTGAAGCAAATCATGTTCCGACACGTGGAAAGTTCAATGAACGCGAAAGCACAGGATCAAGTCCCCGTTCCAGCCATTGCTGCACTTTCTCGGCGCCCCAATCCCATGCTTCAGTTTCTGCGTGCGCCCATTCCGTGCAAAAAATGATGTGTTGCCACGTGTCCCACTATTTGTTCCAGCGAATCATATCGCGACACGTGGCAGAGTTTATTGAAAAGAAAAACAGAAACGCACGGTGTGCCCACTCACAATATCCGTGTTTTCGATTCCATTTTCGATACAATTTTGTCCCCCCACACTTTTTAATTTATTATTTTCCCCACACTTCATTGTTCCCCCGCGTGTATTAAATTTAAATATTTTTGATGTATTTTTGTAACTATAAATAGGTGATAAGATGATAGAGTTAAGAAGTGTTTTTTGGAGAGTTTAGTTTTGGATTTTCTGTAGTGTTTGGGGCTGGACGGTGGAACACGCAGAAGCAATTTTTGGCTTCTGTTGTGTTCTACATGTGTCAAATATTTACGATCGGAAATGTTTTAATTTTCTTTCTTCTCCTTCTAATTTTTATGCATTTGCTGTAATTTTTATTTTAAATTAATGAAGTAATTTAATTTTTCTAGGGTTGCATTTGATCTAAATTTATGAAGCTTTGATTTTAGTTATTTTTCATAGATTTATAAGACGTTCGATTTGTTCATTCTATTTTGTGCTTAATGCTTTTTGATTATTTACGATTCTTATCAAAACGATCCGTGGCACATAAATAAACTTGAGAGAGACATTTGTGTGTGTATTGCTCGTAAATAGAATGACATGTATGATGAAGGATAGGAATATACCCTAATTGTATGTGTGGCCATTTGAGAACTTAGAACTTAATGAATCTTATTAAATTTAATTCTCATAGAGATATAGTGAATTAATTTAACGAGGTGTGTTTATAATGAGTTCTAAGAGATGTATGAATAAAAATAGAAATTTTCGGTTGACAAATTAAATGTACTAAAAAAATATAAATCAAAAGAAAATAATATGATTAGAGTGGAATAATTTGGTGAAAAATTGCAATCCTAGATTTCTTTTATTTTGTTATTAAATTCTTTTCTTTAACTTGTTAAAAATCAACGATTGTTTTGGATAAAATCATAGTGACACAATTTTACTACTCAACAAACTATAGTAAAAAATCTCCGTGGGAACGATACTTTACTTACAAATCTTTATTACTTGTGACCGTGTATACTTGCACGATTTTATGTTCTCTAAAAGAGACAACCGCAACCCTAATTTCTCAACTAAGGTAGTACTAGCCATATTGGTGCAACTTCCCCCATCTATGATAACACTACACACTTTGTTACTCACATAAAATCTTGTGTGAAAGATGTTATCTCTTTGTTGTTCAAGGTCATCCTCCTTGACTTGAGTGCTCAAAGACCACCTTGTTACAAGCGCTTGCCTATTAACCTCCCTAACATTCTGTTGAGGTGTTTCTCGTTGTAAAGCTACTAAAGAATTTTCTTGCCTTTCTAATCTTTCATTCATATCAAGCACCAAGTTGTTCATCCTCTCAAAAGATTATTCATCCTACTAAAGATTGTTTGCAATTCTACACAATAAGAGGTTAGCGTAATAAAATAAAACTATTGTAAATTCACATAATACCTCATGTGTTTAGCGCTAAGATTGATCATTCAAACCCTCTTAGTTCCTAATCAAAGCAACCAAATCCAGGAATTCCAACCAATTTGTAGAATTATCAAACACAAAAAAATAGATCACAATATCCCACTTGTTAAAGCACAAAGGAAACTAACTCAAAGTGTTTAGAGTAGTAAGCACAAGGAAAAGCAATAGATCAACACGATTGGAAAACAACAATTTCCCTAAAGGAACTAAGCACACAATGGAAGATTTATAATCAAAGTGTAAAATCCTTGAAACTATGAGTTCTAATACTCACTAGAAATTAGCAAATGCAATTTGGCCTCTTTTTTCTGTCTTTTTTTTAATGAATTCTTGCCACTCTTTTTCTGTTTTTTTTCTTTTTGAAACAAATATGCTAATAACTCAAGAGTAAATCAATAAAATACTTTCAATATGAGTTTAAGGAATTTTTAAGATAGGTAAAATAGCACATAAATTACGACAAAAAGGGAAAATGAAATTTCTGCACGAACTACCACAAAAATACTAGAAAACAACCAAAAACTGCAGAATATATCAGATATTGCAGAATAAGCAAGGAAAAATGCAGAATAGATTCAGAAATAGCAGAATTTGCAAGGATTGGCCACTAGATATAGATTTAGCACGAGATACTTGTTTTGTATCTCTTAAATGTGCTGCATTTAAGAGTTCTGGTATAATAGACTAAAAAAACACATTATGTATGTTAGTAACAATAAAAGATATAATAAAATAATAGTAGTAATTAAACAAGTGTTATTATTTAAGTTAAAAAATAGTACCACATCAAAATTTGGAACAACTTGAATCGACGACCAAGCCACATACTGTCCAACCGCCTCTTGGACTGTGGTAGCATCAGAAGGCACAGGTAGTGTACAATCATGAAGCAATGATTGATCAATTACTATTCGCCAATGATTAGGCAAATATTGATTATGAATCATCTCATCATCGCTCAATTGTTGTACCGTTCCAATAGCAACATAGTTTTTTGATTAAGGATGTTTCAACAAACATTTCATATTCTGTAAAAATTTTAAGTGTTATATATAATAAATAAACTATATAATAAAAAAATAAAAATAATAGATTATATACACAAAATTAAAATCTTACCACATATGATTCATCAAATAGAGGAGGACTCCCATATGGGGTAGCTATTGGATGTACATTCTCACCAAAACGTTCATTGTGATGTGATTGATGGTATGAATGTGCAAATTGCATTGGATAAAATGAACAACTACTTGATTGCATATGCATTCCTGGTATAAAGAGAGGACTGATAGGATGATTATATCCCATACAAAATATAGTTTGAGCACCATTAGATTACATGGGTGGCATGCCTGGCTATGGATAGTTGCATGCTTGGCCAATATGGCATGCCCTGATTGTAGAATGATGTCATGCCTGACATGTGTTGTGCTTGATATTATTTTATAGTGGAAATCTCACTTAACATTGAGGCCTTAGGAGTTGAGTTCTTCTTCAATTTTAGTGTACTTCTCCTTGCTCACCGTCTGAGGCTTTTGTTTTGGAATGTTAAAATACTCCATATAACCATCATATTGGATACCTCTCCTAACACGACCAGGATGTTCGAGTCCCAATGCATGATTTATAGCATCTCTCGTAGCCTCTTTGATTATTTCATCCTTGGATTTTTATTCTTGAACAACTCTCTACAAATAATAAAGCACATAAACATATCATACATTATTACATCAATTATTAAAAATCATATGGACATTGTGTCAACTGAAATTACTAACCAAATTATTTAGTTGTTCTTCTCCTCGCTTAGTCATCGGTCTTAATTTCTTTGTTTTGGGAGTCTTTGTTTCTATAAATAATTGAGATTGGGTAACTGGTCTACCTAATTTAGCTTCCTACATAAATTATGAAAAATTTATTAACAATGGCATGAAATTAAATTGAGGAAAATAAATATAAAAATATTTATAAATTAACACAAATTAATAATACCATTCTATATCTAACTTCAGGATTTGAAGACCTCCCAGTACGGTTAGGAAGAATATTATGCATTTGTATACTCTAATGTTCTTTCCCAATAATTTCAAATTCATCCATACATCCATAATCCACGTAGTCTTTCCAAACTTGAGGTGTAATTGAGGGGTGTCCTTCAGAGATTTTGAAGAGCTCTACTTCATCAAGTGGTTCCAAATATGGAAACACATAATTTCTTGCCAATCTGGAAGTCTTGTATTCTTTCCATGCCTTATTTGAAATCTGATAACACTTTCTCTTCCAAGTGTCATCGACTTTGTAACGATTATGTAAAAACACACTACAAAAGATTTCATATAATACAAAAAAGATATAATATATGTAATTGATTATAAAATATAACAGACTTACATAAATGGTTTTCCATATTTTGAACTTTTTATCTTCGTCAACCTGAGTCCAATCATTTATATTGATTGGTATATTGGACTTCACAAGTCTACCAATAGAGGATTTCAATTGTTGGCCATTTTCCTCTATTGGATTACTAATAGCATCAAATAGAATGGATACTCTATAATCTGGGTTAAATGGAGCATCATGTATATTCGCCCAACCCCTTCTTTTCAAATGCCCCAATGGATCATTTGGATCTACAAGCTTTGTTACCCGAAGATCCATGAAATATCTACAAATAATGAAGAAATATAAATTAATTAACAATTTTAGGAACATACATATATATAAACATCTAAGAGTTATTACAACAATATAGAATATATGTTATGTTTAATTAGGTTTTTGTTTGTATACATATATTCCTTCTTAATCACTTCAAGCCCATGACAAAGAATCATCGTCATCAACTAGATCATCACATACATTAGGAAATTTGTTTGAGAAATTATTAATATTGGTTAATGTATCAAGCATAGGTTCATCATCTTCTAAATCATCACAATGGTAAAAATATTTTTGTGGAGGCATTAACACAATAGACCATCTTGTGTCAATTTGATCGCTCACATAAAATACTTGTTTTGCATGAAGTGCTAATGTGAAAGGATCATCAGTGTGACTTATCTTGGATAAATTTACAAGGGTAAATCCAAAATCATCTATTTTATATCCAACATTGATAACATCTTCAACCCAATCATAGAAGAAAATTGTTTCATGGAAGACCTCATAATCCAATTCCCAAATCTCTTGAATTATACCATAATATGTTCTATCAGAAAGTACAGGATTACGATCTTTTTAAAATTGCATCATTTGTGCAACCATCTTCACACCACTATTCTGATTTACTCGGACTTTATCCGTAGCTTGAGTCATAAACCTCGATCCATTTATTATGAAACTAGAAAATGATTTGACATCAAATTTTGGACTATGTGCAAGCCATTCTAAACTTTCTATTATTTTATGATTGGATTTCTTCAGTTCATCTCGAATCTATGTATACAAAAACATGAAATATGTTTAAATCAAAGTTTTAAAACATTGCATAGATCTAAGTACTAATGAATTCTGGTATGTTACACTTACATGGTTACGAAACCAATTAATAAGCTCTCGCTTATGTTCATCATACTTCGACCAAGCATAGGGTTACCTACTTTGATCATGTGACATTCTAAGAACAACTTGTGCGAAGGATTTCCAATTTCAATGCAACCACTAAAGTATTCAGAACAAAACTCAATGGCCTCTTCAGAAATGTAGTGTTCCACCATGCATCCTTCAGGTCGATTTCTATTATTTACATATCCTTTAAGGACTTGCATATATCTCTTAAAAGGATACATCCACCTTAAGTAAGTAGGACCACATAATTGAATCTCTCAAACTAAATGAACACACAAGTGAATCATTATATCAAAAAAGGAGGAAAATATTTTTTAATTAGACACAAAGTCTCTATAACATATTTCTATAAATAGTTTAACTCGGCAATTGGTATAGATTTCTTGCATATTGCATTAAAGAATGAACAAAGATGAATTATTGATAATAGAACATGTTTTGGAAGAATTGATCTAATAGAAACTAGTAATAATTGTTGCATTAAGATATGATAGTCGTGTGATTTCAATCCATAAATTTTCTTATCGGTGATAGACACAAAATTTCTTAAGTTGGATGAGTAACCATCAGGAACTTTCACACCCTCCAAACATTTACAAAACATATCCTTCTCTATTGTTGACATTTTATATGATGTTAGTGGCAAGTATGTTTGATTCTTATCATTTTCCATCGATGGTGCCAATTTAGGTCATATGCCTAGTTTCTTTAAATCCAATCTTGCTTTAATTCCATCCTTTGTTTTTCCAAGTATATTAATTAAAGTACCAATCAATATCTCACAAACATTTTTCTCAATGTGAATGAAATCTAAGATGTGACAAATGTGTAGGTCTTTCCAATAAGGTAATTTCCAAAATATTGAGTTTTTATTCCAACAACCATGGTCTACTTATTCTCCTCCTTTTTCATTTCACCCATTTAATTAGTTGACCTCTTTCGTTTCCCTACCTTAGTGAGTATTCTTTTTTTCATCTTTCCATATTGTTTGAATGTCATACCATTCAAGTGCCTTAATATCTCAACACCTTGCATAGGTCGGGATGCAGGATTATGATCTTCTTCATCATCGAACGGTGTCTTTTGGTACCTAAACTTGGGTCCAAATGGAAAAAAATCTTATATGTCTTCTATAAGACATATTTTGTCCATGAACAAGATAAGTTGCAGAAATTCCATCACTATATATAGGGCATCCCTTGTAACCTTTTATTGCATGTCCTGATAAGTTTCCATAGGCAGGAAAATCATTAATTGTCCATAAAAGGACCCCCCCTTAAGTTAAAGTGTTCTTCTGTATGTGCATCGTAAAAATTTACACCATTATTCCAAAATGTTTTTAAATCATCTATCAGAGGCTGCATATTTACATCAATATCAACACCAGGTTGTTTCGTTCCTGAGATCAATAATGTTAATATCATGAATTTTATTTTCATACACAACTAGGGAGGAAGGTTGTATGTTACCATAATTACTGGCCAACAACTATATCTACTACTAAGGGAACTATATGGATTAATTCTATCAACAACAATGGAAAGACAAAGATTGTGCAGATCAGATGCAAATTGAGGAGATAAATTATCTACTACTTTCCAATTTGGAGAATCACAAGGATGACGTAGCACCCCATCATCAGATCGATTATCTGTATGCCAAGTCAATATCTTTGATGTCTTTTTACTTTTGAACAACCTTTGAAAGCCAAGAATCGGAGGAAAGTACCAAAGAACCTTTGCAAGCACACCTTTCTTATGTGTTGTCTCATTTTTGTATTTCTTTCCTGACATTTACACAAATGAACTAATCTCGATATTTTAGTGTATTTCTTTCATTTTGGATACAACGGTTTTTTGGCATCTTCTAGAAGTTTTTTAAAGGTTTCTGGATCATCCTCACATAGTTCATCTTCAACACCATGAAACATATTTTCTGTCTATACATTATGATAAGATGTATGTAATCCATTCGCATTCTTATTTATCTCTTCCCCATGAGCATTATCAATATTTTCTCCATGATAATACCAACATTTATAACTCAAAAGAATATCATTATGGATAAGGTGATACTAACCTTGTCAACTTCATGAAATCGTTCATTTTGACATTTAACACATGGGCATCTAATCATACTAATTCCATTATTACTATTTCTACAAGAAAATTTCATGAATCTTTCAACTTCTAAAATGTAGTCTTGTTCAATTCTACACTTTAACATCCAAGATTTGTCCATTTTCTATTAATGACATTAATTAAGCATATTAATTATGTATCTAATTTATAAATTTCAAGTATTATTATATATGAATTCCCTAATCATTAGAATATATACCAAAACATACATAATAAATTTTTGTTATCATTTTACAATTGTATTACTTTTACTTAATAAAATATAATTATTTATATGTAAATAAATTTATCCATGTATGGTAAATAATATAGTCCCACAAACCCATAACATCCAGATATTATTTCCACAGAAAATAAGCCAAACATATAATAACAAGTATAATACAAAACATATATAAATCAAAAATTTATACAATCTTTATTTAAAAAATGCAGTTTAAAATTGAAATTAATTGTATAGTACAATGTTTTTTTTGGGTCAATTGTTATTTTATTTTATTTTAACTATAAACATGTTCGTATGTATATAAAATTAAGTATCCAAACAAATATACAAAATTATATAATTTTAAAAACCAATTGACTAAAAAAAAAGAAAACATTATACTATATATATATATCCAAATTAAATTTTAAAGAATTCAAATAATAATTGACCAAAAAAAATGGAACTATATACTTTCAATTTTAAACTGCATTTTTTAAATAAAAAATACACGTAGGACATAGCATCGGTTGACGTGGTGAATTGATGCTATCCACGTGTGTATCATTGATTCATCACGTTAATCGACGCTACGTCCATATGTAATGTCAATCGACGCTATGTTTACATGTAGCGTTAGTTCGACACATCAACCGACGCTTTGTGTAGCGTTGGTTCTACACCGAACCGACTTTAAATTCATTATAAGTCAGTTTTTTTCCAAAAACCGGCTATACATATCGACTTAAATACCCCTTTTTGTAGTAGTGTCATTGGTTCAAGCATTCATTCAAAAGTATATGTGAACAGAGTGTATGTATAGAAATGAACTAATAGTTTCGCATATGTTTACAGAAGGAAAGGCTCAAAAATAGTGCATAATATTGATCTAGTGAAAGGAATCAAATAAAAGGATTTTTTAAAGAAATTAAATATCATTCTCACACATCAATTAAATTCATCAAATAAAAATTCCAATTAATATGCCTTTAAGAGATGAAGAAAATGCAAATGACTTAATGGGAAACTATTTCCTATATTTGTTTTTTTGTATTTAACCACTTCTCACAACTTTGAAGGATAATGGGTCATAGTATTAGACTATTAATTTTTCTTTCTTATTTTTTCATCTTTTTTTTTAATATTTTAGAGATATATGTTTTAGAGAAACGACCCATGTATATATTGTACATATGTTGAATGATAAAATGAGTCACTAATTTGTGGCCTTTTCTTTTGTATTGGTTTAGATAACCTTATATATGTCTTTTTTTTAAGAAGTTGTAATAAGTGAAGAGAAAAGCATATATTTTTAATTTTAAATTAATTTATTCAATTTAAGCAATAAAAATAAATATATAACACTTTATTATATGTTAAAATCGAAACATTCAATGCAAATACTTATAGAGATCAACTAACAATTTAAAATTTATAAGAATAGTGTTTAAAAGAGTAGAAAAAATATCATCACTTAAAATAGAAAGATAATAACTCAAAATATTTTCTCACAAAGTAGTCTTTTCTAATTGATTCCTAAACACTAATTTTAGGTTCATCATAATTTTCACATTCTCTCATGAAATACTAATTATAACAAAAACTAATTAATTATCACATTACTCCATAAGTTTTTTAAAAAATTAATCTAACAATGCAAAGACTTAATTATTTTTTTTAAAATTAACTAAAAGACAAGATAAATTTATAAGAATTTTTTTAAAAAATTATTACTAATTCAATAAAAATAAATCAAAGCACACAAAAAAAGTAAAAATAAAAACAGAAACAAATAAAAATGAATGAAATGCGAACATATGTTTAATAAAAAATTTAATCTGTTGAAATTTACATAATGTAACTTTTCCTACCACAACCTAGAATTTATATTGCCTTCTTTGTAACAATTGCAAATTAAAGATATAGAAAAGTGATGTGATGCATCCATCATCTTAATATTTTACCTACACTCACAAAAATATAACAAATATACAAAATGTTTTGTATTTTTTATATATTACATTTCAACAAACAATTATAATTTTAACGATTCTAAATAATATGGTTCACATAAATAAGAAATATAACAAATTAAATTAACACAAAATAAGATAAAAAAAATCTAAAATAACGTGCATAAAAAATAAAGCCAAAATAAAGGTCGGAGCTTAGTTCTCTATGTTTCTTGGTTCTTTTTCAAAATATTATTTTGAGTGAGAAAATTAAGTTAGAGGAAAAAGAAGAGAAAACTTTGTATAGGTCTAATTTGAAACGCGTAATAGAACCCAACGTATTCAAACATGGACCCGTGTGTGTAAAAGTTTTCTTCAACCAAATTGTATCCTAAGAGTCCCATGCTACGACTATCACAAAAACCATGTTGCATATCAATTGTTTTTGAAAATATAAATAATACTAATACTAATACTAATAATAATAATAATAATAATAATAATAATAATAATAATGAAAAGAAACAATAAATATATTAAAAAAGCAATAAAATAAATAAATAAGAGAAAACAATAAAAGAAATAAATATAATACAATACAATACATGATACAAATAATAATACAAGTTATATACAACAAGTTAGTAAAGTATATCATACAATTAACAATTACAAGCAATAAAAATAATAAAAATAGATAAACAACTACAAATAAGCTAGTAAAATAAAATAAAAAAAATCATATACAAAATAAAAAATATTAGTACACAAAAATGATAAATAAAATTAATTAACAAAAAGAAATAAAAAGTAAAATAAAGTAAAACAAATTGAATTTATATTTAAAAACAATAATTAAGTTAGAATAAAAAAAGTGAAAATTAATATAAAAAATACTAAAAAGGAAAAATTCTAAAACTTAATTAATATCTAAGTCAATTAAATTAAAGTTTTCTTTTTCAAAATTCAAATTTTTTCTCTCATTTAAATTACACATGTTTTGACTTTTTTTTTCATAAACAACTAATAAATGAGATTTTAATGATATTTTTTATTTTTGATTTTCTGAGATCTTTTATTTTGAATTTTGAATTTTTTTAAAATTTGAATTGAAAATCTATTTACTGCTTTTGTTAGATTTTTCATACTCTTTTAAATTCAAATAATAAAGGAGACTTCAATTTTTTTTACTTTCAAGTTTTTTAAGTCAAATAATAAATGATACTTTAATTCTTTTAATTCTTTTAATTTAAGATCCCTTTATTTTATATATTTTTTGTATGTCTCTTGAGTCAACTAATAAATAAAACATTAATTTTTTTATTTTCAATTTTTTTTCATAATATCTAATATTCAACCAATAAATGAGACATAAATTTTTGACTTTTGAATTTTTTTCAAATACTTTTAAACAAAATGAAATGATATTCACGATATTAACAACACAAAAAGTTTTTAAGATTTTAATAATAAAAACTTAAAACTGTTTATCCTTCACAACGACACAAAAAACATGATGCAAAATAACTCGATTGTCAAAATTTGTAAAATTTATAAAATGTTCACAAGTGCATGAATCACTTATAGAAAATGATAAGTATGCTTTCAGTTAGTATAAAGAGAAATCATGTGGTTTTTAAATTATATAACAAATTTTTAAAAACGAAAATAAAACCTAAACATTATGTCACAAAGTATGGATTTGAAAGTCTAATATAATGATTATACTTGTTCAATATTAAGAAAGTTATTAAAGATTTGAATTAAATTATTGATTTTTCCTTCTCCGTATGAAAATATCGGAGGACATGAATCACTCATTATTAATAATAAATCAATTACAATCCTTAGGTAGAGCCTATCAATTAATTTTATTATTAAATTTTATTTCATTTTCGAAGATATTGATAAACCATTTAATTATCTTCCATTGGAGGAGCCTAATAATTTAAATTTCATTCAAGGTGTCAAAATTGGTTTTAGGAATTTAACTATCTCATATATGATATTTAGATTTTGAAACTATTATGAAAGATATGTCATCAATATATCATTCAATCAATCTTTGAAATAGAGTTTGTACTATAAGTATACATATGAACCAAATCAAGATAAAGGAGCAGTATTTTAAATCTGGTTCAGATAATTAAATCTTAAATCTAACTTTTATATTTTAATTTTATTACAAAAATTCTGGCATCACTATATTTTCTAAAATAAATTTTGTAGAATTCTTGAGTAGAAAATAATACTTAATTTTGTAAAAATATTTTACCCATTTTAATATTTTATAAGCATAATAACGTTACTAATATCCCATTATAATTTCAGCCAGACATGTTTAATTTAATAATTGATCATAAAATTGAACATAGTATGAAAAAATAACATAAAGAATAACTGAAAAGAGTATGTAAATATACCTCAACAAAATCTTCTTGAATTATTTCTTGAAAACCTTCAAAAGGAATGCCGAACTTTCTTATTGAATTGAGACTATAACTATTACATAAACTAAAATTATTCAACTCTCAAATGAGAGAATAACTTTAAACTAATAAAAGAAAAGCTAAAAGCTTGAGAGATTAAGAAGAGATGATAAAAAAAACTACAAAAGAGATGATTAATACAATGAAATAGGGTAACTATTTATAGGTTCAAAAAATCAGATAAGAATGGTTTGCATCGCGACATGTACCTCAACAAAATCTTCTTGAATTATTTCTTGAAAACCTTCAAAAGGAATACCGAACTTCCTTATTGAGTTGAGACTATAACTATTACATAAACTAAAATTATTCAACTCTCAAATGAGAGAATAACTTTAAACTAATAAAAGAAAAGCTAAAAGCTTGAGAGATTAAGAAGAGATGATCCAAAAAAACTACAAAAGAGATGATTAATACAATGAAATAGGGTAACTATTTATAGGTTCAAAAAATCAGATGAGAATGGTTTGCATCGCGACATGCACGTAACTGAAACACGCATTGTACTTAGTCTAAGAAAATCATGTTGTAGCACACAAATTTTCCACACTATGGCCTGTAAAGAATTAGGGACAATTGTACTGAGTATGTTAGGCTCACGTTGCGGCATATGATGTTTCTACACTGCGGAAAGCTTCAATTATTTCTCTCATTTTCTTATATCATTTTTTAATGGTTTAGAGCATTGTAAAGGAGTGCTTCAAGAGTAATTCTTAAAGTATTGATCAATTTTATCTTATAAATCTAAAATATCTCAAAAATAACAAAATATATCCATAATTTTGAAAAGACAAATTTTTATAAAATAATAGTAAAACTAAGTAAATATAAATCATTTTTGAATAATTAAACATGCATAAAATTACGATATATTGAGTGCTTTTGAGCACTCATCATCTCGCTCACACGCTTACTTGTTGAAAACCATAACACTCCACACAACATGCACACTATGAAAACCAATCTCGTGGTGTATGTAAAGATGCTCGCATACAAAGTGTACCTAACTATATGTGTGTGTGATTTACCGATCTATTGTACCTAATCTTACATAAAGGAAGATAGATACACTAAGTAAAAAGAAGAAGACTCCACATTTTGCACACAAAAGGTAGCAACAATACAAAGACCTACACGACTTACAAAAATAAATCTCACTAAAAAGATCTTAGATCAATTGCTCTCTGTGATTTGGAAATGGAATCTCTAGAACAATGCAATCAACATCTTGAAAGCATAATTGTAGATAATATTCTAGTTTCATAACCCACATGCAAAGCTCCTAAAGCAAGTCACAGATGCCATAATAAGCAGCTTGAGAATTCCAATGCACAACCAGAGATTCATAGAATCCCAATTGCAGCAACCATCTCCTCTACTAAGTATGATCAACACCTATAGTGGAAAAAATTCTCAATATGGAACTGATCATCAGGTAATTACATACAAAATAAGATAGACTCATGGTAGCCCCCTACCAACCTTTGTGACGGTAGATAAGGAGATCCTTAATAGGCTCTCTCAGAACCTCTTTATAGATAGAATCTCTACAATGGAACCTCCAAAGTTTAGTAGTTATATAAGATCAAATGATCATATAGAACACATACTCTACTATAAGTAGAAGGTAATGGTCACCTAAGTCCCAAAGAAGATGTTGGATCAAATTATGTGAAAATATTTGCATCTAGCCTCTCGAGACTAGCATTCAGTTGATTCTATAAACTTCCCTTAGGAAGTGTATATTCCTTCCCCCAATTGTCTCAAGCATTCATCAATCACTTTTCTTGTAGTAGGAAAATAAGAAAAGAGGCTTATGATATCTTCTTAGTGGTTTAGAAGAAGACTGAATCCCTTCGAAGCATTTAAAAAAGGGTTACCCCATAGAAAAGCTCTAATAAAGAAAAAGACTTGCAACCTTGACAAGGTCCTCAAAAAAGCTAAATAGTATATTGTCATAGAGAAGGATATTGAAAAATATAGAGGTAACATACCTGAATATAAGCATTAAAATTGTTTCTCTTAGAAGAGAAATATATCTTCATCATCTCCAAAGAAAAGAAACTTAGTCTGGAAATTAGAGAGTAAAAATGAGGATGCCAAAGCAAGCTGGGTTATAAAATATCATCCCCTTCTATTATCTTCCTAGTTACATTGGTCCCAAGACTGGTTGGTAAAGGATATTTATAATGGACTAGAAAGAGGAGTGATCACTCTAAAGAGAAAAGGTTTATAGCTCCTCACTGTGCTTTCTATAGAGATAGATGGCACAACATTCATAATTGTTTTGCCCTCAAAGAAGAGGTTCAAAATCTCATACAAAAAGGCTTTTTGAAAGGATTTGTCAAGCATGACAAAGAGCTTGGGAGGAACAAAATAGGTGAATATCCATAGCTCTTCCCAAACAAGCTTCCATTAAACAGCCTCCCAAAAAGTTGCAAATCATCTATGAAAGCTTATGTAAAATAAGATAGATCTCCAAAACCACTTGGTCATCTCTATATTGATCTCATATGGTAAAATGAATGCTGATTAATAATGGGAATACATCAGATATCATGTTCCTCACCACCCTTAAGAAAATAGGTCAAGAGCAAAAAGTTGTTACACATGATAAACATTCCTTAATTGGATTTAATGGGTCAATAACCACCATCTGTGGTAGCATCGAGCTCCCATCACCATTGAAGTTGTGCAAATGATAAAACAATTTCATCATGATCATCAATGACCACCACTAGCCCAATGCCATTGAAGTTGTGTGCACCATTGATAAATCCCTATCAGGTTGGCCTCTCACTTTGATCCATACCATATACTTCCACTTTTAATTCATCAGTAGTGACTCACTAAACTCATTGAAAAACTCTACCACCACTTGTCCTTTAATCGAAGTTCTAGACATATAGTTGACATCATACACTCCCAGCTCTATGGCAACATGCACTAGTTCCCTACAACCTCTAGCCTCATCAATATGCTCTTGAGTAGGTAAGGGGTGAGCAATACCACTATATATGAGTCGAAGTAATGTCTAAGCTTTTATGATACCACTTTTAGGAAAAGGCCAACTTGTCAATCATTGGAAACTTACTTTGGGCGTTTTTCAGGATCTAACTAATGTAGTAGATGGGGTGTTAGACCTTGCTTCTTTCAGCTAGGAGTATAGAACTACAAGTTTGGGAAGCAACGACCAAATACAAATAAAGTGTTTCTCTTGGGAAGAGGCTGACTAGGACCGGTGGCTTGCTTAATTACTGTTTAGTTCCTTTAAAGGTTGTTGCAATCCTCATTCCATAAAATCGATGTGTTCTTCCTCAAAATTTTGAAGAATGGAAAGCACTTTTCCGTACATTTGGAAATGAATTTGTTTAGTGCCACTATTTTTTAGTTCAATTGTTGAATCCCTTTCAAATTGGTTGGAAGCTTTATGTTGACCGAGGCTTAAATATTTTCTAGGTTGGCCTTTATCCCTCGGGTAAATAAAAGATACCTTAAGAATTTTCCTAAAGAAACACTAAAAACACATTTATTAGGGTTAAGTCTCATACCATACCTTCAAATTATGTGAAATATTTCTTCCAAGTCTTTGACATGGTTTATTGGGTTTGTTGACTTTACCACCATGTCATCTACATATGCCTCTATATTTATTTCCATCTAATCAACAAATATATTATTGATGAGTTGTTGATACATGGCTCCCACATTCTTCAAACCAAATGGCATTCAGGTGTAACATAAGGTCCCTTCCTTAATGATGATAGATATTTTCTCCTCATCCTCTAGATGCATTTTGATATGATGGTAACCAGAATATGCATCCAAGAACTTATCAAGAATTTGGTGATGGAATCAACCTGTTGATCAATACTCATGAGAGGGAAACAATCTTTTGGACATGCATCATTTAAGTCTATAAAGGCCATACATATGCAAGGTGATCCATAAGTATTTTTCACCAACACTACATTTGATAACTAGATTGGGTAGTTCACCTTTGTAATAATCTTTGTCTCTTTAAGTATGATGACCTAATTTTTAATCACCTTATTCTTTTCTCTAGGGAATTTCCTCTTATTTTTTTTGGTAGGTATAGCTTTTGTATCAACATTCAACCTATGGGTTATAATATATGGGTCAATCTTGGGCATATCTATAGGCCTTCATGTGAAGATATCAGAATTTGCTCTTAGGAATCAAGATAGTTACTCCCTAACCTCTATTATCAAGTCAATGCTTAGCTTTATAGAGTGGTTATTTCCCTTGTCTTCAATTGGTAGATCTCGCACCTCATTTGAGTTGACAGACTCTACTAGACATCTACCTCTTGGCCTTTTTTAACAATGCCCATGTTGTGATTTCTACTTGGGAAAAGCCTCTTTCATAGTAGTATTATAACAATATCTGGCCTTTTCCTCATCTCTCTTTATCTTCTTTATAACTTCCTCGTTCGGGTACTTAATGACTTAGTGGATGGTAGACGAAATCGCTTTCATCTTATGTATCTATCGTCTTCCCAGGATGCAATTCTAGTGAGCTAGGACATCAACTACCACAAACTTGGTCATCACTATGGATCCCTTCACCATGACTAGTAACACCATGGTTCCAATTGCATAGGTGGTACTACTTTTGAGTCCCACAAGCGGTAGCTTTTTTCTTATAATGTCGCATTCCTTTATACGTAAGGCCCTTATTGTCAATAGAAAAGGAAGGTCAATGGAGCTCTTAGTGTCAATCATGATCCGAAAAACATCGCAGAATCCTATTCTTAGGGTTATTACCAAAGGGTCTTTATGGGGAGACGAGGCCTCATCCTTCCTATTGAAGGTGATTTCAATAGAGGACCATACTTTATCTAGATTATAAACATATTGTAAATTGTGCAAGTCTCTGGCATACCTTTTATGCAAGTCATTAGAGGTTCTATTGAGCCTGGGCCCTCCATGTATAATATGGATAGTCCTTACATTGGACTCATCGTGTGGGTCTATCCTGCTACCTGACGTAGTAAGTAGCCTCAATGTCTTATGTTTGGGCTGTCACCCACTTCCTCTATTGTTACTTCCCACGAGGTCCCCTAAATACCATCTGGATAATAGATCCTCTATTTCTTTCTTTAGATGCCCTAGCATCCAAGGATCACTCTAAAACAAGCTACTTGGTATTATTTCCGAGTAACTTATCAAAGAAACTCGATATTAAGGAAATTACACCTAAAAAAGCTTCAAGGATTATAGATGCTCCCATAGTAGCTTTTCAAAACAGCTTAAAGGGGTAAAGGAATTATACAAAAAATAGCTTTGAAGTTGAAAAACCACCTCCAATATAACTTAGAGCTAAATTATACTCAAATAGCTTCTAAGACAAGAATTTCCACTAAGGAAACTTCCCATAGAAGCTAAAAGCTAAGGGAATTATACCTAGAAGAGCTTCAAATCTAGGAGTTAATCTCTAATATAGGTTTGATTTTGATATAAGTTAAATAAAAATAGTCTCATTTTAAAAAAGGTAAACTCCACACAAAATATTAAGGATGTAGATAAAGGAAGCATTCAAATTAAAAAAAGGCTACCACCAAGCAACAATTGTCATAAATTTATTTACAAAAGCATCCCAAAATAGGGGCATCCAAACAAAACAAAAAAGTAAATACAAAGAGTAAGGATAGGGAACTACAATATAGGTTGTGTCATCAATGTGACTCCAACTAGCATCACTCTCAACAGGAGGTTATCATTCAATATTTATGCCATCCTTGTGCAAAGAAGGTTATACCTCTTCCAATTCATCTCCTAAATTAATGGGCTCTCCTTTCATATAACCCTTCATTGGAGAAAGAGGTTCACCCTTCTATACTTGGACCTTGATATTATCACGACTAGTAACCAACCTTAAAGCATACTGCTCATCTATATACTCTCCCATCTTTCTCAAATCTTATTTGATAGTTTCATTCTCTCTATTAGATTTGAGTAAAGCATCTCGAGCTTACTAAAGCTCCCCTTGGACTTGTGAAATCATACATTTTTCAAATTCCACTGTATTTCCATCTCCTCAAGCTTGTGCTTCATATTAATAGAATCTCTTAACACCTTATCCCTCTCAGTAGTAATTTGTTATGATTACTGCTCATGAAAGTAATTGTTCTTCTTCAGAGTCTCCACTTCATGTCTCATGGCCTCATAGCTTTTGTAACAGACTCCTATCTCTTATAATAGTTATGACATAAGATAAATAGAGTTAAGGAAATATCATCTACAAAAAAGAGCAAAGTATAAAAAAACATGCAATTCACATTCCTCAACTTCTCCGTGCTAGCCATAAAAAGATCAATAGAATCTCCTCTCTCAAGTAGCTTCTTATCATGTTTAGGAAATGCCATCTTGGATAGAAAATACTCGAAAGAGGTTTCTCCATTAATGAAACTTTATCATTCAAAATCCTATTTGTAGATGTGCTTCCTACTGTACAAGCCATCCTCTTGGTGTCACTAAGGATGCTCCTCTTTGGAAACATGGGGACTTTAATAGTAATTTTCTTCCCCAAAAGGTGGGAATAAATAGTCCTTTTGAATCAGATTCCTCTAGGTGTTCCCATGCATCACCAATGAAGAAAAATATCTTCTTCCAATTTTTATCTTCCTTAGGAAGATTTTGTATGATCCTATTTCCAAGAACTATGGCAAGTAATAGCATCCTCCTTCTTGAGTAGGCTTTACTTTGAGAAGAACTTTTGACCTATCGATACCTAGTTGATGACCAATCATGCTAGTTATAATAGTAAGCCTAAGTAGGGTTCTAAACCTATTAAGCATAAGTTGAGAAGGTACAGTATGATACTTATATAAGGCACTCTTAATAGTGTAAGGTAGAGGAAAACAAAGTCAGCCTCCAATGTGATCTCATAGAAACAATAAAACCTAAGAACTTAGGAATATGCTCTCTTATCTAGCAACACATCCTCGTGAACCATGAAATCAGGAACCATATATTTCTTCCTTGTGGCTGGTAGATCCTCTTCTTTAACTAAAGATTGTCACAACACCACCTCAGGATACAACCAAACTCAGGTTCTCCAGTTTGAAAAGATCACATAACCTCAAAGATAAGATGCTCCATCAATATCCCAGCCTCCCTAAGAAGTTATGGAGAAAGGGTAATTAATGGATATAGCATCTTATCTTTGAGGTGATGTGATCTTTTTAAACTGGAAAGCCTGAGTCTGGCTGTACCTTGAGGTGGCACTATTAGAATCCTTATAAAGAAGCTTAGTGCATATTAGGAGCTTTCAAGAGGCTCATTATCTTTCCATACAGCTATTACATAACATCTAATAATGAACAAGATTCTCTAAATGAATCGATCATAATCCGGGATGAGCCTCAATAGGCTTAGACCTTGGTAGATGTTAATAGAGAGCTCATATCAGCTTCTATAAGTCATTTACCGATCAAGAGCAGCTCCTTCACATATCACTAGACCTTCATAGGCCTACAAATTAGTCCTCAAAGGAACTAAGATATCAACTACTTAAGCCAATGGAAATCTCCATGATGATGTTTACATTAAAATAATAACATTTGTCTCCATATAAGAGCAAATCAGCTCCCAACATTTGGTAAAGCAATATTTCTAGAGTTCTATCATCAAGGGAACTCCTCCTCGTGCCAAGTGGAATTCCTACTCATTATCTAATCTTAATCCGAATAGCTAGCATTCCTAACCCACATCCTCCAAAGCAGCTTATACAAGCCCCTATAAAAGAACAATATAATCTCCAACTTAAGGTACATTAAATCTCCTAGGTGACTTTGAGAATAACTCTAATTCTATATACAATCATGAGAACTCAAAATCCTAGAAGGAACATACTCACCCTTACTTTCTCCTCCATTGATCACCTTACTAACTTGAGTGTCATAGTCCAATTCAAAGAATCACTCCCCTTTGTGTAGTCTTTCTTTAGGTTCTAATGTTTGTTACTATTTTTTAGGTTCTAAAAAGACTAGGCAAAAATATACATTAACAACAACCATGCCAGTCAAAGAGGCAATGAGTAGCAACTCATGTTGTTTATGCCTATAATTTCCTAGAAACAAGAAAGTGTATTTTTTTTCTATTCCCAAACAAAGGAAGGACTCTCTTATATAGAGGCATATATAAGGCCTTAGAATATCAAAATGACATATGGACATATAAGAGTCAACATCAATTAAATGTGTCATAAATTGCACATATGCCCAAACTTATATACATATATGTATTTATGTTTGGACAAAAAGAAATATTTCATTGAAAAATATTCATTTATATTAAAAATATGAATTACATGCAAAGAAAACAAACACAACAGGAAGATTGAGCTTTAACATTTATCTTATACATAGTAAAAATCCTTAAACATTCCCAAGAGTAGTGCTAACATTAAGCACATCCTCAACACCAACAACATCAACCACACTTCCACTCTCTATGGACACTTCATCATCTTTATAAGTTGGTGAAATTGTGAGCTTCATAGGAATGTCAAGAATCTTACAACAAAACTCATCCAAAGCCTTCCCTTTGGCCTTCTTTTTGAGTGAATTCATAGCTATGTAGTAGTCAATCTGATATATTTTCATTAATCGACCATTTGAAGTCTATAGATTGCACTTGGCTTGATAAAGCTCAGACCTTAACTTATTCTTCATCTATTTGGCTTGGTCAAGCTTTGAGGTAGACTCATTTAGCTCCTTAACTACCCTATTGAGCTTTTCTTCCTTGTAAATTGCCTCTCTTTTCTAGTATGTTCCTTGAGCCACTTCACAAATATACTTGACCTTGTTAAGGAGTGGATTTCACACTGCTACAATACATACATATGGTCTTGGAAATTTGGCCTCGGTTTTTTAAAAAACCAAGGCCATAGACATACATTATGAAATTTCTCTTACATCAAACACCAAATTTTTCTATCATTTTTTTCTTTTTCCCACCTTTTCTTTTCATTTTCCCTCCTTTTTATCATTTTCCCTCAACTCTTTTTCCTTTTTCCTTTTTCCTTTTTCCTTTTTCCTTTTTTTCACTCCTCAACATTCGATCTTCTTCAAAGCCATCATAGAACCCTAACTCAGCAAAAATTTCCAAGGGTGGTTCGAGGCACATACAAGGGTCATGATGGAAAGGTTTTTCAGGTCTATCATCGTAAGTGGGTCATTCACATCGAGCAAATTACTCGTGGTTAGAGGGAAACTAGTAGTTGTCCTCAATTTCTTTAAGAATTAGAAGGTGGTTCCTTCACTATCAGCTTTAATAGCTCTAGTCGTCGAGCCCAGCCATTGGTGGTGGTGGTATCAGTGTCATCTCTTAATGCCAAGCCGATGATTCTCGTAGTTGAGAAACTAGGAGAGGCTAGGCTTGAGCTTTTGAAAGGTTTTGCCAATGTGGATTGTTCATATAATTTAACTCTTGAGGAGGTGTGTACTAAGCTCTCACTCTGTGATGCTATAAGTAATGATTCTGGTTATGGTTTTAGGTTCCATAAGGTCACATTTAAAAGTTTCAAAAGTCATTTTTTTAGTTAGAGCATAGAATCTACTTTAGGCTAATATTGTTCTTGCTTAAATGTTTGGAGTTTTTCAGATTTGGTTTTATCTTAGTTTTTGATTCATTGATTTTACAATATTAGAATAAGGAAGAAATGTTGTTAAATAGTTCTACTTAGAGCTGTAACAATGTTAGTAGACCTAACTCTTGAGGTTTAGGAAGATCTTTACTGAGAGTGAAAGTCTATGCTTTTATTTCTTTTACTCATGAGAGAAGCTTTTTCATTGTCAAACATTTATGAAGATGAGCGAGATGCTAAGTTAATCAAATTGTTATTTGTCTCAAGTTGTGATGGTGAGTATGAGCAGAGCTATAGCAACACAAAAGTATGAAGCTCATATGCTGTTGTGTAGTTGTTTGAGCTCCCAACCACAACTTAGAACATATTTCAAAAGAATCAGAGCTCTTTTCTTGTGTAATAGCAAACTTGGCATTGTTCTTTTTTTTCTTTTTGCTAATGTTATTATAAATGTCATAGCTTTTCTTGCGAGTAGTTTTGCTTTGGCCATTTGTAAATGTAAACTAAAATGTCTTGTTGAATGCATGATATGGTCAATCTAGGTACATGGCTAAGGAGCATATATGTTGGTGTATCCCTTGTTGGAAAGACACTTGCTATCATGGGGTTTGGAAAAGTTGGATCTAAAGTTGCTCGTCGAGTTTTGTAGAATTTTGAGTCCAGAGCTTGCAATTCAGTATATATTTCCATGCATGAAGGTTCATTTTCTAATTAAATTTCATTTATAAACTTAGTTACATTATAACTATTTTATTATTACCTTTCCAATGCATTCTTAAATATCAACTATCTTACTATATAATTATCTTAGCAGGAACTATCATCATACTCATTGCAACATGTTTCTTTTGCTTTGGCTTCAGTTATAATAGGAATGGACCTTGTCTTAGGAAAGGTACATATGTTAAGTAATTCCTTTTGATGCATTCTAATTTGGGAAAACAATTTACCACTGATATGTACTTTTATGATAGAAGTTACCACTGAAGTTCTATTTTTTGTTATTTTTTAAGAAAGTTGGGTGTGACAAACCAATCAAGTTGTAGATATGGTGTGTACTTTAGTTACAAATGAATGCAAGATCTTAGCTTACTGAGTATTAGAGATGAAAATTTTCCACCTTCATTTCATTCATTAAGTTGTTTGAGAAAAGTGCAGGGTATGCAGGACAAGTATAGATGCCACAGTTTCCACCGTGATATTATTTCCTTTATATTGATATGTTGTGGGCTTGCGGATATTATTACCTTTTTTGGACAAACATTTGTACTTTATTGATGTGTTGATTTCATCAATAGTAAGTCTTTGGATTTAGCTTGAATTCAATTTTTTATTTTAACAAAGTTGACATTGCATGCATTCTACTTCTCTTACTGATAGATTCATTTTCAAATTCTTCTAACTAATTGGTATAGCTTGGTTATCAAAATTGATAACTTTCACTGATATCATTTCATTGAGATTCTTGCTCAAATCTCATGGGAACTATATTTGGTGCTTTTTATTTCTTCAAAGATATTGATTACGTTGTTGTAGAGCAGTTTTTGTCTTTACGTATATTCATTCCAAGGTGCAATTTTTTGAGGAATGTAACTAAATTAACTACATCATCTTCATCTTTAATGTGGGTTTCTTGTGTTTGCATCAAAGGATCACTGACTCACTGGATATTGCAGTGAATAGGTTGCCTTGAAGATTGTATATGTTTAGACAATGAAGTGCTTTTAAATAGTTCACTGTTTATCATTTTCACAAGTTCCATAACATTTTGGTTTAGATTATTGTGGTCCCAACTTACTTTTGATGAATCTCATTTATATATGTATAGTCTAGAAGCATTATATTGTCATGTGCATTGAGTCGATATCTAATTGGCGACGGTTAATGTAGGATGCTACAATAGAGCAGCTACTTCCAATTTTTCTCTCTCTTCTGAAGGATGAACTTCCCGATGTGTGTCTTAATATCATCAGCAAACTTGATCAAGTTAATCAGGTATGCAAAACTATGCTATTAAATCCTTGGAGTTAACCTTTCTCAATTTGTAGAATCTGTATCCTGTGACCTAGTGGAAAAGAACATTATACATCATGTGTTGCATCAATTAAGCTGATTATAGATGGGCCAACATTTCATTTATAATATTTTGCCTAAAATGTTTATTTTACTTTTTGTATTTTTTCTATTTGAAATATGAGAAGCTATTCTTGCAAGTTATTGGGATTAATTTGCTATCTCGATCCTTGTTACCTGCCATTGTTGAGCTTGTAGAGGATAGATATTGGAGAGTTCATCTTACAATCATAGAGTATATACCTTAATTGGTGAGTTAGTTAAGTGTATCATTTTTTGATGACAAGCTTGGTACGTTTTGCATAAAATGGTTGCAAGACAAGGTTTGTCTGACAACATCTTAGATATGAACAATTGAAATGTAACTTTCCTTGTTTTATTGATTCCTACTTGCATCTCATTCTTTCATCTTTTTTTCATCAAGTGGTGGAGCTTTATGATTTTTTTTGGTACAAAGAGATGAAAATATTGTAGTAGGCACAAGGTGTAGTAGCACCAGATGATAAGAGCTAAATTATTGCATTTTTGTTATGATTTAAATGTTGATATTTGTGTGAAAATTGTGTTTATTTGATTATTTAATCCACAAATGTCATTTCACGGGTATTTCGTGTTTAAAGTGCAATTTCAGGTAAAATCATAATTTTCGAGAAGTTTGGGACAAATTTCAATGAACGGGATTGAGTGCAAATAAAAAGAAAACAAAATTTAAATATTTGGAATTTTTCCGCCAGCGAAAACCTTGTGGAGAAAATGTTGAAAATCATGCAGGGAGCACGGATTTTGGCAAAGCAATCTCACCGCCGGCCAAATCAATCTCGCTGTCAGCCAAGTACATCTCGCCGCCGGCCACAATAATCTCGCCACTAGAGAAGTGCATCTCACCGCCGGCCACAATAAACTCACCGTCGGTGAGATTTAGTGGAACCAAAATCGTAAGTTTTCCAGAAATCTTGCCGCGGCGAGAATAATGTCGCCACCGGCGAGTTTCGTCCGAAAACACATTTTTTATGTTGTTTTGTTCCAAAATTGCCCCCCAAACCCTAGATCTATATATACATTATGATGGAAAAAGAGGGGGACGGTAGAGAGAGCAGATCTAAGTTATTTTTGGAGGAGAAAAGGAAATTTTGGAGAGAAAGATTGGAGAAGCTTGAAGGATCATCACCATTATTGCTACCAAGTCTTCATCTTCAAGAGTTTTTCATCTCTTCTCCTTAGCTTTTATTTTCTGCATTTTATTCATATTTTTTGTTCATGGATTCAATTGAGAATATGTTTGTTCTTATTTTCGTTATGAACTAATTCGTTTTTGCTAAGGCTATGATGTAGTTGAATCAAGAAAATCTGATTTCTTGTGTTATCGTTATATGAATTCATTGTTTTCAAGTTGAGTATTTATTTCCATGCTTAATGCTTTTAAATTTCTGATCAAGATTTAAATGATTTGTTGCATTATATTGAGACTGGAAGGAAATGTGTAATGAACGCTTCTTGTGATAAATAACGTATGTTGAATGCGAGTGTGAGAACTAATACATGATGTATGTGGTTATTCTAGAAATTCCATAAATCGTAATGTGCTTGTTTGTGATTAAATCTTCATAGAAATATAGTCAGTTTTAATAGATAAGTAATTCTAATATAACTTGAGAGAGAGTATTAGGTAAATTTGGGTTTTTCAACCATTACTTTTAACTTTGATTCTCATATAACATGACTTGAAATCGGATTGAATTGATTTAGCGAAATCAAATGACTTAGCGTTTTCAATCATTTATGAAAAACATTAAATTTTGTTATTTGTGTTTAGTTTTAAGTTAATTTACTTTTTAAACAAATTCAAAAATTTGGTATTCAAATAAAATTAGGATTAGTCAATTTCGGTACTTAGTAACGCCATTCCTTGTGTGTTCGTGATGAGTGATCAAAAAGCACTAAAATTACCATGATTTTATGCACATTAACTGATTAAAAATATATATATTTATATGTTTTATCATATATTTATATAAATTTGTCTTTTTCTGAATCACGGGTATTTTTATTGTTTTTCAGGTATTTTCGCTTAAAAACGTCACTTAAAGACTTAAAAAGGAATACTGGAAGTAATACATCACAAATATATTAATAAATAAATGGGGAAAGGTCAACAAATATGGAAAAATTGGACAAAATGGGTCAAAAAGGAGAAAATTGTGCCCGGAGCAGCCCATGCCGCGCGCGCAGCATGGCCCATGTCCGCGCGCGCAGCATAGCCCATGTCCGCGCGCATCCGCGCGTGCCTTCCTCTAGTTCCGCGCACGCCGCAGCGCGCTGTCACTGTTCACGCGCGCGCACGTGTGCTGCTGCTGCCTTCCGCGCGTGCCGACGCCATTTGGCCCCATTTTTCATGTGCAGCCGCCCCCATGATGTCATGTTGACGTAATCAATGACCTCACCATGTGCACTACGCGTTTTCACCATTTTTTAACATTTTTTCACCCACTCTTTATCTCCATTCTCACCTATAAATACCCCCCTTCTCTTCACTTCATACCACACCTCAAAACACACTTCTCTCTTATTTCTTTCTCTCCATTTCTTAGTTTTTAGTTTTTTTTAGTTTTTCTTATGTTTTAGCTAGTTTCTCTTAGTTTTAGAGTTCTTCCCTTTTTGGGAAGAGCTAGTTATGTTTTTGTAATTTATTAGCTTTTTGATTCAATAAATGGGAGTGCAAATTCCGTTTGGAGGTTTTCTAGCAACGGGAATGGCATCAATCTTGTAAGGATTTTATTTTTTTGCGATTATTTTTTATGCTTTATTCTTACATGTTATATTTAATTTGTATGCGTGATTAAATTTAATCTAGCTGTTTGTAAAAATGATATAATAATAACGTTGTTATGCTTACGAAATCTTAATTAGGTAAAAATCTCTAAAATGAATTGATTTTATTTTTATTCAAGATTTTATATTAAGAATGTTAGAGAGAAATATATTATTTTTCATTACAAACTTAAATCAAAAATTAGATTTTAAGGTTTAGTTATCGGTCGATTTAGAGTAGTGCTATTTTTTTTGTTGGTACAATCGCCCAGGTAGTTAGAGTGAAGCTCTATTTCAAAAGTTTTTATAAGAATTATTATCCGAAAATGTATTGACAACATGTTTTAGAGTGGTTTTAAAACTTGAAAGTTAGTACTCGGATAATTAAATTCTTAGGTTTAATTTGGACACCTTGAATAAAGTTTAAATCGGTTTAACTCACCAAAGGTGGCATTTAAATGGTTCATTTTCAATCTCTTAGAAAAAGGAATTAATTTAATTAACCAAATTAGTTATCAACCCCACCCATAGGTGTTAATTGATTTGTTTAGTTAACAAAGAATATCTAACCCCACCAAAGGTGATATTCATACAAAAAAGGGAGAATCAATAAATATCAATTCATATCTTTAATAACCTAAATAATATGAGCAAGCATAATTGACTTAGTTATTATATCCATAAATACTCAACTATTATAAAAGATAAAATTTGCATAAATATTTATTGAATCTATGTTTATTTTTATGTAAGTAGATTAAAAACACAAAACCCCAAAATATCGTGACAGGATGTTTAGGATTTAATTTCGTTTTTAAAAGTTTGAATAATAAATTAAAAACCACATACATTTCTTCCTTAGATCGACCTTGGGAGTATACTTATCATTTTTCTACGAAATGATTCGTGCACTTGCGAGAGTTTTATAAATATAAAACCAAAGCATTGGCAGGATCGGCGATGCCGGTTTTTGTTCATCAAGGTTTTGGCGCCGTTACTGGGGATGACTCCGTTACGGGGATGGCATCAAAGTTTTTGGCAATCCCGATTCTGCTCATCAGTTCGATATCCATAGTTTTGTACACTTTATTACTTGAACGATTCGTACACTTGCGAAAATGCGCATCAAGTTTTTGGCGCTGTTGCCGGGGAGTGGTTTGATTTTATTAATATCGATACTACTTAATCTTAGTTTTAATTTGAAGTTAATTTTCTTTATCATTGTTTCATTTTAATTTTGTTTATTTTGCTCTTTTATTTCATTTATCATAAAAAAGGTAACTTTGTGTTATTTTTGTGCTATTTAATTTTTTGGTTGTAGGATTGTTGTATGAGACGTACAAGAAGCCTTAACCATTTTCCATTTGATCCGGAGATTGATAGAACATATAGGCGTCTAAACCGAGAGAGAAGGTGTTCAACCTCACCTCCTAATAGACAATCAGCTATGGATCCACCATTTGTTGAGGGAGGTGGAAATCATAGAGCTTTGAGGGATTATGTTGTGCCTAATGTTGCTGGAACTACTTCGGGTATAAGGAGGCCAACTGTTCAAGCCAATAACTTTGAGATAAAACCATCCTTTATCCAAATGGTTCAATCAAATCAATTTGGGGGAATGTCAAAGGATGATCCAAATGCACATATTGCTTACTTTCTGGAGGTGTGTGATCTTTACAAGATAAATGGTGTGTCTGAAGATGCTATAAGATTGAGGGTTTTTCCTTTTTCACTTCGGGATAAAGCCAATGAGTGGATAAACTCATTACCACTGGGATCAATTACAACATGAAATAAATTGGTTCAGAAATTCTTGTCCAAGTTCTTTCCTCCTACTAAGACAGCAAAATTGAGGAATGAAATCACATCTTTTACACAATATGACTAAGAATCATTGTATGAAGCTTGGGAAAGATTCAAAGAAATGTTGAGGAAGTTCCCACATCATGGTATACCAATTTGGCTGCAAGTCTCTACATTTTATAATGGGTTGGTTTCAAACTATCGTGCAATGATTGATGCTGCAGCTGGAGGGTCTTTAATGGGGAAAACACCGGAGGATGCTCATGAGTTATTAGAGATTACGGCTGAAAACAACAATCAGTGGCATTCAGAGCAGGTAATTGCAAAAAGACCAGCAGCAATGCATGAAATTGATTCAGTGAATGTTTTGTCGGCTCAAGTTGTTGCTCTTTCATGAAAGATGGATTCTTTGTCATCCAAACCAACTATACAATGTGATTTATGTGGTGGAAATCATGCTAGTATCGAGTGCCAAGCTGGAAATCCATTTGCTTCACCAAATGCTGAGCAAGCAAATTATGTTTCAAATTTCCAAAAACCTCAACATAACCCATATTCGAACACCTATAATCCAGGTTGGAGAAATCATCCAAATTTGTCATGGGGAAATAACCAAGGGGGATTCAAACCATCATCATCTTCCTACCAACCCCAAGAGAAGAAAAAAATAGATTTGGAAGGAATTTTGGGAAAGTTCATTGAGGAGACAAGAACAAATTTTAGAAATCAAGAGGCAATAAACAGGGACATCCAAAACCAACTAAGGCAGCTTTCAAAGCAGATTGTAGAAAGGTCTCAAGGATCATTGCCTAGTGACACAATAAATCCCAAAGAGCATGTAAAGGCTATCACATTGAGAAGCGGTAAAGAACTTGAATGGCAGGGGAAATCGGAGAAAAAGATGGAAAAATCTAAAGAAAAGCCATCAACATCCCAAGATGTTCAACCTTCCCCAAATGCGAAATATGAGCCTCCTATCCCATATCCTCAAAGATTGAATAAGAAAAATCTTGATAATCAATTTGATAAATTTTTGGATATTTTTAAGAAATTGCATATTAACATTCCTTTTGCAGAGATGTTGGAACAAATGCCCAAGTATGCAAAATTCATGAAGGAAATTCTATCAAAGAAGAGGAAGCTGGGAGATTATGAAACTGTCATGCTAAATGAGGAGTGCAGTGCAGTTCTTCAAAGAAAACTGCCACAGAAATTGAAAGACCCAGGGAGTTTTACTATACCTTGTACTATAGGAAGTTGCAATTTTGATAAAGTCCTATGTGATTTAGGAGCAAGCATTAATTTGATGCCACTTTCTATTTTCAGAAAACTAGGCCTGGGAGAAGTAAAACCCACTTCAATCTCTCTACAATTAGCGGATCGATCGGTGAAATATCCTCGAGGGGTAATTGAGGATGTTTTAATTAAAGTTGACAAATTTATTTTCCCTGTAGATTTCGTGGTGCTTGACATGGAGGAAGATAGAGAGGTACCGTTGATATTGGGGAGACCGTTCCTTGCAACTGGAAGAACATTGAATGATGTTCAGCAAGGAAAGCTCATTCTACGGGTGCAAGATGAACAAGTGACTTTTGATGTTTTTGAAGCAATGAAATTTCCAAGTGAGGTACATTCTTGTTTTCAAATTAACACTCTTGATAAGTTAATCTCAGAAACGTTTGAGGAGAGAACTCCATTGCAACCACTAGAAGTTTGCCTTGTGAAATCTACAACAAATGAGATGGATGAAATGAGGAATGATGCTTATGAGAATGCCCGAATATACAAGGTTTGGCATGATAAGCACATTTTGAGGCAAAACTTTGAGGTGGGACAAAAAGTGCTGCTTTATAAATCCCGTCTCAGACTTTTTCCAAGAAAGCTAAAATCTCGTTGGTCAGGACCTTTTTCTAGTAACCAAGGTGTTTCCTTATGGAATAATTGAGATCAGTCATGAAACTATGGGAACTTTCAAGGTAAATGGACAACGGTTGAGGCCATATTTTGACGGAGAATTTAGCAAGCAGAAAGATGACATAAAGTTTAGCTAATGACTATAACTTAATGCGCTTAATGGGAGGCAACCCATCAGATTTTTTTTCTCATCTTTTATCTCATTTTATTTTAGAAATTCTAAATTCTGCACTTCATTTTATGATAATTTTATTTTTAATTAAATTTGCTTATTTTATTTGTCTTGTAGGTAAAAAAAAGCCATTTGCAGTTTTTCTTTCTTACATTGAGGACAATGTAAGGTTTTGGTTGGGGGAACAGTAAATGGTAAATCTTTCCTTCCTTTCATTTTTTTTTCTTTTTAGTAGTTTTGTTTGTGTGTTTATTTGTATTTAATTTTTATTTTCCATTTATTTTTCTGCATCTTGGTTTAATTTCTTGTATTTGTTTATTATCTTATTTTTATTTATTTATTTATGTTTATTTTATTTTATTTTATTTTTCTCTCAATTGTAATTTTACTTGTTTTAATTTGCACGTTAATGATAATAATGTGATTGTGATAACAAGTAGCTTTTAGAAGACATTAAATTTTGCTTCGGTTTAAAGATAATTTCAAATGTTGATTTTACCAAGTTGGCGACTCTTTTGGTACGTGGTATGATTTGGTTGATTAGTTTAAATGCTTAGAGAAGTCTTATGTGCGAATTTTTCATGGAAATTTTTATGATCTCAACAAACTCTAGAACTCATTTGAAAGCCTCTTGAGGCGAAATAATTTGGAATTGCACTGTTTAGGATATGATGTAGGCCATTTTTGGATCGATTGTGCCATTTTAAGCCTACCTTGTTATCTTTATATCACTAGTTACCTCCTTGAGCCTATTTAAATATATTGTTAGCCTTATTTTTCTTTCTTTTTGCCTTCTATAACCTACCTTTTATTTAGCCAATATATATATAATTCCTACCTTATTTGTTAAGAGCACTTAATTTTGAACACAAACTTTTCAAAAGCAATTGGAGTAAGGATGGAATAAAAAAATAAGACATCTTCCACATATATTGGAAGAAATTGGTTGGGGGTTGTGTTTAAAAAAAAGAAAAGAAAAGAAAAGAAAAAAAGAAAAGAAAAGAAAAAAAGAGAAAAAAGGGCCTTCACACTCTAGTAAATAAAAGAGTGTTAGTAATGGATGTACTGAGGTGAAAGATTGAGGAAGAATTTTGTTTATCTTTGAAAAAATGGGTTATGATCGGAAGAAACAATTTGGGTTAAATGGTGTTACTCTTTTACTTAATTGGTTGTGTTTAATCTAATAAGTGATATTATTTGTATTTTGACACTTTCCATTCTTTCTTAACCAAATACCTAAGCCTAATATTACAAGCCTAATAAAGTCCTATTGATCCAAAGTGGTGTATTTTTCTTCATTAGTGGAGAGAGTTTTGAAGAGTGAGCCTATGGAGTTTGAGATTTCACCTTTTTGTTTGTGGATGTTCTGCATAATATTATCCGGGCATTATGGCTATTGGTTTGTGGTTTGATGGATGTTTAAGAGTCAATAACAAAAGTGAAATTGGCATTTAAGATTTCTTAAAGCTTAGGTGACATTTAATTATTCTATGTGTTGTGTGTTATTTACAATTTTTGAGAAATTTGTGCAAATTAATTTTTGTGTGATTTTATTGTTTTAAGTTAGGATAGTTATAGGTAAGATGTTTGTGGGTATCATTACTGGAAGCCCTCACGAGACTACAACTCGTCCTACTAGGGCTGCCAAGGGTTTAAAGGCTTATTGCATACGCTTAATGTAATTTGTAAATAGAATAAAATTTTCTTTTAAGTTTCTCTTAATGTCTCCTTTGAATTTATTAAATAGATCGCTTTTCTTGCTAGAGACTAGCAAGAAGCTGGTTGGGGGTTGTTGATAAGAGCTAAATTATTGCATTTTTGTTATAATTTAAATGTTGATATTTGTGTGAAAATTGTGTTTATTTGATTATTTAATCCACAAATGTCATTTCACGGGTATTTCGTGTTTAAAGTGCAATTACAGGTAAAATCATAATTTTCGAGAAGTTTGGGACAAATTTCAATGAACGGGATTGAGTGCAAATAAAAAGAAAACAAAATTTAAATATTTGGAATTTTGCCATCGGCGAGAATATTCTCGCCGCCAGCGAAAACCTTGTGGAGAAAATGTTGAAAATCATGCAGGGAGCATGGATTTTGGCAAAGCAATCTCGTCACTAGCCAAGTGCATCTCACCGTCGGCCACAATAAACTCGCCGCTAGCTAGATTTAGTGGAACAAAAATCGTAAGTTTTCCAGAAATCTTGCCGCGGCGAGAATAATGTCGCCACCGGCGAGTTTCGTCCGAAAACACATTTTTTATGTTGTTTTGTTCCAAAATTGCCCCCAAATCCTAGATCTATATATACATTATGATGGAAAAAGATGAGGACGGCAGAGAGAGCAGAATTGAGTTATTTTTGGAGGAGAAAAGCCAATTTTGGAAAGAAAGGTTGGAGAAGCTTGAAGGATTGATGAGCAAAAACCGGCATCGCCGATCCTGCCAATACTTTGGTTTTAATATTTATAAAACTCTCGCAAGTGCACGAATCATTTCGTAGAAAATGATAAGTATACTCCCAAGGTCGATCTAAGGAAGGAATGTATGCGGTTTTTAATTTATTATTCAAACTTTTAAAAACGAAATTAAATCCTAAACATCCTGTCACGATATTTTGGGTTTTTTGTGTTTTAATCTACTTACAGAAAATTAAACATAGATTCAATAAACATTCATGCAAATTTTATATTTTATAAATAGTGGAGTATTTATGGATATAATAACTAAGTTAATTACGCTTGCTCGTATTATTTAGGTTATTAAATATATGAATTGATATTTATTGATTCTCCCTTTTTTGTATGAATACCACCTTTGGTGGGGTTAGATATTCTTTGTTAACTAAACAAATCAATTAACACCTATGGGTGGGGTTGATAACTAATTTGGTTAATTAAATTAATTCCTTTTTCTAAGAGATTGAAAATGAACCATTTAAATGCCAATTTTTGGTGAGTTAAAACCGATTTAAACTTTATTCAAGGTGTCCAAATTAAACCTAAGAATTTAGTTATCCAAGTACTAACTTTCAAGTTTTAAAATCACTACCGAAAACATGTCGTCAATACATTTTTCGGATAATAATTCTTATAATAACTTTTGAAATAGAGCTTCACTCTAACTAGGGCGATTGTACCATCAAATAAAAGAGCACTACTCTAAATCGACCAGATAACTAAACCTTAAAATCTAATTTTCGAGTTTAAGTTTGTAATGAAAAATAATATATTTCTCTACAACATTCTTAATATAAAATCATGAATAAAAATAAAATCAATTCATTTTTAGAGATTTTTACCTATTTAATATTTCGCAAGCATAACAACGTCATTATTACATCATGTTTACTAAGCAGCCCGACAGTTAAATTTAACCACGCAAATTAAATATAACATGTAAGAATAAAACATAAAAATGCTTGTAAAGAAAATAAAATCCTTACAGAACTCGACGCTATTAGTTATTTGGAAAACTCAGCGAATTTGCACTTTCCCATTTATTGAATCAAAAAGCCAAAAATATTACAAAACATAACTAGTTCTTCCACTAAAAAGGGAAGAACTCTAAAACTAAGAGAAATTAACTAAGAAAAGCTAAAAACTAAGAAAACATAAGAAAAACTAAAAATCTAAGAAAAGAGAGAAAGAAAGAGAGAAAAGAATGTATTTGGAGGTTTTGAAGGTGTGTTTTGAAGTGAAGGGAAAGGGGGTATTTATAGGTGAGGATGGAGAGAAAAATAAGTAAAAAAATGTTAAAAAAATATTAAAAAATTAAAACGTGTAATGTAAATCTTGAGGTCATCAATGACGTCGGCGTAGCAATCGCTTGACGTGAAAAATGGGGTGAAAACGTTAGGCGTGCGGAGGGCGTTCACTGAAGGCGCTAACGCGGGGCTGTCAGTGTATGTCTTGGCGCAAGTCGACGCCGTATGACTCAGCGCGCTGGCGCGCGGATGGAGCAGCATGTCAATGCGCGGGCGATGAAGCATGGGGCCCAAGCGCTGCGGCTGGCGTTAACAAGCAACGATTGCAGCGATTCAGTCTTTTGACCTTTCGACCCATTTTGTCCAATTTTCCCATGTTTTTTGACCTTTTCCCACTTATTTATTAATATATTTGTGATGTATTGCTTCAAGTATTCCTCTTTGAGTCTTTAAATTGCATTTTAAGCCAAAATACCTAAAAAACAATAAAAATACCCATTGATTCGAAAAAGACAAATTTATATAAATATATGATAAAACATATAAATATATATTTTTAATCAATTAATGCGTAAAATCATGGTTATTTTAGTGCTTTTTGAGCACTCATCACAACCCCCAACCAGCACTTCGCTAGTCCCACTTATGAGAAGCGATAAAAACTAAAAATTAAACTATCCTAAATCACTTTCGTGGATTGAAACGGTTGCATTTAGCCTATGCAACAAGCCTTTAAACCCCTAGGTTCCCTAGTGGACGAGTTTGAGTCTCGTGAGGGTTTTCAGTAATGATACCCACAAACATTGAACTAAATGTAAAAATAAAAAAATAAAAAAATAAAAAAAACAATAAAAACAATGAAATCAAAAACTAACATTACAACAAAATCAAAAATTAATTTTTTTTTTGAATAAGAGAAAACAACATATCACAAAAATGTCTCATACTTTTTAATCTCCTTTAAGATCATAATTAAAATCTCAAGCATAAGTTATTTTAATCTCTTCAAACAATCATGATTTATTATAATAATTAGTCGAAAATCATTTTCATATTTCATGTCAAAAATGTATCAATTTAATTTCACCCAATTTCGATGTACGAATCGAATTCGCTTCGACTACATTCCTCAAGTCAATACTCTCTGGCTCTTGAATCCTATGGGTTCAAACACTCATACTATTTTATATGCGAAAAGAGTTGATGTATAGAAATGAACTAATATGTTCACGTATGTATAAAGAATAAAGGCTCAAAGTGTTATTTTAACATTGATCTAAATGAAAGGAATCAAATGTATAAATTATAAAGATATCATATATAAAAATTATTTTCATGCATAAATCAAACTCATTAAGAAAGAATTTCCAAGATATATGCTTTTTACAAATGAAGAAATTGCAATGACTTTTAGGGAATTACTTCCTATATCTTTCTTTTGTAAATAGCACATTCATGACTTTGTGAAAGCGGCGACGTGGGTCGTAGTATATAGATGATACTATTTTTTATCTCTCTATTTTTTTTTTGTAGATATTTTTCAATATGTGTATTTTTAGAGAGTCAACCCATGTCTGATTGTACATTTTTGGATTTTGGTGAGTGGTTAATTTTGTGGCTTTTACCGTTTTGATCTTGGTTTAGGTAACCCCAGATATGTCTTTTTGTTTTTGTAGTAGTCATGCATAAATGAGATATAAGCATATACTATCAATTTCTACTCAAATCATTTAATCTAAGCAAAAATAATAATAAAAAATATATGATACTCTATTAAGATGAGAAAAAAAATTCATACATTCAATGCTAATACCTATAGAGATCATCTAAAAATTTGAATAAATAAGAAATGTGTTTGGAGTAGAAAAAATATATATTTCACTCTGAATAAAAGAAATTAGGCTCAAATTATATCTCACAAAGGTAGTCTCCACTAAAAAAATTTATAAACACCGATTTTGGGTTTAATATAATTTCCACATCTTATCAAGAAATACTAGTTATGACAAAAACTAACTAATTATCAAAAATAATTACAAAATATTTCATGATATGTTTTCAAAAATTAATCTAACAATACAAAAGACTTAACTATTTACTTAAATTTGATTTAAAGAAAAGATAAATTTTTGTGAGAATTTTTTTTTTATTCCAAAAATTACTAAATCACACAAAATAGAAATAAAACCAAACACACAAAAAAAATGAAAAAGTATATATTTTTTATTTTTTTATTTTATTTTTAAATTGTTAAAACTTTTTTTTTCTTTAATTAAGCATGGTAACTTTTCACCACCCCCAACCTAAAACTTACATTGTCCTCAATGTAACAACTGTAAATTAAAGATAAAGAGAATAAAGAAGAAATATTACCTATTTCCTGAGAATGTGCAAGTAGTAATGGAAAATGCAGGTGCATCCATCATATTCATCATTAAAGTGTATACGACGGTATCGCATTGTGAACTTCTAACATCTCAACAAATATTTTTAGTTTTAACAATTTAAAAATTATTCACATTTAATTAAAATGAAATAAACAATAAAATTAAGTAAATAAAAGAAATAAAAAAGAAAATTACCTAAAATGATGGGTTGCCTCCCATCCAGTAGCTTAGTTTAACGTCTTAGCAAGAGCGTAACTTGGGATTGCATTTTTAAGTAAACTCAATGTCCCCTCCTCATTGAGTCAATCAAACCTTCAGGTAAGACAAGGTTGTCTACCTATACTTTTTCGATCATGCCACTATTGATTTTCAAATTTCTTTTTGTACTTAAAACTAGAGGCGTACTTTGAGTTTTAGATAACCCACAACTAGGTACAAATCAAATAATTAAGGCATAAAAACACAATTGTACCTAGATTAAACAAAGCAACTAACTCCTTAGATTATAATTAAAACTTTAAAATTTTGGAGGTAGTTTGGAATATATGTTTTTTTTTTTGTTTTTAAGAAAAAAAATAACATAATCGATATTAACCAAGTGCTCCCAGGGAAAGAATGGTGGTCTGAGCTCCTTAAAAACCATCCTCCTAGACAGAACAACGTTCCCAAGAAAGACTAGTGCCACAAAGGCTTCCAAGAACTAGTCTCCTAGACAGAACTCCCTTAGATATTTACTTTTCATGTTATTAAGTTAAATTAAATAAAAATTTAAGTTAATGAAAATATAAGTTAATTAAGTTTAAAGAAAAGGTTAATTAAGTTAAGTGAATTAAAAAAATCTAAGTTAATTAAGTTAAGTTAAAAAAATCTAAGTTAATTAAGTTAAGTAAAGTAAAAAAAAAATCTAAGTTAATTAAGTTAAGTGAAGTAAAAAAAACTAAGTTAATATTAAAAAAAAATCTAAGTTAATTAAGTTAGTAAAAAAAAAGTTAATTAAGTTAAGTAAAGTAAAAAAAAATCTAAGTTAATTAAGTTAAGTGAAGTAAAAAAAAACTAAGTTAATATTAAAAAAAATCTAAGTTAATTAAGTTAGTAAAAAAAACTAAGTTAAGTAAGTTAAATAAAAATCAAGAAGAAAAAAATAGCTAAAGAAAGAAAAATAAAAAAAATAATAAAATAAAGCCAATTTTTGGAAAAAGAGAAGGACGGAAGAGAGCGCATAATTGAGTTATTTTTGGAGGAGAAAAGCCAATTTTGGAAAGAAAGGTTGGAGAAGCTTGAAGGATTGATGAGCAAAAGCTGATCGGCCGATCCTACTTGATACTTTTGGTTTTAATATTTATAAAACTCTCGCAAGTGCATGAATCATTTCGTAGAAAATGATAAGTATACTCTCAAGGTCGATCTAAGGAAGGAATGTATGTGGTTTTTAATTTATTATTCAAACTTTTAAAAACGAAATTAAATCCTAAACATCCTGTCACGATATTTTGGGTTTTTTGTGTTTTAATCTACTTACATAAAATTAAACATAGATTCAATAAACATTCATGCAAATTTTATCTTTTATAAATAGTGGAGTATTTATGGATATAATAACTAAGTTAATTATGCTTGCTCGTATTATTTAGGTTATTAAATATATGAATTGATATTTATTGATTCTCCCTTTTTGTATGAATACCACCTTTGGTGGGGTTAGATATTCTTTGTTAACTAAACAAATCAATTAACACCTATGGGTGGGGTTGATAACTAATTTGGTTAATTAAATTAATTCCTTTTTCTAAGAGATTGAAAATGAACCATTTAAATGCCACCTTTGGTGAGTTAGACAGATTTAAACTTTATTCAAGGTGTCCAAATTAAACCTAAGAATTTAGTTATCCAGTACTAACTTTCAAGTTTTAAAATCACTACCGAAAACATGTCGTCAATACATTTTCAGATAATAATTCTTATAATAACTTTTGAAATAGAGCCACTCTAACTACGAGGCGATTGTACCATCAAATAAAAGAGCCTTTACTCTAAATCAGACGGGATAACTAAACCTTAAAATCTAATTTTCAGGTTTAAGTTTGTAATGAAAAATAATATATTTCTCTCTAACATTCTTAATATAAAATCATGAATAAAAATAAAATCAATTCATTTTAGAGATTTTTACCTATTTAATATTTGGCAAGCATAACAACGTCATTATTACCTCATGTTTGCTAAACGACCCGGCCTGATTAAATTTAACCACGGACAAATTAAATATAACATGTAAGAATAAAGCATAAAAGTAGCGTAAAGAAAATAAAATCCTTACGAGAACTGACGCTATTCCGTTCTTCTGGAAAAACTCAAGCGAATTTGCTCCCATTTATTGAATCAAAAGCTAAAATATTACAAAAACATAACTAGTTCTTCCCTAAAAAGGAAGAACTCTAAAACTAAGAGAAATTAACTAAGAAAAGCTAAAAACTAAGAAAACATAAGAAAAACTAAAAATCTAAGAAAAGAGAGAAAGAAAGAGAAGAAAGAATGTATTTAGAGGTTTTGAAGGTGTGTTTTGAAGTGAAGGGAAGGGGTATTTATAGGTGAGGATGGAGAGAAAAAATGAGTAAAAAATGTTAAAAAAAATATTAAAAAATTAAAAAACGTGTAATGGAAATCTTGAGGTCATCAATGACGTCGGCGTGACGTCGGGTTCTTACGTGAAAAATGGGGTGAATTAGCAACGTTGGGCGTGCGGAGGGGGCGAAGCTGGCGCTGCGCTTCGGCCTGGCGTGGATGGTCATGTTTCAGCGGTAGCGCGGCGTGGCCCAGAAATGTACGGTGGGGGGCGATTGCGTGTGCGCGATTTCCGTCTTTTTGACATTTTTGACCTTTTCGCCCCATTTTGTCTAATTTTTCCATGTTTGTTGACCTTTTCCCACTTATTTATTAATATATTTGTGATGTATTGCTTCAAGTATTCCTCTTTGAGTCTTTAAATTGCGTTTTTAAGCCAAAATACCTGAAAAACAATAAAAATACCCGTGATTCCGAAAAAGACAAATTTATATAAATATATGATAAAACATATAAATATATATTTTTAATCAATTAATGTGCATAAAATCATGGTTATTTTAGTGTTTTTTGAGCACTCATCAAGGATCATCACCATTGTTGCTACCAAGTCTTCATCTTCAAGAGTTTTTCATCTCTTCTCCTTAGCTTTTATTTGCTGCATTTTATTCAGATTGTTTGTTCATGGATTCAATTGAGAATATGTTTGTTCTTATTTTTGTTATGAACTAATTCGTTTTTGCTAAGGCTATGATGTAATTGAATCAAGAAAATCTGATTTCTTGTGTTATCGTTATATGAATTCATTGTTTTCAAGTTGAGTATTTATTTCCATGCTTAATGCTTTTAAATTTCTGATCAAGATTTAAATGATTTGTTGCATTATATTGAGACCGGAAGGAAATGTGTAATGAACGCTTCTTGTGATAAATAACGTATGTTGAATGCGAGTGTGAGAACTAATGCATGATGTATGTGGTTATTCTAGAAATTCCATAAATCGTAATGTGCTTGTTTGTGATTAAATCTTCATAGAAATATAGTCGGTTTTCATAGATAAGTAATTCTAATATAACTTGAGAGAGAGTATTAGGTAAATTTGGGTTTTTCAACCATTACTTTTAACGTTGATTCTCATATAACATGACTTGAAATCGGATTGAATTGATTTAGCGAAATCAAATGCCTTAGCGTTTTCAATCATTTGTGAAAAACATTAAAATTTGTTATTTGTGTTTAGTTTTAAGTTAATTTACTTTTTAAACAAATTCAAAAATTCGGTTTTCAAATAAAATTAGGATTAGTCAATTTCGGTACTTAGTAACGCCATTCCTTGTGGATTCGATATCTGTACTTTTGTACACTTTATTACTTGAACGATTCGTACACTTGAAAAAATACGCATCACCAGACACATAATATTTCAATGTAGGCATCAAGCACAACACCACTAGGCACCAGACATAGCAGCATCAGGATCACCAGTACACCATGCGCATCATCAGTACACCAGCGCACCAACCACCAACGCACCAACCACCAGCCACCAGGCACAGCAACATCAGGTACACCAGCACATCAACGCAACAGCACAACAGCACACCAATTTTTAATAGTACACTTATAAATACTTGTAATTAATAGTAAAAAGTTAGTTTGTAATAGTAAGGTTTTATTATGTTTTAGTTTATAATAAACTCTCAAATCTAATTATACTTTAATTTTAATATAATATTATTTTTAATATTGTAATTAATAAATTTATTGTAATTTAAATTGATTTTTAATATTGTAATTATTAATTGTATTTTTTTAATTTATTCATACCCTATGGCCACGGTTATAAGAACCAAGGCCTAAGTGAGAGAGATCATAGACATATCCTATGGCCTCGGTTATTAAAAAATCGGATGTAAAATTGGACTTACAAGGAGAACCTACAAATAAATCACAAAACATACCTTCACCATATATCTACTAACCATAATCGAAGGATTGACCTCCCTACACAAGTTCTCCAATTCTTTCTACTTGGAAATAGTGGGAAGGTGCTCGACAATATGATCCACAAAGCACGAGGTGATCAAAAACTCATCCTCTCTTTGAGGAGTTGAAGCCTTGACAACTTATTCCTGGTATCTCTAACATGTAAGGGTGGTGTATAGTGACACGAGAAGATTGGTGTAGTAGAAGGTACGAGCTCCATACTTGGAGCTATAGGCTTCTCAATAATGATGCCTTTGTGCCTCTTTGGTGGAGTAGCCACATCATCACCGCATTTTTCCCTACGCAAGCTTTTACTACTATTTTTATGTTTTGATTTGCATGTGACTTTTTATCTTAGGGTCAAATTCCATCATTGAAGTCAAGAAAAATAGGTTAGTGCTCAACAAACAAAAATAATTTAACAAACACAACAAAAGCTAATATAATGATCACCATCATTTGGAAACACTTCAAAACTGCCCCAAAAGTTATAAAGATGATTTTCATGATGAGTTGGAACCTGATAGGTCCTATTTTTAGAGAAGAAGAATTGAGCTCAAACTCATCAACCCCCAATCTATATACTAGGGGTTGTTAAAAATTGTTTCCCTGAGGTAGTGATGAGTGCTCAAAAAGCACTAAAATTACCATGATTTTATGCTCATTAATTGATTAAGAATATATATATTTATATGTTTTATCATATATTTATATAATTTGTCTTTTTCGGAATCACGGGTATTTTTATTGTTTTTCAGGTATTTTGGCTTAAAAATGCAATTTAAAGACTCAAATAGGAATACTTGAAGCAATACATCACAAAAATATCAATAAATAAATGGGGAAAGGTCAACAAATATGGACAAACTGGACAAAATGGGTCGAAAAGGTCAAAAATGTCAAAAAGGAGAAAAACGCGCCGCGCTTCAGCCGCTACCAGGCCACTCAGCTCCGCCCCAAATTGCCATGCAGATCGTTCATGCGCGCAAGACCGCGGGTGCGTTTGCGCAAGAAGATCTGGCGTGCGGAGTTATCGTTCACGCGCGTTGCGCCCGGCCAGCCTCGCCCTCCGTGCGCCCAACGCGTTTTCACCCCATTTTTCATGCGAGCCTGTGACGTCCACGCGCCGACTTCATTGATGACCTCAACATTTCCATTACACGTTTTTTAATTTTTTAATATTTTTTTTAACATTTTTTTACTCATTTTTTCTCTCCATCCTCACCTATAAATACCCCCCTTCCCTACACCTTCAAAACACCTTCAAAACCTCCAAATACATTCTTTTCTTTCTTTCTTTCTCTCCATTTCTTAGTTTTTAGTTTTTTTTAGTTTTTCTTATGTTTTAGCTAGTTTTTCTTATGTTTTAGCTAGTTTCTCTTAGTTTTAGAGTTCTTCCCTTTTTAGGGAAGAACTAGTTATGTTTTTGTAATATTTTAGCTTTTTGATTCAATAAATGGGAGTGCAAATTCCGCTTGGAGTTTTTCCAGCAACGGGAATAGCGTCGAAGTTCTGTAAGGATTTTATTTTCTTTATAGTTATTTTTATGCTTTATTCTTACATGTTATATTTAATTTGTACGTGGTTAAATTTAACTGTCGGCTGTTTAGTAAACATGATGTAATAATGACGTTGTTATGCTAGAAATATTAAATAGGTAAAAATCTCTAAAATGAATTGATTTTATTTTTATTCATGATTTTATATTAAGAATGTTAGAGAGAAATATATTATTTTTCATTACAAACTTAAACCCGAAAATTAGATTTTAAGGTTTAGTTATCGATTCGATTTAGAGTAGTGCTCTTTTATTTGATGGTACAATCGCCTTGGTAGTTAGAGTGAAGCTCTATTTCAAAAGTTTTTATAAGAATTATTATCCGAAAATGTATTGACGACATGTTTTCGGTAGTGGTTTTAAAACTTGAAAGTTAGTACTCGGATAACTAAATTCTTAGGTTTAATTTGGACACCTTGAATAAAGTTTAAATCATCTAACCTCACCAAAGGTGGCATTTAAATGGTTCATTTTCAATCTCTTAGAAAAAGGAATTAATTTAATTAACCAAATTAGTTATCAACCCCACCCATAGGTGTTAATTGATTTGTTTAGTTAACAAAGAATATCTAACCCCACCAAAGATGGTATTCATACAATAAATATCAATTCATATCTTTAATAACCTAAATAATACGAGCAAGCATAATTAACTTAGTTATTATATCCATAAATACTCCACTATTTATAAAAGATAAAATTTGCATGAATGTTTATTGAATCTATGTTTAATTTTCTGTAATTAGATTAAAAACACAAAACCCAAAATATCGTGACAGGATGTTTAGGATTTAATTTCGTTTTTAAAAGTTTGAATAATAAATAAAAAACCACATACATTCCTTCCTTAGATCGACCTTGGGAGTATACTTATCATTTTCTACGAAATGATTCGTGCACTTGCGAGAGTTTTATAAATATAAAACCAAAGTATTGGCAGGATCGGCGATGCCGGTTTTCGCTCATCAAGTTTTCGTTCATCAAAGTATTTGGCGATCACGATTCTGCTCATCAGGTAGGCTCGGGCAAATAGTTTTGGATGCATGCTAGCCCAGCTTTAGATTCAGGACATAAATTCATAACGAATGTCCTCCTATTTTTGATAACGACCTTGACATCAATCCATGAGCTTCGTATGAGTCTTTCCCTATTTTGATATGTCTCCTACTTACATGAGACAAAGAAAAAATATTTCTTCCAATTCCTTTCATTATTCCTTTCATATAAACTCGAGCTATGTCAATAGGGTTCACTTTCAAGACAAACTTCATTGAGCTCTAACATCCACGATTTTACTACGAGCTCTTTACAAATCAAGGTGAGATACTAAATATACCTCCATCTATTTGGTATGAGCTAGCTAAGTACAAGCTATATCCTACTAAAAAACTTCCTTACAAATAGGTACAAAGAAAATCTTAACTTGAGCCATAAGCTTTTCTCATGAAAAACAATCCAACCTTCATGTGGTAGGTCACTATCATTGGTCTCCAACATAAGAATCATTATGTTAACAGTTGGTGGTATTTGATAAGTTTTCCTTATGCTTTCCCCATTCTCGGATGTTAGCACACAATTTATCTCCCTGTCTTTCCAATCTTTGATACAATCTTATGATTCCCCCGGTCTTTTTTTGAAATATTTTTTCTTTCTCCATTTTCTAGGAGCTAATATTTGAAAGGGAGAAACAATTACCCTAATGCTTAGGATAACATTAGAATGTTGGGTTACAGGTCCACTTTGTTGTTGTATGCTAAAAATGTTTTCATTTCCCACCTCGAGGATACTATCAATCGAGGTGGAAGACCCTAACTTGTGCTCCCCTATTCATTTGAGTAACTTAAGTAATGAGAACTTATGCAAGAGAAGGAGTTCGAGAAAAAAGAAGGATTTCCTTACCTATTAACCTACTTAGTATCTCTTTACAAATAATTATTACAAGAAAAATAATTTAAAAAAAAACAAAAATGAAACCATAAAATTACCTAAACCAAGAAAGAAAAATAAGACTATAAAAAAGCCTAACTTAAAAAGAATTAACTTTCTTAGACACAAAGAAAACTCCTTAAAAGACTTACCAAACAAACGACACAAAAAGTTTAAATAAAAATTTGAATTAATTTTGTAATGGCTCTCAAAGACTCTCGTCCCTTAATTTAGGATCAAAATTATATCTCCGATCAACGCTTATAACATTGACTCAGATTCTTCGTTTATTAGTCTAATTTATTATTGTAGATAAATAGATAATTTGATAAAAAATTTAAATTAAAAAATTTAATCCAATTTATCAAATTCATATCGAATTATATTAATAAATTTTATAATATTCGATATTAATAAATTTTATAATTGAATCACAATTCATTAGTTACTATGTCCGATTAAAACTGAATTATTATTAAATTATAAATAAATAATATTATATTTTATAATATATCATATTTAAATATTATATATTATAATTATATTAAATTATTATTTTAATTTAAAAAATAAATATAAATATTTATAATAATTTAAAAATTATATAAATATATTACATATTCTTTTAATTTTTTTAATTATAATTATAAATAATAATATTTATTATAAAAAAATTAATTTAAAGTTTTAATTTATATAATTAGTATATGTTATTAAAAAGTTACAGTTAATTTAGATTCGTTCATCTTGTTGGTCCGAGTTTGAGTATGGTGCTTGTGTGTTTCAAGGTCAGGGCATTACGAAATGTCGGGCATGTAGTCAAGTATTCGTACTCTGTTGGAAGAGTACTAACAGGTGATCGAAGTTTTGGTGAATTCGAAGATTTTTAATTTAAATTTAATTTTATGATATAATCATGATCTGAACCACGTACATTCACACACATATTTAGCTCATTTCTTTTTCTAAAATCAGAGGATCCCAACAGAAACTTTGTAACAGATACATGAAGCAGACGCAGTAATCTGTTCAGAAACATGAACTTTAATTTAACTACAAGCAGAAACAGTCTCCATCTCCATTACATTGGCAGGCATATATTCTAAATTGATACAAACACTATGAGTTAAAAAAGTAGCAACATAAAAAGTAAAAGCTTAAAAACCAGAACACTAAGCCAACAATGCAATCTTAAAAGCTTTTGAAACATCCAGTAACTTAATCGACTTCTTCAATCTTTGGACCAGCTCCAGCACTAGCGCCAGAGGCACCACCAGCACCAGACATGTCATCACCCATTGGCATATCTCCACTAGAACCACCTTGATACATCTTGGCAATTATAGGATTGCAAATACCCTCCAATTCCTTCTGCTTATCTTCAAGCTCATCAACCTCAGCCAACTGATTCTTCTCCAACCACTCAATTGCTTCCTCAACAGCCTTCTCAATCTTCTGCTTGTCATCTGGATTCAACTTCCCACCAATCTTTTCATCCCTAATTGTGTTCCTCATGTTATAAGCATAATTCTCCAATGAGTTCTTGGCCTCCACTTTCTTCTTCACCTCTTCATCCTCTGCTTTGTACCTCTCTGCATCATGAACCATCTTCTCTATCTCTTCCTTGCTCAGCCTTCCTTTATCGTTAGTTATAGTAATTTTGTTCTTAACTCCAGCAGTTTTATCCTCAGCAGAGACATTCAAAATCCCATTTGCATCAATATCAAAACAAACATTGATTTGAGGAACTCCTCTTGGAGCTGGAGGAATACCTGTAAGCTCAAACTTGCCCAAGAGATTGTTGTCTTTAGTTCTTGCTCGTTCTCCTTCATAAACTTGGATTAAAACCCCAGGTTGATTATCAGAATAAGTTGAGAAAATCTGCTCTTTCTTGGTTGGAATAGTTGTATTCCGTGGAATTAGCACAGTCATAACACCACCAGCAGTTTCAAGTCCAAGACTTAGAGGAGTAACATCAAGCAATAATAAATCTTGAACCTTCTCATTACCTTCACCACTCAAAATGGCAGCTTGAACAGCTGCCCCATAAGCAACTGCTTCATCAGGGTTTATGCTCTTGCAGAGCTCTTTTCCATTGAAGAAATCCTGCAAAAGTTGTTGAACTTTGGGAATTCTTGTAGACCCACCAACCAAAACGACCTCATCAACTTGACTCTTGTCAATTTTCGCATCTCTTAAGCATTTCTCTACTGGCTCCATACATTTCCTGAACAAATCCATATTCAATTCCTCGAATCTTGCTCTGGTAATAGTAGAATAGAAATCGATACCCTCATATAAAGAATCAATCTCAATAGTTGTTTGGGTAGTTGACGAGAGTGTCCTCTTTGCTCTCTCACATGCAGTTCTCAATCTCCTTAAAGCTCTTGCGTTCCCACTAATATCTTTCTTGTTCTTTCTCTTAAACTCAGTAACAAAATGATTAACCAGTCTATTATCAAAATCTTCACCACCCAAATGAGTATCACCAGCAGTGGCTTTAACTTCAAAAATCCCTTCTTCTATTGTCAAAAGCGACACATCAAAAGTACCTCCACCGAGATCAAAAATTAAAACATTTTGTTCACCTTTTCTCGAAGCTTTCTTGTCCAAACCATAAGCAATCGCAGCAGCTGTGGGCTCGTTAATAATCCGCATTACGTTCATCCCCGAGATAGCTCCGGCATCCTTCGTCGCTTGCCGTTGCGAGTCGTTGAAGTACGCAGGAACAGTAATGACCGCGTTTTTGATTGGATGTCCCAAGAAAGCTTCAGCCACTTCTCTCATCTTTACCAAGACCATAGAAGATATTTCTTCAGCAGAAAATTTCTTTTCTTCACCTTTGTAGTTAACGATGATCATCGGTTTGTCAGCGGGACCGGGAATGACCTTAAACGGCCAAAGCTTCATGTCGCTTTGCACAGAAGGGTCAGAGAATCGCCGGCCAATCAAACGCTTGGCATCAAAAACTGTATTCTGTGGGTTCATGGCGACTTGATTTTTCGCTGCATCGCCGATCAAACGCTCGGTATCTGTGAAAGCAACGTAGGATGGGGTTGTTCGATTGCCTTGATCATTTGCGATTATCTCAACACGGTCATTTTGCCATACTCCGACACAACTGTATGTCGTACCGAGATCGATTCCTATGGCTTTTTCAGTGCTTCCCGCCATCGAAATTACTTGAAGCTCAGAATTCAGTGGCAGATATCAAAGTGAAACAGAGTAATAATTTTGAACACGAGGGAAATTCGGAAGTCTATTTAGAAGTTTTATTAGCTGTGGCTTTAGGTAAAACATCTGTGAGTATTTATGGAAGAAACTTGTATTCATATGGTTAGAAGAGAAAGTTATAGAAGCTTGAAGAAAAAAACTCAGAGCAAACCCGAAAGAGCTAGAGAGTTCTGGATAATTTGAGTTGGATTCTAGACGTGGTAAAAGAAGCTGGTTTGGTTGAAATATTGGTACTGAATTATGAGAAATTTACATTACTGTCCTTTTGGAATAAAAGTTTTGTTTTTTTTAAGAAAACAAAAATATTATCAGAGAAATAGGCGATGACATAAATTAAACATTTATATTTATTAATTTTTAGATAATATATTAATTTAAAAATCCATTATATTAAAAATCCATAAATATCGTAACTTTTAAACTAACAGTCTATATTTTATTTTTTAAACTTAACGAATTTCTATTATATTAATTATTATACATTATATATTTATAAAGTTTAAAAATAAAATATTATAATTCTATTAAGACAATTATTTAATTTATAAATTTAATAGAGTTAGATGATACTACTTATAAATTAATAGATATTTTTATAGGTGTAAATATTATCTAACTATAAAATATCATTTCTTAAGTTAAATTTCAAAAGTTATATTTTTATTATTAAAAAAATATTTATGTTATTAATTTATTATTATTATAATAATTTATTATTAATTAAATTTTATATAATGATAATAATAATAAAGTATAATAATTGATAGATATATAATAAATAATTTATATATATTTATTGTAATAATATAAAATTTATTGTGATAATTTAAGAAAAAAACTCAATCCATTACTTTATAATAGATGACATAAAACAATTTTTAAATTTATATAATCGTTTAAATTGATTCTTATTAAATATTATTTAAATTATTATATATTATTTTATTATTATAAATTTTGGGAGAAAAGCTTTAAATGATGTAAATGGCACATTTTTATTTTATCGGTAAATATAATAAAATTGATATAATTATATTGGATAAGAATACGTTTTAAAAGATAAATTTAAACATTTCATTACTTACTTATTTTTCTTACTTTATGTTGAAATTAATATGAGTTTACAATAATACTGAAATTATTCTCTAATTTATATAACTAGTTAATATTGTCTCAACTACTCACAACTCATAAACATGTTTTTGATCACATAATCACATAATCACAAATCACTAATACCGAACAATATTCAAGGAAGTAGTGATTTAAAAATAGAAAAAACAAGATGTTCATTTGATAGAGATCCATTGTATTTTTTGGATACCAAACAAGAAGAAATATGAGGGTATTTATAGAACCTTAGATGACCACCTTGCTAACCACCTCACCAAAGATGGTGGAAAGGGTAGTGGGGAGCTTGGTATTGAGGTGCTAAAAAATATATTTTTTCATTTCCAAAAGTGTTGAGTAAATTTCACAAATGCTTGCATCCAAAACAAAATAAAAATACAAGCAACAACATCGGCGAGCAAGTGTGCACTAAGTTATCAATCCACAATAACTAATTTTACATAGAGAATGACAGAACATTGAGTAAAATAAAATAAACACGATGGGTTTCTACATTGGAAGCCAACACACAGATATGAGTCCAACAGAACTTACAAAATGGATGTTGAAGAATCTATTGAGTTCTTTCTTAGAGTTGATGGATGCGTACCGTTTCATGGTGAGAATCTTTTACTTAAGTAATGATTTTATCGTTGTGTATGTTGGGTGGGGATTAACTATATATATTGCTTGTCGTTCTTCTGAGCGTCGTTTGTGGTTCATGCTTTATGAAGAGTGTATTCTTTAAAGAGAAGAGAAAAATATTTCATGTTATCTTTTCCACTTGAGGGTGGGGTTGCCTTAGAAAAGTTTCCAAGCAAAGCGGTCCTTATGTTTGAAAATGCATTTTTTATTGTATTGATATGCAAATTATTTGAGTTTTTATTGCATATAGAATGAAGTAATGAGATTGTTGTTCCTATTTAATGCATTTTTTGTACATATATGACATTGTGCATTGAGTTTGATTTTTCTTTAAAACCAATACTTTACTAACTTTGTTTAAGTTAGTTTAGGGTATAGGATATTGAGTTAGTTCTATGCAAATGGGAAAACTAAATTAAATTTATTTAACTATATGTTCTATTCATATCAGATCCAAATGAAGATATTATGTAAGAGGTGGTTGAGGATAATAGTGAAGATGACACTGAAGTAGCTAGCAAAACTGATAGTTAAAATGATAATGATGATGACAATGATAATAGGAATGATATTTTGGAAGTGAAGCAAGTTTCTCATAATATGTTCAATGATTTTTTTGCATACAAAATGAGTGATATAAAGAATGAGACAATTCGATTGGAGCTTTGGGATGGTATTTGTTGATGTGATAGCTATGAGAAAAATCATGAGACTTTATGGTCTAAGACATCGGAAAGATATGATTTTTTTGAAGAAAGATGAATCTAGAATTGATATGAAGTCAAAAATTTGACACAATTAAGAACACACAAGTACATGTGATCATGTACAAGTGAATTGCACAAGAATATTAAAAGATAAGTGATTATGGAATTATCCTCACAATTAACCAACAATTTAATTAAACATGTCATGAATGAAAATTAGTTTCTTAAGTTTTTAAACTACATTTATAATTTAAAATCATCTTTGAATTATTAATTTTGGATTTAGAAATCTAGGCCTACTTAAGACTTCTCACTTTTTCTTACTATGAAATTGATTTAGAATACTATCACAAATCAACCTAATTAAATCCCTAACAAATATGGAAAGTAAATTTTCTCATATTTTTTTATCGTAACTTATGAGGCTATTTTTACAAGAATTGAAAAATTTACATTTATAATTTAAAATTATCTTTGAATTATTAATTTTAGATTTAGAAATCTATGCCTACTTAATACTTCTTACTTTTTTTTACTATGGAATTGATTTAGAATACTATCACAAATCAACCTAATTAAATCCCTAACAAATATGGAAACTAAATTTTCTCAGATTTTTAATCATAACTTATGAGGCCATTTTTACAAGAATTGAAAATTTTGTATTTCTATAAGTAATGTACTCCATTGAGTCAATCTTCCATCGCAACTTGAATGACCTCCATAGGATATTGAATGCCAAAGATATTATCATAAATGTGATAACTACTCAATGACACTTCTCAAATTGAGATTTTACTTGGTTATTTCTTATGCTCCACCCCCGAGCAACCGAACCATAAGCTAATATCCAAGTCATTTGTAAATCATCACATAATGCGATTCTTTGAATATTAGGCCCATTTAGAACATGACATTGATTCTTTGGTAATGCTCCTTAATTCTCATAATTTCCTCCTTGGGTTAATTGCGTTTTATGCCCACAATGTATGGAAGAATTTGTAAAAATACCAAAAATGTTTACTTTATTGCAATTATACCCACAACATATGGGTAGCAATAAAAATATGCCCAATAACTTGTATTTTTAAAGTTACAATTATGTCTACAATGTATGGATAATGATGCAATTATGCCCAAAGTTGGGTATGAGCATAATTGCAACAAAGTAAACATTTTGGACATTTTTAGTAATTATCTCATAAGTTATGGGCATCAAACATAACCCTTCCATTTTTCTCAAAAAGATTCATCCTCAAATCTCCATCGTAATGTTGTAAGTAACTTGTGTAGGGGATAATGGTTCAAACACATGAGCCATTACTCCCTTGGTTGACCTATTTTGAATTGAGATACAAGTATAAATAAATTTAAAATTTAAACCCTATGACATTAAGTTGTTGCTCTACTCCAACAAAATCAATATATTGAAAATTCGAAGGAAAAAACTTCGTTAGTTCACGACCATGCTTCTTCTTCTTTTTATCTTTTTTGTCAAACTTTTGTTCTTTTTTTAATGGTCTTTTTGCAACTCACCCTCTTCTTTTTTATCACTCTCTTTTCTTAACTCAATCTCTCATTTTTGCTCCTTTTTTTAAGTCAATCTTTCTTTCTTACTCATTTTCTTTTTCACTCTTTTCTCCTTCACTCTTTTCTTTTTCAAAGATTACAATTTCACTAGCCCTCCTTAACTTATGCTCTCTTATTTTTTTCAAGTATTCATCATACAATGGGGTACTGGTAACATGTTTGTTATTTTGATTTTGCTTCTCCATACCATCCATCTTGGTTTGTGCACTCCATGCATGGCTTGTTACATATGGCTTACTCTCAATTGGATACCCTTTGAGCCTCTACTATATGGATTCTTTCAAAGTGACCCTTTTGTAAGTTGACAAGAGACGTGTCAAAGCTTTCCCTCCCATCTTGAAGGTTATTGCACATTATTTCATTGTACTCATGTAGGGCTTGAAACATTAATGAATATTCACCCTTGGAAGTCATAATGAAACTATAACACAAGGAGATTATTTGGAGCAAAATATCTCACAACCTTTATTCTTTTCTTTTTTCCTTCAATTTTTTTAACTTTTTTTTGTATTTTTATTCTTCTTCTTATTTTCCTTTAATTTTCCCGAATGAAACAAGAAAAAAATTTATAAACAAATCAAAGAAAAAATGAATAAGGAGTAAACAAAAAAACAAAAGGATAGATAACCTAATTATAGAACCATACTTTGATACCAAATTATATGAACCCTGAAAAGACTATCCTTGAAAATCCACATGGAACTAAGAAACCTGAACCAAAAGGTTGTAGCCTTAAAACCCAACAAAAAATTGGGTAAAATTCCCCTAAGAAGCTAGAATGCAGATTGTGGGATGTGAAGAGCCACAAGGTTTCTCAAAATTCCATAAGGTTTTCGAAAGCTTGATAAGCTACTAAACACCACAAGGTTTCTTAAGCCTTAATGAGTTCTAAAAATGTTCAATTATGATCAAGAGAGAGCAAACCTCAATATAATCTCATTAAGAAATATCAACTAAAAGTCTCCTCTTGAACATACCAAAGCTTGTAAGGATGTTTATCCTTCTCTTGAAGCCATGGCAAGGACAATTGTACATTTCTTTGCCTCTTCTTGTAATTGGTCCACTTAGCCATAGGAAGGATCTTTAGATGATCCTTGGATTTTATCATGCCCCTTCTTCAAGAGGATTCATCCTCGAATACATAGCAATCGATTATGAATTTCATATTTCTACACGAAGGAAACAACAATACTAGACAAATATATGATAGTAATTAAAATTGCTTCTTTGTTCACTCTCTCTTGTATTTCCTATGTTTTCTCTTCCGTCTCAATTAACTCATAATTCTCATACTCCTTTTCAATTATCTCTTATTTTTCAGTCTCATTTTCATCCAACTCTTCTTTTCTACTTTCCTTTTCATTCAATTATTCTTTTTCACTATCTTTCTCAATCAACTCTTTTTTTTCTCTTATTATCATTTAACTCTTTTTTTTCACTCTAACTTTTCTTTTTCACTATCTTTCACACTTATCCTCTTCTCTTATTTTTTTACTTTCTTATTCACATTTTTTTGAACTCTCACTTTCTTTCGATTTTTATTCTCTTATTTTTTTAAATTCAATTAGTACTCATATACTTGCTTTGGGATTAGAGAAACAAGAGTAGTGGACGTATTTCCTTTTACTAAATAATACCTATTTTTCTATCCATCATGGAAAGCCACCCTTTCATATTTCCAAGGCCTATCCAATAGAATATGACTTCCTTATATAGGCACTACATCACATAAGATCTTATCACTATACTTCCCAATTGAAAAAGAAATCAAAACTTGTTTTTAATTTTGACCTCCTCGCATTCATTCAACCATTGTAGCTTTTACAATCTAGGGTGTTCTAAGGTTTGAAAATTTAACCTGTCAACCATATTAGTGTGGAATTTAGTGTGAAATAGATTATTCCTTTGTTACTCAATATCGATTCATGGTAATTAGTAGGAACAATTAAAGTGAAACAAAAATTGGACAGCAAATGAATAATGTAAAAAAATAGGGACGATAAGATGTGACTTTGGACATCAAGCAAAACTTAAGTTTTTTTTCTTAAAAAAAAATTTCTCTTCTCTTGTTTATCCTTCAATTTTTTATTTTTTTACTTCAGATCTTTTCTCTTTTTTCGAAACAACAACAAAATTTTCCTCTCTCTGACTTTTTCATACGATTTTTTTTCTTTTTTTTAATGTAATAAGAATAAAAGTTTACAAACAAATAAAAAAATGAATAAGGCAGAATAAAAAAATATGAAAATAAAAAGGATATATGAACCATGCTTGATACCAAATGATACAAACCCCAAAAGGAAAAACCTTGAAAACCCACAAAGAACTAAGCAACGTGAACCTAAAAGGTCATAGCCATATGAGCTTCTGCATCATAGGATTGGACAATCTTTAAGGGAAATAATCTTTGTCAAAAATTCATGCATTGGAGGAGATGTTTTTATGCTATCCATGTCTTGTGACTTTAGTTATTTAGTTTAGCCTTAGCTTTACTTGAGGGCAAACAAAGAGTTAAGTTTAGAGGTGTTATAACTCTATGATAGGAGCATTATTTAGCTATTTTAAGTTAGATATTTGTCTTGTTTAGATATAAATATAGTTATAAAGGCCTATCTTATATTTAAATATGTTAATGTAAATTAAAACGGAGCCAAAATGTACAAATTGGGACATCCTAGGACCACTCAATCAATCTAAAATTTATCTCGATCAATCGAGTGCTGGATAAGTGCTTGAAAATCACTTGTAAGTCCTGTTTTACATTGTGTCTATTTTTTAGCTTCCCGTGTACAAAATATAGAGTCTGTCTATTTTACTCAGTGTTGTGTTTTCCTCTATGTAAGGTTGGTTATTATGAATCAGTAATGCATACACGTACTTAGTTAGGAACACTATGATTGAGAGTATGTTTTTCATAAATCACTAGGTTGGTTGTTTGGTATACACGCTAAGCCGTAAGTGGTAGATTTTGGCTTGTTTCAGGTGTGTGTATTTATGAAAATTACTTGAAAACTTTTGGATCAAAAATATGTGATTTTGGGAACCTTGACAAGGGCCTTTCCACACCACTCAACGGACCCCAGACAAGGTGGTCAATGAGGACCCTCGATGAGGTCTCAGTGACGAATCTATGAAATTGGAGTCATGAGTGCATATTTTTGCCTAATATGTTTTCGTTGTATTCAATAAGTAGTACTTTTGGAGTTAAAAATATCAAAATATGAACTTTCTAGTAAAATAGGTGAAAATCTATTTTTTTGGGAATTTTTTGAAATTTCTTCGGAATTTTTATGGATTTTTATGATTTTTTAAATGCATAACCAATCAAAAAGATGGCACGTGGATTCAATGCAAGCATGAAAACTAACTAGTCATTTCCATGTGGATACCACGCAAAAAAAGGGAGCCAATCGTAACACACCGCGTGTAATAGGTGATGTAGGACTTCCATGTGTCGACACAACGTTCAATCTGAGTTTTGCTACGTAGTCAACTGGCATGCCATGCTTCATCATGGGATCCATCTATTCTTTCCACCAGAGTGCCACACAATCTATATCCATAAGTGTGACATGTGGTGTTGACTTAGCATGGGTTGACAACGACTAGTCTACCTCGCCACTCATCACGCGTTGATTCGTCCAATGATTCCTAACAATGTTTAATTTCCTTTTTTCATCTCAACTCTTGATTTGAAGTTCATCTGATGATTTAGATTTTACTTGAACCTAATTTAACCCCCAAATTGCCCCCAAAAACCCTATCAATCAAAATTAATATATATTTTTATCAATTTTTGGTACAAAAAAGAGAGAAAAATACAAAAAAAAATCAAAATGAGATACAATTTTAGTGGAGATTCTAGAGGAGATTGGTGCTACAATTTAAGAGATTGATTATATTTATTCTTCTTCTCCTTTATTTTACCAATTATCAACATGTGATGATTTAATATTTTATCCCAACTATGATTTCAATTTAATTATATTATTTAATCTAATTTTTGTGCTATTAATTGCTTGGCCAAAAATTTATCTATAGAAGTAATTAAATAGATTTGAGAGAATTATTTATTTATTTGACTTGATTAGATAACATACATAGTTTCTAGGTAGAATGTATGGTTCTAATATATGTGATCCATAGTTGATGAACTTAATGAGTAGTATGAAATTTAATTGACATGAGAGTGTGATTAGGTTAATTACAATATGATGTGTAATTTACTTGAGAGAGGAATACATGTTAGGTTAGATTCAATTGATCATGTAATTAATTAGTAATTATAATTGAAAGTTTTTATTCATTCACATGTTTAGAAAATTGGGGGATAAGTATTTATAGATATTTTATCATATATCTTCTTAGATTTCAATTTTGAGTTGAGTAATTACTACTATTTATATTTAGTTCTTTTAATTTTACTTTCTAAAAACACAAAAAAATTGATTTTACTTTTAGTTTTAAATTAATATCTAATAACATAATCTCCATGTGAACGATATTTTCTTATCATTATATTACTTTTTAATTATACATATACTTACGTACCCATTGCACACAATTCATGTCAATTCAGTTTTTAGTGCCATTGTCATGGATTATAAGCATTAGAAATTAATTTTTATTTTATTTTATTTTAATTATTTTCTTAATTTATTTTTATTTTTATTTATTTAGTTATTTATTTCCTTTTTTGACATCTCCTTTAGTTTATTATAAATATATTTGGCTTCATTGCGTGAGCAAAGTTCGTAAGGGAGAAATTTTGCCTTTAGATCCTAAAATCGTGTGTATTTTGAGATCAATAAGAAAATGACAAGTTGTCACCCAAGTGGAAGAAATGACTAGTCCATTAGAAATAAACAATAATGAGCTAAATTTGAACAATCAGATTTTGTTAATGGATGATAAGGACAAAGATATGAATGAATATGCATTACATATGTTGGAAGGGTTGAATCCAAGTATTACAAGGCCAAACATTCAAGCTAATCAGTTTGAATTAAATTTATTGATGTTTCAAATGTTATAAAAAGTTGGACAATTCAAAAGATTACCAACAAGGGATCCTCATTTACATCTTAGATTGTTCATTAAAGTTGAAGATTCATTCAAATTTAATGGTGTAACTGAGAAAGCATTTAGGCTTATATTGTTCCCTTACTATTTACGAGACAATGCTCGAGCTTGGCTAAAAATTTTACCACTTGATTCCATTACAACGTCGAATGCTTTAACGAATAAATTATGCCTTGATTTTGTTCGAATCGAATCTATATTTAGTTATTTTAATTATTTTTTCATTAGTTTAGGGTTTTCAAAACTCAACCATTTTGATAGAATGTTTAGGTTTTATTTTTGCATTTGTTTAAGTTTTTAACAAATTTGAAGAATTATCTAAAAGCACTTTATTCCTCTTAAGACTGACTTTGAGAGTATAGTTGCCACTTATTATAAGTGATTTATACATTTGCGAGCTTTTTATAAGTATAAATTTGTGCATTAGCACTCTCGGGTTGAAATAATGATACACTTAGATCAATTGAGAAAGCATCTCAAATGTTCGACTGACACAGGTATTATCACATCAGCCCTATTTTTACATCCAAGTATTAATCTCAACCATTGGATTAAAGCTAATACATGTCATGAACTAATTGGGCTACTTTTAACTTACTTAAAACCTTGTGGAGTGGTCATAATTCAAACCAAGAAATATAAGAAAAAATATTTAAAATAGAGAAAAGAACAACACATTTGAGTAAGCAGAATAAGGAGACTGGAAAAGATTGACATTTGTCTACTCGTTGATTTAGTAATTTTATTTACTAGTTTATTAGTTGATGCATAAAAACTTGATAAAATTTTATATATTATTAAATAGCTCACAAGTGCATGAATTGCTTTGTAAAAAGTGAAAAGTATACTTCTAAGGTCGATCTAAAGAGAAATTATGTGGTTTTTAAATAACTCAAAAAAAACCCTAAACATCAGTGTTGTAATTGTTTTGGTTTGAAAATCCTATTCTAACAACAGAAAATTAGAAGATAAATTTGATTCAACAAGTATTAGACAAATAAATATTTAATCATTCAATGGAGAATTTATGATGCAAATTAGTTAGTTATCATGTTTGTTCAATATTACTTAGGTTATTAAAGATATAAATTAAGATTATTGATTTATTCTTTTTTGTAGGAAAAAACCCTTTTAACAGGGATTAATTTCATTGTTAATCAATATCAATTAAAGTCTTTTGATGGGGATTAGTAATTGATAATGATTAAATTATGCTTTATTTCTAAAGAATTAATAAACAATTTAAATTGATGCTATTTTCAGGGCTATCAATTTAAACATAATTTAAGGTGTCTAAATTAAATTTTAGATTGATGTAAATGAATCTAACTTTCAAATTTTAAAATCTATTATAAAAAATATTTCATCAATATAATATAAGATAATCAGATAAATTTTAATAGTAGATATTATATATATCAAATAGAAAGCAAGTAAATAATAAATGCTTTCTAATCAAAGTTTAAGATTAAAGTATAATGAAACATACACACCTTAAACTTGGATTGTACAAACATAATATTAGATCATGCATAACAATCAATATAACAAGGTAATCCTATATAAAGACCATATTTATATGGTAACATCCTCGTGTTGTTTAAGGAAACCAATCAGTAATAAATAATTCACAAATCAGTAAAGAAGTTGTGATACTAATAGATAATAAAATCACTATTACCTCTATTAGCTAGCATATCCATCCAAATTTCCTACTGTTTCTCATCACTTGCTGCTTTCGTAACTGTTTGTTTCAACACTCGAACCCGACTGTCTTCTTCAGCAAACACTACCAAATGACATATTATTCGTAACTAATAATCAGTAATTGGAAGTGAATCAACTCATAAATTCATGAGACACACAATTCACTACAAATATCAAATCATGTACGGGATAGTCAAACCATGTACTCATTCATATAACTATTTGATAACTAGCCAAAAAATGACCCAGTCTTAAAAGTAAGCTTTCCAAAACAATTTCAAAAACATATAAAACTCTAAAATAGATATAAATCTCAGTTTCAATTTTTGCTAGAGTTTCATCTATAAACAATGGGTAAGAGATAAGAGAAATAGTGGGTATTTATAACACTCAGATTTTCCACCTCGCCAGCCACCTCGCCATGGGTGGTGACAAGGGTAGTGGTGAGGTCCATGGAGAGCTTGTTGGTGAGATGTTAAAAGTTACATGTTTTCATTTTTAAAACTATCGAGTACTATCCATAAATACCCACACACATAAAAAACTAGAAATGAAAGTGATAACATCGACTCACTCACTCGCTTGCTCATCGAAAAACCATGACCCTTATCTTAGCATACACACTATGAAAACCAACCCTATAGTGTGTGTAAATATGCTTGTATACAAAGTGTACCTAATTATGTGTGTGTGTGTGTGTGAATTACTTATCTGTAGTAACCAACCTTACATAGAGAAAGACAAATACAGTAAGTAAAAAGAAAACATATACCATGGTTTGTACATGGAAAGACAACGCATAGATACAAGTACAACTGGACCTACAATATGTCATTTTAACTTTCCATGTCAAAACACTACATAACTAAATACATAAACTCATCAATCATGAGATGATTATGAAGATATCCTAAAGTTGTTTGTTCCCATAAACAAAATAATGACACATATCAAAACCTAAAAGACACACCTACACCAAGTGCATCAATCTTGAGTGCTCCATCCAAACTCCATGAATCAACTCATCCAATTTGCGCACAGCACATCCGAAGCATAAAGACTTCACTCTATGCCAGTAACCTTTACACATGAAACAAACACATATCCTGGGTGGTATCATATAGAAACAGTTTGTAGTCAAACCAAATGCTATCATGTTACCCCTACACAGGTACACAGTGATAGGTACAAACACAAGTAAACATGCACAAGTCTCCCTGACTTCATGCAACACTCCCCCTGGATGCATGAAAGTTAGATAATAATATGTAATGCAATCCTACACTTACAACCCATGCAACACATAGCATGGCAACAAACATATAGTTGTGAAAAAAACTTCTTCCCCTTTTTGACACTAAAATTCAAAGGTACACCTTTATATGTGGGAGAAAAGACATACAAATATGTTATAATCCCAACACAACAGATAAGATTAAAGCAAACACTATAAGGAGTACCATAAGCAGTCATGTGAAAAAGATAAAGGATAACACCAAGATAAAAGAAAAGTAAAATTATATAAAAATTAACAAATTGAATGCACAGATAACCCAAGAGAATAGCATACATAAGACATCTTAGTTTACCAAAACATATATCGTGCATTCCAACAACACATACTAGGAAAACAACAACTTAAAAGAAGCATGCAATAACTCATTATGATAGGGAAATAAAGGATGACATGTGAAACAAGGGATTTCAAGATATGTATGTAACAAGTCACACTGACATTGCTATTTATGCACAATTCTTATAAAGTGATGTCAAAGAGAAGGAAGTATCACATTAACAAGACAACAACAATGACTCATAAATAGGACAAGTAACATAAATAGAAATAAACACAAAACTTCCCTTGACATCATACGCAAGAAACATGCCTCTCCCTCGAAAAGAATGCATGTGATACAATAAACACATCATGCATTCTACTGGTAAAAACTTCCCTAACACAAAAGCATCTACAAAAAGTAGACAATAAGAAATATAGAAATTAAGATGGAAGTAAACTAAGAAATCTCAATGAATTTAAGGGTCCTTAAAAAATAGTCAATACAATCAACATAAATATTCATGATGCATTCATATAATGGTATGACTAAATTTTTGATGCCAAGCATAATGGGTGATATGAATTTTTTTTTCTATATGTCATCATGATATGCTTATACAAACCAACAAAATCGAAATATAAACTCAAGTTGAACCAATATTTATAAGTTCACATCTTGCCTCTCTCTCCACTAAAGTAAGGTAAGCTTAGAAGAAATCAAAAGGACTTTCAAAGCTTGTTAAAAAAGGTAGAGATTTGGGTAGAAAACAAGAAACAATTAAGCAAAGGCATGCCTTTAGACATACAAACTTTCACTTTAAGCATAGAGCTAACAATCATAAGAAGTAATCCTTTAAAAAAAGGATATTTTTTTTGTACTTCTCAATTTTGAAACATTTAAAAAAATTCCAAACAAGGGATCTTTTTCGTTTATGATTTATCCATTAGTCATTGAACCTCTTCTTTTTTTCCTTTTCCTTTATCTGTTTATTTCTTTCTCCTTTTTCCTTTTCTTTCTTTCTTCTTTCTTCTTTTTCTTTCTTTCTCCTTTCATTTGTTTAAATCTTGAGAGTAACATAAACGATCCTAAAGAAAAAGTGTTCAACAAGTGAAAGTTAAAACTCAACAAAACGAGTGCCATATTAGTGGGGTTGTATAAGCTAAGATAGTAGTGTAAAGAAAAGAAGTTATAAAAAGGCTTAAGAGGGTGAACTAAGGATAAGTAAACAAGGGTGGCAGGAAGGATCAAATAGTCCAAAGATGGCCTAAATCATCTTTCTATCTAAGTAGCACCTACGATTTTGCATCGAGATACACTACACATGGATTCTAAAGCTTGTTAGAGAAATACAAATAAAAAAGGAAGGAGAACCACACAGGCTTCTAAAAAATAACCATACGAATTCAAAAGATATGGCATGTGCAAAGGAAAGATATTTCTGATAAAAGAAACAAGAAAAAATTAGCCATACAAGCTCTCAAGGAATACACATGTCAAAACATCCATACTTTAATTTAAGTCAAATGCATGCCAAACACATATCAATATGGTCTTTCCAAACTATATTTTACATGCAATATTTTAGCAAAGATAAAACCTGTCAATCTCACGAAACAAAAAAAGTAGTAATTGTCAAGAGAGATGACAAGAAATGTATTAATGTAGAAAAATGCTCAAGAAGAAGAGGAAGGTGCCTCAAAAGAGAAGAAAGATCAAGTAAAATAATAATAGATACCAATAGAAGATGGGAAAATGACCAACAAATAACATACTAGGTACAGGAAAGTAAGACCTAGTAAAATAGGTGAGATGCAATCTATATGACATGGAATATGAAAGATAAAACTGCACAAAGTATAATCCTAATACTTTGACTCTACATGATGAGCATTTGATTTGAGGCACATACAAAAGGTCATTAAGGAAGAAAGTAGCAAATATGCAAGATTAACATAATAAGAAACATGTCAAATAAACTAGCACGTGAGAAAACTAGTAAAGGAATAGTCAGACACGTAAAGCAAAAAATATAGAAATTAACATACTATGCATGCCAAGAAAACAATAAGAGAGAGACAAGAAGAGTGTCAAATAGATTAACACAAACAAAATAACATAAACTCACATATAGAAAGACAACAAACAAAGAGAGGAAAGAAATTAAGTAACTTAAACCCAATAGATCACCTAAAAATAGTGATCAATCTACATCCCTCCATTTAAAGAATTTGTGAGGGGTAACAAAACTCAAAGATAGTCTTTGACTCATATGAGCATGAGGTGTATATAGGACTTGTGATCTTTTTTGTTTATAATTTTTAGAAAATTTATTTGAGTCATCTATATAAGCCTAGTGAGATAGAATTTTTGAGGTAGATTTATTTCTTTCTACTTTATGCCTCAGGTGCATAATGAAACTTGCATGAACATGCTCAAATGAGCCACAATAGCTATATCCAGACAAAGAAAATGGGTTAGAATGAGGTGGTGACTCCGAGATCCGCTAATCTCCCAGGCCTAGTTTCCTAAAAACAGAAAATGGCATCAAATTAATGCTTGCTCCTAAATCACATAGGACTTTATCAAAATTGCAACTTCCTATAGTATAAGGTATAGTAAAACTCCCCGGGTCTTTCAATTTTTGTATTAGTTTTCTTTAAAGAACTACACTGCACTCCTCATTTAGCATGATAGTTTCATAATCTCCCACCCTCCTCTTCTTTCATAGAATTTCTTTCATGAATTTTTTATACTTGGGCATTTGTTCCAACATCTCTGCAAAAGGAATGTTAATATGATATTTCTTAAAAATATCCAGAAATTTATCAAATTGATTATCAAGCTTTTTCTTATTCAATCTTTGAGGATATGGGATAGGAGGATCATATTTTGCATTTGGGGAAGGTTGAACATCTTGGGATGTTGATGGCTTTTCTTTAGATTCTTCCATCTTTTTCTCCGATTTCCCCTGCCATTCAAGTTCTTTACCGCTTCTCAATGTGATAGCCTTTACATGCTCTTTGGGATTTATTATGTCACTAGGCAACGATCCTTGAGACCTTTCTGCAATCTGCTTTGAAAGCTGCCCCAGTTGGTTTTGGATGTCCCTGTTGATTGCTGATAACTGTATTTTATATAGTTATTTTCATCTATTTTATCAATTATAATTGCTATGTTCTTTACATTTTTGGTTAATTTTAGTTAAATAAATTAATATTCCCCTTTTATAGGTTATGGAATACATTTTTTAGAAAATTAAATAATTTGTATTGAAAATGTACTTTAGTGCAAGTTTTTGTCCAAAAATATAATTTCAAATAAATGAGTGCTTAATTGCAATTTTTAAAAGTCAAAAATACAATTAAAATTAAAATTGGGCTTGATTGTAATTTAAGAAAGATTAAAATCTAATTTGAAATATATTTGTGGGTGAAAATGTAATTAATAAAAAATTGAATTTTCTCCGCAGGAGAAGAATGCCACTCGCATCATTCAACGCGTCCAACACATACCGTTTGATCAGCAAATCAACGGTTCCGATGTAGCGAGTGCATTCCAGACGAAGTAGAAGCGCGTTCCAGTATTTCTCGCACGGCTCGGCGTGTCCGTGGGGCCCACATGCCGCGCAGGCCGACGTGCAGAGTGGGACCCACATGTCAGCTGCGCAGAAATTCTCTCGAGGCGAATCGCTGTCCGTTGGATCAGATGAACGGTCCAGATTGAAGCGCGTGGAACCAAGCTATCGCGCACCGAACCGTTTGTCTAAAAATCGTGTGCGACGCGGTTCATCCAAGCGACGTGCACCATCAAGGTCTCCTGAATAAGAAGTAGCCACGTGTCTCCTTTATTTTGAAGCAACAATATTATGACACGTGGTATTTTACAATGCGCGCGACCGCTGACCGGATCACGCCCGTTTGCGGCCGCTTCTTTTCTCGGCGCCCCAATCCCGTGCTTCTGTTCTGCGTGCGCCCGTTCCTTTCAACGAATGAGATGCGGCCATGTGTCCCATTTTTGGCTTTTGTTGTGTTCTGCGTGTGCCAAATATTTTCGTTTCTTCATGTTTTAATTTTCCTTCTTCTTTCGTTAATTTTTCAGTATCTGTTGTAATTTTTATTTTAATTTAATGAAGTAATTTAATTTTTCTAGGGTTTCATTTGATCTAAATTTATGAAGCTTTGATTTTAACTATTTTTTGAAAGATTTATAAGACGTTCGATTTGTTCATTCTATTTTGTGCTTAATGCTTTTTGATTATTTACGAATTTTATCAAAACGATTTTTGGCATAAAAATAAACTTGAGAAAGGCATTTTTGTGTATATTGCTTGTAAATAGAATGACATGTATGATGAATGATAGGAATATACCCTAATTGTATGTGTGACCATTTGAGAACTTAGAACTTAATGAATCTTATTAAATTTAATTCTCATAGAGATATAGTGAATTAATTTAACGAGGTGTGTTTATACGGAGCTCGGAAGAGATGTATGAATAAAAAAGAAGTTTTCGGTTGAAAAATTAAATGTACTAAAAAATATAAATCAAAAGAAAATAACACGATTTGAGTGGATTAGTTTAGTGAAAAATTGCAATCCTAGATTTCTCTTATTTTCTTATTACCTTTATTTTAAATCAACGATTATTTTGGATAAAATCAGAGAGATACAATTTTAGTAATCAACAAACTATAATAACAAATCCTCGTGGGAACGATACTCTACTTACAAATCTTATTACTTGTGACCGTGTATACTTGCACGATTTTTTGTGTGTTGCAAAACACACAACAATTGCCTCTTAATTTCTGAAATTTGTTCTTGTCTCCTCAATGAACTTTCCCAAAATTCCTTCCAAATCTATTGTTTCTTTTCTTGGGGTTGGTAGGAAGATGATGGCGGTTTGAATCCCCCTTGGTTATTTCCCCATGACAAATTTGGATGATTTCTCCAACCTAGATTGTATGTGTTAGAATATGGGTTATGTTGAGGTTTTTGGAAATTTGAAACATAATTTGCTTGCTCAGCATTTGGTGAACCAAATGGATTTCCAACTTGGCACTCGATACTAGCATGATTTCCACCATATAAATCACATCTTGTAGTTGGTTTGGATTCGAACTTAGATGACAAAGAATTGATCTTTCTTGAAAGAGCAGCAACTTGAGCCGACAAAGCATTCACTGAATCAATTTCATGCACTGCTACTGATATTTTTTCAATTACCCACTCTGAATGCCACTGATTGTTGTTTTCAGCCATAATCTCTAACAACTCATGAGCATCCTCCGGTGTTTTTCCATTTAAAGACCCTCCGGATTAGGATCAATCATTGCCCGATAGTTTGAAACCAACCCATTATAAAATGTATACACTTGCAACCAAATCAGTATACCATGATGTGGGCACTTCCTCAAAATTTCTTTGAATCTTTCCCAAGCTGCATAGAACGATTCTTGGTCATACTGTGTAAAAGATGTGATTTCATTCCTCAATTTTTCCATCTTAGCAGGAGGAAAGAACTTGGATAAGAATTTCTGAACCAACTCATTCCATGTTGTAATTGATCCTGGTGGTAATAAGTTTAGCCACTCCTTGGCTTTATCCCGAAGTGAGAAAGGAAAAACCCTCAATCTTATAGCATCTTCAGACACACCATTTATCTTGTAAAGATCACAAGCCTTCAGAAAGTAAGCAATATGTGCATTTAGATCATACTTTGACATTCCCCCAAACTGATTTGATTGAACCATTTGGGTAAAGGATGGTTTTATCTCAAAGTGAACAGTTGGCCTCCTTATACCCGAAGTAGTTCCAGCAACATTAGGCACAACATAATCCCTCAAAGCTCTACGATTTCCACCTCCCTCAAAAAATGGTGGATCCATGGCTGATTGTCTATTAGGAGCTGAGGTTGAACGCCTTCTCTCTCAGTTTAGACGCCTATATATTCTATCAATCTTCGGATCAAATGGAAGAAGGTTAAGGCTTCTTGTACGTCTCATACAACAATCCTACCACCAGAAAATTAACTAGTGCAAAAACAACACAAAGTTACCCCTTTTTATGATAAATGAAATAAAAGTGAAAAATAAACAAAATTAAAAATGAAACAATGATAAAGAAAATTAACTTCAAAGTAAAACTAAGATTATGTAGTATCGATATTAATAAAATCAAACCATTCCTCGAAAATGGCGCCAAAAACTTGATGCGTATTTTTGCAAGTGTATGAATCGTTCAAGTAATAAAGTGTACAAAAGTATAGATATCAAACCCACAAGGAATGGCGTTACTAAGTACCGAAATTGACTAATCCCAATTTTATTTGAAAACCGAATTGTTAAAATTGTTTAAGAAGTAAATTAACATAAAAATAAATGCAAATAACACAATTAAATGTTGTTCACAAATGATTAAAAACACTAAGGCATTTGATTTTGCTAAATCAATTCAATCTGATTTCAAGTCATGTTATATGAGAATCAAAGTTAAAAGTGATGGTTGAAAAACCCAAATTTATCTAATACTCTCTCTCAAGTTATATTAGAATTACTTATCTATGAAAACCAACTATATTTCTATGAAGATTTAATCACAAACAAGCACATTATGATTTATGGAATTTCTAGAATAACCACATACATCATGCATTAGGTCTCACACTCGCATTCAACATACGGTATTTATCACAAAAAGCATTCATTACACATCTCCTCTCGGTCTCAACATAATGCAACAAATCATCTAAATCTTGGCCAAAAATTTAAAAGCATTAAGCATGGAAATAAATACTCAACTTTAAAACAATGAATTCATATAACAATAACACAAGAAATCAGATTTTCTTGATTCAACTACATCATAGCCTTAGCAAAATTGAATTAGTTCATAACGGAAATAAGAATAAACATTATTTCAATTGAATCCATGAATAAAAAATCTAAATAAAATGCAGAAAATAAAAGCTAAGGAGAAGAGATGAAAAACTCTTGAAGATGAAGACTTGGTAGCAACAATGGTGATGATCCTTCAAGCTTCTCCAAACTTTCTCTCCAAAATTTGCCTTTTCTCCTCCAAAAATGACTCTGATCTGCTCTCACTGCCGTGGCCTCTTTCTCCATCTTATAATATATATAGATCTAGGGTTTTGGGGAAACTTTTGGAACAAAATAACAAAAAAATTGTGTTTTCAGACGAAACTCACCGGCGGCGACATTATTCTCGCCACAACGAGATTTCTGGAAAATAAAACTTTTAGTTCTTTGATTTTGGCCTGCGGCTAGATTAATGTGGCCGGTGGCTAGATTAATGTGGCCGGCGGCTAGATGCATTTGGCCAGTGGCGAGATTATTTGGCCGGCGAAGAGATTATTTGGCCGGTGGTGAGATTTGCATCTGCCAAAATCCGTGCTCTTGGGAAGGTTTTTTGCCGTGCTCTCTATAAGAATTTTGCCGGCGGTGAGAATCATCTCGCCGGCGGTAGGATTTCCAAATTTTGAAACTTTTTTTTCTTTTTATTTTCGCTCAATCCTGATCATTGAACTTTGTCCCAAACTTCTCCAAAATTATGATTTTACCTGAAATTGCACTTTAAACACGAAATACCCGTGAAATGACATTTGTGGATTAAATAATCAAATAAACATAATTTTCACACAAATATCAACATTTAAATCATAACAAAAATGCAATAATTTGACTCTTATCACAAATATTATATATATATCAAACAAAAAGTAAGTAAATATTAAATGTTTTCTAATCAAAGTTTAAGCTTATAGTGTATTGAAACATACACACCTTAAACTTGAATTGTACTAACACTATATCAAATCATGCATAACAATCGATATAATGAGATAAACTCATATTGAAACCGTATCTATATGGTAACATCCTTAGGTTCCTCCAGGTAACCAACCACTCAGTACTTAATAATTCACTAATCAATAAACAAGTTACAATACTAATAGATAATAAAACCGCTATTACCTTTATTAGCTAGGACCTTCATCCAAACAACCTACTGCTACTCTTCACTTGCTGTTTCCACAACTGTTTTGCTTAACACACGAACGCAGTGGTCTTTCTTGACTAATACCACCCAATGTAGTTTGATTGGTAACCAATAATTAGTAACTGAAAGTGTACAACTCATAACCTCAGGGAACATAATCCACTACAAATATCAATTGCATATGGGAGACACACAATCAAACCACGTACTCACAAAAATAATGATTTGATACTAACAACAAAACAACCCACTCTTAAATGTAAGCTCTTTAAAATAATTTTGAAAATAGATATAAATCCCAGTATGAATTTTTCGGTAGAGTTTTAACTCTAAAACAATGGGTGAGAGATAAGAAAAATGGGGAGGGGGTGTTTATAGCACTTGGCTTTTCCACATCACCAGCCATATCGCCGTCCACCTCGCCAGCCACATTGCCAAAGGTAGTCACAAGATCCATGGTATGCGTCTTGCTGATGAGCAGAATCGTGATCGCCAAATACTTTGATGAACAAAAACTTGATGAACGAAAACTGGCATCGCCGATCCTGCCAATACTTTGGTTTTATATTTATAAAACTCTCGCAAGTGCACGAATCATTTCGTAGAAAATGATAAGTATACTCCCAAGGTCTATCTATGGAAGGAATGTATGTGGTTTTTAATTTATTATTCAAACTTTTAAAAACGAAATTAAATCCTAAACATCCTGTCACGATATTTTTGGTTTTGTGTTTTTAATCTAATAACATAAAAATAAACATAGATTCAATAAACATTCATGCAAATTTTATCTTTTATAATGGTGGAGTATTTATGGATATAATAACTAAGTTAATTATGCTTGCTCGTATTATTTAGGTTATTAAAGATATGAATTGATATTTATTGATTCTCCCTTTTTTGTATGAATACCACCTTTGGTGGGGTTAGATATTCTTTGTTAACTAAACAAATCAATTAACACCTATGGGTGGAGTTGAAAACTAATTTGGTTAATTAAATTAATTCCTTTTTTTAAGATATTGAAAATGAACCATTTAAATGCCACCTTTGGTGGGGTTAGACAGTTTAAACTTTATTCAAGGTGTCCAAATTAAACCTAAGAATTTAGTTATCCGAGTACTAACTTTCAAGTTTTAAAACCACTACTGAAAACATGTTGTCAATACATTTTCAGATAATAATTCTTATAAAAACTTTTGAAATAGAGCTTCACTCTAACTACCGGGCGATTGTACCAACAAATAAAAGAGCACTACTCTAAATAAGACCGGATAACTAAACCTTAAAATCTAATTTTCAGATTTAAGTTTGTAATGAAAAATAATATATTTCTCTCTAACATTCTTAATATAAAATCTTGAATAAAAATAAAATCAATTCATTTTAGAGATTTTTACCTATTTAATATTTCGCAAGCATAACAACGTTATTATTATATCATTTTTACAAACAGCTAGCACAGTTAAATTTAATCACAGACAAATTAAATATAACATGTAAGAATAAAGCATAAAAAATAACTGCAAAGAAAATAAAATCCTTACAGTACTTCGACGCTATTCCCGTTGCTAGAAAAACTCCAAGCGGAATTTGCACTCCCATTTATTGAATCAAAGAGCTAAAATATTACAAAAACATAACTAGTTCTTCCCAAAAAGGGAAGAACTCTAAATCTAAGAGAAATTAACTAAGAAAAACTAAAAACTAAGAAAACATAAGAAAAACTAAGAAAAACTAAAGAATCCTAAAAATCTAAGAAAAGAGAGAAAAGAATGTATTTGGAGGTGTTTTTAGGTGTGTTTTGAAGTGAAGGGAAGGGGGGTATTTATAGGTGAGGATGGAGAGAAAAAATGAGTAAATAAATGTTAAAAAAAATATAAAAAAAGTAAAAAAAGTGTAATGGAAATGCCGATGTCATCAATGACGTCGATGACGTCACAGGCCGCACGTGAAAAATGGGGTGAAAACGCGTTGGTAGCGGAGAGGCGGCTGGCCTTGTATGCGCGCTACAATGTCGTGCTGCTTCGGTCTGGCGTGAATAGTGCCCGCGTGCGATTCTGGCCGAGCTGGTAGTCTTGGGCAGCGCGGCGGCGCTTTTTTCTCCTTTTTGACCTTTTTGACCCATTTTGTCCAATTTTTCCATATTTGTCGACCTTTACGCATTTATTTATTAATATATTTGTGATGTATTGCTTCCAGTATTCCTCTTTGAGTCTTTAAGTTGCATTTTTATGCCAAAATACCTAAAAAACAATAAAAATATCCGTGATTCCGAAAAAGACAAATTTATATAAATATATGATAAAACATATAAATATATATATATATATTTTTAATCAATTAATTTGCATAAAATCATGGTTATTTTAGTGCTTTTTGAGCACTCATCACAACCCCCAACCAGCTTCTTGCTAGTCCCTTAGCAAGAGAAGCGATAAAAACTAAAAATTAAACTATCCTAAATCACTTTCGTGGATTGAAACGGTTGCATTTAGCCTATGCAACAAGCCTTTAAACCCCTAGGTTGCCCTAGTGGACGAGTTTGAGTCTCGTGAGGGTTTTCAGTAATGATACCCACAAACATTGAACTAAATGTAAAAATAAATAAATAAAAAAAACAATAAAAACAATGAAATCAAAAACTAAAATTACAACAAAATCAAAAATTAATTTTTTTTTTGAATAAGAGAAAACAACATATCACAAAAATGTCTCATACTTTTTAATCTCCTTTAAGATCATAATTAAAATCTCAAGCATAAGTTATTTTAATCTCTTCAAACAATCATGATTTATTATAATAATTAGTCGAAAATCATTTTCATATTTCATGTCAAAAATGTATCAATTTAATTTCACCCAATTTCAGTGTCATGAATCAGAATTCGCTTCGACTCTATTCCTCACAAGTCAATACTCTCGAAACACTGAATCCTATGGGTTCAAACACTCGTACTATTTTATATGCGAAAGAGTTGATGTATAGAAATGAACTAATATGTTCGCATATGTATAAAGAATAAAGGCTCAAAGTGTTATTTTAACATTGATCTCATGAAAGGAATCAAATGTATAAATTATAAAGATATCATATATAAAAATTATTTTCATGCATAAATCAAACTCATTAAGAAAGAATTTCAAGATATATGCTTTTTACAAATGAAGAAATTGCAATGACTTTTTAGGGAATTACTTCCTATATCTTTCTTTTGTATATAGCCTGTACTCACAACTTTTTAGGCAACGTGGGTCATAGTATATAGATGATACTATTTTTTATCTCTCTATTTTTTTTCTGTAGATATTTTTCAATATGTGTATTTTTTAGAGAGTCAACCCATGTACAGATTGTACATTTTTTGGATTTTGGTGAGTGGTTAATTTTGTGGCTTTTCTGTTTGATCTTGGTTTAGGTAACCCCAGATATGTCTTTTTGTTTTTATAGTAGTCATGCATAAATGAGATATAAGCATATACTATCAATTTCTACTCAAATCATTTAATCTAAGCAAAAATAATAATAAAAAATATATGATACTCTATTAAGATGAGAAAAAAAAATTCATACATTCAATGCTAATACCTATAGAGATCATTTAAAAATTTGAATAAATAAGAAATGTGTTTGGAGTAGAAAAAATATATATTTCACTCTGAATAAAAGAAATTAGGCTCAAATTATATCTCACAAAGGCAGTCTCCACTAAAAAAATTCATAAATACCGATTTTGGGTTTAATATAATTTCCACATCTTATCAAGAAATACTAGTTATGACAAAAACTAACTAATTATCAAAAATAATTACAAAATATTTCATGATATGTTTTCAAAAATTAATCTAACAGTACAAAAGACTTAACTATTTACTTAAATTTGATTTAAAGAAAAGATAAATTTTTGTGAATTTTTTTTTAATTCCAAAAATTACTAAATCACACAAAATAGAAATAAAACCAAACACATAAAAAAATGAAAAAGTATATATTTTTTTATTTTTTTATTTTTTTTATTTTTAAATTGTTAAAACCTTTTTTTTATTAAGCATGGTAACTTTTCACCACCCCCAACCTAGAACTTACATTGTCCTCAATGTAACAACTGTAAATTAAAGATAAAGAGAAAAGAGAAGAAAAATTACCTATTTCCTGAGAATGTGCAAGTAGTAATGGAAAATGTAGGTGCATCCATCATATTCATCATTAAAGTGTATACATACAAATCGCTGTTAACTTCTAACATCTCAACAAATATTTTTAGTTTTAACAATTTAAAAATTATTCACGTGTAATTAAAAAAATTACCTAAAATGATGGGTTGCCTCCCATCCAGCGCTTAGTTTAACGTCTTAGCAAGACGTAACTTGGGGATTGCATTTTAAGTAAACTCAATGTCCCCTCATCATTGAGTCAATCAAACCTATAGGTAAGACAAGGTTGTCTACCTATACTTTTTCAGTCATGCCCTATTGATTTTCATATTTCTTTATGTACTTCAAACTAGGGGCATACTTTGAGTTTTAGATAACCCACATCTAGGTACAAATCAAATAATTAAGGCATAAAAACACAATTGTACCTAGATTAAACAAAGCAACTAACTCCTTAGATTGTAATTAAAACTTTAAAATTTTGGAGATAGTTCAGAAATTTTTGTTTTTTTTAAGAAAAAAATAACATAATCAGTATTAACCAAGAGTGCTCCCAGGAAAGAATGGTGGTGCAAAGGCTCCTTAAAAACCATCCTCCAGGCGAACAACGTTCCCAGGAAAGACTAGTGGCACAAAGGCTTCCAAGAATTAGTCTCCTAGACAGAACTCCCTTAGATCTTTACTTTTCATGCTATTAAGTTAATTAAATTAAGTTAAGTAAAAATCTAAGTTAATCAAAATCTAATAAAAAAAAGGTTAATTAAGTTAAGTGAAGTAAAACAAATCTAAGTTAATTAAGTTAAGTTAAAAAAATCTAAGTTAATTAAGTTAAGTTAAAAAAAATCTAAGTTAATTAAGTTAAGTGAAGTAAAAAATCTAAGCTAATTAAGTTAAGTGAAGTAAAATAAAAAAAAACTAAGTTAATTAAGTTAATGAAAATTTAAGTAAAAAACTAAGTTCATGTTAAAAAAAATCTAAGTTAATTAAGTTAGTAAAAGAAAAACTAAGTTAAGTAAGTTAACTAAAAATCAAGAATAAAAAAAATAGCTAAAGAAAGAAAAATAAAAAATAATATAATAAAAACAATTGAAAAAGGTAAAAGAAAATAAAAAAAATAAAATTATGATTTAAAATAAATAAAAAAAAAAGTAAAAATTAATTTTTTTTATTTTTTTTTATTTTTTTTTACTTTTTTTAATTTTTTTTATTATTTATTTATTTATTTGTTTTATTTTTTAACTTAAAATTTTTGAAATGTTTTTTTTTTAATTTGTTTTTTACTATTCATGAACGGTAATTTTTTTTATTCAAATTTTAAATTTCTAAATTATTTTATTATTCACGGTACAATTTTTATTTAAAAATTTTCTTCTTTTTTTTGTTAATTTTTTTTACTATTCATTAACGGTAAAAACTTTTTACTTCAAATTTCAAATTTCTAAATTATTTTACTATTTATGCTATATTTAATTTTTTTTATTTTTTTTATTATTTCTTATGAAATTGGAAATTTGATTAAATTTTTTTTTATTTTTTTTTAAATCACAATTATTTACAACACAAAAAATATTTTTAAAATTTTGATAAATAAATTAAAAACGCTATTCCTTCAAGAATCCGCCAAAAAACTTGATGAGCGTAATCGTGATCGCCAAATACTTTGATGAACGAAAACCGGCATCGCTGATCCTCGCTAATACTTTGGTTTTATATTTATAAAACTCTCATAGTCTGCGAATCATTTCATAGAAAATGATAAGTATACTCCCAAGGTCGATCTATGGAAGGAATGTATGTGTTTTTTAATTTATTATTCAAACTTTTAAAAACGAAATTAAATCCTAAACATCCTGTCACGATATTTTTGGTTTTGTGTTTTTAATCTAATAACATAAAAATAAACATAGATTCAATAAACATTCATGCAAATTTTATCTTTTATAATGGTGGAGTATTTTTGTATGAATACCACCTTTGGTGGGGTTAGATATTCTTTGTTAACTAAACAAATCAATTAACACCTATGGGTGGAGTTGATAACTAATTTGGTTAATTAAATTAATTCTTTTTTTTAAGATATTGAAAATGAACCATTTAAATGCCACCTTTGGTGGGGTTAGACAATTTAAACTTTATTCAAGGTGTCCAAATTAAACCTAAGAATTTAGTTATCCGAGTACTAACTTTCAAGTTTTAAAACCACTACTGAAAACATGTTGTCAATACATTTTCAGATAATAATTCTTATAAAAACTTTTGAAATAGAGCTTCACTCTAACTACCGGGCGATTGTACCAACAAATAAAAGAGCACTACTCTAAATCAGACCGGATAACTAAACCTTAAAATCTAATTTTCAGATTTAAGTTTGTAATGAAAAATAATATATTTCTCTCTAACATTCTTAATATAAAATCTTGAATAAAAATAAAATCAATTCATTTTAGAGATTTTTACCTATTTAATATTTCGCAAGCATAACAACGTTATTATTATATCATTTTTACAAACAACTAGCACAGTTAAATTTAATCACAGACAAATTAAATATAACATGTAAGAATAAAGCATAAAAAAATAACTGCAAAGAAAATAAAATCCTTACAAGATTGACGCTATTCCCGTTGCTAGAAAAACTCCAAGCGGAATTTGCACTCCCATTTATTGAATCAAAGAGCTAAAATATTACAAAAACATAACTAGTTCTTCCCAAAAAAGGAAGAACTCTAAATCTAAGAGAAATCAACTAAGAAAAACTAAAAACTAAGAAAACATAAGAAAAACTAAGAAAAACTAAAGAATCCTAAAAATCTAAGAAAAGAGAGAAAAGAATGTATTTGGAGGTGTTTTTAGGTGTGTTTTGAAGTGAAGGGAAGGGGGGTATTTATAGGTGAGGATGGAGAGAAAAAATGAGTAAACAAATGTTAAAAAAAATATTAAAAAATTAAAAAACGTGTAATGGAAATGCTGAGGTCATCAATGACGTCGATGACGTCCTGAGGCCGCTGCACGTGAAAAATGGGGTGAAACGTGTTGGGCGCGGAGGGAAGCGGTATTGGTAGGGCGCTCATTGCTGCCTTGATTTAAAATGGTAGGTGTTGAGCAATGGCGTTTTTTCTCCCTTTTGACATTTTTGACCTTTGTGACCCATTTTGTCCAATTTTTCCATATTTGTCGACCTTTACGCATTTATTTATTAATATATTTGTGATGTATTGCTTCTAGTATTCCTCTTTGAGTCTTTAAGTTGCATTTTTAAGCCAAAATACCTGAAAAACAATAAAAATACCCGTGATTCCGAAAAAGATAAATTTATATAAATATATGATAAAACATATAAATATATATATTTTTAATCAATTAATTTGCATAAAATCATGGTTATTTTAGTGCTTTTTGAGCACTCATCACTTGCCGAGGTGCTAAAAGTCACATTTTTGTTTCAAAAATTATCGAGTACTATCCATAAACACCCTTACCATAAATGAACTAATCTGTCTTTGGTAACTCATTTGATGATTGCTTACATAAATTGACTTTGGTTTTAGAAAGATGCATTGAATGCAATCTAACCCTTAGTTGGGAGAAAAGTCATTTTATGGTTCAACAAGGGATAGTTTTAGGACATATAATTTCAAACAAGGGTATTGAAGTTGATAAGGCAAAAGTTGAATTGATATCCAAACTACCTCCCCTACATCTATGAAGGGGATAAGAAGCTTCTTGGGACATGCAGGATTTTACAGACGATTTATTAAAGATTTCTCTAAAATAAGTCGTCCCTTATGTAACTTGCTATCCAAAGATGCTGATTTTGACTTCAACAATGACTGCCTTATTTCCTTTAATACCTTGAAAGAGAAACTAACATCTACCCCTGTTATAATGGCACCAAACTGGTCTTTACCTTTTGAAATAATGTGTGACGCTTCGATTATGCAATAGGAGCGATCTGGGACAAAGAGTGGATAAGCGTTTACATGTCATCTACTATGCTAGCAAAACCCTCAATGATGCCCAAATGAATTACACCACCACTGAATAGGAATTCTTGGCTATAGTATTCTCTTTAGACAAATTTCGGTCTTATTTAGTAGGATCTAAAGTGATTGTGCATTCGATCATCTTTGCTTTAAGATACCTATTAAGTAAACCAAATGCCAAGCCAAGATTAATCAGTGGGTCTTACTCTTACAAGAATTTGACCTAGAAATCAAGGATAAGAAAGGCGGTGAAAACTTAGTAGTGACCATTTGTCTAGGTTGATTTCGACTTCAATTCTCTTAAAGATGAGAGTAATTATGATATAGTTAAAACCTTTCTGATGAACAGTTATTTTTCATAGGTCCGAACCCATGGTATCGATATTGTAAACTATCTTGCCAGTGGTGGTTTGCGACCTAGCACTGCATGTCAGGACAAGAAAAGGTTATTTAAAACTATTAAGGACTAGTTCTGGGATGGCCCTTATTTATACAAGATTTGTCAGGATCAAGTCATCGGGAGATGTGTACCAGAAGGAGAACATAAGAGCATTCTGCCTTTTTGTCATGAGCTTCATTGTGGGGGGCATTTTGGAGGTGGAAAGACAGCCCGTAAGATATTACAGTCTGGATTCTTTTGGCCCACTCTTTTTAAAGATGCTCATATGTTTTGTGCACAATGTGATAGATGTCAAAGAACAGGAAACATAAGCAAAAGAGATGAAATCCCTTTCACATCTAATTTAGTTGTTGACCCCTCTGATGTATCCGGGACTGACTTCACGGGTCCTCTTCCCCCACCTAATGGTTTTCAATACATTTTGGTTCTTTGTGGATTAGGTGTCCAAGTGGGTAGAAGCAGTCCCCACCAAAAGCAATGATGCTAATGTTGTTGTGAAATTCTTGAAAGATTTCATATTCAGTAGGTTCGGAACGCCTAGAGCTATAATAAGTGATGGAGGTAGCCATTTTTGTAACAAACTCTTTGATGGAGTACTAAACAAGTACAACATCACACATAAAGTAGCTACTCCATATCATCCTCAAACTTCTGGTTTAGTGGAAGTAAGTAATAGGCAAATTAAGGGAATACTGGAATGCACTGTGCGTCCTTCAAGGAAGGATTGGGCATTTAAGCTAAATGATGCCTTATGGGCATACCGCACCGCTTACAAAACACCTATTGGGATGAGCCCTTACCGGTTAATCTTTGGGAAAGCGTGCCACCTTCCAGTTGAACTTGAACACAAGGCTTATTGGGCAATTAAAGAGTTAAACATGGATTTAGATAAAGCAGGTGAAAAACGATTACTCCAGCTTCATGAGTTGGAAGAAATTAGGAATGAATCCTATGAGAATGCCAAATTATACAAGGAGCGTACTAAGCGCTATCATGACAAGAGGCTAGTTCCTAAGACTCTTCACCCTGGAATGAAAGTTCTTTTATTTAACTCTCGTTTGAGATTGTTTCCAGGAAAGCTGAGATCAAGATGGGATGGACCATTCAAAATAGTTCAAGTATTTGAACATGGAGTAGTGGAACTATTGGACTCCAAGACACAAAAAATGTTCAAAGTCAATGGCCATCGTGTCAAGCCTTATTTAGAAGAACCAAACAACATTGCTGAAATGGATTGCATTTGGCTGAGTAACCCTTAGCACCAAAAAGATACGTCTTGCTAAGACGTTAAACTAAGCGCTGGATGGGAGGCAACCCATCATTTTAGGTAAAAAGTTTTTACCGTTCATGAATAGTAAAAAAAAAATTAACAAAAAAAAAAAGAAAATTAAATAAAAATTGTAGCATTAATAATAAAATAATTTAGAAACTTGAAATTTGAATAAATTTTTTTTTTACCGTTCGTAAAAAAAATTAAAAAATTAAAAAATTTAAGTTAATAAGAAATAAGATAGCGTGAATAGTAAAATAAAATTACCGTTCGTAAAAAAAATTAAAAAATTTAAGTTAATAAGAAATAAGATAGCGTGAATAGTAAAATAAAATTACCGTTCGTAAAAAAAAAACTTGAATTTATATATAATTAACTAAAAGGCATGAAAAGTAAAAATCTAAGGGAGTTAAATACAGAAAGTAGTTCTTGGAAGCGCTTTGGCCTTAGTCTTTCGCAGGAGCGTTGTTGGCTAGGAGAATGGTTTTAAGGAGCCATTGCACCACCATTCTTTCCTGGGAACACTCTTGGTTAATACTGATTATGTTATTTAAAAAAAAATTAAAAAAAAATTAAAAAAAAATTAAAAAAAAATTAAAAAAAAATTAAAAAAAAATTAAAAAAAAAAATTAAAAAAAAATAAAAAAAAAGAAAAAAATTGTTTGTTATTTGTTTTATTTACTTAATTTTATTGTTTATTTCATTTTAATTACATGTGAATAATTTTTAAATTGTTAAAACTAAAAATATTTATTGAGATGTTAGAAGTTCACAGCGATCTGTCTGTATACACTTTAATGATGAATATGATGGATGCACCTGCATTTTCCATTACTACTTGCACATTCTCAGGAAATAGGTAATCTTTCTTCTCTTCTCTCTTTATCTTTAATTTACAGTTTTTACATTGAGGACAATGTAAGTTCTAGGTTGGGGGTGGTGAAAAGTTACCATACTTAATTAAAAATAAAAATAAAAAATAAAAAAAAAAACTTTTCTCACAAAAATTTATCATTTCTTTAAATCAAATTTAAGTAAATAGTTAAGTCTTTTGTACTGTTAGATTAATTTTTGAAAACATATCATGAAATATTTTGTAATTATTTTTTGATAATTAGTTAGTTTTTGTCATAACTAGTATTTCTTGATAAGATGTAGAAATTATATTAAACCCGAAATCGGTTTTTATGAATTTTTTTTAGTGGAGACTACCTTTGTGAGATATAATTTGAGCCTAATTTCCTTTATTCAGAGTGAAATATATATTTTTTCTACTCCAAACACATTTCTTATTTCTTCAAATTTTTAGATGATCTCTATAGGTATTAGCATTGAATGTATGAATTTTTTCTCATCTTAATAGAGTATCATATATTTTTTATTATTATTTTTGCTTAGATTAAATGATTTGAGTAGAAATTGATAGTATATGCTTATATCTCGTTCATGCATGACTGCTACACAAAAAAAAAAGACATATATGGGGTTACCTAAACCAAGATCAAACAGAAAAGCCACAAAATTAACCACTCACCAAAATCCAAAAAAACAAAAAAAAATATACAATCTGTACATGGATTGACTCTCTAAAATACATATATTGAGAAATATCTTCATAAAAAAATAGAGAGATAAAGAATATATAGTATAATCTACATACTATAACCCACATTGCCTACAAAGTTGTGAGTAAAGGCTAATTACAAAAGAAGGATATAGGAAATAATTCCCTAAAAAGTCATTGCACTCTCTTCATTTGTAAAAGGCATATATCTTGAAATTATTTCTTAATGAGTTTGATTTATGCATGAAAATAATTTTTATATATGATATCTTTATAATTTATAAATTTGATTCCTTTCATGAGATCAATGTTAAAATAACACTTTGAGCCTTTATTCTTTATACATATGCGAACATATTAGTTCATTTCTATACATCAACTCTTTCGCATATAAATTAGTATGAGTGTTTGAACCCATAGGATTCAGTGTTTTGAGAGTATTGACTTGTGAGGAATAGAGTCGGCGAATTCTGATCATGACACTGAAATTGGGTGAAATTAAATTGATACATTTTTGATATGAAATATGAAAATGATTTTCGACTAATTATTATAATAAATCATGATTGTTTAAAGAGATTAAAATAACTTATGCTTGAGATTTTAATTATGATCTTAAAGGAGATTAAATAGTATGAGACATTTTTGTGAGATGTTGTTAATTTGTGATTTTGTTGTAAATTTAATTTTTAAGTTGTTTGTTTTTATTGTTTCTTTTGTTTTTACATTTAGTTCAATGTTTGTGGGTATCATTACTGAAAACCCTCACGAGACTCAAACTCGTCCACTAGGGCAACCTAGGGGTTTAAAGGCTTGTTGCATAGGCTAAATGCAACCGTGTCAATCCACGGAAGTGATTTAGGATAGTTTAATTTTTGGTTTTTATCGCTTCTCTTGCTAAGGGACTAGCAAGAAACTGGTTGGGGGTTGTGATGAGTGCTCAAAAAGCACTAAAATAACTATGATTTTATGCACATTAATTGATTAAAAATATATATATTTATATGTTTTATCATATATTTATATAAATTTGTCTTTTTCGGAATCACGGGTATTTTTATGGTTTTTCAGGTATTTTGGCTTAAAAACGTAATTTAAAGACTCAAAGAAGAATACTTGAAGCAACACATCACAAATATATTAATAAATAAGTGGGAAAAGGTCAACAAACATGAAAAAATTGGACAAAATGGGTCGAAAAGGTCAAAATTGTCAAAAAGACAGAAAATCGCGCGCCGCGCCCGGTCCGCGCGCTGCGCTTCTGCGCGCGCGCGGCGTTGACATCCCATTTCGCACGCGCCGTAGCGCGCGGCACTGTTTCACGCGCGCGGCCCGCCAGCTTAGCCGCGCGCCAACGCGTTTTCACCCCATTTTTCACGTGCAGCAACCCCTGGGACGTCATGCTGACGTCATTGATGACCTCAGCATTTCCATTACACGTTTTTTAATTTTTTAATATTTTTTTTAACATTTTTTTACTCATTTTTTCTCTCCATCCTCACCTATAAATACCCCCCTTCCCTTCACTTCAAATCACACCTTCAAAACCTCCAAATACATTCTTTTCTCTCTTTCTTTCTCTCTTTTCTTAGATTTTTAGTTTTTCTTAGTTAATTTCTCTTAGTTTTAGAGTTCTTCCCTTTTTAGGGAAGAACTAGTTATGTTTTTGTAATATTTTAGCTTTTTGATTCAATAAATGGGAGTGCAAATTCCGCTTGGAGGTTTTCTAGCAACGGGAATAGCGTCGAAGTTCTGTAAGGATTTTATTTTCTTTACAGTTATTTTTATGCTTTATTCTTACATGTTATATTTAATTTGTCTGTGATTAAATTTAACTGTGCTAGCTGTTTATAATCATGATATAATAATAACGTTGTTATGCTTGCGAAATATTAAATAGGTAAAAATTTCTAAAATGAATTGATTTTATTTTTATTCAAGATTTTATATTAAGGATGTTAGAGAGAAATATATTATTTTTCATTACAAACTTAAATCTGAAAATTAGATTTTAAGGTTTAGTTATCCAGTCTAATTTAGAGTAGTGCTCTTTTATTTGTTGGTACAATCGCCCGGTAGTTAGAGTGAAACTCTATTTCAAAAGTTTTTATAAGAATTATTATCTGAAAATGTATTGACAACATGTTTTCAGTAGTGGTTTTAAAACTTGAAAGTTAGTACTCGGATAACTAAATTCTTAGGTTTAATTTGGACACCTTGAATAAAGTTTAAACTGTCTAACCCCACCAAAGGTGGCATTTAAATGGTTCATTTTCAATCTCTTAGAAAAAGGAATTAATTTAATTAACCAAATTATTTATCAACCCCACCCATAGGTGTTAATTGATTTGTTTAGTTAACAAAGAATATCTAACCCCACCAAAGGTGGTATTCATACAAAAAAGAGAAAATCAATAAAATATCAATTTATATCTTTAATAACCTAAATAATATGAGCAAGCATAATTAATTTAGTTATTATATCCATAAATACTCCACTAATATAAATGATAAAATTTGCATGAATATTTATTGAATCTGTATTTATATTTATTTTTAGATAAATATTTATTGAATTTGTATCTATGTTTATTTTTATGTTTTTTTAGATTATATTTAATTAATATGTATATATGTTTATTTTATGTTATTAGATTAGGAACACAAAAACCAAACTATCGTGACAGGATGTTTAGGATTTAATTTCGTTTTTTAAAGTTTGAATAATAAATTAAAAACCACATACATTCCTTCCTTAGATCGACCTTGGGAGTATACTTATCATTTTCTACGAAATGATTCGTGCACTTGCGAGAGTTTTACAAATATTAAAACCAAAGTATTTGCGAGAATCGGTGATGCCGGTTTTCGCTCATCAATACTCACACTAGTCTATATTCATCAAACCATAATGAGTGTTAATATCAAATGACCCAAATAGGACTAGTACACCTCGTACTTTAACCATGTTATTGATAACGTTAAGAGTATTAATATAAACTTCCCAAACAATAGATTCTATAGTAGTTTTCAGTTCTTTAACGAAGCATCTCCAACCTAAAGTTGCTATCACATCAATAACACTCTAAAATTGAAAATTTTGCCCCCATACAAAGTCCATACCATTTTTCACTATGAAACTTTTGTTTATCTCAACTACCTTATCAAATATGAGTTTGTCCATAGCACTAGTAAACTTTTCCCTATTATAAGCTACACAAGTTCCTATCTATTTTCCTTTATCTATTCTACCCCTTTTTGGTGCCATTTTAAAAATCAACTAAATCTAAATCCAATGGTTCACAAACAATGTAGATAAAACAAACAACACAATAGTAATTAATCCGAAAATTTTCTTACCCTTACTTTATCCAAATAGGGTTTGGAACTCTTTTAATTTTAATCCACAAAAATTTAGAGAATTTATTTTCAAGACTTTAAATACTAAAAATATTTGTTTACTTATTGTTTGAAGAACATCCCTTTAAAGATGATGAATATTTGAAGACTTGTTTAAGATTTTCTATAATTGTTCAATGGAATGGCTAGGAAATAGAGATGAATGGAATTTTTGTGAAATTTTTTGAAAGATTGTGGGAGAAATATATAATTTTTAAGGGTTATTTGATGTTGAAAAGGAGAGAAAAATTTATGTTTTATGAAAAAGGTGAGAAAATTTGAGGAAAAATAGGTTTAAAATGCATTAGGTTGGTATATATGGGTAAAATTAAGACATGGGCCACGGTGCAGAAAAAATGCATGCCCCAACGAGCCTTTAAAATTCTATCTAATTTTGAGCATAAACACTAGTGCCGCTACGAGGTAATGTTAGTGCCGCAACACATATAACTCTTTCTTCACAATGATTTTTATGAGACCTCCTTTTTTTATTTTTATTCTTATAATACTATAAATAAATAAAAACACTTATAGTAAATAATTATAATAATAGTAAAACATTAAAAAATTACTATTATGATGAATTTAATACTAAATAAATTAAATTTAAGTAAATATAATTAAAAGATAATTAGACATTTAAAAATAATAAAAATCAAAATAAAATAACATTAAAAACTTATAATTATAACTATTCATAAATAGTAAATTTTAAGAAATAAAAATAATTATAACTAAGAAATGAAAATGAATTAAAGTAAATCAAAAGATAATGGGTTACCTCCCATTTAGGACTAAGTTTTATCGTCTTTAGCAAGACATTGTTGGGAGGACTATTGAGTTTAGTTGTTCTCACTAGGAAATTGTTCTTTTCCTTGCTTATGCAAATATTCAACCAGTTGTTCTACTTATACCTCCATCTTTTTTATGGAATTATGAGTTACTTTTACTTGCTTCTCCTTGTTAAGGACATATATCAACATTGTGTCCTATAGTACTACGTAATTAACATTGTTCTTTGTTAGAGGTGTCATGTGTAGTGAAAAGCACAACTTTCTTGGTCAGTTGTGCAAGTTAATTGCTAAGATACTTTTGTACCATAATCTATTTCATGGACTCCAATGGGAGCTTTTCTTTTAGGAATTAGCACCCAACATTTCATAGAGATTATTAGTCTTTAAGGCAGTCTTCTCACCCATTGATCCTCCAACAATGTTTTCGACAATGAATTGACATTATTGTGTCAATCCATCATAGAAAAATTGATTATGCAGTTGTAAAGGGTAGCTATGATGAGGATATTGAGTGAGAAAAAGTTTGAACCTATTCTAAGTTCGTGGAATAGTTTTCCCTCAATTTAAGAGAAAGTAGATATATTTTCTCTCAACTATGATGCTTTCTATTGGGAATAAAATTTTCCCATGAATTTGTTATAAACATTATCCCATGTCATCAGGGAACTTGAAAGGAATGAAATTAGCTAAGCCTTGGCCATGTCCTCGATGCTGTAAGGAAAGCACTGCATCCTCAGTTGGTCCTTAGTGAATAGATTGAGAGGGAATGTTTTGACTATAGAATATAAAGTTTCCAATGAAAGATAGAAAGTCTTCACTAGGCAGTCTGTTAAAAAAAGGTAACATGAAAAAATCAATATTTCTCAATTCATAATTCTTTTCCAACCTCACCCAATTGAATTGAGGCAATAACAATACCAATAACTGACCTTGCATACTCCTTCATATTAATTTCCCTAGGTTATGGATTTTTTCCATGTTTATAGCTAGGTTCAAAAAGATGGTCAAGGGTCGTTTAAATTTTTTGTTAAACTGAAAGGCATTAGATCTCAATGTCCAAATTGTTTTATAGTTCTTTAGATCTATTAATGTTATTTTATGTAAGGTGTAAGAGGATACCTTAAAGATCTCCTACCTGGCATAAACTATGAAAACAAAAAATTCAAATCACCTACCAAGTAGAAATAATAAAAAGATAAAAATAAATATACAAGTATGTTATAAATAATTTATAATGCAAACAATTTATCATGCTATTTATGATACATAATTATAACAATTTAATATATATCATATAATAAATACATGTTAGTACACAACAATACTAAATAGATAATTAACAAAAAGAAAAATAAGTAAAGTAAAATTAAAAATAAATAAGAAGACAAGAAAAGAAATGAAATGCGCCATTTTTTTATATCAACTAATAAATGAAAAATTAATTTTTTTGATTTTTAAAGAAATTTTTTTTGGAAAATTAAACAAATAAAAATAACACCATTATTTACATTACAAAATTTTTTAAAGATTTTTGCTAATAAAAATTTAAAAACACTATTCCACTCTCACAATGGTATCAAAAACTTAATGCAAATAATTTGTAAAAAGCGACAAGTGTATTTCGAAGGTTGGTTAAAGGAAGAATTGTATAATTTTTAAATAATTCAAAAAAATTCTTAAAAATGATAAAAAAACTAAACATCCTCTCATAATTATTTTGGTTTAAAAATTCTATTCTAATAACATAAAATTAAAATATGATTTGATTCAACAAGTATTAGACAGATAAATATTTAATCATTAAATAGGAATTTATAAGATAAATTAGTTAGTTAATCATACTTACTCAATATTAATTAGGTTATTAAAGATTAAATTAAGACTATTGATTCTCCCCTTTTATATGAAAAAGTCTTTTGCCATGGATCAATTTTATTGTTAATCAATATCAATTAAAGTCTTTTATCCTAAATCAGTAATTAATAATGATTAAATTATATTTTATTCTTAAAGAATTAATAATCCATTTAAATTAATGTTTTTGATGGAGTTATCAATTTAAACTCTCATGCAAGGAATTTAAATTAAATTCTAGATTGATGTATATGAACCTAACTTTCAGATTTTAAAATCTATTACAAAAAATATATCGTCAATATATTAATTCTAAATTAAATCTAGATAATCAAATACTAAAATTTAGATTTTCCATATTTTAAATTTATTATGAAAAATATTTTGTTAATATATTTTTTTGTGACAAACTTTGTATAAATCTTGAACGAAAAAATAAAACTTAATTTATTTTATAAAAATGTTTACCAAATCTAATATTTCACAAGTATAACATCACTTATATCTCATAGTATTTTCACGTAAATATGCTTAATTTAATAAATGATCAGCAAATTAAATATAGCATTAAGACAATCCATAAAATTAATCCTTAAAATAAAATAGTACATTTAAAATTTATACCTTAATCATATTTTTCGAATTATAGAATTTTAGTACTGATATGTATCTAAAAAACTTTCAAGCAGATTTGTCTAAACTATTTATTGAATAGAAAATTACTACATAAACTTTTCTTCAACTTTTAATTTGAGAAAACTTATAAAAAAATTATAAAAATTTAAGAACTAAGAGAGAGAGAGAGAGAGAGCTACTATGGAGCTGAAGGATGATTAAAAATGGAGTAAAGGGTATTTATAGGTGAAGACACACGCCAAAAGGAGGAGTAGAAAATGAATTGTGAATAAGCAATTATCAAGCATCGTGGCACACAATTCCATCACCACGACATGCAAAGATTTTGTACGCATTTAAATTCTAACCTGATACACTCATGCTAGAGCACACAAATTCTACCACCGTAGCACATATTAAAATACGTGTTTCCAAGTTTTTGTTTCACTCCATTACAAGCTTAGTTGATACATATGTACAACTTACATATGTTTCCTTTTTTATTCTTCTTTGGTTGCAATTGAGTGCTTCCAGATACAATTCTAAGTATTTATCAGATAAATAATTTTAAAGCCAGAAATACTTGAAAAATAATAAAACATATTGTAATTCTCAAAAACATAGATCTTCTAAAATAATAATAAAACTATGTAATTACAAATCTATTTTGATACTATATTTAGTATTTTTTAAGTATCCATCAACATTTTTCCACAATTGTTTCCATTGTCCAAATAGTAATAGTAATATTCAATTTGTATTCCATAGCAATGTCATTAAACTCTACGTGTGATCAATATTTGTACTTAAAAATACACTATTAATTGCAAGATCCGTACATTTATGATTAGCGTGTCAAGGGTATTAATTGCAAGATTCGTACACTTGAAGTTAGCATATCAAGGGTACAAAAATAAAAAGTGATATTACATAAAATAACATTCATTCCTAAAACTTATAATGCACCCCAATAATATTAAATTGATCCAATTGGTCTAAATGTTTATAGTTTAATTTGAATAGTGCTTGTAGAGGGTAAAAATCACCATAATCTCATCAAGTCATTTAAAAACTTAAGAGCATCTAGTACCCTCAAGCGGAAGCAAAAAATCACATAGGAGATTCTCCAAGATGTTGACAAAAACTCCTTGTATCTTCACAGTGATATCAAATACCTCTTTTACACCTTAAAGACTTTGTAGGACCTAAATAACAGTTTCTAATCTTTTAAGGACCTCAAAGGACTTCAGAGAGCTGCTCCCACTATAACAAATCTTATCATTTATGCCACCTAGATATGAGTTGCCTTTAATGGGTTCAATTAAATATCATTGGGAAATGCTAGAGCTACTTATGAAATATTTTCCATGCCCCATCATGAAGAAAAGAAAGGGCCCAATATTGAAAATGAAGTCATTCAGCTTAAAGATAGGAAATAAGAAAGATTTCAACGAATAATTCCATAAGTAAGAATATCTCTAACCTTTGAATGAACCCAACACCTAGAACACCAAATGCCTCGATGTGCTCAAAACTTCTTCAAATTCCTCAATAATATGAAACAATAAAAAACAACTTGATTACACAATATAATAATACAATACGAAATTAAACACTTGGACATATGAAAATACTATAGTATATGTTAAAGAACTTGAGATCCAGCTGGTGAAAACCAACACACCAGCTGGAAGCAGCCACCAACAGCTTGGTAGGGAAGGATAGGTTGTCCAAAAACATGCCTCTCCATAATTGTGTTTATTTTTAATTATTACAATTTTGTTTTTCTTTTGTATAAATAGGTTGTAAACATTCGTTTATTCATTATCAATAAAACCATTTCTTACATGGTATCAGAGCTTAGGAAATAATTCCCAAAAAATTTAGCTCACACATAAATTTTTTCTTCTTTTCTCATTCTATTTTTTTTTCAAAATAAATTTTGATTCACAAAATAATTTCAATTTCATCCCATTATAATATCCAGAAGAATCTGAGCATTCTGCAATTAATTTCAAGCCAAAATAACACCTCACACGCTCACACATGACATCCCTGAGTTCACCGGTGTTCCACGCGCCTCACCGGAGTCACACGCGCCAACATATGCCAGCTACTGAGGAAGACGACTCCAACGAAACATCATTTGCACCCCTCTAAAGAAAATGACGCGTCATTTAACCGGTTTGGTCCTCCATCCGGTACGGTTCGGTCTTCATCATGTTCAATGCTCCACTATTGCAGCCACCATTCCAACCACTCCAGACGCCGGTTCACCCACTTTCCGACCAGTTTTGTGGCTGTAATCCTTGACTCATTTTCTATAAGATAAATCATATTTGAGTTCATTATTTGTTTCATAAATAGTCATTATTGTCTCAAACACACCTAAACCTATCCCGTTCTATCGATTTATTTTACCCAACAATAATATCTATAACTACCAATACCAACCCTACTTTACCAAAGTGGTATGATAACCCTAGCCATTCATTTTATCTACACCACTCAGATCAACCAAGCATGATTCTAGTAGCTCAATCCTTAAATCAAGAAAATTATCACATTTGGAGTCATGCGATGCTCATGGCTCTAATAACCAAAAACAAAGAAGGATTTATTGACGGCACAATCAAAAGGCCATCAACAAACTTTGAAGCAGAAATCAAAAAATGGACTCACTGCAACATTCTTGTCAAAGGATGGATCCTCAACACCATATCACCTAAAATTGCAAAAAGTGTCATGTATAATGATACTGCATATGAGCTATGGGAAGAATGAAAGGAACATTTTTCGCATACCAACAACGTGCAACTATTCCACATTGAGAAAGAGATCCATGATTGCATATAAGAAGGTGTAAGCATTGTAGAATACTATACCAAATTGAAAAGCTTATGGGATAGTCGCAACACACTATGTCCTCTTCCACATTGTGGAGGAAATGCCGGAAGGGAACTATAAGAATATCAATAAAAACAGCGAACCATAAAGTTTCTCATAGGGCTTAACATGGTTTACACATCAATACGTGGACAAATCTTACTCATGGAACATTTACCTACAGTAAATAAGGTATATTCACTCATTGTTCAAGATGAAAAGTAGAGAGCTATCTCCACGCAAACCATAGGAAGGATGCTAGAAGCTACCGCACTTGTTGCCAGAGATAGTCGTCCATAATATCCTCACAAAAATTACCCACCAAGGAACCCACATCTCAAGTGCAATCGATGCAACAATATAGGCCATAATTCTGAGAATTGCTGAAGTCACCTCAAATGTGATTTTTGTGGTCTCAATGGACACAATTTTGAAAACTTTCGAAAGCGTCTCAAATGTAATTTCTGTGGTTTGATTGGACATGACATCAACATGTGTCAGAATAAAGGAGCAATTCAAGATAAGAGAAATACAGGTTATGGCTTCCCCTTCAAATCTTATCATACTGACTTTCAAGAAAGCTGCTCCGACACAAAGACACCATCCTACAACCTTACATCTATCCAATATCAAGAGCTCCTTACACTTCTCAATCAATCCAAATCAGGTAGCATGGCAAGTCAAGTGACTACTTCTTCAGGTAACAGATTATGTGCAACTATTTTTCATTCAGAAACTCATTGGATTTTTGATATAGGAGTAACTGATCACATGGTCTATTCCCAAAACCTTATGAGCTCCAGCATTCCAGTCACTAATCAACATATGCATTTACCTGATCATTCTCTTACCTGTGTCAAACATATTGGCACTGTACGTTTCTCCAATAATTTCATACTCCATAATGTCTTGTGTGTTCCCTCCTTCAAATTAAACTTAGTTTCAGTAGCCAAACTAACTCAAACTACATTTTGCCATGTCACCTTCACTAATAGTATGTATTTTGTTATGGATAAATGCTCAGGGAAGACGATTGGGATGGGAACTGAGAAAGTAGGACTCTACTACCTGATTATTTTTGAAAAGGCTGGATGTTTCTCTGTTTCAAATACTGCTTCCACCAACTCTCATCTATGCCATCAACTACTTGGTCATTTATCTAATAATAGTTTACGTGTAATTTCTCTTCCATCAACACACCTTTTTGTTCCATTAGTGATTGTTCTATTTGTCCATTAGCTAAGCAAACACGTAATCCATTTCCTCTAAGTTCCATCAATACAAAAGCACCTTTTGAAATGATTCATGTCAATATTTGGGGTGGCTATCACATTCCATCATTTAATGGATCACGTTATTTCCTCACTATTATTGATGACTACTCAAGATGCACATGGGTCTATCTCTTACATGCTAAATTTGATACACGTACATTTCTTACCACCTTCATTAATATTGTTGAAACATAATTTTCATCCAGAGTTAAAATCATTCGTAGTAACAATGGACCATAATTCTCTATGACCCAATTGTTTTCTACCAAAAGAATCCTTCATCAAACCAGTTGTGTTTCTACCCCTCAACAAAATAGTGTTGCTAAACGCAAACACTATCATCTTCTCAATGTTGCTCGTTCATTTCTCTTCCAAGCCAATCTCCTTAAACAATTCTAGGGAGATTCCATTCTTACAGCCACATACCTCATAAATCATACTCCAACACCTGTTCTCAAGGGTAAAACACCATTTGAAATCCTTTTTCACAAAATTCTTAAGTATGAACATCTTCGTGTTTTTGGTTCTCTTTGTTTTGTGTTTGCACATCATGATCGAATCACCAAGTTTTATCCTAGATCATATAGATGCATATTCATTGGGTATCCATATGGGATAAAAGGTTATCGTGTCTACAATCTGGAAACAAGCAAGACTTTAGTGTTTCGCGATGTTATCTTTCATGAACATGTATTTCCTTATCTCACTTCCGCTGTCAATACTGCAACTCTATTCACTCCATCAGAAAATACTATTTATGATGACATACCCAACATTTGTCAATCAACCGATCCAAATACATCACTTCATCATACACCATTTGTCCTTCCAATAATCGACTTAGACATTCTTCATCTTCAAAATTCATCTCCAGAAACATCATCATCAACTTCTCCACCACACATAACTCCTCCAACACCAGTCACACATAGGCTTCGTCGATCCACCAATGTTCCTAGCTACCTTCAAAAATATCATGTAGAAGCTTCCTTGCCTTCTCGTCCTTCCCTTCGTCTCACTCAGCATCGTCCAATGATAAAGGTACTTCTCATTCTTTATCTCATGTACTTACCTATGACCAATTATCAACTACACATCATGCCTTTGCTACTTCTATTTCCATTCTCAAGGAACCAACCACCTTTGCTGAAGCTTTCAATGATCCAAAATGGTAGCTTGCCATGAAACAAGAACTTGATGCTCTTAAAACTAATGGAACTTGGACGCTTCAACAGCTTCCTCCAAACAAGAAAAAAATTGGTAGTAAATGGGTCTACAAAATCAAATATAACCCTGATGGCTCTGTGGAACGATACAAGGTTTGGTTAGTGGCCAAAGGATACAGTCAGATTGAAGGTTTTGACTACCAAGAAACTTTTGCACCAGTAGCCAAACTTGTCATTGTTCGGCTTCTTCTTGCCATTGCTGCTATTCAAAATTGGCATCTTTGACAACTCGATGTCAACAATGCTTTTCTCTATGGTGATCTTCATGAAGATTTCTACATGTCCCTTCCACCTAGATTCAGATGAAAGGGGGAAACATGAGTATGTAAGCTACACAAATCTTTGTATGGACTCAAACAAGCCTCACGACAATGGTTCATCAAGCTATCAACAACACTTAAGCTAGCTGGTTTTAACCAATCCAAGTATGATCACTCACTGTTTGTCCGAACCCGTGGTAATTCCTTCTCTACTCTTCTTGTCTATGTAGATGATATAATCATAACAGGAAACAATGTACAAGACATTGAAGAAACTAAGAATCATCTTATGAGACAATTCAAGCTTAAAGATCTTAGTGAATTAAAGTATTTTTTAGGCATAGAAGTTTCACGTTCTAGGAAGGGAATTGTTCTGTCACAACGCAAGTACGCACTTGAAATATTGGAGGACATGGGTTATCTTGGTGCCAAATCTCCCAATTCACCTATGGAACAAAATTTATCCCTCAGCAAGGTTGAAGGGAAATTCATCAGTAATCCCACCTACTATCAAAGACTTGTTGGGAAATTAATATACTTGATCATCACAAGGCCCGACTTAGTATATGTGGTACACATTCTCAGTCAATATATGGATAAACCACATCAACCACATTTGGAAGTAGCTCAACGAGTGCTACGATATGTCAAGAACACACCAGGGCAAGGTCTTTTTTTCTCAGCAACTAGTTCATTACAACTAAATGCTTTATGTGACGCAGATTGGGAAAAATACACAGTTACACGACGATCAACCACAGGATATTGTATGTTTCTTGGAAACTCGCTAATTTCTTGAAAAACTAAGAAACAAAATACGGTTTCACAATCAAGTATAGAAGTAGAATACTGCTTTATGGTAGCAGCATGTTGCGAAGTAACCTAGTTACAATACATTTTGGATGATTTGGGTATCAAACACTCCCAACCAACCAAGTTATATTGTGACAATCAAGCAGCCTTTCACATTGCATCAAATCTAGTGTTTCATGAGTGAACCAAACATATAGAGATCGATTTCCATCTAGTAAGAGAAAATATTCAAGCTGGAATGATAAAAACTTATCATATCTCTACATTAGAGCAACTAGCAGATATATTTACCAAATCCCTGAGTTTTCCACAATTCTCAAGCTTACTTAAAAAGTTAGGAATAATTAACATATATTCCAACTTGAGGGGGAATGTTAAAAAACTTGAGATCCAGTTGGTGACAATCAACAAACCAGTTGGAAGGAGCCACCAACAGCTTGGTGGGGAAGGATAGGCTATCCAAGAACATGCCTATCCATAATTGTGTTTATTTTTAATTATTACAATTTTTCTTTTCTTTTGTATAAATAGGTTGTAAACATTCGTTTATTTATTATCAATAAAACCATTTCTTACAGTATATTAAAAACAATTTGCTGGAAACTAACCATTGGTCCAATATTACTTTCAACTACTACATAATTCTCTTAAGAAATTTGCTGGAAACTTATGAAATAAAGATAAAGATTGCTTAACATGGTTTATAAACAATCGGATCAATCAATTATATATATTTCATCAAAACTCAAAAGCAATATCAAAAAGAAATAATGTTAATATGAAACTTCTATTTATTTTCTGCATGTAAAGGTCAACTAACTATTTCACTATTAGTCTACATGTTTTCCACAAGTTTGGAATTATACGAGAGATATAAAGTTGATGAAATTACCCAGTAAAACATTAAACGAAATGTATATAGTTTGTTTGTTGTCATTGGGAACATGAATGCACCACCATTCAAGCGATGATCAAGAAATGGAAAAATCTCTTAGCCCACTTTTAATCCAATTTTGCACCTTCAAAATGCAGAATTTCAAGACCTTGACTACAAATACATGACTGCCTTTGCAATGCTCCTATGAAGCACTGAAGTGTGTTATGTCAACATGAACCGTAAAAGTTGACACTACCATAAAATTTTCCATATTCTGACCTCATTGAAATAAAATGATGGTTTTTATTTCAGAGGTTTCTTCCAACAATTTTTGATACTTGGACAATGCAAAGAAGTAATTATCCCCTTTCCTCAAAACACATAGTTTTAGGTGCATAGGACAACCATTGTTATCAAGTAGCTATTTCTCATCCTGCAGCTAACATCGTAGAAATCAAAGTCAAAATCACCCTCCCATATTTAACCTTTAAGAAATATCAATAATGTAACAAAATTTATCAAGTTAAACTAATCCAGGTAAGTTCCATGGATTATTCAAAGTTACCAGTTTAAAATCAGAGTAAATAATCACTAGCATAACAAATATAAAATAGAAATAGATCCTTAATAGATTCAACTTAGTTATTTTGAAGATAACTTGGATTTATCTAGAAGTCCCCAAATAATAAAGACAAAATACTTATGGAAATAAAGAAAAGTGTAATACATAACTACGCCTCGAGATGGGAGAGAGAGGGATACTGATGGTTGGGAGTTATAGGTGAGGGAAGTTGGTGGCTGAGTGTCACAGGTGAGGGAGGCTAGTGGTTGGGCATCGCAGGTAGGGAGCTACTATTGGCTGGGCATGAGGGATTTGCTGGTGGCAAGGGACCTACACTTTTAACAACTGTTGGAAAAATCGGATATATTTTTCCTATTTTAAGTAGTTACTATTTACTTATGATTTAAATGAATAGAACTCAAACTAACCAGACAAAATAATGCTATTGAAAATATAATACTAAAATAAACTAAAGCAGATATTGAAACAGAAATATTAAAACAGAAAAATAAAAACACCAAAAATTTAACGAGGTTCGGTATAAATATTACCTAGGTCCTCTGCCGTTATTGACCACTTCCACCATCTCCAAATGGATGAACTCCAAAATTATAACTAATTGGGCAAAACTGAGTTAATTAATTATCCTTACAAAAGAGAGGAAGATTTACAAATGGTGGAGGAGAGCTTTATTTATAGCCCAAAATACAAATCTCATCTTCATTCCTAACCAATGTGGGACTTTTCCAATTTGCTCACTAAGGAGCTATACAAAAAATCTCCACCTTAGCGACTTAGTGATTCTCAAATGATTTCTTCAATCACTAGATTAGCGACGCCAGTGCCAATTCAAAATTGCAGGATGTTAATCAAGTTCAGACAATGTTTGAACTTGATTGTCGTTACTACCTTAGTCATCATATTTGAAGGATTCTCTGTAGTACTGATCTTCTAAACTAGTACTCCACCTTCAATAATCTCTCGCACAAAATGGAAACGAATGTTAATGTGCGTTTTACGTGCATGACAAACTTGGTTCTTTGCTAAATGATGAGTGCTCAAAAAGCACTAAAATAACCATGATTTTATGCACATTAATTGATTAAAAATATATATATTTATATGTTTTATCATATATTTATATAAATTTGTCTTTTTCGGAATCACGGGTATTTTTATTGTTTTTCAGGTATTTTGGCTTAAAAACGCAATTTAAAGACTCAAAGAAGAATACTTGAAGCAATACATCACAAATAAATTAATAAATAAGTGGAAAAAGGTCAACAAACATGGAAAAATTGGACAAAATGGGTCGAAAAGGTCAAAAATGTCAAAAAGCAGAAAAAAGCGCGCCGTAGCGCCGCTGCCAGCCGCGGCCTGACTCAGCAAACTGCGCGCGGGTCTTGTTCATGCCGTGCCAGGACACGCGGGTTACTGCCTTAAATGCGCGCAAAGATCGCAGCGCTGGTTCTGTTCATGCGCGGCAAGATCGCGCAGCGAGGTATCGCGTACGGCAGGCGCGGTTCGTTTTCACGCAGGTTCTTGTTCCGCGATGTAGGCCATCGGCCAGCCGGCCAGCGCGCCTGAACGCGTTTTGACGGCCATTTTTCACGTCGAGCCCACATGACGTCATCGCGGCGTCATTGATGACCTCAAGATGTCCACCCACGCGTTTTTATTTTTTTATATTTTTTTAACATTTTTTTACTCATTTTTTTCTCTCCATCCTCACCTATAAATACCCTCTTCCATTCACTTCAAAGCACACCTTCAAACACCTCAAAACCTCACTTATCTCTTCTTTCTTTCTCTCGTTTCTTAGTTTTTGAGTTTTCTTTGGTTTCTTTCTTAGTTTCTAAGCTTTTCTTAGTTTTTCTCTTAGTTTTTAGTTCAATTGTCTTAGGTTTAGAGTTCTTATAACTTTTTGAGAGGAACTTGTAATGTTTTTGTAATAATTTAGATTTTTGATTCAATAAATGGAAGTGCAAATTCACTTGGAGGTTTTCTAGCGGAGGAATAGCGTCAAGTTACTGTAAGGATTTTATTTTCTTCTGATTATTTTTATGCTTTTATTCTTACATGTTATATTTAATTTATGCGTGATTAAATTTAAGCGTATGCTATTTATAATCATGATATAATAATAACGTTGTTATGCTTGAGAAATATTAAATAGGTGAAAATTTCTAAAATGAATTGATTTTATTTTTATTCAAGATTTTATATTAAGGATGTTAGAGAGAAATATATTATTTTTCATTACAAACTTAAATGTTGAAAGTTAGACTTTAAGGTTTAGTTATCCTGGGTCTAATTTAGAGTAGTGCTCTTTTATTTGTTGAGTACAATCGCCTATAGTTAGAGTGAAGCTCTATTTCAAAAGTTTTTATAAGAATTATTATGTGGAAATGTATTACATGACATGTTTTCAATAGTGGTTTTAAAACTTGAAAGTTAGTACTTTCGGATAACTAAATTCTTAAGTTTAATTTGGACACCTTGAATAAAGTTTAAAGCTGTCTAACCTCACCAAAGGTGGCATTTAAATAGTTCATTTTCAATCTCTTAGAAAAAGGAATTAATTTAATTAACCAAATTAGTTATCAACCCTTGTAGGTGTTAATTGATTTGTTTAGTTAACAAAGAGTATCTAACCCCACCAAAGGTGTTATTCATACAAAAAAGAGAGAATCAATAAAATATCAATTTATATCTTTAATAACCTAGATAATATGAGCAAGCATAATTAACTTAGTTATTATATCCATAAATACTCCACTAATATAAATGATAAATTTCGAATGATCATTTATTGAATACTGTATTTTTATTTATTTGTTGAATTTGTATCTATGATTCTTCTTTTTAGATTATATTTGATTAATCTGTATATATGTTTATTTTATGTTAGTAGGTTAGGAACACAAAAACAAAAACTGTCGTGACAGGATGTTTAGGATTTAATTTCGTTTTTAAAAGTTTGAATAATAAATTAAAAACCACGTACATTCCTTCCTTAGATCGACAGCAGGGAGTATACTTATCATTTTCTACGAAATGATTCGTGCACTAAGCGTAGAGTTTTACAAATATGAAAAAGCAGCGGTATTCTTGGCGGAACGCCGCAGCCTTGATAACAGTATGATCTTCTACAATGTCCAGCGTGCATCTTAGCGTACCCGCTATGATTTTGGGCGGAAATTGGAGTCTTGGCGCTAACTGGTGAAGGCCTTGCTGTGATTTTTCTACTTTTTTGACATTTTTGACTTTTTTCGACCCATTTTGTCCAATTTTTCCATGTTTGTTGACCTTTTTCCACTTATTTATTAATTTATTTGTGATGTATTGCTTCAAGTATTCTTAACTTTGAGTCTTTAAATTGCGTTTTTAAGCCAAAATACTGAAAAAAACAATAAAAATACCCGTGATTCCGAGAAAAAGACAAATTTATATAAATATATGATAAAACATATAAATATATATATTTTAATCAATTAATGTGCATAAAATCATGGTTATTTTAGTACTTTTTGAGCACTAATCACAACCCCCAACCAGCTTTTTGCTAGTCTCTTAGCAAGAGAAGCGATAAAAACTAAAAATTAAACTATCCTAAATCACTTCCGTGCATTGACACATTGCATTTAGCGTATGCAACAAGCCTTTAAACCCACAGGTTGCCCTAGTGGACGAGTTTGAGTCTCGTGAGGGTTTTCGATAATGATACCCACAAACATTGTACTAAATGTAAAAACAAAAGAAACAATAAAAACAAACAACTTAAAAATTAAATTTACAACAAAATCACAAATTATCAACATCTCACAAAAATGTCTCATACTTTTTAATCTCCTTTAAGATCATAATTAAAATCTCGAGCATAAGTTATTTTAATCTTCTTAAACAATCACGATTTATTATAATAATTAGTCAAAAATCATTTTCATATGTCATATCAAAAATGTATCAATTTAATTTCACCCAATTTCAGTGTCTAGAATCCGAATTCGCTTCGACTCTATTCCTCACTAGTCAATACTCTCAAAACACTGAATCCTATGGGTTCAAACACTCATACTAATTTTTATGCGAAAGAGTTGATGTATAGAAATGAACTAATATGTTCGCATATGTATAAAGAATAAAGGCTCAAAGTGTTATTTTAACATTGATCTCATGAAAGGAATCGAATGTATAAATTATAAAGATATCATATATAAAAATTATTTTCATGCATAAATCAAACTCATTAAGAAAAAATTTCAAGATATATGCCTTTTACAAATGAAGAAAGTGCAATGACTTTTGGGAATTACTTCTTATATCTTTCTTTTGTAATTAGCCTTTACTCACATGACTTTGTAGGCAATGCGGGTTATAGTATGTAGATGATACTATTTTTATCTCTCTCTTTTTTCTGTAGATATTTTTCAATATGTGTATTTCTTAGAGAGTCAACCCATGCAAGATTGTACATATTTTTTGGATTTTGGTGAGTGGTTAATTTTGTGGCTTTTTTGTTTGATCTTGGTTTAGGTAACTCCCGATATGTCTTTTGTTTTTGTAGTAGTCATGCATCAATGAGATATAAGCATATACTTTTATCAATTTCTACTCAAATCATTTAATCTAAGCAAAAATAATAATCAAAAATATATGATACTCATTAAGATGAAAAAAATTCATACATTCAATGCTAATACCTATAGAGATCATCTAAAAATTTGAAGAAATAAGAAATGTGTTTGGAGTAGAAAAAATATATATTTCACTCTGAATAAAGGAAATTAGGCTCAAATTATATCTCACAAAGGTAGTCTCCACTAAAAAAAACTCATAAACACTGATTTTGGGTTTAATATAATTTCTACATCTCATCAAGAAATACTAATTATGACAAAAACTAACTAATTATCAAAAATAGTTACAAAATATTTCATGATATGTTTTCAAAAAATTAATCTAACAGTACAAAAGACTTAACTATTTACTTAAATTTGATTTAAAGAAAAGATAAATTTTTTGTGAAATTTTTTTTTTTTCAAAAATTACTAAATCACACAAAATAGAAATAAAACCAAACACACAAAAAATGAAAAAGTATATTTTTTATTTTTTTGAATATATATTTTTTTATTTTTAAATTGTTAAAACTTTTGTTTTTAATTAAGCATGGTAACTTTTCACTAAATGAATAGCATTCTAACTGTCACAAAACACTTTATTATGTTTGTAACCAACTCCCAAGTCTTCAAACAAACCTCGTAACCAAATAGCTTCCATCACGTCCTCTGTAACTGCCATATACTCTGCCTCTATAGTACACAAAGCAACTGTGAACTACAAGGTAGACTTCCAACTAACTTGAGCTCTAGCAAGAGTAAACACATAACCAGTAATTGATTTATGCTTATCTAAATCTCCTGCATAGTCGGAATCACAATATCGACTGCACATTGACCAACGGTATTATCTTGTTGAAATACTAAATCAACATCTATAGTATTTAGAATATACCGTAGAATCCATTTCATAGGAAACCAATGTCCTTTACTAGGATCATGCATATACCTGCTTACAGCACCAACCGTATGTGAAATGTCATGTCTTGTACACACCATTACATACATAAAGCTACCAACCGCATTTACATATGGTATCTTTGCCATGTATTCTCATTTTGTATCATTCTTAGGAGATAATTGAACACTAAGCTTGAAATAAGGAACAAGCAGAGTACTTACAGGTTTTGTATGTTTATTCATATGAAAACGTTGTAATACCTTCTTCAAATATTGCCTCTGGGATAAACTAAGCTTCCCCTTCTTTCTGTCTCTACTTATCTCCATGTTGAGAATCTTCTTGGCTTCTCTTAGATCTTTCATCTCAAACTATTGACTTAGTTAAGCCTTCAATTTCTCAATTTTTGCTTGACTCTTCGATGCAATCAACATATCATAGACGTATAATAGATGAAAGAGCCATCTTGTAGCTTGCGAAAATACACATAATGATCATGTGTGCTTCTGGTGTACTTCTGCTATAACATAAACTGATCAAATTGTTTGTACCACTACCTCAGAAATTGCTTCAATCCATATAATGATTTTTTCAACTTACAAACCCAATTCTCATTACCAACAACATTAAACTCTTTTGGTTGAGACATATAGATTTCCTCTTCTAAGTTATCGTGTAGAAACGTAGTTTTCACATCAAGTTGAACTAGTTCCAAATCCAACTGTGCTACCAAGGCCAATAAAATTCTAATGGAGGAATGTTTTACAACTGGAGAAAATACCTCATTATAATCGATTCCCTCCTTTTGAGTGTATCCCTTAGCCACCAACCTTGCCATGTAATGAATACAGTCTTTTTAGGAAATCCTTCTTTCTTTCTGCTAATCACTGCCACTCTGTGCGCCATAAACAACACCCCCAATTTATACCGCATTCATCTTTCAGCGTGTTTTTTTGCATTTGTGTTGGAGAACGTAAAGAGATTTAGTAGGTGATAAGTATAATCATAAGTGCAATGGAACAATTTTCGATTGAGTTAATGATCAGTAGCTTGCTTTCTCATTTTCAACCAATTGCCTCCTTGCCCTTAGGTAGTTATGTCAACTTCCATGTCTTATTCTTCTTAAGAGACAAAAGTTCTTCGTCCATGGCTTCCTTCCATCTTTCAATTTCAGGGCTTCTGATTGCTTCTTTATATATGGAAGGAACATTATCATGCACAACTGAAAGTGCACAGGCCACCGTATTCTTAAACTGAGCAGGTAGGTCTTCAAAATCTTTGTATCGAGTAGGCACCTTGACATTTTGTCATTGTGGACTATCAACTGTAGTTTCTTCTTGTTTCTATAGAGGTTCTTGGGTTAAAACCTCTTCATCTTATTCTTCTATCAATAAAGGATCAGGTTTTGTCTTATCTTTACTAACTGGATTAACATTTCTTCTTTCAAACTCCACCTGCTTCGGAGTTTGCTCCACCTACTCCAAAGTGTCATCAATCTTCTCAGTTTCCTTTCTCAGCAAGGCAGATTCATCAAAGGTAACATCTTTGCTAAAGATTATCTTTTTCGTTTCAAGGCACCATATTTGATATCCCTTAGAACCAGAAGAGATCCCCCAAAAAATAGCTTTCTTGGCTCTTAGATCCAACTTTGATTCTGTTACATGGTAGTATACAATAGAACCAAACATATGTAAGAAATCATAATCTCTAGTAGGTTTTCTAGACCATATCTCCATAGGTATTTTTCCTTCAAGAGCAGATGATGGTAGATGGTTGAAGAGATGACATGCATATGTCACAGCCTCTACCCAATACTACTTGCCTAACCCAACATTTGACAACATACACTAAACCTTCTCCAGTAAAGTTTGGTTCATACATTCTACAACTCTTCTTCTTCAAAAAATTACATAAATGGATTGTTTGTGTACTCAGTGCCATTATCAGACCTCAGATGCTTGATCTTTTTACCAATTTGATTCTCGATCATCTTCTTCCACTTGAAAAAAATTCTCAACACTTCATCCTCCTTCTTTATGAGATACACCCAAACTCTTCTACAGAAGTCATCAACGAAAGTGACATAATAATGTTTTCCACTTATGGATGGAGTTCTTGTTGGATCCTATACATAAGAATGGATGTAATCCAAAATGCCCTTTGTATTATGAAGAGTAGTGCCAAAGCTTACTCTTTTCTGCTTCCCCAATACACAATGCTCACAGAATTCTAAATTTTCTATTCTCGCACCTTTTAACAAGCCTTGCTTTACTAGAATTTGTAAAGTTTTTCACCAGCATGTCCCAAATGCATATGCTACAGATATGTAGTTTTTGAATCTTTTTCTACCTCTAAAACTACTATTGATGTTTTCCCAATAACAGTACTACCAAGGTAGTAGTACAAGTTATTCTTCCGAACACCTTTTATCACCATAAGTGCTCCAGAAGTAACCTTCAATGCCCTATTTTGTATGGTCACAGTGAAGCCTTTTGATTCTAATATTCCCACAACAATAAGATTCTTCTTCATATCTGAAACATAATGAACATCTGTCAAGACTCTAGTTGAACCATCTTGATTTTTCAAATGAAATATACCGATCCCCAAAACTTTGCATGGATAATCATTACCCATGAAAACAACTCCACCATCTAGTTCTTCAAAGTTAAATAACCACTCCTTATTAGGGGACATATGGAAGGTACATGCTGAATCAAAAATCCAATCATTAGGATGGGATGTTGTTGACGAACAAACCAATGTAAAATCTAAATTTGAATTTCTTTCAGCTACACATGCATCAGCCAGCACAAATTTTCCTTTCTTTTGTAGCTTCAAATAGTTTTTCTTCCAATGTCCTTTTTCATGACAAAAGGCACATTCATCTTTACCAAGCCTTCCTTTTGACAAAGATCTATCTCTCCTTCCTTTCTATTGCGTTTGTAGACATCCTCTTACAAACAGTGCTTCTGCTACTTCATTCCTGCTTTCTTTTTATCTTTCTTTCTAATTTCATAACTATACAAAGCATTGAAAACTTCCTCAAAAGATACTTTATCCTTCCCAATGAGTAAGCTCATAATAAGGTGATCAAACTCATCAGGAAGGGAAGCTAACAACATCAAGGCTAAATATTAATCTTTAAAAGTTTCATCCATATTTAACAAATCTGTTACTAATCGATTAAAAGCATTAATGTGGTCATTTATTGTAGTACCTGGAAGGTATTCAAAATGGAAAAAAAATTCTTCAAATAGAGCCGATTTTGTCCATTCTTTTTCATGAACTTGTTCTCTAACGCCTTCCACAACTTACTTGCGGATGTCTCCTTCATAAATGTGTACTTTTGTTCTCTTGAGAGACACGAACGGATTGTACCACATGCTAATCGATTGATGTTTTTCCATTCTACTTCATCTGCTTCATTTTGTTTCCCTTCTTCAATGGCGATGTCTAGACCTTGTTGAACCTTGTATTCATCACCATAATTATGTCTGATGTGGATGATTGGCCTTTGTTTGAAAGAAATTTTTCTTCTGCCATTTCTTCAAATTACAAAAACTAGGAACTATATTCCAATAGCAAACAAACAGAATACAAACAAATTCCTAGGTTTTCTTTATTCTAACATCAAGTTTCTTACCCTTTTTCTTTACTTGTTCCAAAAATCTATATTTTCTTCATAAACATTGTATCTTAGTGAAGAAGATATTAAGGCTCTTCAATCTTTTTTAATTCTTTTCCCATCCTTATTCAAGATTCTAGATTGAGGGCTAGTGGCCTTTGGCCACACATCTATAGCAAGGCTGATAGGAGACATTTAGGAGTTCTACATTGTCTTTTATTTATATAAATACACATTATTTTAACATTTATTTGGATGATGTTCATGCAGTTTCTTTGCCATGTGAAGCTACCTCCAATTCACTAAATGTAGATTTAGAGTCTTCATTCAAAAATTCTCCTAAAATGGAACCAGTTAAGCCAAGATTAACTATAGGGGAAACTAGGGCTAAGTTACTGTTGCTAGAAATCCACCACTAAAAATCCTATGATGGGATCCTCAAGAGAGGAGGAAATTTTCATTACTACATAAAGACCCTTCAATCTCCCCCATAGTTCAAAGTGATGAGGGTACTAATAAGAAGAGGTCCTATATGGACTTTGGAGATGGAGTGACGCTACTCATGTGGGAAACTACTAATAGGTTGGCTCAAGGAGTTAGTAGGAAGTCTCCAACTAAAAGATTGAGTTTTGGAAAAGCCTCTCGTAAAAAGAAGCCTTTGCTTTTCCATAACCTTTTTAAGGTTTTTCATCCTTCAACTACTTCACTTGAAAGCCAAAAAAGAACTTAAATTTACCTTCAAGACTCATCACAAACTCTTTTTGCATAACTAGAGAAAAATCTTGTACTAGATCATCTTTTGTAGACCCAAAGATGATATCATCAATATATATCTAGGTGACAAAAACCTCATCTTTATTCCTCTAAACAAAGTCTTATCTCATCCATATTTTTAAAATTAACTGTTGATAAGAAAAGAAGAAAGTCTTTCATCCATGCACAAAGAACTTGCTTTAAATCATAAAAAGCCTTTTTTAACTGCAACACATGGTTAGGAAAGTGAGGATCCTCAAATCCTTTGGAATTCTCAACATACTTCCTCTTTTATAGCACCAATAAGAAAGGCTCTATTTACATTCATTTGATAAAGCTTGAAACCAAAATAAAAAGCTAACCACATTAATTCACTGATAAATTCAAGGTAAGAAACATGTGAAAATGTTTTATCCAAATCAATCCCTTCAATCTAATTGTACCCTTGAGCAACGAGCCTGGACTTATTTATGGTAATAACATCATTTTCATCTTCTTTGTTCTTACACAATCACCTAGTTCCAAAGAAATTCTTATCATATAGTCTTGACACTAAATGCCATACATCATTTCTCTTAAAATGGTTAAGCTTTTCCTGTATGGATTTAATCCGATGAACGTCCAAAAAGGCTTTTTTAAAATTCTTAGATAGAATAGTTAAGGTAAAACAAATTTAGTTTAGGGTCATTTAAACTTCTTTTCTAGTTTTAACTCTTCTTTATACATCACCAATGATGTTGTCCTTTGAATTAACTCCTTTTTCCCACTTTGGTTGATATTGTTCTTTCTCTTTATCCTCACAATCTTTTGGAAGATCTTTAGTAGTATCTTCTAATGAAAGATCATCATTAGAAGAAATTGTCTTAAATATTCTGCAATTTTAAAAAACATCAATGTATTTAGACTCTTCCATTTTTTTGGCTACTAATTCATCAATAGATACATTTATGGACTTTGTATGGTAGGCATTCTAAAGCTATAATCTCTATAGGCTTTGATATTTAATGAATAACCCAAGAAGATATCCAAATCATTTGGATTCAAACTTATCCAAGTTCTTATATATGAGAATATAATAAGTACTACTCAAGACTCTAAGATGCTTAATATTTGGTGTCATACCATGAAGAAATTCAGAGGAGGATTCATTAGCACTATTTCTTAAATAGCGTTGTTTAAGGTGCATTACTCACAGATCTATCATTGCTTCAGCCTAAAAGTGTTTGACTAGATTTTTACGAACAAGCATAACTCTCCCCATTTCTTGAACAACTATGTTCTTACGTTTGATAATCCCAATTTGTTGAAGAGTCTTAGGATAATAAAACTCATGTTCAATCTCACGCTCATCACATAAATTTTGAAACTCAAAGTTCTCATATTCTTTCTGATGATTACTTTTTCTCCTTATGAATTTCCAATAGATTCACCCTTCTCATTATGGAACTTGATGCATAAGGATTTGAAAGCTTTAAAAGCCTCAAACTTCTCTCATAAGAGGATCACTGAAGTATATCTAGAAAGTTTATCCACTACGAACACAATATACTTTTTCCTACTAATGCTAGCATTTTGTATTAGTCCCATGAGATCCATGTGTTGAAACTCCAAAAGTCTTAAAGTAGATATATGTTGATTCCTTTTGTGATGATTCTTACTTTACTTGTACAACTAGCACAATCCACACACAACCACAATCCACACACATAACCATGTTACTATTCATCTTAGGAATTCCTTTAACTAAGTTAAACTTAGATAACTTTTGGAGCATTATGAGATCTGATAACTGTATTTTATATAGTTATTTTCACCTATTTTATTAATAGTAATTGCTATGTTTTCTTTATTTTTAGTTAATTTTTAGTTTAATTAATTAGTATTTTCTGTTTTTTACATATTTTAAGAAAATTAAATAAATTGTATCGAAAACGTTCTTAATTGTAAATTTTTGTCTAAAAATATAATTTCAAATAAAAGAGTGTTTAATTGCAATTTATAAAAGTTGAAAATATAATTTAAATTAAAATCGGGCTTAATTTTAGTTATTAAAAGTTTAAAATTTAATTTAAATTAACAAAAGGGCTATACTGCAATTAAACAAAGTTTAAAGTGTAATTTGAAATATATTTGTGGGTGAAAATGGAATTAACAAAGGTTATTTATTTTGCGCAGTAGGGAAGAAGCCACGCACCAATCCGCACGCGTGGCATGTGGACCGTCCGATCAAATCATAAATGGCTACGATTGGCGCGTGTTGATCACATCCGACCAAAGCGAGTGGATGCAGAAAATTCTCTTTCACGCGGCTCGTCGCCTGAAAGTGGCCCACCTACCGCAGCAGTCCGCGTGCAAGTGGGACCCACTTTTCTAACGTGTTGCACCATTGCCCCCACGTCGCACGCCCTCTCATCTCGTGCACCAATCCCTTCACGCAACCTGATCTTCAACTAATAAAATTGTGCCACGTGTTTGCACTTATCCGCTTGGCGAGTCAACAAGGCCACGTGTCCCACTTACTATTTCAGAAATAATCTCTCCGACACGTGGCATGTTACAATGAGCGCGACCGCGCTGGATAGCACCCCTCGATGCAGCCGTTGGCTCCTGTGCGACAAGCAATCATGCGCCCGTTTTCCCGCAACCAATGAAACTGCGCCACATGTCCCACTAATTACTGCAGCGAATTAGACGATGACACGTGGCATGCACTTTGATTTTAAAGAATGCAGAATCAGCACCCTGTCTCACGCGTGAATTAATTAACATTTTTGATACAAAAATTGATACGCGTGATTTTTGTTTTTCGATACAAATTATTACGCGTTTTTTATAAAAAAATAAAATAAAAATGTAATATTTTAGATGTACTATTTTTAGCTATAAATAGGAGATAAGATGATAGTTTTAAAAAAAAGTTTTTGGGTAGAGTTTAATTTTCGTGTGTTGATCGGTTTTGGACTGCAGAACACGCAAAAGCCATTTTTTGGCTTTTGTTGTGTTCTGCATGTGCCAAATATTTTCGTTTCTTCATGTTTTAATTTTCCTTCTTCTTCCTTTAATTTTTCAGTATCTGTTGTAATTTTTATTTTAATTTAATGAAGTAATTTAATTTTTCTAGGTTGCATTTGATCTAAATTTCATGTAAGCTTTGATTTTAACTATTTTTTGAAAGATTTATAAGACGTTCGATTTGTTCATTCTATTTTGTGCTTAATGCTTTTTGATTATTTACTAATTTTATCAAACGATTTCAGTGGCATAAAAATAAACTCGAGAAAGGCATTTTTGTGTATATTGCTCGTAAATAGAATGACATGTAATATTTAAGGATAGGAATATACCCTAATTGTATGTGTGACCATTTGAGAACTTAGAACTTAATGAATCTTATTAAATTTAATTCTCATAGAGATATAGTGAATTAATTTAACGAGGTGTGTTTATACGAAGCTCGGAAGAGATGTATAAATAAAAAAGAAGTTTTCGGTTGACAAATTAAATGTACTAAAAAATATAAATTAAAAGAAAATAATATGATTTGAGTGGATTAGTTTGGTGAAAAATTGCAATCCTAAAGTTCTCTTATTTTCTTTTTACCTTTTTCTCAATAAACGATTGTTTTGGATAAAATCAGAAAGATACAATTTTAGTACTCAACAAACTATAGTAACAAATCTCCGTGGGAACGATCTTTACTTACAAATCTTTATTACTTGTGACCGTGTATACTTGCACGATTTTATGTGTGTTCCAAAACACACAACAAGATCCACATGGGTAACCTTTGATGCCGCAAATGTTCAATACTTAAGCTAGCTCTATTGTAGAGAAACAAATAAAATCAAATAACACAAAAACAATTTTCACCAGATTTGGTGCCTTTGATAACTTTTTTGAGTTGTCAAATACAGTGCAATCATCACTAGTGAACTTCACTAAACACTTATCATAATAGATTTGACTAATGTTGATAAGATTCTCCCTGATACCATCCACAAATAGGACATATTTTAGCTCTATAATTTCTACTGCATGAATATTGTCTTTTCCACAAATTTTGGCCTTGCTACCATCTCCAAAAGTAACAGTCCATTGACTTGAACCAAGTCAATAAATAATGACTTATTTTTGGTCATATGTCTTGAGCAACCATAGCCAAAGTACCAACACTCACACGCGTGAGCCTTTGATGTTGTATGAACAACATTATAGTTGAGGTCTACTATACCACTATAGAGAGCATTATAGGACTTGAAATTCATAATACACTAAACTACATGTTCTTTTAACACAATATATTCATTTGTAAGGCTTATAGATAGAAATAATAACTCTTTAACATGCTGCAACATGCCATGCTGGTCTTTATCTTCGTAAATAAGGTCTCTCTTATCACCTTGAAGATTCATATGTAGACCAAAAGACTTTTCTTTACCCAAAAAAAGCTATGATTTTCGAGGGATATTTAAGGAGAGAATGAAAGTCACAGGAGTCCTCAACAAAAGGAGAAGATACAACGCAAAACACATCAGTGTCTTTAAAAGAGTTGGTACGATATGCTTCATCATCGAAACATTTATGCGAACAAACTGAGTGGGAAAGATCAAATGGGTGATAATCTTATCAACATAGCCAAGACGCCTCATATCACCATAATATTTACAATATTTAGTATCTAATGAAGACATCAAGCTTCTAGAGAAAAAATTTAAATAGTCTCTCTAGTTTTAGAAATACTCTATATCTCATGTTGCATAATATTGAGAAATTCAACCATCTTAGTTTTATGCAATAACCAAGACTCCATCAAGTTGACTCCATCTTTTGTATTATAAAACATGGATTCAAGAAAAGCTTTTTAATTTTATATGAGTTTAATACCTTACTCAAACTGAGTAGCATCCTTAAACTTATATGATGAAGAATCAACCACCACCAAGATAAAAGATCTCTTTGACTCTTCACTTTGTATATAAATTTTGAGATCATTGATCCTAATCAAGTACTATCATTATCATGAAGAAGCACCTGGAGGGATTTGATGTGATTTTCTAGTCTCAATTTCAAATGTTAAGTTTCTTCTTCTTCTTCAAGCTTGACATGAAGATGATTGCTTACAAGCTCTAGTAGTTCTTACTACCTTTCATTTACCTTGTGATCAACCTTAATCTTTGTTTTCGTTAACTTCAAGTGTTCATACATAATTTGATCATACGTTTCTTGCAGTGAATACTCAATCATTTTTAATTTCTACCCACCAAGTAGTCTTGGAAGTTTATTCACCAATATGAGATGCCATTAAAGTATAGCACTTAGTTTTAATAACTATTTACTTGGAATAGCTTTCTTCAATAACATTGTTATTGTCATCATTATATTTACCATCAAGAAGATCCCAAGCTTCCTTAAAACTTTTGCAAGAAGAAAAGCAGTCATCCTTTGTAGAATTATTATATTTTATAATTGAGTATAAACTCATGCAATTATAATCACTTTCTTTAAAAATCCTCAATTGACCATTCATCTAAAGGCTTTGACCCCATTATCCCACTTTTATAAATTTTAGAAGAAAACACCCATATGTTGTCCACCAAGTACCAAACACGATATCATAACAATATTAGATAAGAACACATCTAATATTTTTAATGAGTATTATCTATGTCATTGAAATGAGGAGGTCGACCAACCACTCCTCTAACTTACCAAGCACTACTCTAACCCCGAAAGTCATTCTTAAGACAAGAAAGAAAGAAGAAAATGATAAACGAGAAAGAAAGATCAACACTGGACTAGTTAAGCCCAACATGAAGAAGAAAATGATAAACAAGAAAGAAAGATAAACTCTAGAATAGTTAAGCCTAACAGGATGTACTTGCTTTGATACCAATTAAAAGTGTACATTACGTATTGACACATCTAGAGAGAGGTGAAATAACCACCTCTAACAACTTCTCACTTACAATAAAAACAAGTAACACAAAGTAAAAAAAATAGAACACGTAGGTAAGATAAAGATAATAAAAAAAGCATAAAAGTAGATAAGGAATTTAATAATAGAAATAGGGAGAAATAAGAGAAGTGGTATAGAAAGAAAGAATATTTTCAAATCAACTCACAATCTCATATGTGTAAATATATTAGGTAATAGAGCTTATTGTACTAAATTAACAAGTGATCATCTAAACAACAATATGTAACACAATAAACCCCCGTAAGAACAATATCCCAAAGGATTAAAATTTCTCAACTTTTAAGAACTTTCCCTACCACACCTATATCAGGTAAATTTTCATGTTAATAGTCTTCGACATTTATTAGTGCATGTTAGTGCTCCCTCTTTTTATTTATTTATTACATTTGGTCTTGATAGGATCTTCAGTACCAGGTATTCATATTGAAGACTTGGGTGGCTTATCCCGATAAAGCCTTAAAGTATGATGATGATAAGAAGGCTTGGCTTGAACACCTCACTAAGGCCAAAGAGGAGATGAAAAAGTTCTCGAAAAAGGTCAAAGATTTCAAAGCTGATGCAGACACACTAAAGCTTGATAGAGACTACTTGAAAAAGGAACTTGGGACGAAAGATAAAGAGTTGTCAATTCTTTGGTCAAAGAGGAGGTCTTTTGAGGATCTTATTAAGGATTTGAAAGATTCTAAGACCCGATGTACAACCATGACAAGGAGATATGTACTTTAAAAGACACCTAAATCTCTCTAGCAACAGAAATAGATAAAGAATCAAACAACAAAAGTCAAATACATAGGAAAAAAAGAAACATCCAGATAAATTAAATAATAGAGACAAATAATTTTAATAATCAGTACACATGATGGTAAAGCATATTGCATGTCATCAATAATAAAGAAAATTAGTAGAAAGAAATGCTTTCCAATCACAATCAGATCCTCACATGTTCGAACCTACTCGAATATAACTCTGATTATACTAACTAAACAACAGAGCATATGAACTCAATAATATAATCTTTGAATGAGATCTCAATTCTAGCGATGATAAATCCACATAGAACCCCTATTTATGTCCTAAAATCCTTAGGTTGCTTATAAAAACCACTTGACAGCAGACAATTCACTAATATGAACGAACAGTATACAACTTCATAAAAAGTATAAATGCATATACCTCTACTAGTCGGGATAGTTTCCCTAACTATGCCTATACTTACCTCGCTAACTACCTCCATAGTTACTATGATCCAAAGCTGAATCTAAATCTCCTCTAAATCCCCTTATCATAAAGTAGTATAACCAATCACCAACAGTCAGTATAAGGAAAATCCTAAAGGTATGTCATATTCAATGCTCAAGGACCTTAGCATGAAATCTAAGTCTTGGGTTTTAATTCCCTTTTAATTAACCCAATAAAATAGTTTTTGCATATTTACAAATCACAAATATCGAAATACCACTCAAGGTATTAATGATCCAGAATTATGAAAATAATTTTCAACTAAAAATTCAAGTTTTGAAACCAAAAGAGTTTAACTACATTTTCTAATGACCAAGCCATTTGAAAAAAGGATGGTATATATAGAAATTTTGACCAACTCTCATGGTGTGTGTAAATATGTAATCATACAAAGTGTTTCTAGTCAAGTGAGTGTGTACAATATTGACCATCAATCATTGACCTTACACAGAGAAAGACAAAAGACTAAGTAACATAATCAAACTCCGTGTTTTACATACTGCAACGCTAACAAAGACACAATGGACTTACATGAGCTACATAATTTAAACAGGCAATTGGAGGTTAAAAAAGTCATTGTTTAACAATGCACAAAAATCTAGGAGATTGATGATCAGATCGTGATAGTGAAATGCGCCCTTGTTGGGGTTTAAAGTGTAAGGCTATCCTAAATTATATGATATCATTGATTAAATTTGAAGGAACCCTCTTAAGGTAACTACCACCAGAAGAGTTTGGCCCAATTTTTTATACTGTCAACTTGTGGACTCCTCCTCTAGTGTTAAAGATGTTTCCATCTAACCCTCATCTTTGATTCTGTGGTCGAGGGTTAAACCATGTTGTCTTTGAATCTGATCCCTCTAACCTTAACGTTATATCTATCGATCCTCCATAAGTTTGACAATTTTTATGTTTTTATAAATTACTATGTGTGTAGGCTTGTTACACACCAAAATTAAAATAGTAGTTTTAGAGACATTATTTCCTTTTAATTTCTTTTATTACGATACTTCTACATATCCTTGAATATGTTTTGGACATAATTTTGTCCATTTATGAAGGTTTTCTTTTCTTTTTCTTTCAGTTTTTTATTGGTTTTATTTCAAAGTGTATCAAACTTTGGCGATGTGCTTCATTATGTGGAATACATATGTAATATTTTCATGTGTCCTCAAGTTTCAAGCTAATTAGTATGTTAGGGTTAGGTGGCCATTTTCCCTTGTTCAAGGTGGCACCATCAAATTTTTAGGAGGCTATTAGATTACTTAATTGCTCTTTTCTTGCCTATTTAAGTTATTTCAAGAGAAATTGTTGCATGGCTTCTCAATTCAAAAAACCTTCCCTAAGGGTTCCTCTTTATGCTACCTTGTGGTAAGAGAATGAGCTTTTGCTTCATCAAAATAAGCAACTCCTAAATTACAATGACAAACTCCTAACTCAAAACAAGGGGCTCTAGAGAGAGTTAAGGGACCTTAGGCAATTAGTTGATGTCTCCTCTAAGGTTTAGGAGGGATGATGGGTAATCTTATGTTTAGTAGGGACATGATTCAAGAAAGGATAGTTGAGATCGAAGACTCTGAGAAACTAGGTGGGGGATAGAGTTCCAAAAGGAGATCCTTAAGGTTTCTTTATATGAGTTCATTGTCTCTTTCACAAACTTTGGAAGCCTAATCATTCTTCATCAAGCATTTGATCTTGTTAGGGTCTTTGTTTTCAGTATTAGATAATGACCAGTTTCATCTTGGAAATTTTCTTTGTAAACTAGCGTTTGAAAACTTTGTGCTATTTTAAATATGATTTTGAATTAATAAAAGATTTTGTTTCTTATTTGAGTTCTTTTTATTTATGTTTAAAGATTTGGTCTCCTAAATGACAAGATTTCTCTCATGATCTATAATTATTTATTGGTTTTAATTAATTATTTACCGTTCAATATATAAAATTATTAATTAGTTATCTCTTAGATAAATGTGTTTAAATACTTTTTAGATGTATATTAATATTTTTAAGATGTGTTTTAAAAAATAAATTTTTATAATATTAAGATTTTTTTATTAGCTTTGGAAAATTAAGCTAAAAAATATATATATTTTTACCCTAATACTACTTACTAGGTTATTACTATTATCTATATATATATATATATTAGGGTTGAATAAGATGATAAGAAGAAAAAAAGGACTGGATCTGTCGAACTTTTATCACTGCAAAAAAACAAATAAAAAGAGTTTCCAATGATTTGCGCCCAAAGCTAGTTGCCTTTTTTTTAGCTTTTCCAGATAGACCAAGCCAAGCATAGTATAAAACAAAGTAATATGCTTTGAATATAACTGGCTCGCTATTTTTTTTTTTGGTGTTACAATCTTCTTATTGGTTATTCCAGAAAGTTAGTAAGTTGGTTTAGTTCTCTATATTACTTAAAATTTGGTAAGTTTTTCTTTGCAATTCACATGGAATAAACTGGTTCATATTTGATCTCACGAGTAAATGTGCTTAATTGTGATGCTTTGTTCACAGAGAAGATAGATTAGAGTGGCGGCTGATTCATTAATAATTGAAAAATAAGGTATTAAATAAATTGATTAAGATATTTATTAATAAATTTATTTAGTATTTTTATCTTTATATAGTTTCCTCCTGATTATATTCTTATATATTTAAATTAAATAATTTTATATGTGATCATAATTTTTTTATTTAATTATTAAATTTCAAATAAGTTATTTTTATTGATTTTTGTTTAATCTTTTTGTTCTATAATTTAATAGTTGATTTGATTTAAATGATATATATTTTGAATAATTTAGTTAGAATTATTTATCGTTAAATCCGTTCTAGAACACATACAGACACTTATGTTTTTTTGTGCTAATATTTTTGCAGTTGATTTGTGAACAACCTGATTGGTGGGGATCTTATTGGAATGTTGGTCTCGAAATCGTTCATGCTAATTTTAGAAACTGTGAAAATAGAGCAGAAGTTCGTAAGTAAAGTACATTGGGGTAGTATCTTAGAGAGGGTAGCATAAGACCGAGTGTGTACTTGAACATTTGATTTTCATAGTGGAAAGTTAGGTGGTCCGGTGGACCGGTGGTTTTCCTCTTAAATCATGATTGTGGCTTAGATTGTTTCCACCTAAAAATATCTTGTATTATTATTTTATTTCCGCATTTTATTCTTACACGCGATTGTATGTCTGGCCGCTTTGTTTAGGTTATTAAGTTATAAATTGATAAAAATTAAAAATAATTTATTCACCCCACTTCTAGGTTAATTAGATCTATAATTTATAAACATTCAAAAATGAGTATAACTTTATATAAAAAATTTGAAATCACAAAACATAAAATTTATTTGAAACTAAATTTCCAAAGCTTTTTAACGGTATATGAAATTATTTATAAAAGTTTATGAATTAATATAGTTTATGTTTTAAAGAATAAGTAAAAAATGTTATTCTCAATCTTAACAATTATTTGTAAAATGTGAATAAATATTTATAAAAATCTCAAAATCACAAAATTAGAAACTAGATTTATAGAAATTTCTAATGGTATATGAAATGATTTATAAAATATTATGAATTAGTACGGTTTATATTTTAAAAATGGGTAAAAAATATATTCTTTTATATCTGAACAATCATTAGCAAAATATGCATAACTATTTTATAGAAAAATAAAAATTACAAATCTTAAAATATATTAAAAACTAGATTTTTAGATATTTCTAATGATATATGAAATGAATTATAATATTTATTAAATCAGTACAGTTTGTGTTTCAAAAATGTTTAAAAGAATATGAGCTATATTTAATAAAATGAGTATAACTTCTAAAAAAAACTCAAAATTTTAAAAGCTAATATTTTAATATATATATATATATATATATTATTTGTTATTTTCAATAATATATAGATTTAATTTTAATTTATAGTAAATTAATACACTTAAATTTTAAAATTGAATCAATGATCGTATATATAACATCAATTATATTACTTATGTTTTTAAAATATAATTTATCTTAAAATTCTGTATTTAGTAGAATATTTTAATATAAATTTAATTTAATTTTATCTTCTATTTTATTTTCACAAAATCAATTGTTACCTTTTTATTTATTGATTTAATTAATATTAATATTTTTGTCAAATTTACGATAATAACTAACGATTATATTTTGAAATCTTGTTTATTCTCACTTAATTATTAACTTTTTAATTTAATATGTATTTATGAGTTAACGAGTTAATTATAAAATCAAGTAAGTTACTTGTAAGTTGCATAAATTAACCCAAAAACATAATACATTAACTTTTAATAAATTGAAGTACATGAACAATTAGTTTGACACGATATTGAGGCCTTGGTCTCATGCCGAGGTTGGAATTTCTTGTGTTGTGAACATTGGTTCAACCTTAAAATTTTGGCATTTTGGTCATATTCATTTATGATCTAGGAAGTTGTGAGGCTTCTCCCTCTGTCACTTTTAATGATCTAGTATAAAGACTCATTCTCCTAAAAAAATATCTTTCCAAGTGCTTGTTAGAAAAAAAAATTAACTTTTAATTGAAGTACACTGAAAAAATTTCGAACTCTATATGACCAACCGATCAAAACCTACAAAGTCTAAATATTTCTGCATCATATGTTTTCACGTGGACCGGTGTAGGATACTCGTGCATATAAAGTATGTTATCAATTTAGATAAGATCATCGTTACTTAAGCGAGCTTCCAAAATTAGTATATAAGCTCAAAATAACATCTAGAATAATCCACAAAAATTACAAAATCTTCCATGAATTATCACAAAATACTAATCTCACGGAAAATTCATCTGGGTGGATAATTACTCTGGCTAGTACACCTTTAAGTGCTAGACAGTCCAATTATTGGTCAGGATTCTACCTTCTGCATCTTTGAGAACATACAAATTCTTGGAAGTCCTTTTGATTACTTGGTAGGGACCTTCCCAATTTGGTCTAAGTTTGCCCACCTCTTGCTTTTGAGTATTCTGGAATAATTTTTGCAAGACCCAATCTCCCTAGCTGAAACTACTTTTCTTGACTTTGTGATCATAAGATTGAGCCATCATTCTCTTGTAGTCCTTTCTAGGTTGAGGAATTTGACTCGCATATTCTCCTCATTGTTGTTTTCATTGGAGGCTTGTACTTGGATAGTGGGATTATGACTTCAGGGGCACCATGGCTTCAACCCTGTATGTAAGTGAAAATGGATTTCTCTTGTAGTAATTATGGGGGTTGTTCTATTGCCTAGAGGATCGCTGGTGGCTCCTCTACCCGCTTTCCTTTTGCTTTCTTTAACTTCTTCTTCAGAATGTTTAAAAGTGATTTTTTTGCAGCCTCTGCATGTACATTGCCCTTGGGATGACGGGGTGTTGAGTAGATGAGGTTACATTGTAGTCAGCGCATAAGTCTTGAAATCCTTCCCCTTTAAACTGCATGTCATTTTCACGAACAATTTGTATGTGTTGAGAAAAATAAGTGAAGTTTTATAAAACAAATGATGTCAATTTTTTGCCTTGTATCACGTTGCTATTTTACATCGATTAGGAGATGTATAAATAGAAAATGATTGGTTATTGGGTTTGAGTTTGTGGAAGGGGAGAGTACCTAGGCAAATGTGATACCACAGGTGCGCGCGCCCATCCGTCCCCCATCTGTCCGGTTATGCCGAGCCGAGACGAATCCGAGTGTGTGTATGAGGTGTCATTTTATTTTTTTTAATTTTTTTTAAATACTTTTCCACTCAGAAAATGGTCGTTATTTTTTCTTTACTCAGAAATATTCGTTAAATGGTTATTATTTTTCTTTACTCATAAAATGACCGTTACTTTTCTTTACTTAGAAAATGACTATTACTTTTCTTTACTCAAACATGACTGTTATTATCATAATGACTACACGTTTTCTCAAACCTATAAATAGAGGGCCTCAACTCTCAGTTTTATTAGAATAATTTGCAAATATCTCTTACTAAGAAAAATCTCTCAGAAAGAAAAAGAAAAAGATCCTAAATTGTTTTGATTTTTCCGAGCAACAAAATTTTATAGGTGTAGCATTCCGGTCTTCATCAGTGCAGTGAAGTTCCGAGACAGAACAAAGATTCTGGGCTTTTTATCTTGGGGATGACGAGGCTGTGTTTGCTTGCACAATTTTGGGCAGAGTCGCGAAACGTCTTAAAAAGAGCGACCTAGTCCACGACTCAACCCAAGCAATTCATTTCAGGTTATCAGTAATATTGTTCCTACATTGTTTTCATGTACTTGTTTTAACAATTTTAAGATGATTTTCTATCTACCATGTCTACTAAAATGTTAAATGTTAATCATAACAAATCGTTTCGTTTTGAGGGACTACACTTTAAAAGATGGTTATAAAAAAATGTTATTTTTTAGGTCGTTTTTGCTATTACTACTGAAAAACCAACACTGTCTAATCCTCCTATTGAAGCTACAACTAAGGATTTAGATACCTGGATGGAAAATGATTTTATATGCAAAAAATTATTCTTAATGTATTAGCTGATGACTTGTATGATTATTATAATTTTGATAAATCTGCTAAGGAAATTTGGGATGCTCTTCAAAAGAAATACGACACTAAGGAAGCTAGAACTAAGAAGTATTCTGTGAATAGATATATGAAGTACCAAATGATTGATGGTAAATCTATGGAAGCTCAATCACACGAACTGTAGAAGATAGCACACGAAATAACTTCTGAAGGTATGACTTTAGATGAACAATTTCAAGTAGTTGTTATTATAGATAAATTACCCCCTACTTGGAAAGATTTTAAGAATGCACTTAGACATAAAACTAAGGAATGTTCTTTAGAAAGTCTTATAACCCGTCTAAGAATATAAGAAGAAGCCTAAAAACAAGATCAAAGAGATGAAGTACTCGTTGTCTCAAACAGTAGTACCAATAAGAAATCCTCTTTTGCAATTCTGAAACAAAAAGAAAGAAATATGAAAACTCAAAATCCCAATAATAACCAAAACCACAACCACCAAAATAGAAACATAAACTATCCTCCCTAGAATAGACCTCAACCCCTTTAAGAAATAACACATTCATGTGTTATAGTTGTAACAGACCTGGCCACTTGGCCAGGAACTGCTAGAATAGGAATGGTCCTGCCTCATAGGCAAACCTTACCGAAGATCAACTTATTGTTATGATATCTGAAATCAATTTTGTTGGTGGATTTGTGGGATGGTGGGTGGACACTAGTGCTTCTCGCCATGTTTGCTATGATCGAGACATGTTAAGTCCTATTCTAAGTCTGAGCATAAGTAAGTGTTGTTGGGTGACTCCCAATCCACTAAAGTTGCTGGTACTGGTGAGGTGAAATTAAATTTTACCTCTAGAAAAACTGTCATCTTGAAGGATGTCATGCATAATCCAGAGATAAGAAAGAACTTAGTTTTGAGATATCTTCTTAACAAAGCTGGGTTTACTCAAACTATAGGGGCTGATTTATATACAATAACTAAAAATAATATATTTGTTGGCATGTTTAAATTAAACGTTGAAATTAATAAAGCTTCTTCTTCAGCTTATATGTTGAGCTCTTTTAATATTTGACATGCTAGACTTTGTCATGTTAATAAAGGCATAATTAAGAACATGAGTACCTTAGAACTAATTCCTAAACTATCTTTCAATGATTTTGAAAAATGTGACTTTTGTAGTCAAGCTAAAATAACCAAAACTTCACATAAGTCAGCAATTAAAGAATCTAAACCTTTAGAAATAATACACTCTGACATATGCGAACTTGATGGAAATTTAACAAGAAATGGAAACCGCTATTTTATAACTTTTATAGATGACTATTCAGATTACACTTATGTATATCTAATGAAAAATAAAAGTGAAGCGTTTGACATGTTTAAAATATTTATGACTGAAATTGAAAATCAACTTAATAGGAAAATAAAAAGGTTTCAAAGTGATAGAGGCACTGAATATGATTCCAACATTTTCAATGATTTTTATAAAATACATGGAATCATTCATGAAAAAATTACACCTTATTCTCCTTAAATGAATGGCAAAGTTGAAAGAAAAAATAGAACTTTTACTGAATCAGTTGTTGTAATTTTATTAAACTCTGGTGCTGCTTCCCATTGGTGGGGAGAAATTTTATTAACTATTTGCTATATGCTAAATAGAGTGCCTAAATTTATTAGTAAAATTTCACCATATGAAATTTTGAAAAATAAGAAACCTAACTTAACTTATTTAAAACTTGGGGTTGTTTAGCCTATGAATGTGTATTCATAGGATATGTTGTGAATAGTAAAGCTTATAAATTCTATGACTTAAATAATCATGTAGTTATAGAATCAAATGATGTTGACTTCTATGAATATAGGTTTCCCTTTAAATTAAAAAATAATGGGGGTTCGTCTTCTAGTAGTTTACCCATAACTAGAACTAGTAAACAAAATTAGGAATTAAAAATTGAAATCAAGAGAAGTAAATGAGCTTGAACCCTTAAGGATTTTGGGTCTGATTTTTATGCTTATACCTTAGAGGAAGATCCACAAACTCTTAAAGAAGCATTATCTTCTTTAGATGCCAATTTTTGGGAAGAAGCCATAAATGATGAAATGGACTCTCTTTAGTATAATAGAACTTGATATTTAGTTGACTTACCTCCTGGTTGCAAAACCATAGGATGTAAATGGACACTAAAGAAGAAATTAAAACCTGATGGTACTATTTAAAAATAGAAAGCTCATCTTGTAGTCAAAGGGTATGTGCAAAAAGAAAATATAGATTTTTTTGATACATTTTCACTAGTCACATGAATAACTTCCATACATGTACTTTTCTTTCTTACTGTTATCCATGATTTAGTAGTGCACCAAATGGATGTCAAAACTACTTTCTTAAATAGTGACCTAGAAGAAGAAATTTATATGGACCAACTTGAAGGTTTTGTTGTCCCAGGTCAAGAAAATAAAGTTTGTAAACTAGATAAATCCCTTTATGTTCTAAAACAAACACCTAAGCAATGGCATAAAAAATTTGATAATCTAGTTATATCACATGGATTCAAAATAAATGAAAGTGACAAATGCATTTATTATAAATTAGAAAATGATATTTGCACTATTACATATTTATATGTGGATGACATGCTTATTTTTGGATCAAATATTCATGTTGTGAATAATGTGAAAACTTTGTTAAGTGCTAACTTTGATACGAAAGATCTAGGAGAAGCGAGTGTAATTCTTGGTATAAAGATTACTAGGTTTGAAAAGGAAATTTATTTATATCAATCTCATTACATTGAGAAGATCTTAAAGAAATATAATTACTTTAACTGCAAACCTAGATGTACTACTTATGATTCTATTGTAAATTGTTTCAAGATCGGAGACGGTGTTAAACAAACTGAGTATGCGAGCATCATTAGTAGCTTACGTTATGCTACTGGCTGCACTAGACTAGACATAACTTATGTTATGGGACCACTATGTAGGTTTACCATTAGACCTAGTATAGAGCATTGGAATGCTATTGAAATGGTTATGAGATACCTTAAGAGAACTCTGAACCTTGGATTACATTATAAAAAGTTTCCCACTATTCTAGAAAGATGCAATGATGCTGATTGGAACACTTTATCAGAAGACTCCAATGTAACTAGCGACTATATATTTAGCATAGCTGATAGAGCCATTTCTTGGAAGTCTAACAAATAGACAATATTGGCTCAATCTACAATGGAGTATGAAATGATAACACTAGCTACTGCTAGTGAAGAGGCAAGCTGGTTATGAAGTCTGTTAGTTGAGATCCCTTTATGGGAAAGACTGATACCAGCTTTCCTGATCAACTACGATAGTACCGCGGCTATTACAAAGATTCAGAACCGTTACTACAATGGCAAGAGATGACAAATATGTCATAAGCATAGTACTGATAGAGAATTTCTCTCTACGAGAGCTGTAAGAGTGGATCATGTACGTTCTGATAAAAATTTGGTTGATCCTTTGACGAAAGGATTACCGAGAGATAAGGTTTTCAAAACCTTGAAAGGAATGGGACTGATGCCCTTAGAATTAAGAGTCATTCATGATGGTAACCCAACTTATAGACTGGAGATCCCAGGAAGTAAGTTCAATGGGTAATAACAAGTCATGAAGTGATATGAGAAGAATCATGCTATTTTGAAGTCCCATTCTATATTGTTAGAAGCATGAAGTTCTAAAGCAATAGAAAAAAGATGAGTTAATTATTAAACTCTTAATGAGTTCTATACTTTATATGGAGTGGAGTACACAGCTACAAGAGTGCTCTTGATAGACTCACCTATGTGAATGTGGAAATGTGGCTGCTTCTTATGAAAATTTTGTGGGCAAAATTTACTAGAGCATTCACTATACTGGGATACATGTGCATGGCCATAAAGGATGGGCATTTCGAACTACGCCTTGGAAAGGTTGTGTGAGTAATGTTGTTAGAGATAGAGTTCAAAACTACGAGTTACTCTAGTATATTCTAAAGCATCAACACTATGCAAAGGTTCAATTCGATAGACACCTTTTACTTATGTATAATCTTATACTATTAATTGATCGGTTGCTCGATGAAAACTATTTTTATATAAAATTCAAGTGGGGGATTATTGAAAACAAAAGAGTGAATTTTTATAAAAAATATTATGCCAATTTTTTGCCTTGTCCCACATTATTATTTTACATCACTTAGGAGATGTATAAATAGAAAAGGATTGGCTATTGGGTTTGGGCCCCAAGGGGCACTCACTTTTATGGAAGGGGAGAGGACCTAAGCAAATGTGATACCACACACACGCGCACACCACCTCCACCGGTAGTCTGACCGATAGTGTCGGGCCGAGTATGAGTCCTAGTTCGAGTGCATATGCGTGTGTGAGGTGAGATGACATTTTATTTTTTGAAATTTTTTTTAAAATACTTTTTCACTCAAAAAATGGTTGTTACCTTTTTACTCAGAAAATAGTCGTTATTTTCTTTACTCAGAAAATGGCCGTTATTTTTTCTTTACTCATAAATATCTGTTAAATGGTCATTATTCTTGTTTACTTAGAAAATGACCATTACTTTTCTTTACTCAGACATAACAGTTATTGTCATAATGGCCACACGTTTTCTCAAACCTATAAATAGAGGGCCTCAGCTCTCAGTTTTATCACAACAATTTGCAAACATCTCTTACTAAGAAAAAACTCTCAGAAAGAAAAAGAAAGAGATCCTAAATTGTTTTGATTTTTCCAAGCAACGAAATTTTATAGGTGTAGCATTCCGGTCTTCATCAGTACAGTGAAATTTCGAGATAGACAACAAAGATTCTGAGATTTTTTATCCTAGGGACGATGAGACTGTGTTTGCTTACACAATTTTGGGCAGAACCGTGAAACATCTTAAAGAGAGAGACCTAGTCTGCGACTCAACCCAAGCAGTTCATTTTAAGTTATCAGTAATATTATTCCTACATTTTTTACACGTACTTGTTTCCACAGTATGGAAAGATTGAACTTGTAGAATATGTTCCTATATACATCTTTCTCTTGTATAGAAAATAATGATAACTTCAATCCATTTTGAGAAGTAATCTACTGCTACTAAAAGGAACTTTTTCTGTGCTTGAGTCATAGGTAAATGTCCGACTATGTTTATACCCTATTTCATAAAAGGCCATGGGCTTACGACTGGTGTTAAATTTTCAATAAGAATCTTCAACACCGTACCAAATTTCTGACACTTTTCACATTTCTTTGCATATTCTGTGTTATCCTTCCTCATAGTGGAATAGTAGTAATCTTATTGGTCAAAAGCCTTCCACCAATGTGTCCTTCACGATCACCTTCGTGGACTTCCATCAGAATCTTAAAAGCTTCCTTTATTAACAATCATCTATGGTATGGGTTGAGTGGGTTTTTTCTATACACTACTTTGTCAACCAATATATATGACTTTGCCTTTTAAAAAAAGTTTGCTTATGCTAGTAAGTCCTTTGGTAGTTCTCCTCGAGTGAGATAACCATGGATGGGGTCACCCATAATTCCAAGTCACTGAAATCATTAGTAATTTCCAATATTGAGACCTCTTTTTCAATGCCAAGTTTATACAAAGAGTAGCTAAAAATTCCACTGGGATCTGTCTTTACTCCTCTTTCGATGGTATTGTTCCCAAGTAAGAGATGGTGTCTGCATATTGGTTGTTTCTACTTATCTGTTTTAACTCAAAATTCTTCAAGATAGCTACCACCTCCTTAAGTGTCTTCAAATATGCTATCATCATGTCATTGTTAGTTCATTACTACAATAAAGGGAAAATAAGTCAGCATTTAATGTTGGGTTTTGTCCAAAACCAACTTATAATGAATTTTAAATCTGTCTGTTGGTAGGCCGACTTAAAAAATTATAAAAATTAGCGTCGATTCTACGTGTCAATCAATATTACACATAAGACGTAGCATCAATTCTACGTATCAATCAACACTATCCACGTGTAGCATCGGTTGACACATAGAACCAATGATACATCCTATGTGTAGCATCGGTATTACGTGTCAACTGATGCTATCTTATTTTTTTTATTTTTATCTCATCTCTCCCCCATTTTACAGATAGTTTCTCTCTTTGCTTAAAAAAAACTGACTATCCTCCTTTATACTCTTTCTCATTTTCCAGCCACCTCCTACCAACATTTTTAGCGTTGTTTAATGGGTTTTCATCATCTCCAATTTCTCTTCTAAATCCACTATTTTTTAGCATAATACCCAAATTTTTCATATCCATTCACTTCATTTACTTTTGTAATTATTTCTATGAATTATTTTACACTTATTATTTATATTTTTTAATGTATATTATGTATTATTGATTATGTGTATAATATTTTGTGTTATGTAGGTTATGTATTTTTATTCAAGCTTAGAAGAGAAGAAGGCATTTTATTTATTTATTTATTTTAATAATTTTATGTATTTATATTTTTGATATATATTAATTTATTTTAAACATAAAAATTTTGAAAATTACATATGCATGAAATATATTTTTATATGTATATAATGTATAATAGGTTTATTAATATTTATTATTGTATATATGTATAATATTTATTATTATTAATTACATACATTTATATATATATATATATATATATATATATATAAATTATTATATATTATATATTTGTTAATGTTATTATGAGTTTATCAATTGTTTGATTTTTATGTATTTATTTTTATATGATATTTTGATAGATATTTTAATAATTAGAGAATTTATATATAATAATATCTAAAATATATTGATTGGATATATATTTAATATGCTTAATGTTATTATAAAAAATAGACAAATCTTGAATGTTAAAGTGTAGAATTAAGCAAGACTACATTTCTAAAGTTTAAAGTTTTTGGAATTTTCCCGTAGAAATAGTATTAATGAAATTAGTATGATTTGATACATATGTGTTAAATGTAAAAATGAGAAATTTTATGATGTTGATAAGGTTAAGTATTACCTTATCTATAGTGGTATTCTTTTGAGTTATAAATGTTGGTATTTTCATAGAGAAAATATTGATAATACTTATGGGGAAGAAATAAATAAAAATGTGAGGGGATTATATACATCTTATTAGAATATACATATAGAAAATATGTTCCATGATGTTAAAGATGAACTACATAAGGATGATCTCAAAACCTTTAAAAAACTTCTAGAAGATGCCAAAAATCTGTTGTATCCAGAGTACAAGAAATACACTTAAATGTCGAAATTAGTTCATTTGTACAATGTGAAGGCAAAAAATGTTTTTTCTGACAAGTGATTTACAGAAGTACTAAATGTACTAATAGATATGTTTCCTGAGGGTAATGAATTTCCATCTTCAATGTATGAAGTGCAAAAAATATCTTAGTCGATTTGGCATGGAATATCATAAGATTCATACTTGTCTAAATGATTACATTCTTTATAAAAAAGAATAGAAGACATTATATTATTGTTTGGTGTGTAAATAATCCAGATGGAAGCATGCTACAAATGAGACAATACATAAGAAAGGCATGCCCACAAATGTTCTTTAGTACTTTCCTCTGATTCCTTGCTTTCAAAGGTTGTTCAAAAGTAAAGAGACATCAAAGATGTTGACTTGGCATTTAGATAATCAATCTGATGATGGGATGCTACATCATCCTCTCCAAATTGAAAAGTAGTAGATAATTTATCCTCTTAATTTGCATTTAATCCATGCAATCTTTGTCTTGACATTTCTACTTATGGAATTAATCCACAGAGTTCCCTTAGTAGTAGATATAGATGTTGGCCAGTAATTATGATAACATACAACCTTCCTCCTTAATTGTGTATGAAAAGAAAATTCATGATGTTAATATTATTGATCTTAGGACCGAAACAACCCAGAGTTGATATTGATGTATATTTGCAGCATCTGATAGATAATTTAAAGACATTGTGGTCCTTTTATGGACAATTAATGATTTTCCTACCTATGAGAACTTATCAGGACATGCAAAAAAAGGTTATATGGGATTCCCTATTTGTAATGATGACAATTCTATAGCTTATCTTGTTTATGGACAAAAAGATGTCTTATAGAAGACATAGAAGATTTTTTCTATTTGGACACAAGTTTAGATACCAAAAGAAACCTTTCGATGGTAAAGAAGATCATGATCTTGCACCAAGACCTTTGCGAAGTGTTGATATATTAAGGAAATTGAATGCTATGACATTGAAATGATATGGAAAGATGAAAAAAAGAATACTCACTGATGGAGGAAAATGAAAGAGGACAACTAATAAAAAGAGTGAAAAGGAAAATGTTACTGAATCAGTAGATCATGATTGTTGGAATAAAAAATCAATATTTTGGAAATTATCTTATTGAAAAGACCTACACATTCGTCACATCTTAGATGTCATGCCCATTGAGAAAAATGTATGTGAGAGCTTGATTGGTACATTACTTAATATACCTGGAAAAATAAAGGATGAAATTAAAGCAAAACTAGATTTAAATAAATTGAGGATATGACTTGAATTGGCACCAAGGATGGAAAATGATAAGAATCAAACATACTTGCCACCAGTATTATATAAATTGTCAACAAAAGAGAAGGATGTGTTTTGTAAATGTTTGGTGGGTGTGAAAGTTCATGATGGTTACTCATCCAACTTAAGAAATTTTGTTTCTATCACCGATAAGAAACCTTATGGATTGAAATCACATGACTACCACATCTTAATGCAACATTTATTTCCAATTGCTATTAGGTCAATTCTTCCAAAGTATGTTCAATTATCAATAATTTGTCTTGTTCATTCTTCAATACAATATACAAGAAATCTATATCAATTGGCGAGTTAAACTCTTTACAGAAAGATGTTGTGGGGAATTTGTGTCTACTTGAAAAATATTTTCCTCCTTCTTTTTTTGATATAATGATTCACTTATGTGTTCATTTAGTTTGAGAGGTTCAATTTTGTGGTCCTATTTACTTAAGATGGATGTATCCTTTTGAGATAGATATGAAATTCATTAAAGGATTTTTAAATAATAGAAACCATCCTAAAGGATGCATGGTGGAACGTTACATTGTTGAAAAGGCCATTGAGTTTTGTTCTCAATACTTTAGTGGTTACACTAAAATTAGGAATGCTACCCACAAGTTATTCTTAGAATGTCACATGATCTAAGTAGGTAACCCTATACTCGATGGAAGTAGGAAATTGTTTATTGGTCGCACTTGATGGAAAAAAACACACCAAATCATTTTGATAAATAATAATGAGGCACAACCTTACATAGAGTAAGTGATGACAGGTTCAATCTTTTCATTTAAAATAAAATTATTATTTATTTAACTATTAATGATACCTAATTGATATATCTTGAATAACATTATAGAATGCATTTAAACTTATTGAAAATCGATCCTTGTTATAAAAAATGAGAAAAGTTATTGTATGATGAACATAAGCGAGAGCTTATTAATTGGTTTCACAACCATGTAAGTGTCACATACAAGAATTCATTAGTACTTCTATATAATGTTTTAAAACTTTGTTTTAAACACATTTCATATTTTTATATGCATAGATTCGAGTTGAACTCAACAAACCCAATCATAAAATAATAGAACCTTTAGAATGGCTTGCATATGGTCCAAAATTTGATGTCAAATCATATTCTAGTTTTACAATTAATGGTTTGAGGTTTACAACTAAAGCAAGGAAAACATTCCGAGTAAATCAGAATATTGATATGAAGATGGTTTTACAAACTAGGAATTTTTTTCAATTTAAAAGATGATAATCCTGTACTTTTTGATATAACATATTATGGTATAATTCAAGAGATTCGGGAACTCGATTATGAGGTCTTCCATGAAACAATATTATTCTTATGTGGTTGGGTTGAAGATGTTATCAATGTTGGATATAAAGTAGATGATTTTAGATTTACCCTTGTAAGCTTATCCAAGATAAGTCACACTAATGATCCTTTCAGGTTAGCACTTCATGAAAAACAAGTATTTTACATGAGCGATCAAATTGACACAAGATAGTCTATTTTCTTAACGCCACCACAAAAAGAGTTCTACCATTTTGATGCTTTATAAGAAGATGACATGCTTGATACATTATCCAATATTATTCATTTTTCAAACAAATTGCCTAATGTATGTGATGATCTAGTTGATGATGATAAATATTCGTCATGGACTTGAAGTGATTATGAAGGAATATATATATACACGATCAACAACCTAATTAAACATAATATATGTTCTCTTGTTTATATGTTTGGACTTAAAATTGTCAATTAATTTCTATTTCGTCATTATTTGTAGATATTTTATGGATCCTATGGTGCTAGAGATTATAGATCTAAATGATCCATTGGGGCATTTAAAAAGAAGGGATTGGACTAATATAATTGATGCTCCACTTAATCTAGATGATAGAGTACTCGTTAAATTCGATGCAACTGGTAATCCATTAGAAGAAAATGGCCAACAATTGAAATCTTCTATTGGTAGACTTGTGAAGTCAAGTATACCAATCAATATAAATGATTGGAATAAGGTTGAGGATGCTAAAAAGTATAAGATATGGAAAACCATTTATGTAAATCTTTTTGTTTTATAATTAATTACATTTATTATATCTTTTTTGTATTATATCTCATCTAAAATGGGTTTTTTTTACAGAATCATTTTAAAGTCCCTATTAATTGGAAGAACAAGTGTTACAAGATTACAAATAAGGCATGAAAAGATTACAAAACTTCCAAATTGGGTAGAAATTATGTTTTTCCATAATTGGAACAACTTAATGAATAAAAACTATACAAAATCCCTAAAGAACACCCTTGGATTGAACCCCAGTATGGAAAGACTTCATGGATTATAGACATACGGATAAATTTTAAATCATTAGGGAAGAACATCATAATATGCAAATGAAGAATATTCTTCCTAATCATTTTGGGAGGTCATCAAATTATAAAGTTAAACAAAAAATGGTATTATTAATTTGTTAATTTATTATTATTTTTATATTTATTTTCCTCAAATTTAAGTTGATGTTATGGTTAATAAATTTATTTAATTTATGTAGGAAGGTGAATTGGGTAGACCGGTTACCCAATATGAATTGTATATAGAAACAAAGACCCCCAAAACAAAGAAGTCAAGACCAATGAGTAAACGAGGAGAAGAACAACTTAATAAGTTGGTTAGTAATTTAACTTGATACAAAGTCGTTATGAGTTTTGGATATTGATGTAATAATGTATATATGATATGTTTTTTTGTTTTAATATTTGTAGAGAGTTGTTCAAGAACAAATAGTCAAGGATGAAATGATCAAACAATCAGGAAAATATGTGATACATCATGAATTTGGATGCCAACCATGGCACACATACAATATCATGGCTCCCAAATTATATCCTCTATGGGATATAATCATCCTACTGGTCCTCCATTTATACCAGGAATGCAGATGCAATTAGATAGTGGTTTATTGTCTCCAATGTAATCTGTGCATTCTTATCATCCATCACATGATGAATGTTTTGATAAGAATGCCCTTCCAATAGCTACCCAACATGGGAGTCCTCCTCCATTTAATGAATCATTTGTCGTAAGATTTAAAGATTATGTAGATAGTCTATTATTTTTTTGTTTATTATATGTTTTATTTATTATATATAATTCTTAAAGTTTTTATAGAATATGAAATGTTTGTTGAAAAATTCATCATTTACGAACTATGTTGTTATTGGAATGGTACAACAATTGAGCGATGATTGAATGATTCATAATTAATATTTACAAATTATTGGCGAATAGTAATTGATTAATCATTGCTCCATCATTGTCCACTACCTGTGCCTTCAGATGTTACCATGGTCCAAGAAGCTCTTGGATAATATGTGGCTTGGCTGTCGAATCAAGTTATGATAAATTTTAATATGATATTATTTTTGTTACTTAAGATAAAGCTTTTTTTTACTACTATTATATTATTAATTCTTTTATTATTATTAACATATATAATACATCTTATTTAGCCTATTATACCAATTATTAGTAAATGCAGCACATTTAAGAGATACAAAGAAAGTATCTTGTGAAAAATCTATGTGAAGTTGACAATCATCACATGATGAAAAATCTATGCTTTAAACTTTATGAGAAATCTTGGCTCTTTGATTACTATTGTTACAAGCAAGACTAATAAATGATGGATGGAATATGCCACTTCTTAGAGAAATTTTTGGCATAAACATTGGGTAAACATATATATCGATCGAGTGTATATTGTAACTATTTGAATTACAAAAGATCAATTTAAATATAATTCAAGTGTGGACAAGGTGAGTCCTTAATCGGTAAATAAATTTCATTTATGTAGAACATATAATTATATTTATATTATCTAATTATTTATATATTTTTTATATAAGGCATGTAATTATTGACTTCAAGCTAATCGCCTATCACATTTAGCAATGTTCTATGATTCATCATTTTTCTATCAATATCAAGAGCATGATTTTAGCATCAAAGCTAAACAATTATGTGATAGGGTATTAACACTTAAGATAAATTAGAAATTGATAATCCCTTAGCTGCTAAAGTTTGAAAAAGGCCAAGATCATTGGATGTTGATAATCCTTGATCTATATGACAATTATGTTTGGTACTGTGACTCAGCTTCCATAGAATTGAGTAAAGACACAAAAGAAGTTGTTAAAATGTAAGAGTTATAGTTAGATATTTTTATTCTATTGTTCTTTTTAATATTTAATAAATAACTAACTATTTTAAACTTTGATAGGGCATGGAAGCTTTGGAACAAGAGTAGGGGCGTTGCTCTTAAAAAATCACATAAGCTTATATGTGACAAAGTTATGGTATGTACAAGTGAATATTAATAATTTAATGAATCTTACTATTGAATAATAAAGATGTGCAAATATGGAAAACCATGTACACTTGCTTTTTGTAAGTTTCATAACAAAATGACAGAGTCATGTGTGGTCACTTTTCATGAAATTTATGAGCAAAATCGCCTCAAATATCAACATAGCAATTAAAAATGTGATAATCTCTTTTACTAATATACTTTTTTAACATATATAAGTTATTTTTTGTGAATTCATGATATTACATATTTTTTTGAATTTAAATACATGTAGTTCTTTGGTTGGAACAAATCTGGTTATGATATGCAAAAAATTTAGGATTTACGAGAAGAATGGGCAGAACACATGCTTCAACTTATAACATCATAAGAAGAATCTGATGATATTAAATATCATAGAACAACACCATGGTAATTTTTTTAATGCTTTAATTTCTCTATTCCTGTGTCTCTAAAGTTTAGGCTTTTTCGATGGTTGTTAAGGGGAATAAATTGTTGTTTGGACCTGTTTTTCTACCCAAACTCCATCCCATCTCATTGGAGAGTTCCCTAGTCAATATGAATGAGACATTGTTCATGATTCTAAGTAGCAAACCAAGCATCCTCTCCCTGAAATAAAGTGGAAATATCACAAAATTCATGACAAAAAAGGCACCATCACTTTATTTGTAGTTTAAGTTAAATATATATATGTAATGTATATAAATTATTTTTTTGTAATAAAGTTAATTCTCAAGTAATTAATTAATATTTAATTTTTTATTTATTTTGTACTATTTAAAAACTCTTTTAAATATATTTTGATTTTTTCTAATATTATGTGATTAAAAACAGGTAATGAGGATAGTAGAAAATGTGCAAAATATGTTAAAAAAATATAAAATTTAAAGTCCGTTCAACCCGTGAACTGACATTAAATTTTAAATCCCTTCGTTTTAAGTTGATTCACTTAACCGACTTAAAACGACTTTTAAACTTAAAAAGACCATTCTTGCAGTAGTGGTTGTGAATTCTCCAGATAATTGGCTGACTACCAACCTCAATCACTACTAAAATAAACTTCCATAGCACCATAATTTTTGGCCCATAGAATGCCTATTTTTTGTACTTCGTACTCTAACTAATTGTTAATGGATGGGAAATTGAGTCCAAAAACTTGCACAATTACATCCCCTTTTGGAGGATATAAGACCATTAAGATTCTACATCATCTAGAACTTGAAGCTCCATCCACTTTAAGGTTCTACACCTCTTTTAACTCCAGTGTTAGGACTGTCTTCTCCTCCCAATCCATTGTGATAAAGTCAACCACCACTTGGGCCTTGATTGCAGTTTTGTAGCTTATGTCAAACCTGCCTAGTCTAAAGGCATAATGTTCCAACCTTCCATCATCCTCCAGCTTTGAAAGGACTTTCTTTAATGGGAACTATGTTACAACCTTGATATTATTGTTTTCAAAGTAGTGCTAGATCTTTTTGAATGTTATCATTAATTCATATACGACTCTTTTGATATTTGAGTATCTTTTTTGAGGATCAGTTAGTACCTAACTGACAGAGAAAGTGGGATGTTGAACCACCTTTCTACCAAAAGATCTGTTATAAATTTGCACTTGCGCAAGCGAATATCGTGTCTAATTTTGGTTGCACAAAATATATAATTATGGGTAACAGCAAAATAATAAGTAGTGAGAAAAATAAATGGCACACAATGATTTAAGTGGTTCAACTTTTCAATGTGAAAAGTCTACTCCACTCACGACGGCACACCGAGGAAAATCCACTAATAATCAAATGGAGATACAAATACCAATTTTCAGAGAGATTCACAAAATATACCAAAATCCAAGATATATCCAGAAAATATCCCTCTCTAATTTACTGGTAATATATAACGAGATAAATTAACAAATTTTATATTAAATCAAATATTACCATATAAATATGAGTAGTGGGCAGATTCCACAATCTGTATTCGGGTAGGAGGTTGAAATCTGGAAAGAGTGCACCATTGGGCTTGGCGTCGCTGGTGGTGGACGAGTACTGTGTTGGAGATGATACAAGAAGAACCTAGAGTGAAACTGCTCACATAGATGGAAAAAACTAGTTATGAATGGTTCTGGAACTATCTAGCCGATGATCGACGCTAGAAGTGGTCGGCTGAGTCACACAGCTTCTCTTCGTTCTCAACACCCACTCTATTCTTCACTATTCTCGGCTTCTGAAACAAAAGGCAACTTCACTTTTTGGCAATTTCACAAAGAAGGCATAGAGTAATATATATACGTGACAAATGAATATAGGGTTGATTTAGATTTGGGTTTTGGGCTCAATTGTTATTTTGGGCCAAATTTAACAAATCTCCACCTTGGCTAAAAACAGAAAACATGTTCATCAAATAAGAAATTCCTCATATTACCAAATAACCATCGTCTAAAGCCACGAAGGGTGATCATCTTCTACAAATACCAATCAAGTCTAAGGAATGCTTGAACTTATTAAATGGAATTGGTTTGGTTAACATATCAACTAGATTCTTTTTAGTGACTATTTTATTGACAACAAAAGCACCCTGAGAGTAACCATGATCAATCATAAAAGAATAAAACTATTTATACCATTGTCTTGGGGATTGCTTCAACCCATATAAAGACTTTTTCAATAAACAAACATGATCTTCCTTACCTAGAACAACAAACCCCTCTGGTTAATGCATATATATTTGTTCTTTAAGCTCACCATGTAAGAAGACTGTCTTGACATCAAGTTGTTCTAATTCCATGTCAAACAATGCAACCATAGCAAGCAACACACGAATAGAGCTATGTTTCACAACAGGTGAAAATACTTCATTGAAGTCAATACCTTTCTTCTGATAATAGCCCTTTGCAATAACACGTGCCTTGAACCTAGCTGTTTCAACCTCAGGTATACCTTCTTTTTTCTTGAAGACCCATTTGTTTCCAATAATCTTCTGGTCCTTAGGCGATTTCACCAATTCCCAAGTATGATTCTTATAAAGTGATTCAATCTCTTCATTTATAGCAACCAACCACTGAACAGACTCATCACAAGCGACAGCTTCATGATAACTAGAAGGTTCGTGTACCTCAATAGACTTTTCCATAAACAATGCAAAAGAATCTAAGTCTGCATCAGTGTACCTTTGAAGGCGTCGAATCTCTCTTATTCCTTTACCCGTAGTGATACTATATGGTTGCTCATATTGCTCTTCTGTTACATCATGAGCAGAATCATTTATCTTATCCACATATGGCTGATCTGAAGTGCCCTCTTGCACTTTACTAAGAGCTCCACTCTCAAGCTCTACCTGGTCACTAACACCATGGTCTTTACTTGTAACAATATACTCTTTTTTCGTTTCCAACATAGAAAACTCATCAAACTTAACATCTCTACTAATAAAAAATTTAGGTGACTTGGGTTCAACACACCATAATCTATAACCCTTCACCCCAGAAGGATACCCCAAAAATATGCATTTCAATGCCCTAGGCTCAAGTTTACCATCATTAACATGAGCATAAGCAGGACAACCAAAAAATTTCAAATCAGAATAATTAGCAGGAGTACCAAAGAATACCTCAAATGGAGTCTTCAACTCAATTGTAGTTGATGGAGATCGATTCACCAAATAGCATGCATAGTTACAAGCTTCAGCCCAAAAAAGATTTATCCAAGTTAGCTTGAAAAATCATACAAAGAGCTCTTTCTAAGAGAGTCCTATTCATACGTTCTGCTACTCCATTTGGCTGTGGTGTATGAAGCATAGTACGGTGTCTAACTATGCCATTTCTTTCACAGAACTCAGTAAACTGACTGTCACAAAATTCCAAACCATTATCAGTTCTCAAATGCTTGATTTTCTATACAAGCCTTGAATTTCACAAATTTTGAGAACGCGTCATTCTTGTTCTTAAGAAAATACACCCAAACATGACTGGAGAAGTTATCAATAAAATTCAACATATACCGGGCACCACCTTTAGACACAACATGAGAAGGACCCCAAAGATCTGAATGAATATAATCAACGGTACCTTTCATTTTATGTATGGTTGTACTGAACTTGACTCTACGATGCTTTCTATAGACACAATACTCACAAAAAATCAAGCTTCCCAATTTTTTGACCATAAAGCAAATCCCGTTTGCTCAAAATAGACATACATGCCTCACTCATATGCCCAAGCCGCATATGCCATAATCGAGTAGTATCTGAATCTTGATCTGACGAGGAAAAAATTGAAACACTGCCAATAACAGTACTACCTTGAAGCATATAGAGACCACGTGACAATTGCCCTTTAATAACAATAAGAGCACCCTTACTAACTTTTAAAACTCCACCTTTAACTACATACTTATAGCTTTATGAATCAAGAGTACCCAAAGATATCAAATTCTTTTTCAAATCTGGAACATGGCGAACATCTTTTAAAGTTCTAACAATACCATCGTGCATCTTAATTCGGACAGTACCAATACCAACAACCTTGCAAGACATATTGTTTCCCATCAAGACAACACCCACATCAATAGACTAATAAGAAGCAAACCAATCTCTACTGGGGCACATATGGTAAGTGCAACCCAAATCAAGAATCCAAACATTTCCAAGAGAACCAATAGATACTGATAGAACATTTTCACCATCAGAACCAGAACTATCTGCAACACTAGCAACATCATTAGTAACAGAAGACATTGTGGTAGATTTTCCTTTACCTTTGAGTTTTGGACAATTTACTTTCCAATGCCCTTCTTGACGAAAATAGTTGCATTTATCTTTTCGTTTTCTAGATTTGGATCTAGACTTGCCTCTATTATTGCTTGTGCCTTTTTCTTGATTTCTACCTCTGACAAATAAACCACTGCTATTATCATTATTGCTTGTAGACACTTTTTTTCAACTCTCTAGAATTCAAAGCTGCTTTGACATCCTCTAAATAAATAGTGTCTCGCCCATATATCATGGTATCAATAAAATGTTCAAATGAATGAGGTAAAGAACATAATAGAACTAAGGCCTAATCCTCATCATCAATCTTAACACCACCATTTCTTAGATCACGAATAATTTTAAAAAATTCATCAAGGTGATCGTGTAAAGGTGTACCTTTTGACATTCTGAATGTATACAAATGTTGCTTCAAATATAACTAACTTGTCAAAGACTTGGTCATATACAAATTCTCCAATTTAAGCCATAAGCCAGCAAGAGATTCTTCATCACCAACCTCACATAATACCTCATCAAACAAGGATAACTAAATTGAACTAAAAGAATTTTCCATCAATGCATCTTTTTCTTCATCAGTCAATTTTTAAGTGTCTTAACGAGCCTTTTTTTAACTAATATAATCCGCATCTTCATACCCCATAGACTGAAATCATTTCTACCATTGAATTTCTTAATTTTGTATTTTGACGCCATGATAGAAAACCCAATATTAAATAAACAGAAACACAACCCAAAAAATATGAAACCAAGTAGATAACCAGAAGCTCAAAATAAATCTAAAGGAACAAACTTGATCAGTTCCAATAAATAGCAGAATAACTCAATGCTCTCATACCAATTTGTTATAAATTAGCACTTGTAGAAGCGAAGATCGGTTCCAATTTTAGTTGCATAAAATATATAATTATGAGTAATAGCAAAATAATACACAGTAAGAAAAATAAATAGCACACAATGATTTAAGTGGTTCAACTTTTCAATGTGAAAAGTATACTCTACTGACGACGGCAGACCGAGAAAAATCTATTAGTAATCAAATGGAGATACAAACACCAATTTTCAGAGAGATTCACAAAATATACCAAAATCCAAGATATATCCAGAAAATATATCTCTCTAATTTACTGGTAATATATAACGAGATAAATTAATAAATTTATTATTAAATAAAATATTATCGTATAAATAAACACCAATTTTCAGAGAGATTCACAAAATATACCAAAATCTAAGATATATCCAGAAAATATTCATCTCTAATTTACTAGTAATATATAACGAAATAAATTAACAAATTTATTATTAAATAAACTATTATCGTATAAATATGAGTAGCGGGTAGATTCCATAATCTGTATTCGGGTAGGAGTTTGAAATCTGGAGAGAGTGTACCGTTGGGCTTGACGTCGCTGGTGGTGAATGAGTGTTGTGTTAGCGATGATACAAGAAGCAACCCAGAGTGAAATTGCTCACAGAAATGGAAAAAAATGGTTGTGAATGGTTCTGAAACTGTCTAGCCGACGATCGACGCTAGAAGTGGCCGATCGAGTCATGTAGCTCCTCTTTGTTCTCAACACCCACTCTGTTCTTCACTATTCTTGGCGAAACTTTACTTTTTGGAAATTTCAAGAAGGCAAAGAGTAATATATATGTGACAAATGAATATAGGGTTTATTTAGATTTGGGTTTTGGGCTCTATTGTTGTTTTGGGACAAATTTAACAAGATCACTTCCCACGACTTCGTCCCCTACCAAGAAGTTCAATTGTAGAACTTCCCCTTGATTTGCCCGCGTTAGTACCGGTGGCTCTCCCAAATACATTTTTATTGATTAGAAGGAGTCTTCTCACTCTTAAGTTGAGTTGAATTTGTTGTTTTTCTTGAGAATTAAAAAAAAACGGGTGACATTTATCATAACATTTTGAAACAAACCTCCCGAGAGCTATGCCCATCCCATTTAACTTTTGCACTTCTTTTATATTTATGGGGAAAGGCATTTCACGTATAAATCTGATCTTGGTAGAATTGGCCTCTATCCCTCACGTGTGATGAGGTACTGCAAAACGTTTCCAAAAGAGACACCAAAGGTACGCTTCTTCGGGTTTAACTTCATTCGATGTTGTCTTAAAGTTGTAAACATCTTGGTTGAATGAATAACATGATCCTTTGGAGCTTGACCATTATATCATCAACGTATACTTCCATAGTTTTTTCGATATCTTCCTCAAACATTTTGTTAACTAGGTACTGATAGGTGGCTCTTGCATTTTTGATCCCGAAGGGATCACTCTATAGCAATAAGTACCATACTCTGATAAAAGAGATAGTCTTTTTCATCCTCTCGATCCATTTTGATTTGGTGGTAACCAATGTAGGTATCCATGAAACTCATGAGCTCATTGCAAGTAGTTGAAGTAACTAATAGATCAATATTAGGGAGCGGATAACCGTCCTTCAACAGGCTTTGTTAAGGTCAGTGAAGTCTATAAAAATTCTTCATTCTATGTTGGCCTTTTTCACGACCACAGGATTTTCCAACCAACTTGGGTAAATCACCTCTCTTACGTAATTAACTGGTGGGAAATTAGGACCTACCTTGAGGTGGGGCGTAATAACATCCGAGGGTATCCCTGGCATATCTTCAGTTGAACAAGTAAAGGGATCGAAATTCTCTTTTAGCAAGTTCACCAGTGCTTTCCTAACTTCGACTTCCAGTCCCCTGCCTATTCTAAATACCTTTTTTCTGTCTTCTTCTGAGAAAGTGGCCTCTTCTACTTCTCTTTCGGACCAGCATGCAAGTTTCATTTCATCACTTGTCCTATGGTTAGAAAAGGTTTATGTAATTGCTATAAAACCAAGGTGTCTTTCATTACTATTAGGTGGCAGCTTCGGACGGTGGACTGGCATCCTTTTATTTGCATAAGTTGGCCTTTATGGAGGTGCTCAAGCATCTCGTGATGATTTGAAGGGACATACCTTGTTTCATGCATCCAGGGCGGCCCAAAATGATGAAGAAATCAATGTTTGAAGAAATAATCAGAGGAAGAAATAAACGTTTCATTCATCTAATTTCTTGATTTGTATCAGATATTTACATTGTTTATATAGACAAATACTAATTACTATTTCACCAACCACCATGATTGAATTGTATGATTTACTTGATTGGTAGAAGTGCCGTGTATATTGGAAAAAATGTTTGGCGTCGGTCATGATGATTGTTGAATTGTGTTTGCAGTGTTTGTTTGAATTCAACACTCCCCCTCAAGTTGGTGCATAGATGTCTTTCATGCCCAACTTGTCTGAAACTTCTGTGAATACTCGATATGAGACTACTTTAGTGAGGATGTCGACGAATTGATCTTCGACTTGATTTTTGGCAATTCCAATGAATTTTCTTCTAACTTTTCTTTAATAAAAAATCTGTCAACTTGAACATGTTTTGTACGATCGTGTTGAAGCTGGATTATCCGTGCAATATCACATGATGCTTTATTGTCACAAAAATAACTTAATTGATTCTTCGCTTGAGGATATGTCAAATCTTTTAAGAGAGATTGTAACCACAAGGCATCGCAAAGCCCAAGAAGTGCCATTCCTCGTATTGACCTGCAACGCTTGAGCAGACCTGACGTGTTGTTTCTTACTTCTCCGTATTCTGAAGATTTCCCTACAAAAGTGAAGTAACTGATGTAGATCGTCTATCATTTATTGATCCGGCCAATCGGTCGGTATGCTTGATTCTAGAAAACTCACGAGTTCTTAGTGAACGATACTCCTTTTCGAGGCAGTGACTTTAAATATCTCAAAATACGAATAAGCGCATTCATATGTTGTTCTCGAGGGATTATGCATAAATTGGTGACAATACTTAAAGCATAGGCAAGGTCTGGTCTTGTGTGTGCCAAATACATCAACCTTAACAAGCCTTTGGTATCTTTCTTTATTTGTTGGAATTTGATCAACCCGATACATAACTTTAATCCTTCCTCTCTTGGTGTATTAGGTGGTTGACATGACATCAGGTTTCTTTTAATAAATCTAAGGCATACTTTCTTTGAGATAAGAAAGATTCATACATTGATCGAGAAAACTCAATCCCAAGAAAATATTTTAAGGAACCAAGGTCTTTCATTTCAAATTCTTTGGATAAGTAAGTTTTGTAGCGCTTTCCTTTCTTCAAGATCATTTTCGTTACTATCATATCATCAACATATACAATAAGTGTAGTGATCTTACCATACCACTTTTTTAGAAATAAAGTATGGTCCTAATTGCTTTGCTTGTAGCCAAATGCCTTCGTTGACCTTGTGAACCATGTGAAATGCTCTCTTAGGGGATTGTTTCAATCCATACAGTTGATTTTTTTAATTTGCACACCTTTTCTCCATGGATTGTGGATTTCTTGATTCCTGGTGGTAAATCCATGTAGACTTCCTCGATTAAATCTCCATGTAGAAAGGCATTTTTTACATCAAAGCGATATAATGGCCAATCTAAATTTGCGGTAGAATACCAAGACTGAGCAGGTGTTAATTTTGGCTACGAGGTGCAAATGTTTTACGTATAGTCGATCCCGTATGTTTGAGTGTATCCTTTTGCCACCAATCTTGCTTTATATGGATTCAATCGTACCATCCGCTTGATATTTTACTGAAAAAATCCATCGACATCCAACAATTTTCTTTGTTGGTGGATGATCGACAAGCTCCCAAGTTCTATTTATTTCTAAAGATTTTAGGTTCTTCATTCGCTAGCATCTTTCCATTTTTGGTCAGCTAAAAGCCTTCACGCACCTTGTTAGGAATAGATACGTGGAGATAATTGATTCCTGAATGATACGTTTGATTTTGACAAACGATGTTTAGACATATAGTTACTCGTGGGATATTTGACTTTACTAGAAATCTCGGGTGCTCGTACGTGGCTTTAGGAATACCTCTGTTAGGACGTGATGGAAGTATTTTTCTGGTTGGTTCAATAGTTGGAACATCCTCTCGCAAACGATTGGTTAGGTATATCGGCAGATTGTGGAGTATGAATCTCGTACTCATTTAGTGGTAGTAAGGAACTTCCTTGATGATCTTGAAGTTGATGAGGACTTGATTCCATTTCCACTTGAGTCTTTTCTATATTAGAGTTATTACCATACGAATTCAAGTTATTTGTATTTTCCTCACATATAATTTGTCTTTCTTCATAAGGAAGCAATTTATATGTAAGTCTAATTCGACATGGTTGTACTCACTCGAAATTCGGGTGTAGAGGAGAAATACATTGTATCTTCGCTGAAAAATAACATCCGTAGTAGTAATCATTTGTTTTGTAGGAGGATGGTAACACCGATACCACTTTTGTTGTATGGCATATCCGTAAAAACATAACGTATTGCTCGTGGATCCAACTTGCTACGCTGTTGTTTATGTAGGTGTACAAATGCCACCTGAACCAAAGACACGAGGAGGTAGATTGGGAACATTTGGTGCAACACCGGTGATGGTTTGTAGTGGTGTTTGGAAGTTAATGGACTCAAGGTACCGATTGATTAAATATGCAGCGAGAAGTAATTGCTTCTCCCCGATAAGATAATGACATATTAGCTTCGATCAATGAGAGCACGAATGACTTCCAACAAGTGTCGATTTTTCCTTTCTCGCAACTCCATTTTGTTGAGGTGTATCAACACAAGTAGTTTGATGAATAATGCCTTCTGATTGAAGATATTCTTGAAGCTCAGAACTTTTATATTCTCCTCCAATTATCACTTCTTAGAACTTGGATCTGTGTTTTATATTGAAAATTTTACGAACCATTTTATGAAATTTTCTAAATAAGAAGTTTACCTCGCTTTTAGATTTCATTAAACGAATAAGTCATTCTACTTAAAATCATCAATAAATGTAACAAAACCAGCGTGATCCTCCCAACGTAGAGACTTTGGAAGGACCCATACATCATAATGTATAACCATAAGCTAGAGATGGACTTTTATTTAAGGTTACAGGAAATGAGGAATCGATGACTTTTTGCTAGTTCAGACATCACACTTTAAAGTAGAAAGATCTAAGCTCAAAATAAACTTGGAAATAATTTTTTTCAAATATCCAGAAAGAAGCGTGACCGATCTCCTATGCCATAGCCATATATTTGATTCATCCTTGTTAGATCCGATTGCTACCAATGCATGATTTGTTGAATCCAAGTCCAAATAATCACAGGTTTCTCTACTTTAACACCACGACCAATCGTTTGCTTTGTTTGAATGTCCTTGAACACACAAAAGTCGGGCCAAAAAATAAAAAAACAAGATAAAGCGGTGGTTATTTGAAAATAGATATAAGGTTATACTCTAAAGAGGGAACAACTAGTACCGAGTCTAAATTCAAAGTACTAGTGAGAGACAAAGATCTTTCCCGATATTTGGGGTTATGTTACCATTGGCGGTGCAAACAATTTTGTGTGAGGATGGTTTTGAGATTTGTCTAGAATCGAATGTCATATGATCGATTGCACTGAATCAATTATCCATGTATTATTAAAAACGGGAGAAAAACTTTAAGCATCTTACCAACATATCTTTGAGGAGGTTGCAACGTGATCCTTTGTTGTTTCGGTAATGGTGACGGTAGACATACTGCGTGGATTTTTCTTCCAAGAGTCACGGTTGTGATCCCGCGATCGGGATATCCCTTGAGTTCAAAACATCGTTCTTTTGTATGACCTCTTTTGATGACAAATGGGTACATTTAAATGATGATTTATCGGTCCACTTTCGTTAACTGGCGATTGGAAAAAGAACGATTTTTAGATATCATGGCGGAAGCGTCAACATCTCTAGATTTTTCCTTCAATGAGATTCGACGTACTACCTCCCGTCGAATCAAGGAATAACAACCTTCTAAATCTGGGATAGTTTCTTTTCGCAAAAGAAAATATGTATCCTTAGTCTTTCAACAAACTCTTGATATGATATTAGATCATGAGGGTCTTTCATGACCACCTTATCACGATGGTCTAGCTCTTGGAAAATTTCAGTTAACTCGTAATACTTAAAAAAGTGATTTTCCATTTTGTCTAGAAGTAAAGGCTTTTTGGTTTAAGACAAATACGTAATTCATCACTTCCATCATAGAATGCTTTCGCCAAAAGCACCCCAATTTCAAGAGCGGTAGGTATGCGTAAATATCGCTTTCATGATTTACGGACTCATTGACATAAGTAGCCATCTCTTCACTTTTTGATTTTAATACCACTTGTTATAATTGTTTGATGTTTTTTCGGTTGCAAATTTTTGTCATGAATATAAGAGAGTTTTTCTCTCTCTGATATGCATTTCTATTATTTGAGACCAAACATCATAATTAGTCTCATTAAGAACAATTCCGGCATTAAACACACCTTCAGATGAGCAGTTGTACAACAATGGATTTGATTGCTCCATAGGTAATGAAATTATACCTACTGTCATGATATTATGGTAACCAAACTAGAAAATGGTGTAATAATTTTAGGGCTAAATAATATTTTTTTTTTGTTTTTAATATATATTTATACTAAACCGGATAAAAACCATAAAACCGATTCAAATTTGGTTTAAAAAACTTGAAAAAATGAACCGGAAGGGTGTTAAAAATCAGAACAGGAAAAAAACTAGGGTTCGGAACCTTTAAAATAGGCCAAGGCAGCCAAAAATATGGAACCGTGAACAACCGAGAAACCGGGTTCTAACCGAATCATCGGACCAACTGGCCAACGAGGTGACCGAGCAAAGGCGCGACCGCTTACGCCCAGGCCGGGCCGAATCACAATGACTGGCCGACCGAACCGACCAAGCCCGGCAAAACCTGGATGACACGTCATCATCTTCAACCTCCAACGGCGCGCATGGGGCGCGTGGAAAACTTACCCTCAACCCGTGGTAGCGTGGTAGCGTGGAAGGTTTTTTCTGCTACTGCTTTTACCAAAATGTTGAGTGTGTTTAGAGTAACTGGTAAAATTAGGTGGGAGAAATACGCTTAAAATTGATGTTTGTAATTAATATTTGTAAGGGTGTTTGAATGAAAATTTTTTCAAGAGAAAAAAATATTTTTGAGATAAAGAAATCTGTTTTAGAAACAAGAGTTTCAAATTTGTATAAAAAGCAACGACTTGCCTCGATACCATGTGAAGAAATCAATGTTTGAAGAAATAATCGAGAGGAAGAAATAAACGTTTCATTCATCTAATTTCTTTATTTGTATCGGATATTTACATTGTTTATATATACAAATACTAATTACTTATTTCACCAACCACCATGTGATTGAATTGTATGATTCTGATTTGATTGGTAGGCGCCGTGTATATTGAAAAAAATGTTTGACGTCGGTGCAGTGATTGTTGAATTGTGTTTGCAGTGTTTGTTTGAATTCAACAAATGACACTGTATCTCACAGGTGTACCTACCACCAAAATTTTAGTTAAATTGTATTCTTCTTGTTCCTTATCCTCACACGAAATTTGATTTTCCCTATTGGCATAGCAGTTTGTTCACTAAAATCGACAAGTGGGGTTTTTCTCCGGCATAATGAATCGAAATGAGACTTTCTTTGCCTCTAAAGCAGACGAGAAGATGATTTCTGCCGAAGAGCTTGTATCAATGAGAACTCTCTTTAAAGAAAATATCCCACAAAAGACCAATGATGAGGGGTCATTGTGTGGAAAGTTTACTACAACTCTGTCTTCTTCAGTAAAGTAAATATATAAGAGGGAATCTTGAATCTTGAATTGTTGGTTACACCTCCTGAGTTGATCCTACATATATGACATTTACCACTCTTACTTCTTTTTTAGGGTCTTGATTCCTTCATTTTGGTTTTGAATTTGATTTTGCTGTAGAGGGGCCTTGGGCATTCTCTCCCTGTGGTGGGCCCCCATCTCTTCCTATATCTTCCATGATTTCCATGTCCTTCACCTTGTTCTCTATACAGATTTGGTGGACCCCTTCCCCCTTCTTGATGGACCTTTTCCTCAACCGTGCCCTTGCCTACGCTTCTTTCTACCCCAATCCTTCCCTACTGTTTGATAAGAATTTTGGAGGTCGATTCTTCTTACGATGAGATCGCTAATGCGACCCTTTTCTAGTATGTATTCAATCACTTTTTTAAGTGCTTGGCATTCATTTCTTGCTTGCCACCAAGCATAATGACAACTTGCTGTTGCTTCTACCACCTCAGATAAGGATACATGTATTATTGGTTCTTATATAAGTGAGAGTTCTCTTCAAACTTAATAGTGGAAAATTAACTAAAATACGCCAAAGGTTAAGTCCCATTACCCAAATGAACTAACTATAAAAATTTACAAATGTAGCTAGTTCTTAACATAAGTAAAAAGTGAACCATCACACAAGCAAAAATATGGTTGATTATTGAAAACACAAAACCCCCTAAATCCCTAACTCCCCAACTTGTCACTTTTTTAATTCAAAAACATGATAGAATGAAACCTCTATTTTCGTACACTTAGCTCATTTCTCCTCCATATTCGTGCACTTTAAGCTCATCTCTTCTCTATTGTCACGCATTTGAAACTCTGTCCAGATAATCTCTCACATTAAAAACTCATTCAAGGAAACATCATTCCCTCTGTTGTATCAAAATCCATAAACCCCACAAGATATTTAACCCTAAAAGACATTTAAACTTCTATGAAGTTTAATAAATTAAGTGAACTTAGTAATATGCTTTTTTGTTAATTGACTAGTGTTGGGAAAATCGGGTATATTTTCCCTATTCTAAGTAGTTACTATTCACTTATGATTTAAATGAATAGAACTCAAACTAACCCGACAAAATAATGCTATTGGAAATATAATGTTAAAATAAACTAAAACAGATATTGAAACAGAAATATTAAAGCAGAAAAATAATAACACCAGAAATTTAACGATGTTCGGTATAAATGTTACCTAGGTCCTCGGGCGTCGTTGATCACTTACACTATCTCCAAATGGATGAACTCCAAAATTACAACTAATTGGGCAAAATTGAGCTAATCAATTACCCTTACAAAAGAGAGGAAGATTTACAAATTTTGGGATGTTTACAAATGGTGAAGGAGGGCTTTATTTATAGCCCCAAATCCAACACCCATCTTCATTCCTAACCAATGTGGGACTTTTCTAATTTTCTCACTAAGGAGCAATATATAACAAATCTCCACCTTAGCGACTTAGTGGTTTTAAATGATTTCTTCAATTGCTAGATCAACGACGCCGGTGCCAATTAAGATTTGTAAGATGTTAATCAAGTCTAGACAATGTTTGAACTTGATTGCTGTTACCACCTTGATCATCATATCTGCGGGATTCTCTGTCGTACTAATCTTCTGAACTAGTACTCCACCTTCTTCAATAATCTCTCGCACGAAATGATAACGAACGTCAATGTGCTTTGTACGTGCATGGTAGACTTGGTTCTTTGCTAAATGAATAGCACTCTGACTATCACAAAACACCTTAATATGTTTTTGACTAACTCCCAAGTCTTCAAGCAAACCTCGTAACCAAATAGCTTCCTTCACAGCCTCTGTAACTGCCATATACTCTGCCTCTGTAGTAGACAAAGCAACTGTGGACTGCAAGGTAGACTTCCAACTGACTGGTGCTCTAGCAAGAGTAAACACATAACCAGTAGTTGACCGGCGCTTATCTAAATCTCCTGCATAGTCAGAATCACAATATCCGACTGCACATTGACCAATGGTATTATCCTGCTGAAATACTAAACCAACATCTACAGTATTTATAATATATCGTAGAATCCATTTCACAGCCAACCAATGTCCTTTACCAGGATCATGCATGTACCTGCTTACAGCACCAACCGCATGTGAAATGTCAGGTCTTGTACACACCATTGCATACATCAAGCTACCAACTTCATTTTCATATGGTACCTTTGCCATATATTCTCATTCTGCATCATTCTTAGGAAATAATTGAGCACTAAGCTTGAATTGAGGAACTAGCGGAGTACTTACAGGTTTTGTATGTTCATTCATACCAAAACGTTGTAGTATCCGCTTCAAATATTAACTCTGGGTCAAACTAAGTTTCCCCTTCTTCATGTCTCTGCTTATCTCCATACCGAGAATCTTCTTGCCTTCTCCCAAATCTTTCATCTCGAACTCTTGACTTAGTTGAGCCTTCAACTTTTCAATTTCTGCTTGGCTCTTCGATGCAATCAACATATCATCGATGTACAATAGGAGATAGATGAAAGACTCATTTTGTAGCTTGCGAAAATACACACAATGATCATGTGTGCTTCTGGTATACTTTTGTTGCAACATAAACTGATCAAATCGTTTGTACTACTACCTTGGAGATTGCTTCAATCCATACAATGATTTTTTCAGCTTACAAACCCAATTCTCTTTACCAAAGAACAATAAACCCTTACATTTGAGACATATAGATTTCCTCTTCTAAGTCACCGTGTAGAAACACGGTTTTCACATCAAGTTGAACTAGTTCCAAATCGAATTGTGCTACCAAGGCCAACAAAATTCTAATGGAAGAATGTTTTACAACTGGAGAAAATACCTCATTATGATCGATTCCCTCCTTTTGAGCGTAGGCCTTAGCCACCAATCTTGCCTTGTAGCGAATACCATCTTTGTTAGGAAATCCATCATTCTTTGCATACACCCATTTGCATCCAATTGCCTTCTTGCCTTTAGGTAGTTGTGTCAACTTCCATGTTTTATTCTTCTGAAGGGACAAAAGTTCTTCATCCATGGCTTCCTTCCATCTTTCAACTTCAGGGCTTCTGATTGTTTCTTTATATATGGAAGGAACATCATCATGCACGACTGAAAGTGCATAGGCCACCGTATTCTTAAACTGAGTAGGTAGGTCTTCAAAATCCTTGTATCGAGCAGGTGCCTTGACATTTTTTCGTCGTGGCCTATCAACTGCAGTTTCTTCTTGTTGCTGTGGAGGTTCTTGGGTTAAAACCTCTTCATATGATTCATCTTCTATCAATGGAGGATCAACTTCTGTCTTATCTTCACTAACTGGATTAATAATCTTGCTTTCAAACTCTACTTGTTTCGGAGTTTGTTCCACCTGCTCTAAAGTGCCATCAATCTTCTTAGTTACCTTTCTCAACAATGCAGATTCATCAAAGGTGACATCTCTGCTAAAGATTATCTTTTTCGTTTCAAGGCACCATAGTCGATATCCCTTAGAACCAGAAGGGATCCCCAAAAAAATGGCTTTCTTGGCTCTTGGGTCCAACTTTGATTCTGTTACATGATAGTATGCAATTGAACCAAACACATGTAAGAAATCATAATCTCTAGCAGGTTTTCCAGACCATACCTCCATAGGCGTTTTGCCTTCAAGAGCAGACGATGGTAGACGGTTGACGAGATGACATGCATATGTCACAGCCTCAGCCCAATACTGCTTGCCTAAACCAGCATTTGACAACATACACCGAACCTTTTCCAGCAAAGTCCGGTTCATACGTTCTGCAACTCCGTTTTGTTGTGGTGTTTTTCAAATAGTGAAGTGTCACACTATCACTTCTTCTTCACAAACTTTCATAAATGGATCATTTGTGTACTCAATGCCATTATCAGACCTTAGACGCTTGATCTTTTTACCAGTCTAAGTCTAAATCATCTTCTTACACTTGAGAAAAATCCCCAACACCTCATCCTTTTGCTTCATGAGATACACCCAAACTCTTCTGGAGAAGTCATCAACGAAAGTGACATAATAATGTTTTCCACTCATGGATGGAGTTCTTGTTGGCCCCCATACATCAGTATGGATGTAATCCAAAATGCCCTTTGTATTATGAAGAGCAGTGCCAAAGCTTACTCTTTTATGCTTCCCCAATACACAATGCTCATAGAATTTCAACTTGCCGGTTCTCGCACCTTTTAACAGGCCTTGCTTTACTAGAATCTGTAAAGCTTTTTCACCAGCATGTCCCAAACGCATATGCCACAACTTGGTAGTTTCTAAATCTCTTTCTTCATCTGAAACTGCTGCTGATGCTATCCCAATAACCGTACTACCAAGGTAGTAGTACAGGTTATTCTTCCGAACACCTTTCATTGCCACAAGTGCTCCAGAAGTAACCTTCAATGCCCCATTTTGTATGGTCACAGTGAAGCCTTTTGATTCTAAGACTCCCACAGCAATGAGATTCTTCTTCATATCTGGAACATAATGAACATCTGTCAAGACCTTGGTTGAACCATCTTGATTCTTCAAATGAATTGTACCGATTCCCAAAACTAATCATTACCCATGAAAACAACTCCGCCGTCTAGTTCTTCAAAGTCAAAGAACCATTCCTTGTTAGGAGACATATGGAAAGTACATGCTGAATAAAAAATCCAATAACCAGGATGAGATGTTGTTGACGAACAAACCAATGCAAAATCTGAATCTGAATTGCTTTCAGCTACACATGCATCAGATTGCACAGCTTTTCCTTTCTTTTGCAGCTTCGGACAATTTTTCTTCCAATGGAATTTCTCATAACAAAAGGCACATTCATCTTTACCAAGTCTTCCTTTTGATAGAGATCTACCTCTCCTTCCTTTATGTTGTGTTTGCAGACGTCCTTTTACAGACAATGCCTCTACTGCTTCTTTCATGCTTTCTCTTTTATCTTTCTTTCTAATTTCATAACTATACAAAGCGGTACAAACTTCCTCAAAAGACACTTTATCCTTCCCAATGAGTAAGCTCGTAATAAGATGATCAAACTCATCAGGAAGGGAGGCTAACAACATCAAGGCTAAATCTTCATCTTTAAAAGTTTCATCCATACTTAACAAATCTGCTACTAATTGATTAAAAGCAGTAATGTGGTCGTTTATTGTAGTACCTGGAAGGTATTCAAAACGGAACAACTTCTTCTTCAAATAGAGCCGATTTTTTCCACTCTTCTTCATGAACTTGTTCTCCAATGCCTTCCACAACTTACTTGCGGATGTCTCCTCCATGAACGTGTACTTTTTTTCTCTTGAGAGACACGAACGGATTATACCACATGCCAATCGGTTGATATTTTTCCACTCTACTTCATCTGCTCCATCTGGTTTCTCTTCTTCAATAGCGATGTCTAGACCTTGTTGAAATAGAGCATCTAAAACTTCGCCTTGCCACATGCCGAAATGATCGGTTCCATCAAACTTCTCCACCTCGAACCTTGCATTCATCACCATAATTTTGCATGACGTGGATGACTGGCCTTTGTTTGAAAGAAATTTTTCTTCCGCCATTTCTTCAAATTACAACAACTAGCAACTATATTCCAATAGCAAACAAACGGAATACAAACAAATGCCTAGGTAGAAAACCTTCGACTCTGATACCAATTGTTGGGAAAATCGGGTATATTTTCCCTATTCTAAGTAGTTACTATTCACTTATGATTTAAATGAATAGAACTCAAACTAACCCGACAAAATAATGCTATTGGAAATATAATGCTAAAATAAACTAAAACAGATATTAAAACAGAAATATTAAAGCAGAAAAATAATAACACCATAAATTTAACGAGGTTCGGTATAAATGTTACCTAGGTTCTCGAGCGTCGTTGACCACTTCCACTATCTCCAAATGGATGAACTCCAAAATTACAACTAATTGGGCAAAATTGAGATAATCAATTACCCTTACAAAAGAGAGGAAGATTTATAAATTTTGGGATGTTTACAAATGGTGAAGGAGGGCTTTATTTATAGCCACAAATTCAACACCCATCTTCATTCCTAACCAATGTGAGACTTTTCTAATTTTCTCACTAAGGAGCAATATATAATAACTAGTTCTAGTTGTCTTGAAATTTTTTCCCGATTATTTTTTTTATTAGTCATCTATATATTGAGAAGCTCAACAAATCATTATTCTCATCAAATAAATGGATCTTTGGCCCTTGCATCCATACTTGGATTTTTTGCATTTTTTTGAATTGGAATTTGAGCTCTATTATCACATATACTAGTGCTTATTCTTAAAAGTTTGCTTTGTTATTTGGGAAATTATTCTAGGGTTATTGAAATAGAGAATATTTAATCTTTTTTATTTTTCTGTTACTTATTTTTAGTTTATTTTTATTTTTCTAATTTCGTGTTGGTAAAGACGTTTTAGTTTTACTCTTGAGAACTTCTTAAACTGTAATACCTTAATCAATTTCTGATTAAATTATAATAGTTTATAATTTCTTATACATAACAAGATGTTAGTTTTAGTTGTGTAAATTTCATCCTCTTTACTATTTTTTTATTCCAATTATGATCATTAAAAACATTACAACAATCATGTGATTATTACAAAAATATGGTGTCTAATCTTTCTTCTTTAGTTGAAGTGTATCTCATCTTTTACGAAAGCGAATATCTTATTATGAGATTTAATCATTTTTTCTCTTTATTTAAAATATTGTCTGATAATGTAATTAATTATATATTTTAACTCATATTTTTGTTTTTTGTTAGAAGTAAACACATTCATTAAAAGTAACACATTTATTTTAACTGATATCCTAACCCTCTGAGTAAGTTCACTAAGTTGTGTTTTTCAGTGACTTATTAATTTTCTATGAAAAAAAGTGTAGTAGCATGTCATTTTTAATAAAAATTACAACTTACTTGAATCTCTAAGTAGTAAGTTGTAATTTTATTATAACTTACTCAGGATGCTAGTAAGTTTTATTTTAGTAGTTCTTATTAAAATGAACAAAAATACGTTAAAAAATAAACATTTAAAATAATAAAATTATTTTTTAATTATTTTTATGTATTATAATTTACTCAAGGGTTTGAGTGAGTTTTATTTGAATAATTTCTACTTAAATGAACAAAAATAGATCTGAAAATAAACATATAAAATGATAAAATCATTTTTCAATATTTTTATAAATGATAAGTTACTCGAGATTCCCACGTAAGTTATATTTAAAATTGTCCTATTTAAAATAAATAAAAATCTAAAATGAAAAAAAAATCCTTTTTTCTATCACTTTTATCGATTATGACTTACTTTAGAGGTCTAATCAAGTTATATTTTAATAATCCCTATTAAAATGAACAAAAATGCATTTGAAAATAAACATATAAAAAGATAATCATTTTTGATCACTTTTATGGATTATAACTTACTTGTGTTACGAGTAAGTTGTATTTTTATCATCTCAATTAATACTAAAATGAACAAAAATATATTAAAAAATAAACATGTAAAATAATAAAATCATTTTTAATCACGTTTATGGATTATAACTTACTCAGGGGTCTAAGAAATTATATTTAAATAATTCATATTAAAATGAACAAAAATACATTAAAAATAAACATTTAAAATGATAAAATCATTTTTCAATTATTTTTATGAATTTTAATTTATTCGGGGTATTCAAATAAGTTATTATTTAATAATCTATATTCAAATGAACAAAAACACGTTGAAAAATAAACATACAAAATGAGAATGTTATTTTTTTCAAGGAAATAACTTGCTAAAAGGATCCAAATAAGTTGTATTTTTGAAGAACTCATTCATTACTGTGTTGTATTTTTTTAAAAAAAGTCTAACTTACTCATGATTAGTTATTGAATGAATAATTCACTTATGGTTTCATGTTATTTTCATAATGAGAAGGGAAAGTAATGACAGTAAGAATAATGCAATAGAAGAAGGTGAAAAAGTCATAGGATCAGATTGTGTTAGTTGTACTTGTAACATGAAGAAGATTCTGGAAACACTAAGGACCCATTTGATAGATAATCAAATGAAAATTATAAGGGGAACTAATTTTAATGCAATAATTAACATGAAAAATATTCAATAGATGGTGCAATATGCCACTATTTGAACTTAAGAAGAAGTTATAATAGAGTGAATGACACTCTTTGATTGATACACGTGGGAAGACAATGCGTTTCTCTGAAGTTAATTATCTCTAATAAGTGGGTTAAATATTGGTGCAGACGACACTACCCAATGTATTAATTAAATTTTGAATAATGTTCAACTAAGTAACTTAAGGATTAAGTTGTTCGATTCTTCCTATCAAATTTCTATCGCATGAAATGACAAAAAAAAAAAACTTTCAATGATTCATCATTAACTATATCAACGTAAGGATGTATATTCAATTCTTTATACAAATAATTAACATTCAATGTAAATATAGTTTAATCAACTTTAATTTTTTCATACAACTTTTCAACAAATTCCACATAACTTAACCCATGTTTAATCATCATAATTTTTGCTACGCCACCATCATATACATGCTTTTTATAGTTTTTAACCCATTTACCACTGTAACAAATCAATATAAGATAAAGATTTGATTCATACATTGTATCAACTTTAATTATGTTTTTCCTAACCTATACCACCTGCATAGTAATTTGAACAATCAATATGACATGTAATTTCATAAAGCAAGTATTTCATTTAAATAAGAATTATTTAAATATAACTTATTCAGATTCTCGAATAAGTTATATTTCATAAAAGTAAATGAAAATTAATTTTATCATTTTAGATGTTTATTTTCTAATGCATTTTTCATTTAAATAGAATTATTCAAATATAACTTCTCGGACTTCTTAAGTAAGTTATAATACATAAAAATGATTGAACATGATTTTATCATTTTAAATGCTTATTTTTTGATACATTTTTATTCATTTTAATAGGGGATTATTAAATATAATCCATAAAAGTGATTAAAAAATTATTTTTATATGTTCATTTTTAAATACATTTTTGTTCATTTTAATAGATATTATTAAAATATAACCTACTCGAACTCTTTGAGTAAGTTATAATCCATAAAAACTATTGAAAAATGACTATCATTTTAGATGTTTATTTTCTAATGCATTTTTTCATTTAAATAGGGATTATTCAAATATAATTTACTTGGATCCCAAATAATTTATAGTCCATAAAAGTAACTAATAAATAATTTTATCATTTTAGATGCTTATATTTTCAATGTATTTTTGTTCATTTTAATAGGAATTATTAAAATATAAGTTATAATTCATAAAAAATTATTGAAAAATGACTATTATTTTATATGCTTATTTTTCAATGTATTTTTGTTCATTTTAATAAGAATTATTAAAATATAATTTAATTGGACCTCTCGAGTAACTTATAATTCATAAAAAGTTATTGAAAATGACTTTATCATTTCATATACTTATTTTTCCATGCATTTTTGTTCATTTTAATAGGAATTATTAAAATATAACTTAATTGAACCTCTCGAGTAAATTATAATTCATAAAAAGTTATTGAAAATGACTTTATAATTTCATATGCTTATTTTTCAATGCATTTTTATTCATTTTAATAAGAATTATTAAAATATAACTAAATTAGACCTCTTAGTAAATTATAATTCATAAAAAGTTATTGAAAATGACTTTATCATTTCATATGCTTATTTTTCAATGCATTTTTGTTCATTTTAATAGGGATTATTAACATATAACTTAATTGAACCTATTGAGTAAATTATAATTCATAAAAAGTTATTGAAAATGACTTTATCAATTTACATATTTATTTTTCAATTCAATTATATTCATTTTAATGAGATTATTAAAATATAAATAACTTGACATCCGAATAAGTTATAATCCACAAAAATGATTGAAAAATAACTTTATTATTTTGCATGGTTATTTTTGTTTATTTTAGTATTAATAGAGATTAATAAAATATAACTTACTCGGACTCTGGAGTAAGTTATAATTCATAAAAATAATTGAAAAATAAATTTATCATTTTGAATATTTATTTTTCAATATATTTTTGTTCATTTTAATAGAAATTATTAAAGTATAACTTACGTGAATTGTCAAAGTAAGTTATAATCTATAAAAGTAATTGAAAAATGATTTTATCATTTTACATGTTTATTTTTTAATGCATTTTTGTTCATTTTAATAGAGATTATTAAAATATAATTTAGTCGAATCCCAAATAAATTATAAACCATAAAAATGATTGAAAAATGATTATCATTTTGCATGTTTATTTTTCAATGTATTTTTATTTATTTTAATAAAGATTATTGAAATATAACTTATTCGAATCCCAAGTTATAATCCATAAAAATAATTTTATCATTTTGAATGTTTATTTTTCAATGCATTTTTGTTATTCTAATATGGATTATTAAAATATAACTTATTTAGACCTTGAATAAGTTATAATTTATCAAAATTATTGAAAAAATGACTTTTATGTTTTGCAAGTTTATTGTTAATGTACATTTTTTTTTCATTTAATAAATTCAAACTTATTCAGATCCTCCAAGTAAGTTATAATTTATCAAAACAATTGAAAATTAAATTTTACATTTTATAATTTTATTTATAATGTATTTTTCCTTGATTTAAGATTGGTTCACTAAATTCAACTTAAGTAAATCCTCAAAGTAAGTTAAAATTTCTTAAAAATTATTAATATTTTAAGAGTTTATTTTCAATAATTTTTCTTACTTTAAAAATACATTCCTTAAAATATACAGTATAATATCATTAAATAGTATAAAAGATAAACTTAGTTGCAAACAAATTTTGAAAATCCATTATTAAATATTTGAACAATTATGAAAACCATTAATATCTTCCATCTTCAATGGATAAATCTCATACCCAACAATTTTTTAGACTAACTTTATCCCTCTTATCTAACCAAAATACATATAATATATTAAGTCTTCACTTCATATAAATGAAACTTAAGGTTGTGTTTGGTTGAAGGGAATAAAAAAAATAAGAATTGATTCTTTTCATTTCTGTGTTTGGTTGGGTTAAAAAATGAGTCAGGAATGAAATCGATTTCTAAAGGAGAAGGAATTACAATTCCTTCTCTCTTCTTTATGAATCATGATTTTATTCTCATCTCAATTTTTTTTTTCAATTTTACTCCACCCAAAACCCAAAACTCAAAACCCTAAATCCTAAACCCTAAATTCCAAAACCCAAAACCCTAAATCCTAAATCCTAAATTCCAAAACCCTAAACCCTAAATCCCAAAACCTTAAACCTAAATCCCAAAACCCTAAATCCTAAACCTTAACTTCCAAAACACTAAACCCTAAACCTAAAACCTAAATCCCAAAACCCAAAACCCTAAACCTCAAATTCCAAAACACTAAACCCTAAACCTCAAATCCCAAAACACTAAACCCTAAAACCTAAATCCCAAAACCCTAAACCCCAAATCCCAAAACCCTAAACCCCAAATCCCAAAACCCTAAACCCTAAATCCCAAAACCATAAATCTCAAATCCTAAAACCCAAAACCTAAACCCTAAACCCCAAATCCCAAAACCCTAAACCCTAAATCCAAAATCCAAAATCCAAAATCCCTAAATCCTAAATGCAAAATCCAAAATCTCAAATCCTAAAACCTTAAATCCAAAATCCCTAAACCCCAAATCCCAAATCCTAAAACCCTAAATCCTAAATCCAAAATCTCAAATCCTAAAACCCTAAACCCTATTTTAAAAAAAATAATTTTAACCTTAAATCTTAACTTACAAATATAACCATAAACCCTAAACACCAAATCAAAAATTCCAAATCTAAACCTCAGAACCCTAAATCTTATTTAGAAAAATAATAATTTTAATAATATATTTTCTTTTTAAGTAATAATTATTTAAAAAATAATGATTTCAATAATGTATTTTGTGTGACAAAAAATAATAATTAAATAATATTATTTAAACTTTATTAAATATAGAAATATTAAAGTAATTTATAATTTTTTTCATTATATTCTAATGGCAAACCAAACACTGTAGTATTGATTTTTTCTTTGATTATAATGGTCAAACAAAACAACATTAATTATTTTCTATTCTATTCTATTCTCATTCAGATTTCATTCTGTGAACTTAACGTCATTTAAATATCTTATTTCACCATTTACTCCTAAAAACAACCATTACAATTACTTTATAATAAGAAAAAAATGAATCAAAATAAAGGAAGAAAATAAAGATATCCAACAACTTTTCAAACTAATTTTCTCAATCTTACTAAACATAAATAATCTTAATATGTAAAGTTTTTTTTAACCTAAACTTCTTTATTAAGCTCAAAATCCACACTTTATATAAAAAAAATAACCAAAATAAAGTAAGAAAATAAAATATAATTTTTCGTATGGATATTACGAAAATTTATTGGGTATTTAGGGGTTCAAAAATGGTAGATCTGGTGCTTGAATGCAGCGAAAATTCCTCCCAACAATAGAGGTAGGAAAGGACAGTTAATTTGCTTTAATGATTTAAGAAAGACGCAAAGGGGTTTTATCAATAATTAATAACCCATCACATTGCACATATTTTTTTGTCAAATGAAATCCTATGCGTCAGTTTATTATTACATAAGAAAAACCCGTTAGATTAATAAATTTTTTACCCGTTGGTTTATTTTGATACTGACTTAAAAAATTTTGCCCACTGTTGGTGGATAAGTCCTCCCACGTATTCATATTATTTTCTTTATTATTTCTGGTCAGTAGAGATTAGAAAAAAAAAATATCGTTCAGATGACAAAAGAGTACACGAGTGAATCAACGATATGTGGCCTGTGCATATGTTATAGAGGGTATTTTAGTAAATTAAAAAAATACAAGGAGTCTCACCCCTAAAAACTGAATATCTTCTTCTTTCCCACCTCTGACGTCTGCAATCCCTTGTTCCTCCAATGGATACTAGACTTTCATTTAACCCAATTCCAGAATTTACATCAACAATTACAAAGTTCCCAAAACACCCTCAGCAACTACCTCTGTCTTCTTTTCCATTACACAACTTACATTCAAATTATACTTATTTGAGGAAGAGTTGGAGGTCTGAGGGTTCAACAACACCACTGGTACTTCGTGCTATTAAAGAGGAGTTAATAGATTCAACAAATTCTGAATCGACCCATGATTCCAAAACTGCCTCTTCTTCCTCTTCCAAGCTTGTCCTTGTTGTTGGAGGCTCTGGTGGTGTTGGTGAGTCCATAAATATATTGTCTTGTCTTTTCTACCATTTTGGGATTTCTTTTTGGTAGTGAACTGGGTTATGTTTTACTTTAACGGCTTCCTATTTTCTTTTGGTACTGCCTGTATATCCTGCACATATGAAAAAAAAAATAGTTAATCACATTTCATAAATTTATCAAATAAAATATATATATATATATATTTTTTGTTAAAATTTAGCCTGTAGTTAATTTCTAACCATAAAAGGAATAAACAATTTTACCTATAAATTGATAATATTTTTATCTTAAAGAAACACACCAAAAGTATAAAAATATAACAAAATCAAAGGAACAATTTATTTTGATGAAAAATAATATATTGTGTGTATGAGAGAGTGAGAGGGATTATTTTAGAAAATATTTGAGATATTTTTCTAAAATTAGAGTGATAAAGTAATGAGTTTGGAAAACAATTGTCTGTCACTATTTTGGTTTTATCTTAATTTGTTGTATTGTCTATCATTTTGTATTAATTAATTTTATGATTGGAATAAATATTTTTCAAAATTTGTCTCGTGGACGTAACCCGAATTAAAGGGCGAATCACGTTAAATTGTTGGTGTAATTATTTTACTCTGTTAAATTTATTTTATTTTTACCAACTGTGCCCCACCAACTCGTATTAGAGTTGGTATAGTAAAATTCTTAGTATGTTTTGTGGTTACATCATAGACTGATCTAGCACATCAGAAAAGATTTTATTAGGTTTAGTGCGTATTTATTTACAGAAAAAAATTACAATAGAAAAAAATTGTCGAGTCAAAAGGTAGATATTGAAAAATTTAATAGAATAATAATTTCTCTTTATGTTAAAAGAGGATGAAGGATATTTTTATTCAACAAAAGGTCCATAAGGAGTTGTTAGGAAAACAAAATAAGACGTTGTTGGGGAAACAAAAGAAGGCAACAACCGTCACCGAGGAACAGTGGGAGGAGATAGATGAAATTGCAGTTAATACAATCCGTCTAAATCTCTTAGATAGTGTTTTACAAAATATTGAATCAAAAAATTATAAGGTTGCAAAAGAAACACAGGAGACTCTAGAAAACGTGTACACGTCAAAGAACCTTGCCAATAAATTTTATTTATGGAAAGAGCTATATCAGATGAGGAAGGATATAATGTGAGCATGATGCAACACATTAGCGATTTCAACAGTAAACTTTCTAACTTAGCAAGATTTAATATGAGTTTTTCCGATGAAGAGAAAACTGTGATGTTTCTAGCATCACTACCCTTATCATATAATCATCTCACAACAACTCTTACTTTTGAAAGACAAGATGGAGTTTAAAGTTATTGTAGAAGCCATATTGTCATATGAGAAACATAGTAGGGAGAGATATTCAGAAGTTACAACACGAAAAAACTAAATGGTTCGAATGAAATCCAATGAGAAAAAAAGAATAAGAATTTTGAGGCTGCAAGTCCCACGACACAGGAGTGGGATTCTCTAAAAAGCCAAGGTCGCAGATGGCCAAGAGGGCCCACTTGGAAACTTGGGATCTCAGTAGGAAATGCGAAGGTTGCTTAAAGCCGGCTGGCCGATAGGTGAAAGAGAATAAACTAACATAGGAAGACCTTTTAGCCATAGCGAATTCAAAAGTGGATTCTAGATCCAATCAAAAATGACTTTCATTTCTATTTTTATTTCATATTATTTTATACAACCTACCGCCTTCTTTGTACAATCATCTGATGAAGTATCATCTAAACATCTTTCCATTTACCATTGATTCTAAACAATGACAAAGAAATAATCCAAATTCCAAATGAAAAAAAGAGGGGAGATATTCAGAAGCACAAGCCCTTATCATAGAGTCAGAGGTATGAGACAGTACAGAGAACAAAAACTTAGAGGTATAAGTAAATGTAAATCAAACAAATATGGCAATGTTGAATGCCATTATTGAAAGAATAAGGGTCATATCAAGAAATTTTGTAGGGTGTTTAAGAAGTAGCAAAAGAACAAAGGCAAAACAGTGAAGAAAGACGACAATAGTGATGATGAGCAAACAAATACCATAGATGAGTTCAATATTGTTTATGATGAAGATTTTGTCAATATTGCATCACACGAGACTAGCTAGATGATTGATAGTAGTGTTACAATTCATGCCACATCACGTAGGGGATTTTTCTCATCATACACACTTGGAAGTTTTTGTGTTGTTAGAATGGAAAATGAAGGTTTGTCAAAGGTTATTAGCAAATGAGATGTTTGCTTGGAAACAGAGAATGAAACTAGACTATTTTTGAAGGATGTCAGACATTTTCCAAATATGCGCCTAAATTTGATCTTTATATGCAAACTTATGAATAAAGGATATTGTAGCTCTTTTATTAATGACAAATGAAAACTTACAAAAGGCTCCTTAGTAGTGACCAGAGATAAGAAGCATACAACTCTGTATATAATGCAAGCGAAGCTCTCCACTAATACAATAAATACCGTAGAGAAAGACAATACAACTAAATTATGGCATATGAGACTCAGTCACATGGGTGAAAAAGGTATGACAAGTCTAGCTAGGAAAAAGATACTGCTCGGAATGGGTGAAGTACATTTGGAGAAATGTGTTAATTATCTAGCAGGAAAGAAAAATAGAGTTTCTCTCAAGAGTTCCCCTCATTCCAACATGAATAATATTTTAGATCTGATTTATTCAAATTTGTGTGGACCAATGCCAAAGTCACTTGGTAGTGCTCAATGCTTTGTGACTTTCATTGATGATCATTCAAGGAAGACGTGGGTATATCTTATGAAGACAAAGGATCAAGTGCTAAATGTTTTCAAAGAATTTCATGCCTCAATTGAGAGACATATTGGGAAGAAGCTGAAGTGCATTCAGACAGACAATGGTAGAGAATACAGAGGACTTTTTCATGCTTATTGTAAAAAGCATGGTATTTGGCATCAAATGACACCTTTAAAGACACCGCAGTTGAATAGCTTAGCTGAGAGGATGAACCGAACTTTGATGGAGAAAGTGAGATGTGTACTTTCACATGAAAAGTTGCCTAAAATATTTTGGGGTGAAGTCATACTCACAATTGCAGATGTGTTGAATCTTTCACCTTGTACTCCTCCAGATAAAGTATGGTCAAGAAAGGATATTTCTTATGATCATTTACGAGTATTTGGTTGTAAAGCATTTGTTTATATCCCTAAGGATGAGAGATCCAAAACTTGATGTCAAGACAAGATAGTGTATTTTTATTGGCCATGGTCAAGACCAATTTGGCTATAGATTTATGATTTAGTTGTAAAGAGACTTTTCAGGATCCATAATGTTGTATTTGTTGAAGATGAGACCATTGAAAATATTGTCAAAATGGAAAATGATGTTCCTAATTTCAATGGTGACTCATTAGATTTGGAATTAATTCTTCCAACATTATTTCCAAGACAAGTTGGAGATGAAGACCAAGTTTATCTACCTGATGAAATGATGCTCCCATAAAAGTTGGTTCTAAAAATGAGAGAGATGATAATGTTCATTCTCTAGCATCAACACCTGCGGTTTCTCTTATTCCACTAAGAAGAATTGATAGACTGAGACGAACCTCTACCATATATCCTCTAGATGAGTATGTAACTTTCATTGATGGGGGAGAACTTGAGAGTTATGAAGAAGCCATGGATGACGAATCTAAACAAAAATGAATTGAAGCCATGCAAGATAAGATGAAGTCCTTGCATGAGAAAAAAAAACTTTTGAGTTGATGAATTTACCCAAAGGGAAGAGGGATTTGAAAAATAGATGGGTGTTCAGAGTGAAGCATGAAGAACACAGTTTCAGTCCGTGATACAAAGCTAGATTGGTTGTTAAGGGATTCAACCAAAGAAAAGGAGTTGACTTTGATGAGATTTTCTCACCAGTTGTGAAAAGGAAATCCATCTGTATTGTGTTAGGGTTAGCAAAAATTCTTGACCTAAAGGTTGAGTAAATGGATGTCAAAACTGCTTTCATACATGGTGACTTAGAAGAAGAGATATACATGGAGCATCCAGAGGGTTTCAAGCAAAAGAGAAAAGAGGATTATGTTTGCAAATTGAAGAAAAGTCTATACGGCTTAAAACATGCATTGAGACAATGGTACAAGAAGTTTAAGTATATTATGTGGGATCAAGGCTACAAAAAGACTTCTTCAGACCATTATGTTTTTGTGCGCAGAAATTCTCTGATAATGATTTTATTATTCTTTTGCTCTATATAGATGATATGTTGATTGTTGGATGGGATATTTCCATAATTAACAACTTGAAAAAGTAGTTAAGAAAGTCTTTTTCCATGAAAGAATTAGGGCCAGCAACGGAAGCATGCAAAGTTATAAAAATGTGTTGCACTACCACTACAGAAGTAGAGTTTATAGCCACAACGGAAGCATGCAAAGTTGCTATGGATTAGAATATTTTGTGATAGTCAAAGTGTTATCCACCTTGGAAAGAATGTTCTTTTCATTCGAGATCAAAACATATTGATGTGAGATATTACTAGATTAGAGATGTAATGGAAAAGAAGCTACTATAGCTTTAGAAGATCTATACAGAGTAAAATGGATCAAATAAGTTAACGAAAATTGTTCCAAGATAAAATTTTGAATATTATCGTTTAGTTGCTAGATTGGTAGAGCCCTCTATATAATCAGGAGGGAAGGATTTGTAGGTCTCGCCCACATGGAGGGAAAGAAAATAAAATTTTTATGTGTAACAACATTTGATAAATTCATCAAATACAATATATATATATATATATATATATATATATATATTGTGACTAAAATTTGGCCAATTACGTGGCCAATTTTTGGCCACATAAGGAATAGACAATTTTGTTTATAAATTGATAATATTTTTGCTTTATAGAAACACATCAACAGAAGAGAAGCAAAACAAAGTCAAAAGAACAAATTCTTTTGATGAAAAATAGTATTGTGTGTGTGAGAGAGTATAAGAGAATATTTAAAAAAAAATTTATAAATAGTAAGTGAAAATATTTTAGTAAATACTTTAAAAGGGGAGTGAAAAAATAGTGAGTTTGAGAAACAATTGTGTATCACTATTTTAGGTTTATTTTAATTTATTGTATTGTCTCTCATTTTGTATCTATTAATTTTATTAATAGAATAAATATTTTTTGAAATTTATCCCATGAACGTAGTTCAAATTAAAAAATAAATCACATTAAATTATTGATATTATTATTTTACTATATTAAATTTATTTTATTTTTAGTTGTTTTATATCCTTATATCATATAATTTTTTCGTTACTAACGTAGTATGTATTAATTACCTAAATTCAGTAAGCTATGTTGAGGTACAAGCTATGTTACTAGGAGAACGCCGAGAGTGGTAATAGTTTTTTTATAGGTATCCGGTGTAGGGTATAATATGTTACCGGCATTCATGTTACTATTTTAGTATCAATTTTATTAATATTACTAAAATTGTCATTTTAGTATGACAGTTGTTCTACTATATTTTTTACTGTTACTAAAAAAATTAGTTAAGTAAAGAGGGATAATTTTCATATCTAAGATATTTTTTAATTGTTAAATAAAGAGGGGTAGTTTTCATATCTAAGATTATTTTTTAATTGTTAGCAGTAAAAGTTGACAGATGATGGCAACTACAAGGGAGAGGTCATGTTTGTGAAGAAAAATGGTTTTTTAAAGGATTATATAATTTTATAAAATAAACAAAATGATTTTTATTTCTGGGAATTAAGAATAGATATTTTAATAAAGAGAACTAATAATCCCCAAAACAAATACGAAATAGTATTTTTTCAATGTTGTCATCCCTTGTTGTTAATGTTGCCATTTGTTAACAATAAAAAATATTCTTACAATTTTTTTAAGGAAATTTGTAGTTAACAATTAAAATAATTACCATTTCAAGTACATATGACTTGTGTGCATTAAAATGGTGTAAAATAGAAATTAGAATACTGTACAAATTATTAGTGTTTAAAAAGTTTATTTTACATTAGTTAAAAAAGATATTATCATAATATTTATAAATAGTATAAAAATTATATTATTTTATAGTTAATCTTTTAAGATTTGATATATCATATTTCTTATATAATATATAAAATTTATAAAAATACACGTATATATAGATACGTGAGCGGTAACTATTTTTAAAAGAAGTTAACTAAAATTATCTCCTATATATTTTTTTTATAAGAAAATAATATTAAATGAAAACTATCCTCTTTTTTTACCAAAATATTGACAAAAAAGGTACCAATAAGAGAACTCCAAAACTAAATTGGCACCTTTTGATTAGATGGGTGGAAATGTATAAGACACTCTATACTATAAATACATGTAAAATATATCAAATCTATTAAATTAAATTATCCAAACATGTATTATTCAGGCTTATTTAGTCCTAACATCTTCTTAGACTCTTCGTGTCAAAGCCATATCATAATATTAGTATTCAAATATTCTAATTTAATAAAAATATATAGAAAATAAAAAAAATACAAACATGATATTAGTATTCAAATATTCTAATTTAATAAAAATATATAGAAAATAAAAAAACAAGTGTGTACTGCACCAAATGGAATGTTCTGGAATTAAGTAAGAGGGTTTATTATCTTAATGATATCTATATTATTACTTTAGTTAGGAGTGAGCAGCGGAGTGAAATTGTCTGTTTATGTTATATCCGAATTCGATTTTTTAATCCAAATTCGATACAATGATATAATCAATCCGAAACAATCCGAATTTAAACATATTAGATTTTTTTAATAGAATAAAATCAGATTGATATTAAAATTTATTTATAAATTATATTCATATATAAAAGAAGACATATACAAATTTAAATTTTAAATTAATATATTTTTGTAACAAATATTATTATTTATAGTCATAATTAAAAAATCAAAAGAATAAAAAATATGTTTGTATAATTATCAAAATAATAATAAATATTTATATTTATTTTTTAAGTTAAAATAATAATTTAATATAATTATGGTATGCATAATATTTAAATATAACATAATATAATAAAATATACATTTATTTATTATTTAATAGTAATTCGATCCGGATTGGATACAATAAATTATAAAATCTGTCAATTTGAATATGAATGGATTGTATAAATTTCATCCTATCTGATTGTAAAATTTATTAATCAAATCTGATCTAAATCCGACAAATAAGATCTAATTTTTCAATTTAAAAGAATTGATTGGATTATTTCTTATCTCTAATAGAATAGATGTATAATATTATATATCGTGATCTCATATTGAGAAAATTAATTGTAATTTGCCTATCAGTAATATATAATATAGTTTTCCTTGATACAGGTTATGTATAAAATGTGTCGCAGGGATGTTTGTGACTCTGAGAGTATATAAAAAGTTTCATTGCTATCAACTATGTTTTTCCTTCTTGTTCTTGGCAGGACAACTGGTGGTGGCATCTTTGCTTAGTCGAAATATCAAATCTCGTCTAATAGTACGTGACCCTGAAAAAGCCACTGCATTATTTGGAGAGCATGATGAAGATAAGTTACAGGTTCCAATTTCTTTTCTTCTTTTTCTTCAAAATCCTTATGCTTTTCCACTGACTTATTGGCTATAACTTCTTGTTTGTTTCCTGGTTTGAGGTTAGTTGTTAGTTGTTAATTTCATGAATAATGTTACTACACTTTGTTATGATTTCTCTGCATGACATTTAGTGATATAAAATGAAAAACTCATCTCATTAACCTAAGTCTGATCCAATGAGTTAATAAAAAACTCACTAGTTAAATGAGTTAGTTAATATAACTCATCTAATAAAATATCTGTTTAATAATAACATTTTTATAATAACTCTAATACCATCGTGAAAAAAATACTATTCAATAATATCATTTTTATTTTTTCTTATTTTAAAAATATATAATTAAAAAATAATATTTATAATAATATTTTTATTTTTAAATAAAATTATAATTTCATTTCCTGTACTTTGTTATCATTTTTCTAAGTAAGAATGAAAATAATTTAGGGTTGATAATTTATATTATAATTTGATTGAACAAATCGATATTGAATTAAATTATTTTTGGGATAAATTTAAATTAATTTAAATAAGAAAAAAGATTAGATTTAAGTCGAATTAAACTAGCTCATTATCACCAAATGAAGTAAGATAAAATATAAGTGAAAAATTTAAAATAAAAATAAAATAAAAAATAGGTTAAGCTAAAGCAACTTTCTTTTCCCTTTCATTTTTTTCTAGTCAACTCCCAATCAAACCAAACTCATCTTCATATATTCTTACTGTAAGTATTATTTTAAATTAATTTATACTAATTATCAAAAATCAACTAATATATTATAATATTAATTATTGATATTTCTTGGGTAAATGAGAAAAGAAATATATATTATGTTTGTTATATAGATATTTACCAAGATGTTCTTCTAAACTCATCCAAAGCAAATTGAATGATATTTAGTTTTCTATTATAAGCTTTCAGTTGTACAATTAAATTTGGTTTTGAATAAAAATAAGCTAAAAAAGATCATTTTGATATTATAATCTATAATTATCATTTATTTTAAAAGATACACGTGATGTAAATAGTTCTATAAAAACTTGATAATATATGATGTTTAGTGTTTAAATTTTAATGATATTTAAGTAGATTTATATATATATATATATAATCAATTAATTAAAAAATATATATAATTAATAATTGGAGTTGATTTGGGTTTGTTTGTAACTATTTGTTTTTATTTGGTTTGTGTTCGTGATTTTTACAGATCCAAATTAAATTTGATATGAATTAAAGTTAGACTAATTCAAATTACCGCTACAGTAGGCAGAAATTTTCACGTTACATTTATCTCAACTTAATTACGTAGAAATTACCATCTACAGGGCTTGATTTGAGCACACAATGCTGGAACTCTTTCTCTGTGTGAGTCGGACTTTATTTGTTACTACTGTTATAGCCTTTTCAGATGTATCAATTCAAGTACTGTTGGAAGGGTAAAAAAGGACATACAGATATAGTAAGCTGCTCGTTAGAATGAATTTTCGAAAAACATGCTCGCTAAAAAATTAAAAAAAATTACTTGATAAAGTAATAGTAATAATTAAGTACGAAGAAATAATTCTATTAATCCGTTTAAATTTATAAATTTATCTGATTCATCGCATTCAGTTTAAAAATTATACGATCTATTCCGATTCGAATTAGATTCGGATTGATAGATTTTATAATATGTTATATCCGATCTAAACTAAATTACTATTAAATTATAAATAAATGTATATTTTATATTATAATATGTTATATTTAAAAATTATACAAACTTAATTATATTATATCATTATTTTAGTTTAAAAAATAAATATTATTGTTATGATTTTTTAGTTGTGATTATAAATAATAATATTTTTTTATAAAAATATCAATTTAAAATTTAAATTTGTATATCTTATGTTTTATATATGATAATAATTCATAAATAAATTTCAATATTAATGTGACCTTATTCTATCCGAAAAAATCTAATATATTTGGATTCGGATTGGTCAAAAATAAAAAATTTTGAACCGTTAATGACCCTTAATAATAATTTACTAAAACAAGAAGGAGTTTAAGTATATTATAAATAATAAAAAAATATTATTATTTATTTTTTAATTATTAATTATTCTTCCTTAAAAAATATTATAAAATAAGGGACGTAAAAGAAAAAGTAAAAAATTAATTTAAATTATATAAATAAATAATAATAAATTAAGAAAAAAATAATAAAAAGATATATACTGTAATAATCTTATATTAGTTAAAAATTAGTTAGTTAAAAATTAGATATGATTTTTTCTTATTTGATTTTTTACGCAAATTGATAAAAATATTCTTAGATTCATTGATAAATTATGATTTAATTATGATTAAATATTTATCTAATTTAATTAGTAGAATTGAACAATTGTTTAATTAATTAGAGTTTGTTCAATAGTGATTACTCGTTAGAATTGAATAAGACACATGTATAACTGATCTCGATAATTGTTGAACTAATAGGGATCAAGTTGTTTCTAGTTGTATATATATGTTCAATTAACATATGTCGAATAATAAACTCGTCAAGTTTATAATGAGAATAAAAATTAAAATTATGAATCTAGGTTCCAATCTAGAATAAAAATAATAATAAAGGATCATATGAGTCTATTTTTGTGTAATAAATAATGTAAAAATAAATCATACACAAAGAATTAATTGATTTGATTTTACTTTTTAATATAAAAATCATATTTAATTGGTTACATAACATTAAGAAAAATTTACTAGTAATCAAACAATGAATACAAACATCAATATCTTAAAAAAAAACAGCTACTTATTAATCCAAAATCTTAAATGCACCATAGTAACAACACAACAGCAAGAATACCTCATAAAACTTGCAGGAGATAGACTAAATTGCTTACTGTTCTAAACAACCCAAAGGAGATAAGATATTGGTGTAGATGTCGCACGCAAAGCTTGGCTTCAAAATTGTTTCTTTGCAGCTGACGCCTTGCTAATTAACTAAGACGAAAAAGAATTAATCCAAAACACGCGTTTACTGCTAACGTGCCCAAATACAATATTCTCTCTCATGATGCTGGTGACAATTTATGTGGCTTCAAACTCTCTCAATTTGGCTGGAGCAATATATATATATATATCACCAAACGCAGTATTAATTGCTAAATTTTAATAATATTAGAAAACCAAATAAATATCATGATATTGTTTTGAATACAATATCAATTATATTAAGATATTTTGAAATTAACTAAATAATTAAAAGAGATGTATGATATGATATACATGTATCTCATTTGAGAGTAAGAAGTTCATATCATTGAGTTATAAACACCTAAAATTAAAATCCAGAGATCATAATTTTATTTTATGCATTTAAATTGTATATAATTTTATACTGATATCACTTCTAAAACTTTCTTTATCAAGGGTTGAGAGGGGGTCAATGCCCCTCTGCCGCATCTGAAAATAAGTATCTTATAATGGTTATTTTTTAAAAAAGAAAGTATGATTTTTAGGGTGATAGCAATTGTTAGAAAAAGTTATATCAAAAACCTAAAATTTCAACAATAATATATTTGGAGGTAATCTGTCTACAACAGTCCAAAATGAAGCAAAACTTGAACCATTTTGATGGTGTGAATACAAGTGATATCATGTTCATAATATGAGAGGTGGAACCACCACCTCCAATAGAATTGATTTATGAGTGTTAGAAGTTATTAGAAAACCTAACTATTGGAGGAAGATGGTTAGAAGTTATTAAAAAATTCAATTATTGGAAGAATGGTCAACTATATTTTTATACATGAATGATTTGTATTATTCTTTTTTATCATTTTAATAATATTTATAGTTGATGGGCTAGATAAAGAAGGGTGCTATGAGGTGCGAACTTAGTTGAGATGTCATGGTGCATCTTTGAGGTCCATCAATTGCAATCTTTCATTAAAATTATACTTTTATATATTTATTACTCTTCATAAATATTAGTTTTATACATATAAACTAAACATTTATAATTCAACCATTGGATTAATGTGTTTGAACATAGGACTTTTAGTTTTAATAGATTAATATCATTGAACATAGTACTTCTTGTTTTAATAGATTAATATCATTGAACATAGGACTTCTAGTTTTAATAGATTAATATCATATTAGAAGTTAAAAAAACAACCCTTCTAAGAAATTAAACGAAATTAAACTATAGGAAGAAGAGTCAACTATTTATGTACTTATATTATCGGTGAAAGAGATTTCTCCCCCTAACTACTCTTCTACTCCCAAATTATATAATATTAATGTGACTTATAACATTAGTTTTAATTGGCTGTATGAGCTGAAGTTTTATGTTTGGCTTCTGTTCTTTTCCCGAAAGAGTTAAAGATTCTATGGTAACATGTGGAGCTTTTGGAATTTATAGGTATTCAAAGGGGACACTAGGAACCGGGGAGATCTAGATCCATCTATTTTTGAGGTTTGTGATTTGGATTTCAATGGCGGGTTTGCTTAAAGAGTTATTTGTGTTGGGAAGGAAGTGATTATCTGAAGTTTGACAATTACTGCATTGCAGGGAGTTACTCATGTCATTTGCACCACAGGGACAACAGCTTTTCCTTCAAAGCGTTGGGATGGAGATAATACACCAGAAAGAGTAGGTAACGAAGGTTTCTACATTTGAGTTGTTGGCTTTATGAGTAAGCAGAAGATTATTTTTATTTGTATTATATTCTGTTCATTGTATTTCCTTTCGAGAATATTACATGAGAGGACTGACAAATATTGTGTTTCTCTGTTAATTATCATATATATTTCATATCATTTCTGTTCTATTTATGTACAAGAGTATTGATCTATGTATACTAAGGAAAATGAAAATAAAACCTAACCCTAACGACAGTTGTACACATGGAAGCTGCTGCACACCTATACTTTACGGCTCCATTAATATTATTGTCTGTCATTCTTTGTTCCACTAAACATTAGTGTCTGCCACTACTACAGCATGCACCACAACACACACCAATACTCCCCCTTAAGTTGATGCATATATGTCTCTTATGCCCAACTTGTCAAGTGAGTTGTAGAAGTTCTTTGCAGACACAGATTTTGTGAGTATATCAACCAATTGATCTTCTGATTTAACAAATAGAAGCTGAATAATCTTTTCTTTAAGATTCTGTTTGATGAAGTTCCAATCCACTTCAACGTGCTTCGTACGATCATATTGAACTAGATTGTGGGAGATGGCAATGGCTGCTTTGTTATCACAAAATAAGTTCATTTCAGAGTTAGGAGCAACACCAATCTCAGTTAGAAGTTTTTTCAATCAAAAGGAGTTCACGTATTCCCTTGACCATTCCTCGAAATTCAGCTTCAGTGCTAGATAAGGCAACTACCTTTTGCTTCTTATTCTTCCATGTAACAAGATTGCTCCCCACAAAAGTAAAGTACCTAGCAGTAGATTTATTATCCTTGATATTCCCTGCCCAGTTTGAATCTGTATATCTAACGAATTCCAATTAACCATTCTTTGAAAACATAAGTCCTTTCCCAAGGGAGGATTTTAAATAACAAAGTATTCGCACGACGACATCCATATGGTCTTCACTTGGGTAGTGCATTAACTGACTCACGACACTCACAACATAAACAATATCAGGTCAAGTATGAGATAAATATATGAGTTTACCCATTAACCGTTGATACCTCTGTATATCTGCTGGTACTTGGTCCACATATTCTCCAAGTTTATGATTTTGGACCATCGGAATATCGACATGTTTACAATCTAGTAATCCTGTCTCTACCAGTAGGTCTAGGGTATATTTCCTTTGAGAAAGACATATACCTTGTTTTGATCTTGTTACCTCAATGCCTAAGAAGTATTTGAGCCCTCCCAAGTTCTTTATTTCAAACTCATTTGACAGTTGTTCTTGAAGTCTAGAGATTTCCTCTTCATCATCCCCTGTAATGATCATGTCGTCTAAATAGACTATAAGAGCTGTTATTTTTCCCAATCGATGTTTTAGGAAAAGAGTGTGGCCAGAGTTGCTTTGTTGAAACCCATATTTCCTCATTGCTGAATTCAACCTACCAAACCATGCTTGAGGTGATTATTTTAGTCCATACAATGCTCTTTAGCCACATGTGAGAAGGTTTCCTGACTATCTATACCATGTTTTTGTGTATACCCTTTTACTACTAGCCTCGCCTTGTATCGATCAACTGACCCATCTACTTTATACTTAATGGAGAAAATCCACTTGCATCCTACCATCTTCCTCCCGTGAGGCAGCTCGCTTAACACCCATGTGTTATTCTTCTGCAATGCCTCAAATTCTTCTTTTATAGCTTGAGCCCAGTTTGGATCAGATAGGGCTTCTTCAACGCTACTTGGAATTTGACATGAGGAGAGTGTTTGTGTAAATGCCCTTATAGGTTCTGATAACCCTTGAGTAGATACATAATTGGCTATTTGATACTTGGATCGTCATTCTTCTCTATCTGGAGAGTATCGATTTAGAGGTTTTCCTCGATTGTGTCTGAAAGGTAGAACATAACCAATGGGTGTATCTATAGCATTAGTTTGCAAAGGTGTGATAGGATAGCTTACCTCAGGAGTATTCTCAGTAGGAGGATCATTGGGTACTAGAGAGTGGATGGGTGCATTAACCATTGCATCTTCTGGAGATTCAGTCACTAGTTCAGATTCAGTTCTTAGAAGCTCAAGTTCGAGTCTAGGTACTGGCTCATCCATATTGTTGGCATTATCTGAGTATGTCGGACTGTTACTAATGTATAACACTTCAACATCAAGCTAATTTTGTTCTTCACCATAACTCTCCTCCTGAAGAGGGTAATTGGATACTGATGATGGGAAAAACCATTCAGATTCTAGGAAAGTGACATCAATGGTAATGTAGGTTCTTTTAGTAATAGGATCGTAGCATCGGTATCCCTTTTTTTGTACGTCATACCCCAAGAATACATATCAGACAGCATATGGATCCAGCTTAGTTTGTTGATTTTTATGGAGGTGGACAAAAACAACACATCCAAAAATTCGGGGCGGAAGCATCAAAATAGTAGGCAAGGGAACATGATCAGATAGAACCTTTAATGGAGTATGAAATTGTAAGGTTTTTGTGGGAATACGGTTCAGTAGATACACAGCTGTAGTAACAGTATCTAATAGGCATATGTGCACTGATTAATAAGGCCTGGGTAGTTTCTAAAATATGCCTATTCTTCCTCTCCGCAATCCCATTCTGTTGTGGGGTTTGTGAACACGAGATTTCATGGAGAATACCATGGTTGTCCAAGTATGTCTGAAATTGTTGATTAACATACTTCCCTCCATTATTAGACCTAAGAATCTTAATTTTTTCAGAAAATTGTGTCTGAATCATGGTGTGAAACAAGTGAAACGTATAAAATACTTCATCTTTATGTTTGAGAAGATAAATCCATGTCATTCGTGTACAATCATCAACAAAAATTACAAACCAACGATGAGCCGATGACGTAGTGACTGGGGAAGGTCCCCAAACATCAGAATGTACTAAAGCAAAATGAGTCACACTTTTATGCATGCTTATAGGATAATATGCCCTATGACGTTTTGCTAAGATACAAGTATCACATTTGAAATTTGAGTGTGTGATATTTGAAAATAAACTAGGGAGTAGGTGCTTTAAATACCCAAATGATGGATGCCCAAATCGACGATGACATATCCAAATTTGTCGCTCCTTGTTACTAACCGTGTGTTGCATGTGATTGGCTCTTCCTGATCTGAGATCATCCACGTAATATAAGCCTCATCTCTTAGTACCAAGCCCAATGATCTCCTTGGTGAGAATATCATGAAGGAGACAAAAGGTAGAATACATCAATATTACACAGTTAAGATTTGAAGTAACTTGACTTACAAAATTTAATCTGTTTGAAAGAGAAGGTACAAGTAATGTATTAGATAATGATAATGAAGGAGATAAAGTCACTTTTCCAGCCCTTGTAATTGGATAAGTGACCCCATTGGCATTGGCAACACGGCTCCGTCTCGGCTTGGTTGTATTGGAGAGATCTTTTGGGTCAAATGTCATATGATCTGTAGCTCCAGAATCGAGAATCCAATCCTTATTATCACTATGAGTAGAGATGTGAAATGCTTTACTTGAAATACCTGGATCCTGGGAAGATTAGGCCTGAGGAATAAGGGATAGTGATGCATTATTGGTGGCCACAGCGACTCTCCCAGTGGTTTCCCGTTTCTTCCGTGCTTGAAGATCATTCCACCATTCTGGATACCCATGTAATTTGAAGCAGTTTTGACAGGTGTGTTTGGAGTTTCCGCAATAGGCACATTTTATATCAACAGAAGGTGGATTTCCCGTGGATTTCTTACTACCCAAAGAAAGAGTTCCTGGTTTTGGTGGCATCGGATTATGGAGTTCTTTGATCCCTTTGAAAGCCATAACTGCTCTGGGAGTCGTACCTCCACTCGTGATCATCACGGTTTTCTTGACCTCTTCCCTACGGACGAATCCATAGGCTTGTTCCATCGTAGGGAATGGTTTGATTTGAAGCACATCACTTTGAGTTTTATCTAGTCTGTCATCAAGTCCATTGAGGAAGGTATACACTCGATCTTTCTGTACGATGAAATTGTATTTTTGTATGTCAGTTGCATAATCCATTAGGTTAGGATGACGAAAATCAATTTCTCGCCACAACCCTTGAAGGTCATTGTAGTATTTTTCAATGGATCCACCTGCCTACTTCATACTAGTAACTCGACGGCGGAGATCATACACTTGAGACATGTCTGTCCCATCAAAGTAGGTTGTAGCAGTAGAATCCCAAATCTGTTTTGCAGTTGGGAATCGAATAAAATTTGCAATCAAGGAAGGGTCTATCGAATTGATCAACCGTCCTTTGACAGTGAAGCTTCTCTCAAAGCATTTATATTTGGAGAAGGTTTTTGATAACTCAACTTCAGAGCAGCTAGAATGGTACCCCAGATCCCAGCCAAATACCCACAGATTAACACAATCTGTTGAGCGTCCGTACACCAGATCAAACCATTTCAGAGAGGAACATAAATCAGCGTAGCACACCAGATCAAACTAGTGTCAATGAGAACATAAATCAGCTTATTTCCAGCGTAGCATGTAGCTATTTTATTTCATTAGGACAACAATAACTTTGCTTTGATACCATGACAAATATTGTGTTTCTTGTTAATTATCATATATATTTCATATCTTTTCTGTTCTATTTCTGTACAAGAGTATTGATCTATGTATACTAAGGAAAAAGAAAACAAAACCTAACCCTAGCAACAACTGTACACATGGAAGCTGCTGCACACCTATACTTTACGGCTCCACTAACATTATTGTCTGCCATTTCTTGCTCCACTAAACATTGGTGTCTGTTACTACTGCAGCATGCACCACAACACACCAACAAGGACCTCTTTAAGGATGATTTTTATTTTTAAACCTCACTACTTTTCAACACATGTATATAAATATTAACTTTTTACATGCATTCATAAGTATAGAGGTTATAGGAGCTCCAATAATTTTGGTCACAAATGTATACTTAAATTAAACACCGACAGATCATCCTGTGCCTAAAAAAAAACTTATATATTAATTTTGAACGTGTGTTTAAATAAATTTCATTTTTATACAAATGTTAAGTTTGGGTGTAAATTGAGTGTCAGATAGGAAATAGTGTAAAGGGACCAAAAACAAAAAAATGCTATTTCATTAATATCATAAAACATATTATACTTGATCATTCAGTTGGCATTTGTAATAATGTTCAAATAGGTTCATTGATTTTTTTTTTAATTTCTTTTTGTTTGAAGATTGGGATGGGGTAAGGAATCTTGTGTCTGTGCTGCCTTCATCGGTGAAGAAAGTTGTTCTTGTTTCATCAGTAGGCGTAACCAAGTTCAATGAACTTCCATGGAGGTAAGAATAATGATGAGTAACAATTTACAAAGACAGCAAACATTTCCTTTGCTAGATCTTAATATGAGCTTTGACAGTAAAGTTATTGTTAGTACTGAAAGCATTTTAAGATCTTTCATATCTAATGCGGTGAAAATGTGACTCTTCATAAATTTGCAAACTAATGGATTAACTTTACTGGAAACAAATTAACAGAAAGCGAAACTCTAAACTAAAATCTATCCACATAATTGGTGGATCATCCTCCTTGCAAAAATCTTGACTCTTTAAAGCAATCAAACCCCTACAGAAGTCAAATACTATTAGAAAGGAAACATTTGTAACTGGACCAACCCTAGCATGACAAAATATATTACCATAAATACAGTAGCTCCTTGATTTGAGCATCCATGCTAGACAAGTCCATAGGATCGAGACACTTTCTAGGCATCAAGCATGCTTAACTACGACGTTTTGAAGAAATGTTTGTCCTTGTCCTTCTAAAAATTAATTGGTGATTATAAAGTGAACATTAAACTATTTAAGGCCATACCTCTACATTGCTTGTTGTCCTATGATAGCCCAACATAGTCTGTTGGAAACTTGCAGTCAAGTTAAATTCAGACCTGTATTTCTATTTGAAACCAAAGTTTGAGGTTGTTCCTGCTGATGCTTACTGTACATTCTCCTATTGCTTATACTAATTTTGTTTTTGTTAATGATGAGATATAAAAAGGGACCGGGAAATTCCTTAAATTATCCTTTCTTATAATAATTTTTTTTAATAGATTATCTTCTTTTTTTCCTTTCAATTCTGTAGTATAACAGGCCGGTCAATTTATTCCTGCTTGTTTTTTTTCATCAGCATTATGAATCTTTTTGGTGTTCTCAAGTATAAGAAGATGGGGGAAGATTTTCTTCATTATTCTGGTATACCGTTTACAATAATCAGGTTTGTATAAAATATTTCATGTGAGTTTCATTTGGATGTTAATAATCTAACCTTAGGTTTACATATGCTTACTTCAAGTTTCATTTATACCAGACCTGGGAGGTTGACAGATGGACCATACACTTCATATGATCTAAACACTTTGCTGAAAGCTACAGCTGGGCAACGCCGTGCGGTTCTTATTGGTCAAGGCACGTGGTTTATTATGGAAGAAATTTTTGTATTTCCCTATTGTTTTGAATAAACTATTTATTGACGTGGCTCAATTATGAGTATCTGATTTGGGTCTGGAAAGAGACAAGAAAGGAAAGTATCTAAGAATACCTCTCTGAATGGGACAATAAGAATAAAAGAGATCATTCTGCTCACTCAGCACGTGGAGGGGGTGCAGCTAGGTCATGTACCTAGTTGTGGTGCACATTCAGTCCTGTCTTATGTTCGTGGCCGATCAGTAGGGCTCTCAACACTAGGCCTGATCTCTAGTTAGGTTCTCTAGCTACTGTCCAAACATATCTATTGATGATTAAAAAACTTCTTAGAATATCCTTTGTTGAAGAACCCTATATAAAGATGATACAAAATTAGAAATGAATCATAATATTCTAAAAGAACACCATTAACATTTTACCTTTAGAGAAAAATAAATCTGAGAGGCAATTGCAGTTGCAGCTTTAGACTTGAGTTTCCGATTTTGACATATATTTCCAAGAAAAACAAGTGTCAGTTGTTGAATTCTTTGTTAAATATGTTCATTTTAATTATATTTTATTATCAGGAGATAAACTTGTCGGTGAGGCTAGCAGGCTTGTAGTTGCTGAAGCTTGCATACAAGCACTGGACATTGAATTCACTGAAGGAAAAGTATACGAAATAGCCTCAGTTAAGGTAATCTTCTGGAGATTATTGCACTAACTGGGAACTAACAGAAACATGTAATGTTTGATCATTCATGAACTTGGCATTTTATATAGAGGGCATGTTAAGGAATGTTGTGATTGTGAATGAATTGCTCGTGTCTCTGTTGCTCAAGTTGCATCTGATCCTGCCAATAATAGGTGCTTTCCCGGTCGTGTTGGATGCAACTTTGTTAATAATATAAGAATTATGGATTTTTTTTTTCAATATTTTCTTCTCAAAGTAACAACAAGGCATAATAACTTGGCCTACATGAGAATTGCTAATCTTCCCCTACTTGCAATAAACATAGTACTTCCAGTCACCTGAGATGACTATTGAGTTAGATATTGCAGCAAAATTAACTAGAGCTAGTTTTGCTCGTATCATTTTTCATTTTTCCTCTGAACTCCTTCAAAATATCTTTCTAATAATATTTTCTTTGGTCTTGGCCTCTAGAACTAAATCCATTATCAAGTAATTGAGACTTTGAGTTGTTTAATATATGGTGAAGATTATATTGTTGAAAAGCATGTTGGGTATTTGAAGTATCTCCATGCAAAATGGCTGCTTATGGTTGAGCACCTTTATGCCATTGTTAATTAGGGATCTTTGAAGATTGGAGTAATGCTAAGGGCACACAATTTTACACATGTATTTGCATTTACACCGATTATGATGTGTCTCATGTCAAAATAACATTAAAATTGCTGAAGTTATTTATTTTTCAAAATGTTTTTGCTATGTATCATAACATAATTAGTTTGAATGCAAATTTATGTGCATTTAGAATTTCTCTTGAAGATTGAAGTTTCTTTGACCTTTTGGATGAACTAGGTTTTCCAAAAGCAACGTGGATATGTTCTGGCTAGGTAAAATAATCCTGTCTGTCCTGTTTAAGACAAATTCTTGACTAAAATTTTGGATGTTCAGGGGGAAGGTCCAGGAAGTGATCAGCAAAAGTGGCGGGAACTTTTCAAAGCAGCACAAACCATGGTATAACTGATTAACATGTTTCATCTGGTTCCTCTATATATAAGGATCTTTCTTTAGAAGAGAAAAGTACATGTAGTTAATTACTCAGTACTCACCATGAATTACTGTAAATAATTATCACCTTATATGGTCAATATTTTTGTGCTTATTCTTTTAATTTTAGATCAAACAATACTTTCACACATATTGAAGGAAAGGGGCGAATTGTACTGTGGCCAGCCCTGTGGGCTATCCCCTTTGATTTCGAGGATGGAAATAATTACACTTATGGAAACAAAAGTATGTACTTGTCAGCAAAATATACGAGGCTTATCTCATCATGCTAATGAAGAAAGAAAACAAAATTATGAATTCTTCCCTTGTATCCCAAGGGCAATCTTTAAAAGACTTTCCAATTATACTGCGCTTCTCGTTTACGTTCCCTTCTTCACAGCGGCACTCGGGAAAATAATCCAAGGTGGTTTTTTTTTTTTACTTCCTAGCTCATAGATACCATTGAAGATGAAGTTTTGCAGCAAGTTCTATAGAATTAGAAGACAATTAAAAAAACTGGAATGCAAGTTGCTGAGATAATTCATGGTTTGTAACTTAGCTTGATTTTCTCGGATCAACCTTTTTAGAACTCCATGACCAGGATCCTGCTTCCCAATGTTTCCACAATCAGATAAGTCACAATGGCAAAACATGGCAGCAAGTGACAAAAAATTATGGTTTCTAAAAAATGCAAGGTTTCTAACTATAGAGTGCCGAAAACTTCTTTGATTCCTATGTTGGAAATGGGTAAATGTACCCATGGTGATATATCACTTTTGAGCATTAATTTGACTAGGACCCATTTAATAATATAAGTGAGTCGTTTCAAATGATTTTGGTTCCTCTATCAGGGTTTCAAATAATATTTACGTACTTAAAATAATATTTGAGTGAATCTTAAAAGTTTTTTTTCAGATGGAAAATTTGTGATTAATTGCTGTGTTGCTACATGTTTTTAATTTTTTCTACTCTTAATTACATCGAGAGAGAGAAAAAAACGTTTGGCTCAATTGCTTTTGTAATTAGGGAGGGGAGATGAAAAAGCTTTTCATTACAATGGGAAAACGTTTTGCACCATGATTCCCCGTGAATGAGCTATTGGCTTCTGATTATATAATCCAAAAAGATACAGAACCAAAGGAACGTGAAAGAAAGAAAGAAAAACCTCTTCTCTCAATTCATTTCTAATTCAAAATTCTAGAGCTAGGATTTATATGATAAAAATCTTACACAATTTGAGTTTGCCTTAACAAATACATTGGTATATAGCTTGCTAATACACGGTATACTACTATAAAAATGAACTATTAAAGTCGGTTAAAAATCGACTTAAAATGGAATGATTTAAAATTTAAAGTCGGTTCAACGGGGAAACCAACTTTACGTTTAAAGTTGGTTCACGCATTGAACTGAATTTAACTTTTTAATTTTTTTTTTACAAAATTTACTCATTTTCTATTATACTCAAATTAAAACCTGTATTCGATTACTACATAATAGCAGAAAAAAACCAAAATCTGTTAAACAAATAGCTTAAATAATACAAATAATTGAAAAATTAAATATTAATTGATAGCAGAAAAATTATCATGATATTGTCCTATGTTATTCAAGATCATCATATTTTTCTCCTGATGTTATAATACAAAACCCTACATATATAATACAAAAAATTATACACATAAATAATAACACATAATAGCAGAAAAAATATGAATAATAAGTGCGTAGGATTAATAGAAATACTTACAAGAGTAAATGAAGTGACAAAATGAAGGAAATGAAGAAAAAATAGTGTTTTGTAAGTGAGAAATGGGTATAAAAAATTTGAGTATTTTGCTCAAAAAAATAAGGGATCTAAAAGATAAGTTAGAGAGGAAGAAAACCCACTAACTGGTGCTGGAATTGGTGGTCGTAGGTGGTTGAAAAATGAGAAAGAGTGGAGGAGAAGTGGATGAGGTTTTGGTTTTTTGAGAGTTATGCAGCGCTTGGAATAATTTTTGTCTGGGGAAGAAAGAAGAGAAAATTAAATATTCACTTGTGTAGCGTCGGTTCTACATGTCAACCGACGTTATCCGCGTAGTTTCTGTCATTCAGTTTTTTCCAAAAACTGACTTTACATATCGACTTAAATGTTACATTTTGTAGTAATAGTAGTAATATTGGGAGATATTTTTCTAGCATTCTCATTCTCAAATACTCACGATAAGTGAAAAAAATTATCTTAAAGATACTATAACATACAGGCCTTTGGTAAAAAATAGAGAAAATAATAAACCTTTGAGAGAGAGAATGATAAATATCTACTATTAATTTTGTTTATTACTATTACATTGTAGAGATTACTTATATATAAGAGAGTAAAGTAATGCACTAATATAAACTCACAGTAAGTATTATACTCTAACACATACAAGATATATACTCTAATATATAGCAAGCTTATGGGAGGAAGAACCATGAGCTTGGGTTTAAGTGCAAGAAATTGAGCACCAGATAGTGGATTCATCAAAGGATAATCAAGTTGATTAGCGGTATGAATGTGTTGGATAGCAACAACACCTTTAGACACTAAGCCATGAACAAAATGAAAATCTATCTTGATATTCATCGTTCGTGCATGAAAAATAGGATTGTAAGCCAAGTTGCACTAATGTTGTGACAAAAAATGGTAGGCTTGGAGGAAGAAGGAATACCTAATTCAACAAGCAAAGAACTCAACCATAATAATTCAGTTGCAGCAACAACAACTAAACGATATTTAGATTCAGTAATCGAATGAGGGATCATTTTTTGTTTATTGGAAAGCTACGAAACCAAACAATCACTAGAAAAAAAGCTCTTGTACTCTTTTTATCATTACCATACGAGGCTCAATCAACATCACTCAAAGCAACAAGATCCAAAGAGTGGGAAGGAGAAAAATGAAATCCAAGATAAGAATTACCGTTTAGGTGTCTCATTACTCTTTTTTAAGCTTTCTAATGATAGTTAGTAGGGCTTGAAAGAAACAGATAAAACTTGTTGGCAATAAAAGCAATATCTGGCCTAGTGATACAACAATATTGAAGAGTCCCAAACAAACACCTATACTAAGAATGATCAGGGAAAATAGCCCCATCAGATTCACTAAGAATATAACCATAAGGCATTGGAGAGGAAATTGGTTTAGAGGACTCAAGACCACTCTTATGAACCAAATCATCAATGTACTTCTTTTGATTCAAATGAAGGCTAGTAGAATTGCATGTGATTTGAATACTAAGGAAATAAGACAAATCACTAAGATCCTTGAGAGCAAATTGAGAATGCAATATAGAAATAAAACTAGTAACCTTTGAGAAGTCACTACCAGTAAACAAAATGTCAACCACAGAAACAAGTACGAGAATGGTATTATTAGGATTACATCTAATAAAAAGAGCAAAAATAGTTTTAGCATTAGAAAATCCAAAGAAAATAAGAGTAGAGCAAAGCTTATGAAACCAAGCACGAGGAGCTTGTTTAAACCCCTACAAGGCTGTTTTTTAGTTTACACACTATACCAGGGGTTCCCTCAGAATCGAGAGGAGGTGTCATATAAACATCCTCAATGAGATCTCCATTAAGAAAAACGTTGTTTACATAAACCTGTCTCAAAAACCTACCTTTAGAAAGAGCCAAAGTAAGTATCACGTGAATGATAATAATCTTAACAACAAGATTGAAAGTCTCACTATAATCAAGAACAACCATCTGCAAGTAACACTTATGGACCACACGGGCCTTATACCTTTCCAAGGAATGGTCAAGTGGGAGATTCACCCTGAAAACCCACTTGAAACTAATAATCTTTTCACTAGGAGGAAATTTCATAATCTTCCAAGTACCATTGTGAACTAATGGTTTTGATGCGGACCCTTTAGGCAAACAACCTAGAAACCGACAAACTCAAATGAACAGAAATGATTGATTTGCTAAGAACATGTTGAAGATGATTAGATTAGAACTCTAAGGAAACAAAGTCCTTAAAACTCAAACCTTAAGACTTCACAAAGGATGATCACTCTCTTTGATAAGTTAGATTTAAGTATTCAATCCAGAACACAAGAAGGCAAAGCAAGAAGATTTCTAAAATTTTCTTTTCATTAATCAATATTCGTTCTTCCTCCAAATTGCATAGCTCTTCTTATTAATAAGCAAGAAACCCTAAAATAAAAACCCTAGATGGAATGGGCCTAATGGGCCTATTTAGTTATGGATTGGGCCTAATGTAACCTTAAAAATAAAAGACTAAAAGACTTAACATAAAAAACCCACAATTCACTAAAATAAAAATTATTAAACATAAGAGGCCCATAATTAAATAAAAGCCCACAATTAACTAAAATTAAATTACTAAACATAAAAATTCCATAATTAGCTAAAACAAAAATATTACCTCCTATATTAATCTTTTCTCCCAACTTGATCTTCCAAATCTATCCCTTGAATAAAAAAGCAATAGACCATCCTTGGTCTTCGAATTTAGTTTTTGATTCTTCTAACACATCCTCTTTATATTGCACTTCCATTATCAAGCCTTGCAAAACTTCCTTCATCTTCTTAGTCTTTGCCTTAGTCATTGAAGCCCCAATTCCTTGCAAAGGATCTTGATAATATTTGGGAACATCAACTTGATCAGCACCTTGATCTCCATTATTCCCCTCCTCTTCGAAAAGATTCATCCTCAAATCACCTACGTCAAAAAAGATCAATCAACGACATTAAAAGTTGCACTAACATTACCATAGTCACTTGGTAAATCTATCTTGTAGGCGTTATCATTGATCCATTCCAAGACTTGAAAAGGTCCATCTCCTCGAGGCTACAATTTTGATTTTCATTGTGTGGGAAACCTCTCCTTATGCATGTGCACCCAAACCCAATCTCTAGGTTAGAAAACAACCTTCAAGCGCTCCTTACTGGCTTGCTTAGCATATTGCTCATTCTTCCCTTCAATGTTGGCTCGAACTCTAGCATGTAAATCCTTCACAAAATCTGCCTTTTTCTTACCATCAAGATTATCATGCTCATTAGTAGGCAAAGGTAAAATATCAATAGGTGTTAAAGGATTAAAGCCATAAACAACTTTAAAAGGAGAAAATGAAGAAGTAGAATGAACAGTCATATTATATGCAAACTTAATGTGTGGTAAACACTTCTCCCACTACCTTATATTCTTTTGAATGATAGAGTGTAGCAAAGTAGTGAGTGTCTTATTAACTACTTCGGTTTGACCATTCGTTTGAGGATGTACAACAGTGGAAAATAACAATTTAGTTCCTAGTTTATTCCATAAAATATGCCAAAAATGACTTAGGAACTTAACATCTCTATCACTAACAATTGTCTTAAGCAACCCATGAAAACAAACCACTTCTTTAAAGAACAAATCAAAAATATGCGTTGCATCATTGGTTTTAGAACATGCAATAAAATGAACAATTTTACTAAACCTATCAACAACAACAAAGATGCTATCCTTACCATTTTGAGACCTTGGTAATCCTAAAACAAAATCCATAGATATATCAATCCAAGGTTGATTAGGTACATGTAAAGGGGTATACAAGCCATGTGGTTTAACTTTAGATCTTGCTTGCCTACATGTAATGCACTTTTTACAAAAAGATTGCACATCATGTTTCATATTAGGCCAATAAAAATGTTCATGTAAACTATTTAAAGTCTTTATAACACCAAAGTGACCCATCAAACCTCTCCTATGACTTTCCCTAATAAGTAACTTAGGAACATAAAAAATAGTCACACAAAATTTATCTTTCTTGAATAGAAATCCATCATGCATATGAAAATCACTAGATGCACACTTATCACATGCATTCCATACTTGGCAAAAATCAGAATCATTAGCATACAATTCCTTAAGCGATTCAAAACCAACTAATTTAATTTTAAATGAAGTAAGTAATACGTTCCTCCTAGAAAATGCATCAACCACAACATTGTCCTTCCCATGCTTGTATTTGATTACATAAGGAAAAGTTTCTATAAACTCCAACCACTTAGCATGTCTTTTATTAAGCTTACCTTGGGTCTTCAAAAATTTAGACTCTCATGATCAGAATGAATGATGAATTCCCTTGGCCATAAGTAATGCTACCATATTTGAGTAGTTCTCACTAATGCATAAAGCTATTTGTCATAAGTAGGATAATTCAACACTGCCACATTTAGCTTTTTGCTAAAATATGCAATTGGTTTGGAATCTTGCATTAAAATAACTCCTATGCCAATCCCTGATGCATCATATTCTATCTCAAAAGCTTTATTAAAGTTAGGAAAACACAAAAAATGTGCATTTGTTAGTTTATCTTTTAAAGTGTTAAATGCTCAATCACGCACATCATCCCACTTAAAATTAACATTATTTTTAACAAGTTCATTCAAAGGTATAACAATAAAACTATAATCTTTAACAAACCTTCGATATAAACTCGCTAAACCATGGAACTTCTTACCTCATTCACATTGCTAGGTTTAGGCCAATCCCTTATTGACCTTACCTTTTCTTCATTAACACTAATACCCTATGAACTAACAACAAATCCAAGAAACACAACAGATTCCATGCAAAGGGTGCACTTTTTAAGATTAGCATACAACTTGTTCTCTCTTAACACACTAAAAACTGCATGCAAGTGTTCCACATGTTCCTCTAAATTTTTGCTATAGACTAAAATATCATCAAAGTAATCTACAACAAATTTCCCTATGAAAGCACGTAAGACATGGTTCATTAACCTCATGAATGTACTAGATGCATTAGTTAAACCAAAAGGCATTACTAACCATTCATACAATCCATATTTAATCTTAAATGTAGTTTTCCATTCATCCCCTTCTTTCATACGAATATGATAATAGCCATTCTTTAAGTTAATTTTAGAAAACAAATGAGAGCCATGCAACTTATCAAGCATATAATCTAACTTAGGGAGAGGATGTTTATACTTTACCATTATCTTGTTAATAGCGTGGCAATCCACATACATGCACCATGTTCCATATTTCTTCAAGACTAAGATGACAGGAACCGAACATGGGCTGAGACTCTTCCTTACAAATCCATTTTGTAGTAACTCATCCACTTGCCTTTGTATCTCCTTTGTTTTCTCACGATTATCTCTGTATGTAGGTCAGTTTGGAATTGTAAATTCAGGTGTAAAGCCTATTTGATGCTCAATTCCTCTCAAAGGAGGTAATCCATGGGGAATTTATTTAGGAAATAGATCCTTAAAGTCCTGCAATAAAGACACAACAACACCAGACAAAGATGAGTTAAGATAGTTAGTAGAAAGATAAATATCCTTGTACATAAGTACAAGTACTTGTTGCCTTGCCACTATTACACTTTTAATCTCATGTTTTTTAGCAAATGCACTCATTCTTTTATTTTCTTCTCCTTGCTCACCGTTCTCTCTTTTTGTTCACTTTTCTCTCTTTCTACTCATTTTTGTCTCTTTTGTGCTCACTTTTCTCTCTTTTATGCTCACTTTTCTCTCTTTTGTGATTTTCCTCTTGCTCACACTTTTGTTTTTCTCTCAACTTGCACTCTCTTGCTATCCTAATATGGTCCTCATAAGCTTGCAAAGGTTTGAGAGGGGCTAATACAACTTTTTGATTGTTCATTTCAAAAGAGTACTAATTTTTATACCCATCATGCATCACCCTTCTATCAAATTGCCATGGTCACCCAAGCAAAATATGAACAACATACATTGGTGCCACATCACAAAAAACCTCATCCTTATACTTGCCAATTGAAAAAGGAACCCAAACTTGTTTGTTGACATTCACTTCTCCACAATCATTTAGCCATTGTAGCTTGTACGGTTTGGGATGCTTTTGCCACTTCAAATTCAACTTTTCTACCAATAAAATACTAGCTACATTAGTGTAGCTCCCACTATCAATAATAACCATGCATACCTTATCCTTCACATGGCATCTTGTGTGAAAAATATGCTCACGTTGCTCCTCATCTCCTTCACTCTTAGGCTATATATTGAGGGCTCTCCTTGTGACAAGTAATTCCCCATGCATAGGTTCTTCTAATTCTACATCAGAACAATCCTCCAATGGTGGCATTTCATCATCACTTAAACTAGCACTCTCAATTTCTCCATTATCACGTACAACCATAACCCTTTTGTTTGGGCATTCAGAAGCAATATGTTCAAGTCCTTGGCACCTAAAACACTTAATATCACGTGACTTAGTAGGAGTTTTTGTTTCAGGTTTACCTTTAGGAACAACAACTAAATTGTTTGACTTCACTTCACCTTTTGTTCTAAAGGCAGCTTTGTTGTCCTTCCAAGTTGATTTCCACGGAGAACTAGAGGATGAACTAGATCTGAACCTTTTGGACTTGATTTGCTTCTCCACTTTAATGGCTTTGTGCATTAGTTCTTCCATTTCTACATAATTTTACAATTCAACCACATCAACAATTTCCCTGTTTAACCCGGCAATGAATCTAGCCATTGTTTCTTCTCTATCTTCCTCTATATTTTCTCTAATCATGGCAACTTCCATCTCCTTATAAAAATCTTCTACACTCATGGAACATTGGACCAACCCTTGCAACTTGATGAGTGCTCAAAAAGCACTAAAATAACCATGATTTTATGCAAATTAATTGATTAAAAATATATATATTTATATGTTTTATCATATATTTATATAAATTTGTCTTTTTCGGAATCACGGGTATTTTTATTGTTTTTCAGGTATTTTGGCTTAAAAATGCAACTTAAAGACTCAAAGAGTAAATACTGGAAGCAATACATCACAAATATATTAATAAATAAATGCGTAAAGGTCGAAAAATATGGAAAAATTGGACAAAATGGGTCAAAAATGTCAAAAAGGAGAAAAAGCCACAAGGCCGCTTCTGACACAGGCTCGCCCCGCTTCAAACCGCGCGCGGGTTACTGTTCATGAGTGCAGCACTCAGCTGGGTTATGCTCATCCGCTACGCTGACACTTATTTTTCACGTGTAGCCGCCCCATGACGCCAGCATTTCCATTATGCGTTTTTTCATTTTTTTAACATTTTTTTACTCATTTTTTCTCTCCATCCTCACCTATAAATACCCCACTTCCCTTCACTTCAAAACACACCTAAAAACACCTCCAAATACATTCTTTTCTCTCTTTTCTTAGATTTTTAGGATTCTTTAGTTTTTCTTAGTTTTTCTTATGTTTTCTTAGTTTTTAGTTTTTCTTAGTTAATTTCTCTTAGATTTAGAGTTCTTCCCTTTTTGGGAAGAACTAGTTATGTTTTTGTAATTTATTAGCTTTTTGATTCAATAAATGGGAGTGCAAATCTGCTTGAGTTTTTCTAGCAACGGAGGCATCGAAGTAGTGTAAGGATTTTATTTTCTTTGCAGTTATTTTTTATGCTTTATTCTTACATGTTATATTTAATTTGTCTGTGATTAAATTTAACTGTGCTAGCTATTTGTAAACATGATATAATAATAACGTTGTTATGCTTGCGAAATATTAAATAGGTGAAAATCTCTAAAATATCGGTAAATAGAATATCAATTAAATAATAAAAAAAAGAAGTAAGATAATAAATTTAGATATAAAAATACATTTTTTTTATTCTGATTTATTAGAACAAAAGAAGCCCGGCTGGGCCTGCCCAGGCCAAGCCGTGGAAACGAAAGGGTCCCTTGGGACAAAATCAAAAAGTTTTTATTTTTATTTTTTCTATATCTACACATTTAATATAGATAAGATAGAATCTATATTAATATAGAAATAGATAGGAAGTAAAATCTAAAATTAAGATAACGAATAAGGAAGTTTCAAGCCTTAATTTTTTGTAATGTTACAAAGTAATTATACTTTTTCAAGTGGTGGAGAGATGGCTGAGTGGACTAAAGCGTCGGATTGCTAATCCGTTGTAATGAAGTTTTTCGCACGGTAGGTTCGAATCCCTCTCTTCGCTTTCCTAATGAAAACTCTTATATTTTCTTTCTTCTTTCAATTTTTTGAAGATGTGGAAAAGAAAAACCTTATTGATATTTATTTTTATTCAAGATTTTATATTAAGAATGTTAGAGAGAAATATATTATTTTTCATTACAAACTTAAATCTGAAAATTAGATTTTAAGGTTTAGTTATCCAAGTCGATTTAGAGTAGTGCTTTCTTTTATTTGTTGGTACAATCGCTAGGTAGTTAGAGTGAAGCTCTATTTCAAAAAGTTTTTATAAGAATTATTATCTGAAAATGTATTGACAACATGTTTTCGAAGTGGTTTTAAAACTTGAAAGTTAGTACTGGATAACTAAATTCTTAGGTTTAATTTGGACACCTTGAATAAAGTTTAAATCAAGTCTAACCTCACCAAAGGTGGCATTTAAATGGTTCATTTTCAATCTCTTAGAAAAAGGAATTAATTTAATTAACCAAATTAGTTATCAACCCCACCCATAGGTGTTAATTGATTTGTTTAGTTAACAAAGAATATCTAACCCCACCAAAGGTGGTATTCATACAAAAAGGGAGAATCAATAAATATCAATTCATATCTTTAATAACCTAAATAATACGTGCAAGTATAATTAACTTAGTTATTATACCCATACATACCTCACGATTCATAAAAGATAAAATTCGCATGAATGTTTTATGAATCTATGTTTAATTTTCTGTAATTAGATTAAAAACACAAAACCCCAAAATATCGTGACAGGATGTTTAGGATTTAATTTCGTTTTTAAAAGTTTGAATAATAAATTAAAAACCACATACATTCCTTCCTTAGATCGACCTTGGGAGTATACTTCTCATTTTCTACGAAATGATTCGTGCACTTGCGAGAGTTTTATAAATATAAAACCAAAGTATTGGCAGGATCGGCGATGCCGGTTTTCGTTCATCAAGTTTTCGTTCATCAAAGTATTTGGCGATCACGATTCTGCTCATCACAACTTTCTATATAGACAACCAATTGATCCCATCATATACCAACATAATCTATAAATTCTATGGCTGCTAGCTTTACTTTCTTCTCCTTAGGGTAGTTATAACAATCAAACACATGCTTAACCTTTCTTTCCCATTCCAAGTATAACTCAGGATCATTCTTTCCTTGATAGGGTAGAATTGTCATCTTTATACTGCCTATATTGCTATCTTCTTTGTATTTAGTGTTTTTGTCCCATTTATTACTGGTTCTCTCTTCCACATAAGAATTAGCTTCTTCCTCCTCAAACTCATGTCTTCTATGTGATTGAGAATCAAAAGAGGATTCTAAATCATCCAACCTTGCTTTCATCCTCTTAAATTTTCCATGAACAGATTTGATGAAGAATTTTAAGTCAACCTCTTGTGGTTCTCCTCCATCCTTATTCATGTTATCAACTTGTAAAATAAAATGAGATAATCCACGCATATGCTCACGTGTTTGTTTTCATATAGGATTGTTAATACTCCTTTTTTCACACTATTTTTGCTCTCTCTTTTTTTTTTGCACTATTTTTCCTTTTTTATGACTCAAAGCTCACACTAACCTCTTTTGTGTTCTTAACAAAATAAAAGAATCCAAATAATCTTAAGAAGTAACCGTTTTATGGGTAACAATCTCAAAATTCAGAATTTCGAAAGAACATATTGGAAAAGTATGACAAAAAGAAAGTCCAAAGAGGATTCTAAAGAGAGACTCTTAACCAAAAAGGACTCTAACGAAATACTATTGAACAAGGAGGACTCTGTAGAAAGACTCTTGACCAAGGACTCTAAAGAAATACTTTTTACCAAAGAGGAATCTATAGGAAGTCACTTGACCAAAAAGGACTCTAAAGAAATACTTTTTACCAAAGAGGAATCTATAGGAAGACACTTGACCAAAAAGGACTCTAAAGAAAGACTCTTGGGTAGCAAGAACAAAATAAAGGAAACCCAATTTCAACAAGAACAAGAAAACTCAACAATAAAACAAAAAATTTATTCTTGAACAATCTACTCTATGTTTTTCTTTTCTTCTTTCTTTTTGTTATTTTTCCTGAAATTTAAAATTTAAAACAAAGATAGATAACTTGTTTTCAGCAACCAAGGCTTTGATACCAAATTATGTGGACCTTTTAGGAGAACAACCTAGAAACCCACGAACTCAAATGAATATAAACAATTGATTTTCTAAGAATGTGTTGAAGATGATCAAATTAGAACCATAAGGAAACAAAGTCCTTAAAACCCAAACTTTAAGATGTTAGAAAGGATGATCACTCCCTTTGATAAGTTGGATTCAAGTATTCAATCCAGAACATAAGAAGGCAAAGCAAGAAGCTTTTTTAAATTTTCTTTTCATTAATCAATATTCATTTTTCCTCCAAATTACATAGCTCTTCTTATTAATTAGCTAGAAACCCTAGATGGAATGGGACTATTTAGTTATGGATTGGGCATAATCCAACCTTAAAAATAAAAGACTAAAAGACTTAACATAAAAGCCCACATTTTACTAAAATAAAAATTATTGAACATAAGAGGCTCACAATTAAATAAACGACTAAGATTTAAAATAAAAGTCCACAATTAACTACAATAAAATTACTAAACATAAAAAGCCCAAAATTAGCTAAAACAAAAATATTACTTCCTAAATCAATCTTTGCTCCCAATTTGATCTTTCAAATATATCCCTTGCATAAAAAGGTAATAGATCATCCTTGGTGAAGCTTTAGAATCTTCAAATTTAGTTTTTGATTCTTCTAACATAGCCTCTTTGTATTGCACTTCCATGATCAAGCCTTGCAAAGCTTCCTTCATCCTTTCAGTCTTTGCCCTAGTCATTGGAGTGCCAATTCCTTGTAAAGGATCTTGAGAATATTTGGGAGCATCAACTTGGTCAACTGATAACTGTATTTTATATAGTTATTTGTACCTATTTTATTAATTATAATTGCTATGTTCTCTGTATTTTTAGTTAATTTTAGTTTAATAAATTAGTTTTTATTGTTTTTAATAAAATTAAGTAAATTACGTCGAAAACGTACTTAATTTCAAATTTGTACCCAAAAATAGAATTTTAAATAAAAGAGTGATTAATTGCAATTTATAAAAGTTGAAAATATAATTTAAATTAAAATCGAGCTTAATTTCAGTTATTAAAAGTTTAAAATTTAATTTAAATTACTAAAAGGGTTATATTGCAATTAAACAAAGTTGAAAATGCAATTTGAAATATATTTGTGGGTCAAAATAGAATTAAAAAAATTGAATTTTCTGCGCAGGAAAAGAATGACACTCGCACCAATCACGACGCCAATCACCCACCGTTCGATCATCAAAACAACGGCCCCGATGTAGCGAGTGCATTCCAGACGAGACAGAAGCGTGTTCTAGTATTTCTCGCATGGCTCGGCGTGCCAGTGGGGCCCACCTGTCGCGCAGACTGGATGGCAAGGTAGGACCCATATGTTGGCTGCGCAGATTTCCTCAAGGCGCATCGATCGCCGTTGGATGAGTTGAACGGTCCAGATTGAAGCGTGTTGAACCAAGCTGTCGCGCACCGAGCCGCTCATCTACAAATCCTGTGTGATGCGGTCCATCCAAGCCCGCGCACCCTCAGCGTTCAATCGGAAAATGAGCAGCCACATGTCTCATAAATATTCCAGCGAATAACATAATGACACGTGGCATGTATTTGGTGAAATAAAAACGCAGAAACCGTGCCCACTTCCAGCCGTTAATCACTTCCAATGCGAGGAAATCATATGCGACGCGTTCTTCATGCGCCCGGCCTTACCACCCAATTAAAAGCGGCCACGTGTCACTGTATTTCTCTCTGTGAATCACATGGTGACACGTGGCATGCGGAAAAAGAAAAAAAAATCAAAAATGCGCAGATTGTTTTTATGCGTGCTACTCCCCATACATTTTTTGTTCCCCACTTTTAATAAAAAAATATAAAAAAAATAAAAACAAAAAAAGAATTAAAAAGGGGGATATATATTTTTGTACGTGTTTTTTGAGAATAAGTTTTTTTAGTTTGAGTTTTTGGTTTTTTTCCTCTCTCTCAGTTTTGGGAGAAATCTCGCAGTTCTTGCGAATTTTCTTTCTTGTATCATTTTCATTTTCTTTCTAGTTTGCGTGTTACAAAAAACACGCAGAGCATTTATTTAACATTTTATGTTGTATGTTCTTAGGGAAATTACGGAGAAAGAAGACAAAGAAGAAAAAGGGAAGAAATTTATTTTTTCATTGAGGAGTTATGAAAGAGTTTTTTCCTTATCTATTTTCTTTTAATTTTTGTTTCTACTTGCAATGATTTATTTTTGTTGTGTTGTAATTTTAAATTCTGCTATGAACTAATACATTTGTTCTAGGATTGCAATGTAAGCGTAAATTATGAAACTTGAATTAAGTATTTTTGAATGATTTAAGCTGCTTTTTAAGTTGTTTATTTTATCTGTGTTTAATGCTTTTAATTATCGGAAGATTAATTAAGCGATATGTGATACTTAAATAAACTTGAAAAAGGCATTTTTGTGTGCTGCTTTCGTGATGAAATAACGTATATACATAAGAGATAGAAATATACTTTTATTGTATGTGTAGCTTGTTTGAGAACTTCGAACTTAATAAATCTACGGTTGAATATAATTCGCATAGAATATAGTGAATCATTTTAACTAGATGTGTCACGTATGGAGTTCGGAAGAGATATATGGATAAATTAGGAGTTCTTGGTTAACAACTTAAAATACAATAACATAAGTCAAGATAAAATATAATGATTCAAGTGGATTAATTTGGTGAAAGCGCAATCCTAGAATTTTCTTGCAATCATTTATAAAAGATAGTTAATGTTGCGCATCAAATTATATTGTTTGAATAAAATTAGGTTGAAATAATTTTAATAATTAACGAATACTAGTAACAAATCTCTGTGGGAACGATATTTTACTTATCATATTATTACTTGTGACCGTGTATACTTGCACGATTTTCTGTGTGTTGTAAAACACACAACATCAACACCTTGATCTCTATTAGGTTTATACTCATCATCCATTGCAACCTTCCACTCTGGAATAGCTAAAGCTTCCTAAAATATCCTATGCTTTGGAAGAACAATTTTCCTATAGTTAACAGAGGACGAATATTGATGACATGATTACCCAAAATTGAAGGTGAAGACACAGTGGAAATAGGAGGAGGAAGAAGTTCTAAAGACTTAGAAGAAGGAGACATATAAGAATGAAAATAATATGAAACAAGTATAGAAGGAGAAGAAGAAGGACACTATGGAATAAGGAATAGAACTAGGAATAGGTAGGATATAAACTAGTCATTGATAGAATCAGAAGAATAAAAAATGGTAGACAAAAAGGGAAAAAATATCTTCTAGAAAAGTCACATGCTTATTTACATAGTACTTGCTAGAAGACCTATCAAGATATATATACCCTTTTTTTACTGGCATACCCTAAAAAAACACACTCAACATAACTATCATCAAATTTGTGCTTATTATAGGCACCGATGCAAGGGAAAAAACAACCAAATACCTGTAAAGAAGAATATAGTTAATCACTTTGCTAGAAATTCTATTTAAAAGATAACTAGAAGTTTTGAAAGCATAACACCTAAAGGGTTTGGGGACACCTTTTCTTAAAAGAAAGGCTAAACCTTTTTTAACAATACGTCTATGATGAGGCTATCTAGCACCATTTTGTTGAGAGGAATGTGGACAAGTAGATCTTTGAAAAATACCCTCTTTTTCAAACATAGTGATAACATATTTGAATTCCCCTTCATTATCAGTTTGAATGAGCCTTTATATGCATACCAAACTCTCTCAATCATATTCCTAAAATAGACAAGAACAAAAAAGTGTCTCATCTTTGTTTTTCAAAGGAAATATCCAAATAAAGTACAATAATCAACAATAGAAAGAAAGTATTTATTACCATTGCAAGAGATTATAGGGGACACCCAAAGATCCATATACAATAAATCAAAAGGCTTAGCTAACCTAGTATGAATTAAAATAAAAGTTTGTTTATGTAACTTGGAAAGTTCACAAAATTTACAAAAATCTAAACTATTAGATTTCTTAGGAACAAACATGCCATTACTATGAAGAAAAAAATTTATTATATCAAACGAAGGATTTCCAAGCTGACAATGCTAGTCAACATAAGAAGCAAAAAAAAAAGGGAAAACATGAAAGGTGAGAGGCATTTCCCTAAGTAAGTTGGCCAAGACACTCTTGAAGAACTTGACCCTCAATTTTGTAAAGACCATCTTTACTCGCACCTTGGAGAATAGTATTTCCCATAGTTTTCTCCTTAACAAAGAAATAGAAGGATGAAACTCAAGAAAAATACCATTATCCTTACACAATTTTTGAACAGATAACAAATTAGAAGTACTAGAAGGAGTAGGTAACAAAGTGTTAAAGAAAAAATACACTTATTATTTTCAACTAAGTGAGAAGAGCCTATGTTAAGAAGAGGGAGACAAGAGCCATTACCAATTTGTACACCATTACTTCCATTGTAGAACTCCAGACAAGTCACATTTGTAGACTCTAGAGTCAGGTGGTGACTAGAACTAGAATCTAAAAGCCAACTATTGTCTATTGTAGAAGAATTAGGTGCACCAGATGCAACCATAGCAAAAGTTGGCCCCTTAAGGCCACCTTGATACTTGCCTTGAAGAATACCCTAAAGAAGAAAACAAGTAAAAGCACTATGAAAGGAACTCAAAGATGGTATAGTATCTCGCATGTTTATCCCATTCAAAAATGAAAGACACGTAGGTCCAAGACAAATAAGCAAATAGAGAATCATATCATGATTAGAAATATGTGCACCAATAATAACAAGACGATAAGAAAATACTTATTGCATGAGCAATTTAATTAGAGACAAAAATATTTTCCTTATGTAGATGTTGAAGTTGAGACTTCAAATCTATAATGCGAGATCATTATTTTGATAAAAGAAAACTTGAAGAAAGAGCCATTACTCTTGTGCAGTAGATGTATTGGAAATGTGAATAGTGTTGGGAAATTACACCAATTCTCAATAAGCCAGATTTATAAGAAAGAAAAATAGACAAAATAATACACAAATTTGATAACGGAGTTCTACCAATTTTAAGTATGTCTCCGAACCTACTACAGATTTTTTTACTAAATGGGAGAAATTATACAAAGTATTTACAATACTCACAAATCACAACGCAATTACACCTAAGAAAATTACTCTCAATTTTCTCTCATTAAAGCATTTTTCTCTAAGCTTTTCTCTCAATTGAATAATTCAAAGTACCTATTAGGGTACTCTATTTATATATGTAGAGCCCCCCTTATACATGTTTTGCAAAACTAATTCTTAATTGCTTTTCCTTATTTTTCAACAAAAGGATGCAACGTTCATTCAATTTTCATGAGTTGTTGTCTTGACAACTACTCTTTTGTTTTATTGTCATTTATTGCACCGTTTGATGCATATAAGTTTGACCAACAATCTCCCACTTGAAGATTGATTCCAATCTATTTTCACACCTCGATCAATGTAACAACTTTTCTAGTCTTGTTACTTTAGTAAACCAAATGAAGTTGAACAGAACTTTAGTTTGTCAATAGTCACCTCCTTTATTAACATATCCGTTGGATTTTTTCTTTCTTGAATCTTCTCCAGTATTAACACATCATCTGTTAATAAAGATATGATAAAGTGATAATGATGCCCAATATGCTTGGTTATAGAATGAAATGCTAAATTCTTTGCCAGGTGTATTGCACTTTGATTATCACTATAGAAAACATTCTTCTCTTATTTGAATCCCAACTCAATTATCAAACCTTGAAGCCATATCATCTCTTTACTAGCTTCATTCACTACTATATACTCAGCCTCTGTAATGGATTGAGTGACAATCTTTTGTATCTATGACATCCAACTAACAACTATAGTTCCAACAGTAAATATATAACTGACGATACTTCTTTGGTGATTAACTTCACCTCCAAATTTTGCATCTAAGTAACCTTGTACTTTTAATTCTCTTTTACTAAATTACAAAAAAAAAATTCTACGATATCTCGTAGATACCTTAATATCCACTTGACTACTTCCCAATGTGCTTTCCATAGATTTGACATAAACCTACTAACAACTGTCACTGCATGGCCAATGTCTAGTCTCGTACGGACCATAGGGTACATCAAACTTCCAATGGATGATGCATAAGGAACCTTAGCTATAAATTCTCTCTCTTCCTCTATCTGAGAGGACTGATCCTTAGATAGGCAAAAGTGATTGGCCAAGGGTGTGCTAACTGGCTTGGCATCACCCATGTTGAATCTCTACAAAACCCGGTTGATGTACTCTGCCTGAGATAACTACAAGGATTCTATCTTCTTATCTCTTATGATTTGCATTCCAAGAATATTTTTTGCTAGACCCAAGTCTTTCATGTCAAACTACTTTAACAATTGATGCTTCAACCTTTTGATATCATCCATATCTGAACCTACTACTAACATATCATCAATATAAAGTAGTACAATGATGTACTCATTTAATGCACCATTTAGAAATGCATTATTAACATCTACGTGATGCATATTCTAGCCCTTAGTAAGTGCAATTGTTAACACTACTTTGATTGTTACCTGTTTAATAACTGGAATAACGATTTGCATAAAATCAAAACCAAGCTCTGATCATATCCTTTGGCCACTACCATTGATTTCCTCTTATCAAGGGTACCATTAGGAAAATTTTTTATTTTAAAAATACATCTATTACCTATTATTTTTTTCATTTGGTGGTGTAGGAACTAATGTTCATAATTGATTTATGATAATATCATCAAAAATCAAGATGTATTGATTTTTTCCATAGTGGATCAAGTAAGGTTTGTTATACAGATGCAAGTTCAATAAGTGATGCATTGGCTTGTATAGTTAGATAGATTTTTTTAAAAAATTCCAGACTTGGAATGTGTGACCATGGTATGAGACTTTGTTTTTGTCACATGTTGAGTATCAAGTAAAACATTGTGATCAAAAGGATCAAAAGGATTAATTAAAGATGACTAAACCAAAGGAATAACATGTGACTTATTATTAGAAGATAGAGACAAACTAACAAGTGAGATATGTGGGAGAATATTAGTGATGGGAACCAAAGGTAAAGAAGATGCACAAAGTTTTTGTAGATGAACTATAGGCAATACTGTACCTTGGTGAAATGTACAAGTATGAGGAGTGTGAGTATGTTTTCTATTTGAAAAAGGAAACTAAGACTTATAAAGATCACATCTCAATCGATATAAAGCATACCCTTATTGGTAAGACACTTGTAACATTTATAATGTGGATTGTACTTAAGAAAAGTGCAAAGAACATATGTAGGAACAAGCTTATAGAATGAGATTGATGTTTTTTCTTGATCTTTGCTTCAATTTTGTGTAGTTTTTTTTTTAATTTCTTTACTCTTATCTATTGATTTGTATGAATATTAGAATTATTGCATATTTGTATGCCTTATCTACCTTATATAGGGGTGTTTCTTTGACTTTCTGTGTTAAAAGAGGGAAAAGTTTATGTGCATAACTATATGTTTGTTTCCATGCTCTGTGTTGCATGGATGGTGAATGTAGGATTACACTGCATATTTTTGCCTCACTTGCATAAAGTTAGGGGAGTTGTGTACTTTACATGTGATTTCCCTATTGGTGTTACTGTGTAGGGGTAACACGATAGTATATGGATAAACTGTACACTATTTTTGTATGATACATTCGTGTGTTAGTTTTTGTGTGTGTAAGTTACAGGTAATGATTGAAGTCTTCGATCTTCAATTGGGTTGTGGGTTATGCTATTGAGATCCTCGTCTTTCAGAGTGATATAAGTTGGATAAGTTGATTTAAGAAGATGGCTAAAGCACATAAGATAGATGTACTTGATTTAGGTGTGCTTTTTTAGGTTTGGGTATGAGTTGATGTTTTGTTCATAGGAAAAAATATCTTTAGGTCAACTTTATGATCATCTTAAGATAGATGTGCGTCTGTACTTAGTTATGTAGTGTTTTGACATGGAAATCCAAAGGGGTAGAATGTAAGTTTTGTTGTAATATGGGTCAGTGTGTTGGATTCCAGTGTTCAAAATATGGTGTTTGTTTATTTTACTTAGTGTTCTACTTTTTCTATGTAGGATTGGTTAACAGATCAGTAATGCACACTTGCTCATAGTTATAAATGCTATGGTTAAAGGCATGTTTTTCACACACCAAAAGATTGGTTGTTTAGTATGCATGGTAGGTTATAATTGTCAAAGTTTTTTTCATTTCAGGTGCGGATATTTATGAAAATAACTTTGGAAAGAAAAAAATATGATTTTTGGTATCTTGATACACCCTCCAACAAAGGGCCTTACCATACCCCTCACCATACCCTTGGTGAGGTCCATGTGAGGACCATGGCAAGGTGACCACCCATTGGGTTTTCTTCTATAAATAAGTCCACTCTTCTCTTCTATTCACCCATTTTTTATGTATCGAAACTCTGCTAAAATCCATACTAAGAATTACATTTGTCTCACAAATTATTTTTGGAATGATTACTTTATATACTTCAATATTATGGGAAAAATAACATGTTTGAGTCTTGATCTTAAAACTATTTTGTTTTTTTATGTGAGACAAACGTTGAGAGTTTGGGTTGGTTATTGATTTGAGTTATCAAATCATTAGCTGTTCCACATGTGGTTTAAATATATGTCTCTCGTATACGATTTGAGATTTGTGATGGACTGTGTGTTCTTGGTTTATTATTATGGCTCATTATTGAGGTGTTCCTCAAGGTTTATAGCACTATTCTCTTTACTTTACTAATCTATGGTTTCTGATCACACCATCTTTGGTGGGGTTGGCTTTAGAGGAAAGTCGGGTTTGTGTGATAGACTGAGTAGTTATTGAGATAATAGGTAGTTTGGATAAAGGTTCCGACTAATAGAGGTATCAGTGGTTCGTGTGATGATTTTTTTCATGTGCATATGGAGACAAAGTAAGATGAATCATACAACATGAGCCTAGTGTAGAAGTGAGTGCTTGAACAATAATCACATATAGAAAGTATATTTTAAAAGATAGATATATTATTCCATAAATAAAAGACAAACAATAAATAATAGAAACTTTCTAATTAGAGTTTAAACTTCAAATTGTTGAAGCATACATAATTTAAACTTAGATTGTACTAGCCAAATAGTTGAGCATACACAACATTAGATATAACGAGATAAAGCCATATAGAACCCCTATTTATGTGGTAAACCCTTGGATTGCTTATGGAAACTACTCGACAATAAATAAATCTATTAACAAAAAATAAATATAATTTAATAGAAATACAAATACAAATACCTCTATCATTCGGGACCTTTGCCTTAACTGTATATTGTTGCCCACACAATAAGTCGATCTCACACATGGATCCAAATTTCCTCCGAAGCCAACATCACACAAATTAATATGATCGGTAATCAAAGATCATTAATGAGACCTAGAAATTGAACAACCAATCGTGGAAAATACACTCAACCATGAACTAAAAATTACCACTCATTTGGGATCTCAACCAAAACTAAATAATCCTTGCTTCTTATTGGCTTCCTCCTATGCTTAAAATTGTGCCTCCTATTTCTTTATCTCATGAACCCACTATTCGTCACTAGGTCTCACTGAGCTAGAATGGTGGTTCCTTTCATCTTTTTATTCTGTGTTGTATGGCATAGGCTAGCCTTGTCCTGCTATGTTTCTATCTATCGGATTTGCTACTTGATCACCCAATACCCTTCCTCTTGACTGGGATGGTAGTGCCATGTTTTCTCTTATGGTTTCCTCGAGTTCCTTTCTCAGTTCTAGAAGCTAGTGATCCATCTCATAGTTCTGCAGGTTCTCTTCTGTTCTAACCCCATCGAGGGGTAGTGCCACATATTCTTGAGATGCTCTTGTTCTTTTGTTAGCCAATTTTGAACTTCTACCAGCATGAGTTCCCACCATATTGATGTGTGTAGAATGGCTTACATCTTAGGTGCAATTTTTTGAATAGAGAATAACATGTTTCTTAAGCTTCTCTTAAGACTCAAAGTAAAACCCCAAGAAGTATAGAGTTAGAAACCTAAGCTCGACCTAAAAATCTAAGCTCCGTGATGGGCACCAAAATGTTTAGAATTGATCTGATTTATAGAGAGAAAACTTAGAGAGAAGTTAAGCTTATTGGATGAATGTGTGGATCTCATAAGAGAAACATCTATTTAAAGAACATTACCTATACAAGTGTCAATTACATGATGAGAACACATACTTACATGTTAGAGGGGTATAATTGGCATAAAGTACAACATATCATGGGTTGAGGTTGACCCTAGCTCGAAACGATCAATGAGCTCGAGCTTATCATCAAATCGGGTTGGTCATTGAGATTGGGCTGATCATTGAACTCGGGTTGACCTACGGGTAGCACATCTAAGGTATTACACTTTCCATCTTGGGTTGGCAGTGTTGGACTCACTTGCATGCACTTTTTACCCTTCCAAGTGAGGAATCATATGCCATGTTCGTCCATTCAAAATGTGTATGGTGGCTTTCTTTTACTAGAGGTATTTTTGGATGCTTCTTGTTCACTCCCTTAGCAGGAGTGCATGCCCTATGCACTATAAGCCTTATGTACTCTATTAAGTCTTGGAAGCTCTATCCTAAGTGGTATTGTACTGAGGGCCTTACACTTGTTAAAATTGGGGTGACTCAAATCTGTTTGTCAATTTGTTGTTGCACTTTCTAATCTGCCAAATCTTCTAAGTGTAGACTTATGGTTATAGATAACAATATGTACCCTTAGTTGTCCCTTTATTAGTAAGAAATTAGATTACAAAATAATTGAAAATATCTTAAGAATATAAATGGATAAATGGTTGGCTAAGGCCCTATATTTAACTAAGTGTTGCCACACTATAATTGTAGAAGACTAAAATAAAAAACTTATAAGGTGAGCACTGTCAAGTCCTAGCCTAATAGAAATTTACTTCTATCCCATCTAGATTCCTATGGTATAGCACTCTCTTACTACTTTGTGCTTTCCAAGAACACTCATGTTCTTCTATTTGTTGTGAACATCAGAGCAAAGTGGTAAGTTGAATCTATATCCCTGGCCCTATGTAAAAAAGGCCTTTTCAGGATGCCGTTGTAAGATGATGGAAATCCACAATGAAAAAGTCTACTATGATTGTTTTGGTGTTGGTGCCTTTTTTAATTGTGATTAGCAAAGTCACATTACCTATTGAGGTGCGGAGGAGTCCAAAAATTCTTACCAAGGGGGAAGTTACTAACTTGAGAGGATGAAAGAGCTTCATTTATTTCCAAATAAACCTCAAAAAACACAACATTGGAAGGGTGAAAAATAGGAAATCATCCTAAGGATGGATCAACCTTGAGGATTCTATTTCTGAAATATTATATTCAAGTCCATGAGCTTAGAATATTTGCTCGTGTTAGGTGAAATCACAATCTGTACAACTTTTAGGTATGAGATAGCCTCTCAAGTGAGTTCTTTACATGCATTATTTGAACCACCCATACTAGGGACTCCTATGATGACTCTGAACTCTCGGACTTCCCATAAGGAAGAAGGTCTTCTAAAGAGGCATTGTTGTGGCCTTCGGTTGTTCACAAATTCATCATAGTACCTTTTCTGACCAGGTATTCAAATTCACCCTTTAACTCTCAAAAATGCTGAATTGAATAACCATTTTCTTATATAATTTGCATTACTAAGACTTGTCCCAACCAATGTTTCTTTTCTTATTGAGCCAATTCACTATGCATGGGTAAGATTCTATCCATAGTCTTTTAATTTTCCTTTTGGTATGTCCTGAAATTCTTATTGCCATAACGTAGAGGTTTATTGTTCCCCCTATGCTTCTACTTCTTGATTTCTTTCTATTAGAGATCATTTCCTACCTATTGATGTAGTTGCTAACTAGTTGAATGGCCTTAGAATATGGTGTAAAGAAGTATTTAGTCATATCCCTTAATAAATTCCCTTGGCACATGGCTTGATGTAAGGTCGTGATGGCCATAAAGTTTGGATAGTCTATAACTTGTATCTACTCTGAGTTGAATTGATCAAAGAAATCTTTTAGGAACTTAACCCTTTCCTGCTTTAAAGTAACAAGTATGACATGGTCTTTGGCCCCCTTCTTATGGTCGAGAAGTAAGAAAAATTGGTTCCTAGATTTTGAGAAGGAATTAATAGGGCTTTAGGGAAGAGTACCAGGTACTGACTTTGTCTGTCAATAAATGTGGAAAGTCCATCTCTATAAGCATAAAGTCTATTCCACCCTTGAAACTTTTCTAGATGCTCAAAGAGGCCTTTTATGCCATCATATATGCCCATGTTGGGAAACTTAAATTTTTCAAAGAGATGCTACAAGGGGCCTTTTGTGCCATCATATGTGCCCATGTTCGGAAACTTAAAATTTTCAAAAAGGGAGATGGCTATAATCTTTAGGTTTGGGAGTTCTACCTCTGTTCAACATCTATTGAACCTCATATGATTATTCAGTGATTCAATCAATGGTTGAATAAAGGAGGATTGGTACTTCATTAAGATATTATTTTATGGGATAACCATTAGTCATCAAGGTTACTTGATTAGCATGGCTAGCTTAGGCCCAATGTCCTTGCCTATTGGCCTTGAGGTGCTTGCATAAATCATGATAGATAAAAGGCTCTCATCTGATCCTAATTGGTCAAGAATGGATGGTAAAAGGGACTATGTCCCAACATTCATGGTTGGATGGCTATGAATTGTATGGGTATACAAAGTCTAGCCAACTATAGGACTTTGGTCCCGTTATGGATAGTCATCTATTTGGCCAAATCCTAGATGGTTGTGGGTCTAACCCTATACAATCTATGCATTAGAAGATTCCGCGGGGACATTTTCTAATATGGGAACCAATCCAAGAGTTATGGCTTTGGTAGGTGCTCCATGATGGCCTGAAGAATGTTTTCCATTAGGTCCATAAAGGCTTCAGCATGGGTTCTTCTCATCTAGACCGATGAGGCCTATTATGAATGAGTACTTTTAGCTACAAGATATTCATTCTTGGAAGGTCATGGAAAAGTCAGAAGGACTAATGGCTAGATAGGCTTCTTGTTGGAAAGCTAGACCTCATGACTATTAGTCTAAGCCAAAGTGGAGGAGCTAGTTGGTTGGTCCATGACTCCTCTTAAAAGTTCAAAGGGTTAAGTTTATATATGTGATAGACCCAAAAAATATGATGCATTTTCTTAGAAAACCTTGCTTCTCCTTGGTCTCTTTTCAAAGACCTATATGTAGTTTTTACAACTTAAGAAGTTGGAGAACGTTTATAAAGTCCTACAATTATTTTTAATTTTTTAAAACTAGTAGAAGAGATGGTAAGGATCATTGTAAAGTCATACCCTTATGGAGTAATAAAATTTCATACAAGACTAAAAAGGATGAGGAGAAACAAGAAACTAGAAAAAATGACAAGGAACTAATGGATAAAGGGAGCATTGAAAAGGAAATAATTCAACCAAACAAAAGTAACCTCTACACACCTCTTCAAGGACTACAAAAGCAAAAGTTAGACAATGGGTTTTAAAAATTCCTAGAAATGCTTAAGAACTGCATGTAAGCATACCATTAGAAAATGTACACGAACAGATGTCTCCTTATGCCAAATTCATAAAGGATATACTATTAAAGAAAATGAGGTTGGAAATCATGAAACAATAAATTTGACTTAAGGTTTTAGTTCCATCCCTGATAGAAAACTACGATAAAAACCAAAAGATCTAGGTAGTTTTGACAGTCCTTGCACTATTAGGAACATCCATTTTGTCAAGGCACTATGTGACTTGGGTTCCTACATTAACCTCATGTCATTATCAATTTTCAAGAGATTAGGGGATGGTAATATGAAACCCACTTTAATAACATTGCAAATGGTAGAAAATTTAATCAAAAGGTCTCAAGAAATGGTAGAAAAATGCGTACAAAAGTAGGAAAATTTATCTTTCCAGTAGATTTCATTATGCCAGACATAGAGGGGGATCGTGACATTCATATCATACTTGTTCATCAATTCTTAGCCACTAGAAGAGCACTCATTGATATACAAAAGTTGAGCTTATAATAAGAGTGCAAGACAAACAAGTAACATTTAATGTGTTAAAAGTAATTAAATTTTTTGATATTGATAATGCTGGTGATTGGTTTCGAATAGAAGTTACTGATGAGTTAACCACTGATTTTCTTTTTGACGTGTGCCCTAGTGATGCTTTAAAGTATGTGCTTGTTAATTCTATGAACACACATGCTAATGAATATCATATCACTCACTTAGGTGCACACCTTCATACTGGTAGCTTAACAAAACTTGCTGAACCACCCACACAAAAAACTTTAACACGTGATGCTATGAAGAATGACATAAACTCAAAAAAAGAACTCAACTTGTTTTAATATTGAAAGTATGGAATCAAAGGTTGATATTGTGAATTGTGTGTACTTTATGGAAGTCACGCCTTTTATGTACGTATTAAATGTGTTTGTGGAATGTCTTGAGGCAATTTCATGGCTCAAACCATCCACTGAGGAACCACCGAAATTAGAGCTTAAACCTTAAAAAACTCATCTTTATTATGCATTTTTGGGTGATAATGAGACACTTCCACTCATAATCTCTAATAGTCTAAGTATGGAGGAAGTAAAAGCACTATTGAAAGTGCAAAGGAACTTCAAAAGAGCTATAGGTTGGTCTATTATTGACATCAAAGGCATAAGCTCATCCATATGCATGCATAAAATCTTCCTGAAGGATGGAGCTAAACCCACCAGGTATGCATAACATCGATTAAAACCCATTATGAAAGTGGTAGTAAAGAAGAAAATTGTTAAGTGGCTAGACATGGATATCATTTACCCAATATCAAATAGTGAATGGTAAGCCTAGTTCAATGTGTACCAAAGAAAGAAGGAATCACTATGGTGAGAAATGAGTCAAATGAGTTAATACCTACTAGGACTATCACAGAATGGAGAGTATGTATCAATTTTTGCAAAGTGAATAAAGCTATAAGGAAGCACCATTTTCCTCTCTTATACATAGGAATTCTTTCTTTTTCCTTCTAGATAGATACTATGGTTATAACCAAATTTCCATGGTACTTGAAGACTAAGAAAAGACCACCTTCACATATCCCCATGTAACTTTTGCTTTTATGAGGATGTCGTTTGAATTATGCAATGCACCTATGACATTTCAATGTTGCATGATGACTATTTTCTTATGGAGAAATTTTTTATCTTTGAAAATACATTTAATGAATCTATACTATCTCTCCTTAATGCTACAAAGTTGTGAAGAAATCAATTTGGTTTTAAACTAGGAGAAGTATCATTTCATGGAACATGAAAGCATAATATTGGGTCATAAAATCTTAGCTAATTGTATTGAGGTGCATAGAGCTAAGATAAAAGTGATTGAGAAACTACCAACACCTATCAGTGTATAAGGAGTAAGGAGTTTTCTTGGGCTCGTGAGCTTTTACTATATATTCATGAAATATTTTTCCCAAATTTCCAAACCCCTAAGCAATCTTTTGAGAAAGGACTTGCCTTTCAAATTTGATGATAAAATTTTTAAAGGCATTCCAAGTGCTTAAAGAGAAACTAGTATCAACACCAATTATAGTCCTTCCAGATTGGAGCAAGCCCTTTGACATGATGTCTGATGAAAGTGATTTTGCTATTGGAGTTGTTCTTGGACAGCAAAGAGACAAAATTTTTCTTGCCATATATCATGCAAGCAAAACAATGAATGATGCTTAAATGAGTTATGCTACTACAAAGAAAGTGTTTCTTTCCATTATGTATATCTTTGAATAATTCAGATCTTATTTTTTTGGAACCAAAGTGATTGTCTACATAGATCATTCTACAAAAAAGTACCTCATGACAAAGAAGGATGGCAAACCAAGATTGATAGGATGGGTTCTCGTCCTACAAGAATTTGAATTGAAAATTCATGATAATAAAGGAACAAAACATTAGGTAGCAGACCATCTATCTAGACTAGAAAGGGAAGCAAAATATGATGATTGGAGAATCCTTTCCAAATAAGCAACTCTTTTCAATAACTCAAATAGAAATCCTATGGTATGCAAACATTGCAAATTTTGTAGCTGCCAACATTCTTCCATTAGATCTCATATGGAAACAAAAGAAGAAATTTGTTAATGATATTAAATAGTATTTTGAGAAGGTGTTTCCCTTAAGATGAAGTTGAAAGTATTATTTACCATTACCATAGCTCAGACTATAGAGGTTACTTTGGGAGCACAAAAATAGAAGCTAAAGTACTTCAATCTGATTATTTTTAGCCCACATTATTTAAATATGCATATTTTTATGTAAAGATGTGTGATAGATGCCAAAGGATAAGTGATATTAGAACACATCTCTGACTTTATTTCATGCCATTTATGACCCCAAATTCCATTTTTTACCCACTTACCGAGGGGTTAAAGTTTTGTCACACCATTTTGTGTTATTTTTGGTTCTTGTTCATTAGGGTTGCGAATTAGTAGTTGTGAATTTCTATTCATAACAGCAGTAGTAGCAGAAGTAGTCAAAATAAAACAAAAAAGAAATAAAAAAATAAAAAAAGAAGAAGAAAATGAGAACAAAGTAGTAGATTGTTCAAGAATCTAATTCTTGTTTTCTTGTTGGGTTTTCTTATTCTGGTTCAAATTGGTTTTTTCTATATTTTGTTCTTGCTTCCCAAGACTGATTTATAAAAAAAAAGAATCATATTTGATTAATAGTCTTTCTTTATAGTGCTCTTTTGGCAAGAGTCTTTCTTTAGAGTCCTTTTGGGTCAAGTGTCTTTTTTTAAAGTTCTCTTTGGTCAAGAGTCTTTCTTTAAAGTCTTCTTTGGTCAAGAGCATTTCTTTAGAGTCCTCTTTGGACTTTCTTTCTTTAGAGTCCTATTTGGACTTTGTTTCTTTAGAGTCCTGTTTGGACTTTCTTTCTTTAGAGTCCTGTTTGGAATTTTTTTTTTATACTTTGCCATTAAGTTTTTAGAAGTCTTAATTTTGATATTATCACCAATAAAATAGTTACTTAATATTAGTTGGATTCTTTGATTTTGTTGAGAACACAGAGAAGGTTAGTGTGACCTTTGAGTGGTAAAAAGGAGTAAAAATATTGTAAAAAAAGAGCACAAATAGTGTAAAAAAAGAGAGTGGTAACAATCTTATTTGAGAGAAAACACATAAGGGAGTAAGTGGATTATCTTATTTTATTTTACAGGTTGACAACATGAGTAAGGAAGGAGGAGAAATGCAAGGTTGGATAATTTAGAATCCTCTTCTGGTTTTAAATTACATAAAATAAGACATAGAAGACATGGGTTAAACAAAGAAGAAATTGATTCCAATGTGGAAGAGATAGCAAGTTATAAACAAGATAAAAATTTTATGGTTGTACAGAAAAATGGAGAAATCAAAAATGCCAATTTTGATGTTGAAGTGGAGGAACCTATACATGGAAATTCACTTGTCACAAGGAGAGTCCTAAATATACCGTCTAAGGATGAAGGAGATGAGAAGCACCATCATCTTATTTTCCACATAAGATTCCATGGGAAGGATAAAGTATGCACATTAACTATTGATAGTGAGAGTTGCACTAATGTTGCTAGTACCTTGTTGGCAGAAAAGTTAAATTTGAAGTGGCAGAAGCATCCCAAATCGTATAAGCTACCATAGCTGAATGATTGTGGAGAAGTGGAGGTTAACAAATAATTTTGGGTTCCTTTTTCAATTGTAAAATATAAAGATGAATTTCTTTGTGATGTGGCACCAATGTATACTGGTCATATAATGCTAGGCCGATTGTGGCAGTTTGATAGGAGGGTGTCGCATGATAGGTACAAAAGTCACTATTATTTTGAAATGGATAACCAAAAAGTGGTATTAGACCCTCTTAAACCTTTGCAAGCTTATGAGGACCATATTAGAATAGAAAAATAATGAAAGTTGAGGGAAAAAAAAGTGTGAGCAAGAGGAAAGTCAAAAAGGAGAGAAAAGTGAACATAAAAGAGATAAAAGTGAGCACAAAGGAGAAAAAAGTGAGAAAAGTGAGCAAAAAAGAGAGAAAAGTGAGAAAAGTGAGAAAAAATGGGAAAGAAGTGAGCAAGGAGAGAAAAATTAAAGAATGAGTGCATTTACTGAAAAAAATGAGATTAAGAGTGCAATGATGAGAAGGTAACCAATACTTGTACTTATGTACAAGGATTCTTATCTTTCTACTAACGATCTTAATTTATCTTTACCTAGTGTCGTTGTATCTATATTGCAGGAATTTGAGGATCAACTTCATGAAGAGATTCCCTATGGATTATGTTCTTGGAGAGGAATTGAGCATCAAATAGACTTCACACATGGATCCATTATTCCAAATAAACCTCCTTATAGAGCTAAGATTTGAGGACGAATATTTTCAAAGAGGAGGGGAATAATGGAGATCAAGGTGTTGATCAAGCTGATTTTCCCAAGTGTTGATCATGTTGATGTTTCCAAATATTCTCAAGATCTTAGCAAGGAATTGGCTGTCCAATGACTAGGGATGGATTTGGAAGATCAAGTTGGGTGCAAGTGTTACTTTAGGAAGAAATTTTTGTTTTAATTAATTATAGGTCTTCTATTTTTAAGAATTTTATTTTAATTAATTATGGGAGTTTTATTTTAAGTCTTTTAGTCTTTTATTTTTTAAGGTTGGATTAGGCCCAATCCACTACTAAACAAAACCCATATTATATAGGGTTTTTCTATTAGGGATTCTTACTTAAAAAATAAGAGTCATGTAATTTGGAGGCAACAACGAATGTAATTAATGAAAAGTATGTTTCATAAAGGTTTTCCTTTGCCTTCTTGTGTTCTTGATTAAACATTTGAATTTTACTTATCAAAAGGAGTGATCATCCTTTGTGGCATCTCAAGATTGGAGTCAGAAGGACTTTATTTCCTTAGGGTTCTAATCTGATCATCTTCAACATGTTCTTAGCAATTCAATCGTTCATATTCCTTTGAGTTCGTGGGTTACTAAGGTTATTCGCCTAGAAGGTCCGTATCATTATTTCTAGATATTTTATCATATATCTTCTTAGTTGATAATTTTGAGTTAATTAATCACTACTATTTATTTTTAATTATTTCAATTTTACTTTCTCAAAACACATAAAATTGATCTTTACTTTTTAGTTTTAAAACTTATTTTCTAATAACATAATCTCTATGGAACGATCTTTTCTTATTATTATATTACTTGTTTGTGATACGTATACTTGTGTACCCATTGCACAAAACTCATGTCGATCACTCCTTAAACTTCTCATCAAAATAATTTTTTGCTAACTAAACTTGGAATCAATATAAGAAGTCAACTTTTTATAAAAATTATCAAAATCAAAAGTTGATGACTTCAATCTTTCATCCAAATCCTCATCTTGACACTTTTTATTATTCTCTGACAACTTTTCCCTTAACAACATTTTATCCACTACTTCATATTGTGAACCTCCAACTTGACTTTGGGACAATCCCAATTTATCATAATGCATTATTTCACATGGGAAAGCAGAGATTTGAAGCAGAGGACATCCTCATGTGATAGTACTATATTCACACAAACCTATAAGAAAGCATGACATAATAATAAATATAATCAAAATAAATTAATAAAACTATCAAACACACTAATTCACATAATATGTAAACATGTTATGCAACATGTTACATCGTACTTGACATGCTAGGTAACACATTACATCATGTTATATAGTATTTTTCATGTTACATCATATGTTAGCATACAATGTAACATGTATTACATACAAATCAAAAGAATGAGACCATAAATTATAAAAACTTATCATGCATAATGATAATATAACCTTGTTACATAAGATAACACAAACTGCAAAAGGACAACCTTACCAAGCATAAAAACACATAAAACTGAAAAATACCGGAGGCATGATGAAATAATCAACGAATCAAAACCAAAAGCTTCAAAAATTAGTAAGGAAATTGAATAGAAAATAAAAGATATAACAAAGAAATAAAATAACCAGAAATATAAAACAAACACATAATAAACCCAAAAAAACACTAAAAACTAAATATACAAAGCAAGAGATGAAGAAGTCATAGAAATGTGACAACAAATAAGCAAAAAAATAGTGACAATGGATAAGAAAAATAAAGATGAACATTACGAATGAAACAATGAACAAACGTTGAATAAATGAAAAAAAATGAAAAAAAATGAGAAAATGAAATAGACCAAACAACAAATGAAGAACTCAAACAAATGTAACAAGAAACTAGCAAACAAATTGTGACAATGGATACGAAAATGTAGATGAACATTATGAATGAAAACAATGAAGCCACAAAAAATGAAAAAATGAAATATATCAAACAATAAATGAAGAACTCAAAGAAATGCAAAAAGAAATCCACCATAAAATAGTAACAATAGATGTGAAAATGGAGATGAACATTACGAACAAAAATAGATAACAAACATTAAATAAACCATAAAAACCTAAGAGAATGAAATATACCAAACATGTGATGAAGAATTCACAAAATGTAACAACAATTTTGAAAAATCAACCAAAATGGAGACAAAAGTGAGGGGGAATGGATTCACTTGAATCAAAAACCATGAAGGGAAACCTAATCTTTTCACCCCTCGTTAAACACTATCATCTTGCAAGTTTTATGAAAAAATGTTGTTTAGTGTATTACTAGGCTATTCTAAGACATCTTCATAAGAACTTATATTAATTAATAAGAAGATTATGTACTCAATAATGAAATTTGAATAGTCTTGATCTCGATTTGCTATGGAACAACCACTTCATCCTAAAAGACAAAATTTGTTTTAATATTATTAGTAAGGTGAAATATAACTGACATGTGATTAAAAATTAAAAAATTTAATACCATAACCATAAACTAAATACAAATTCAAAAAATTTAAAATATAAAGTTTAGAAATAAATAAGCCTAGTGTTTCACACAATATCCTTAAAAAAGATTGAAAAAATAACAAAAATAACATTATTAAAACTTGTAACCAAAATGAAGTACTCTTATATTCATCTCATATATTTTCACTATTAAAATTGGTTTGGCATAGCATTTCATTTTGAATACCGTTCAAATTGAACTATGACTATTTAGACCCGTTCAATGTTAAACGCCATTCAATTATTCCTCGTTTAATATTCTTCAGGTGTACTTCTAATTGTAAGTTATAGAGTTTTTTATAATTTTCCAAACACATTTTACTTTTCACTAGGTGATTGAGAATCCATGGACAAACTTGTCTCCCAGGATACAATGGTTGAGTCCAACAACTAGTAAGCACACAAAGCTAATTTTGGTGAACTGAATTTGTCCAATCCTCTACTACACTTGAAAGTTCACAATAGGACCAAATGAGCCTAGTAGGTGTGAATATGTTATTTAAAAAATATCAATTACAAATTTTAAGCCTAATTATATGAGTTAGACATATGGATATTTTGGTGAAAATAACCAAGGTCACAACAATAACCTAGATAGAAAACTACAAACATACTAGGTCACCTAATCTATATATTATAAAAATTAAATGTTCAAGTACAAACTTGATCTTATGCTAACCTTATTTAAATAATGCTTCAATGTACTTTACTTATGAGCCCTTCCTCTATTTTCACAATTTATAAGATTATTGTATATAGATTTTGACCAACATTTCAATTAGCTTCTCACCAATCATATGTGTTCAAGGAACAACATGCAAAAGGGTTAGTACAAAAAAACAAGTTTCTATGTGTGTTATAGATATATTTTAATAAAATAAATTCTAAGCTAGTAGAGTCAACTAATAAATTAATCAAAGAAAATCTCTAACAAATCTTGAACAAAATATATAAATCAAGATCAATGAAAATATTTTATTGAAGCCCTAAAAATTAATTCAATAGATCAAAACCACATTTATGATGAATTAATGCCAAACATGAAAGGGTCCTAAAAACAAGAAGCTATGTGATCATAAAAATTAATAAGTAAAAATTGTAAAAGGATGTAGTTTTTGTGTGTTTTGAGTTTCATGGTATGTTGTAACAATGAGCAATGGGTTGTATCAATATATCAAAACCATACTTATGATTAATTAATTAATGCTTTTGAGTTATATGGTATGTTATAACAATGAGCAATAATTTTTATTAATAATAAAAATTAAAACCCTAATTCTAAATCATTGAGAGAAGACAATCATACTCTAAATAGGATTAGTAATACTCATTGAACAACTATTATAGTTATTTTTATATATGTCTCATCTAATATCATATTGAAGTGAATAAATGTCTACTGCAAAGCAGACTAGGATATAGTCTTTGCCTAGATTTTAGGTTATATCTTAGCCTATATTTTAGGGTATATCTTAGTCTATATTTTAGACTATATCTTAACCTATATTTTTTAGAATCTTAGGCTATATTTTAGGTTATATCTTAACTTATAATTTAGTAACAATAATTTGAGCAACTCAAATAATTCAAGTGTTATGCAATATGCTCATAAATCCATGAATGAAATTCTAAGTGTGATACTATATAGATTATACCTAAATTATAACTATCTAGAACTCAAGTGTTTCTTTGACTTTGCTTGAAAGACGTGATAATGAGCATAGAAATTAGTTTATAAACAAATTTTTTTGTCTATGAAAATCATAAATACTCATAATACCTTACAAACTACCTCTTGGATTTTTTTGTGTGGTAATATCAAACTCTCACTACATAAAACTCATAGAAAATTTCATAGTAAAACTATCCTATAATTCATGAAGCCAACTTCATTGTATGTTGAAAATATTTTATGTAACTCAAATCACTGAAACTTGGCTTGGAAGCCTCATTTTTTATCAGTCCAGTTAACATTAATTGAGTAATTTAAAGATCATGTAGTGCATGCATTCGCATTACAATAATAGCAAGACTAATATGTGTGCACGTGGTTGTGAAACAATGATTTGAAAAGCAATTTTTCCCCTTTCTGATGTATGAAAAAGACAAAGTAGAAAAAGACAAAGTAGGTAGGAGAAATTACATAAGTAAAGCCAATGATGAAATATAAGTAAAATGCAATGGAGATAAATTCTTTATAAAGTTAAAAATGTAATATAAAAGCTGACAAGTGCAAAAGTGTAGTATAAACTCTCCCCTAAATACAGTGACCCCTACGTATCATACCAATTTAATAAGGATTTAAAAGGATAAGTTGTAATTAAAAATAGAAAAACTAAAAATTTTTATTTTTTATTTTGATTTGTAACTCCACGTAATGCAATAAACTCATTTAGCTACAAAAAAGAACACAACCAAGTTAAATTCATTTTTGCTCAAATTTTAATAATCCATTGCATAAATATGCAAGAAAAATAGATAAGGCACACAAGAACATATAATATAGATAGTACATATAATGATGTATTGACAGTTACTCAAAATAATATAATAGTATTCTAATTAATTCATTTATGACAACCAAGAAAGGTCAAATTAAAGGAGTATCACATATCTTACAAAATAACACTTGAATCCTTAAGCTTTCATTAAGAAATAATTTTGACCAATAGAGAAACAATTTTATAAGGCACAAATTTTACCCACTTTGACTCTTTCTTTTGGTGCATGCTAAAAACATATATTTTTCTCATAAGAATCTTCACTTTCAAATTATTAATTTCTTGAATAATTGTTTTTTTGTTATCTCTTTTTTCCTTTTTTTTATATATATTTTTCTATATGAACAAGCTCTATACCTAATATGATGAATTTCATACTAGTTGTATGGTACCCCTTAAAAATCAACGAGGAACTAGACAATGTGGACTCAAAAGGTTGTTGACTTGGAATCCAAAAAACAATTGAGTAAATCAATCTCCATAAAGCTAAAATCATATTTTATTAGGATAAGAAGCACCATAAGGTTTCCCAAGCCTTCATAAGCTATTTTGAATACCACAAGCTTTCCTAAACCTTGATAAGTTCTTAGTTGTACTAAAATCACAAGAAGAGCTTAAAGCTCACAACTTTTGGAATTTTTATTCATCAAAAATCTTTCCTATAATATTTGCGCAAATAAGTATATATATGAACTAAAAAACCCTAGCTAATAAAGTAAATATAAAATCTTAAATATAATTACTGAAAACTTAATATCATAAAATACTAATGGCTTACACTCCTCTAATAGAAAATGAATAAAAATTGCTAACAAAAATGGAAACTGATTTTTTTCAAATTTTTGGCCACAATTTAGGAGTCCATTTTGATCTAGAAATAATCTTAATTGAAAAATATGTATTTTTGTACATAATATACCCTATTAAGTCAACTTTCCAAAGCAACTTTAATTACCTCCATCGAATATTGGATTCCAAATATCTCATAATAAATGTGACAACTACTCAATGACACCTTTTGATTGTGATTTTACTTAGCCATTTCTTGTGCTCCCATCCCAAGTAACCCAAGCTTGTAGCTCACATCCAAGCCAATTGTAAATCAACCCATTATATGATTATTTGAATATTAGGCCCATTTGGAACATGTCATTGTTTCTTTAGTGATGCTCCTTGATTTTCATCATTCTTCATTTCCTCAAAAATATTCGTTCTCGAATCATCACTGTAATGTTGGAGATAGCTTGCATCACGAATTATGGTTCACAGTTAATCTCTTGGCTTGTCTCTTTGAAATATTTTTTTTGAGTATAACATAAAGTTGATTGACTCTAACAAATATTTTTTCGACTCCAACAAAATTAATATGTGAACCATTAGGCAAAAAGAAAAAAATTGTCATTAGTACTTCAACAAGCCTCTTCCTTCTAAAATATTTCTTCACTAACCAAAACATATTTTTCTTCTTCACAAATCATTTTTTCATTACTCCTTTTTTTGACTCAATCTCTTTATCTAATTCAATTCCTCTTTTTAATTAGCTCACGTTCCTTTTGTAATTCACTCTCCCTTTCCAATTCAATTTTTTTTAATTCTCTTTCTCTTTTCAACTCTTCTTTTGAACACTTTTCTTTACTCATCTCTTTTTTTGAACACTCACTCTCCTTGGAGTCTACTTTACACTCCTCTTTTTTTATGGTTTCAATCTCACTAGCCCTTCTTAGCTCATTGTCACGTCCCGCCCAAACTGCCCCTAAAAATCCAAATGTTGGCTGCCTAAAGGATCTAAGACATGGAAAGTTCTAGAGTTGCCTAGAGAAGTCTAGAAAGGGCTGGAGTTGGACGGACTCAACTCAAGCTAGAAAACCCTAGAATGTTCTAGAGCACACTGGAGGGTGCTAGAATGGGCTGGAATATTCTAGAATGCGCTGGATGGTTCGGGAAGGATGTAGAAGCCGCTGGAAGCTTACGGAACATCCCGGAAGGTGCATGAAGGAGCTAGACAAACCTAGAAGACTCTAGAGTTGGCTAGAAGATCCTAGAACCTTGTGGCAGCTTGTACATAGAATTCTCTTGTATATTCTAGAACTAGAAGGATCTAGAGAAATGTGGCATACTCTTAGGCTTGTTGCCACACTATAAATAGACCACTTGGTCTTCATTTGTAATCATCCTTGGGAATTCTTAGCAATTGTATCATAAACTCTCTCTAGAGCAATACAAAGCATTCTTTGCAAACTCTCTTTCTATTCTCTTTGGAGTTACATTTCGGTTGAAAGGCAGGCTTAGTGCAACGGACGGTGCTAAGTACCGCATGATCGCTACTAGAGAAATTAAGGTCGTGACAGTTGGTATCAGAGCTCTAGGTTGAAGCAATCTTACTCTTGGCATAATGAAGAACGTTGGTCCATCTACTCCAAGCGTTGATGTTCCACCTATGGAACGTGGACGTGAGGAAACCCGTAAACCATCAAAGGAATCTCGAGCCAAGTCGAAGGACATACTTTCTAGCTTGGAGGCACGAGTTGGGAGTTGCGCGGGGCGGCTTGGGGAGAACATTTGGCCGAGTGGACAACCCAGAGGAGCGTTGCAATGGCTTGGGGGCCGGGGATGTGGAGATCCATGCGGTTAAGATGTCACTCAACGAGCTAGATGGTGGGCTAAGGCAAGAGATTGATGGGTTGAAAGCTGAACTTGTCAAGGTAAGAGATCTTGTCCAAAGAGAACTCGCAAATGTCTTGCTTAGAGTTGAGGATATGGGTGGTGATCTAGCTCTTTGTAAGCGGGGCTATGGCCGCGGGGAACTAGCACAACCACCGTTATTGAGGCTAACGGGGTGGGATGTTCCCTGCCCGAGACCTTGATGGCGTTAGGAACGCTGTGAAGTGGAGAACTTCCTATGGGAGCTAGAACAATACTACGAGGCTGCGGCATAACGGACCTACGCTAGCAAGATCCGAGCTGGCACATATGTATTTGTCCGACACCGTTATCTTTGTGGTGGAGGTGGAGACATGGAGATGTGCAACGAGGGGTTTGCACATTGACACCTTTGAAGATTTCAAAGGGAGTTCAAGACGCAGTTCTTCCCGTAAATGCCGAGGAGAAGGCGAGGGGCCGATGCGACGATTGAAGCAAACGGGTAGCATAAAGGGATTATGTGAAGGAGTTCACAACCTTGCACTTGTCAAGTCCCAGGCACATCCGACAAGGATGCCCTATTCTTGCTCATGGACGGTCTCCAATCGTGGGCTAACTCTTGAGCTCGGCGACGTGGTGTCCAAGACTTATCTTCGGCCATTGCGGGCGAGAAAGCTTTATCGACTACTCGCGAGCAAGCGAGGGCTCCAAAGCCACAGATAAGAAGTTTGGTGGAGAGAAGAGTAATGGAGGCCATGCCAAAAGTCAGGGTTCCAAAAACAACAAAGGCAACTCCTCATTCAAGCCACGGGATAAGGGGAAGGAGAAGGAGGATCGGAATGCCTCAAAGCCCCGTGTTACGTGCTTCATTTGCGACGGACCGCATTGGGCACATGAATGTCCGAAGAAGAAGGCCTTGAGTGCCTTAGTTGCCTCCACACATGGTCAAGATGGAGGTGAATCGGACGAAGGTGCAAAGATGGGTTCTTTGCGCCTACTTGGTGCAATGCAGAGTGCCCCAAAGACCCCTAAAGGCTTAATGTACGTGGATGCCACCATTAACGGGAAGGTCGCCAAAGCATTGGTCGACACAGGAGCATCTCACAACTTTGTTTCGGTGGAAGAAGCAAAGCGACTCGGCCTGACGGTTGTCAATGGAGGGGGTTCTCTGAAGGCAGTTAACTCAGCAGCATTACCATTACATGGAGTTGCTCGCGGAGTTAAGGTCAGTCTTGGTGCATGGACTGGCCAAGTGGACTTATCAGTGGCGCCGATGGATGACTTCACAGTTGTGTTCGGCATGGAGTTCTTGGACCAGGTAAGAGCTTTCTTGGTGCCATGCTCAAACTACATGTATCATGGATTGTACGAAGGCGTGTGGGGTGCCAACGGAAAGGACCAAGTGAGCCTACTATCCAAGCTTTCTCTCAAAGACTTCGAGAAGGGATTGAACAGGACGAAGAGAGTTACTTGGCCATTCTAAAAGAATACGACGACGAGGAGACGTCATCAAAGCCGCTTTCCATCGGAGGTGCAAGTTGTCTTAGATAAGTTCCAAGATGTAATGCCTAAGCATTACCCAAACGCTTACCTCGAGGAGAGGAGGTGGCATGAAATAGGCCTGGAACCGGCACCAGGCCACCAGCGTGAATGAGCCCATATCCGGATGGCAAACTCGTAGTTGGCATCACGGAAGCAACTCGACGACTTTGGATCGCTTCATAAGGCCCCTCTAAAGCCCCGTTTGGTGCCCAGGTGCTATTTCAAAAGAAGAAGGATGGCTCGCCGCGAACGTGCATCGACCATAGAGTTTCTAAATAAGATCACGGTCAAGAACAAGTATCCTATCCCTCTTATTCTGATTTGTTTGATCAATCGTGGAGTGCAAGATACTTCACAAAATTGGACCTACGATCGGGATACTACTGTGCACGCATAGCTTGAGGAGATGAGTCTAAGACTACTTGTGTAACCAGGTATGGTGCCTATGAGTTTCTTGTTATGCCGTTCGGTCTCACAAATGCACCAGCCACCTTCTGCACGTTGATGAACAAGATTTTCCATCCCTACCTCGACCGGTTCGTGGTAGTATATCTTGACGACATTGTGATCTATAGTCGGACTATGGAAGAACATCTAGAACATTTGAAGAAGGTGTTCGAGGTCCTAAGGGAAAATGATCTATACGTCAAGAAGGAGAAGTGTTCCTTTGCCCAAGATGAGGTGATGTTCCTAGGGCATAGGATAAAGGATGGGAAATTGATGATGGATGGAGCAAAGGTGAAAGCCATCCAAGAATGGGAACCTCTTACCAAAGTTCCCGAACTAAGATCTTTTCTCGGACTTGTGAACTACTATAGAAGGTTCATCAAGTCCTACTCGCCGAGCAGCCCTCACTCCATTAACTTGCTCGAAAAGAACAAGGCTTGGGAATGGACAAGTGAATGCCAAGCCTCGTTTGAAGACTTGAAGAGGCCGTTAGTGGGCTTAGGTGCTTTGCCTACCGGACTTTCCAAGAGGCTACGAGCTGCATACGGATGCATCTGATTTTTCCATTGGTGGAGTATTGATGCAGGAAGGACGCCCGATAGCCTATGAGAGCCTCAAGCTTAACGACACCGAACACCGCTACACAGGACAAGAGAAGGAAATGACCGCTGTCATTCATTGTCTAAGGGTGTGGCGACAATACTTATCGGGCTCTCATTTTGTTATCACGACGGACAATGTTGCAACAAGTTTCCGGACTCAAAAGAAGTCGAGTCCTAAGCAAGCTCGATGGCGGGATTTCTTGGCGGAAGTTTGACTATAGGTTGGAGTACAAGCACTGGCAAAGCTAATGTGGTGGGCGATGCGGCGAGCCGGGAAGACTAACTAGCAATTTTGCGGTGCCAAATAGTCCTTGTTAGAAAGGATCGAAAGAAGGTTAGAGACGTGATGCCCTTGCTCAAAACCTCCTTGCCCTCATCAAGGAAGGGAAGACAAGACGGTTTTGGTCGAGTGACGGACTACATACATGCCAAGCGAGTCGTATCTTTGTGCCAAAATGGGGGAGCTTAAGGAAAGAGCTTATCAAGGAATGCCACGCTGATTCCTTATGGGGCTGGACACCCGGGAATGAGGCGCACCCCTTGCTTTGATCAAATCCATCTACTATTGGCCTCAACTTCGGGATGATGTCGAAGCTTGTGTGAAGACTTGCCTTGTATGCCAACAAGACAAGATAGAGGCAATGCACCGGGAGGATTGCTAGAACCGTTGCACATTCCCGGAGAGACCATGGGAGAGTGTCTCTATGGATTTCATCACTGCTTGCCAAAATCGTAGAGGGCTTTGGCAGATAATTGTCGTCATCGATCGCTTGACAAATATGCAACATTCATACACGCTCTCACCGGACTGCACGGCAGATGAGACGGCACGTTCATTCCTCAAACACGTTGTGAAGCATTGGGGGATTCCATCCAATATAGTAAGTGATCGAGACCTACGATTCACAGGGAAATTTTGGACGGAATTGTTCAAGGCTTGGGATCGAGACTTGAACTTCACAAGCTTTCATCCTCAAAGCGATGGACGTACGGAGCGTGCCAATGCATTCTTGGAGTTGTATCTCGTGCACTTTGTGAGTGCCCGATCGGCGATTGGGCAAGGCATTTGGATGTAGCCCAATTCTCATATAATCTACAAAAGCGAGTCCACCACCAAGAGTCCGCCGAAATCGTCATGGGCGGCGACCCGCGACCCCTCACGTGCCTTGGCCACGAGTTACGAAGGAAAGAGCCCACTGCTTTCAAGTTTGCCAAGGCTTGGCGTGAACAAACGGAGTTGGCTTGAGCCTATCCGAATAAGGCGTCTAAAAGATGAAGAAATGGGGTCGACAAGAAGAGAGGAGGATGGTAGAATTCGAGGAAGGTGACTTGGTCCTTGTCAAATTATTACCCCAACAATTCAAGTCCTTGCGGAAGGTTCATAAGGGGTTGGTGCGGAAGTACGAAGGACCATTTCCCGTCCTTAAGAAAGTCGGAAAGGTGTCATACAACCGCAACTCCTCCAAAGCTTAAAATATATCCGCTTTCATGTAAGTATGCTCAAAACCCTTTCATGGAGACAAGGAAGACATGAGTCGGGAGAATCCAGAGGGCGCTACCGCGGTGGTAACCTCCTTTGGCCAGTGGACTACATTTTTGGCGGACCGCGTGATTCGACGAAGGGGCGTACCAAGTTATAAGGAATACTTGGTCAAATGGAAAAACGCCCCAGATGTAGAGACAAGTTGGGAACCTGAGGATTCCTTGTGGTAATTCAAAGATGCTATAGAGAGGTTTCAACTTGAAGGCGCGACGAGGGCGTCACGAACTTGAGTGGGGGAGGGTGTCACGTCCCGCCCAAACTGCCCCTAAAAATCCAAATGTTGGCTGCCTAAAGGATCTAAGACATGGAAAGTTCTAGAGTTTCCTAGAGAAGTCTAGAAAGGGCTGGAGTTGGACGGACTCAACTCAAGCTAGAAAACACAGAATGTTCTAGAGCACACTGGAGGAGGGTGCTAGAATGGGCTGGAATATTCTAGAATGCGCTGGATGGTTTGGGAAGGATGTAGAAGCCGCTGGAAGCTTACGGAACATCCCGGAAGGTGCATGAAGGAGCTACACAAACCTAGAAGACTCTAGAGTTGGCTAGAAGATCCTAGAACCTTGTGGCAGCTTGTACATAGAACTCTCTTGTATATTATAGAACTAGAAGGATCTAGAGAAATGTGGCATACTCTTAGGCTTGTTGCCACACTATAAATAGACCACTTGGTCTTCATTTGTAATCATCCTTGGAAATTCTTAGCAATTGTATCATAAACTCTCTCTAGAGCAATACAAAGCATTCTTTGCGAACTCTCTTTCTATTCTCTTTGGAGTTACATTTCGGTTGAAAGGCAGGCTTAGTGCAACGGACGGTGCTAAGTACCGCACGATCGCTACTAGAGAAATTAAGGTCGTGACATCATGCTATCTTATTTTTTTTTAATTATTCATCATACAATAGAGTATGGGTAATGAGTTTGTTATTTTGTTTTTTTTTTGCTCCATCCATCCACCTTAATTTGTGCATTCCATGCATGGCTAGACGTTATAAGTGGATCACGCTCAATTGGATACCTATTTTGCCTCCTAGCAATAGAGATTGTTTTAGATCACCCCTTTTACAAGTTGATAAGAGATGATACCATCTTGAAGGTTGTTCTACATTATTTCAATCTGTTCTCCTAGGGATTGCAACATTAATGAATATTCACCCCCTGAATTCATAATGCAATTATAATGTAGAGAGATTGTTAGGAGCGGAATACCTCACAACCTTTCCTCTTTTCTTTTTTTCTCCACTTTTTTTAGTATTCTGTTTTTTTCCTACTAAATTTGTTTTCTTTTTCTTTTATTTTTATTTCATTTTCTTAATACAACAAGAATGAAAGTTTACAAGCAAATTAAAGAAAAAAACAAAAAACAAAATGATAGATAACTTGATTCTACAATCGGGTTCTAATACCAACTGATGCAAACCCTGAAAGGATTAGCTTTGAAAATCCATAGGGAATTAAGCAACGTGTACCAAAGGGTGCTAGCCTTTTATCCAAACAATAAATTAAGTAAATCAATCCCAAGAAAAATAACATCAGATTTTATTAGAATAGGAAGTGTCATAAGTTTTTTCAAATCTTGATAAGTTATTTTGAATTCCAAAAGGTTTCCTACACCTTAATAAGTTTTTGTTTATGTTAAGAACACAAGAAGAGCTTAAAGCTTCTAACTTTCTGAATTTTAATTCATCAAAAATCCACCCCTTACAAGATTTTCCCTAATAAGTTTATGTAGGAACTAAAAACCCTTGCTGATAAAGTAAATATAAAATGATAAATATAATTGTGGAAAAATTAATTAAATCATAAAATATTAATTGTTTTCGCACCCCTTAATAGAGAAGAGATAAAAATCCTTAAAAAAATGGAAACTAAATTTTCTGAAATTTTTGGCCATAACTTATAAGTCCATTTTGACCTAGTAATAATCCGAATTAAAAAAACATATATTTCTATACATAACATATTCCATTGAGTTAGATTTATATTGCAACTTACATCACCTCCATCGGATATTGGATTCCAAAGATATCATAAAAAATGTAACAGATGCTTAATGGTACTTTCCAAATTGGGATTTTACTTGGCCATTTCTTATGCTCCACATTCAAGCAACCCAACCTTGTAGCTTTTGTCCAAGCCAATTTTATATCAACTCATTAATTAATTCTTTGAATATTAGGCTCATTTGGAACATGCCATGAGTCCTTAAGTGATGCTCCTTGATTCTTATAATTGGCGTAGCTTTACACATTATAGTAGATAACTCTCTCAAAACTAAGTGTCTTTCTACTATAAAATTTTCAAAATGCAAGAAATCAAACTCAACAAAAATTTACAGTCAATGTTAGCTTAAGTCCTAGTATCTTTCAAAAGAATTCATAAACTTCAAGCATAACATATATATGTGTCCAATAAGTGCGTGAATAAGTATATGTCAACATCAATTATCCTATATATAACTATAAGTTTGTGTACAAAGTGACATTGTAGAATCATTCATACAATAGATAATCACAATTAATCAAGGCATAAAATACAGAGTTGTGTTTATGTAAATGGCTCAAAGTTCCTTACCTTTATGGCTAAAAAGGATTCTTCCTTTCTTTTTTTTGAATGAATAACAATTAAAAAAACTTAAATTATAAAATGAATACAAACCTATGAAAATTCTCACCCAGGGTAATTTAAGCAATCAAATACAAGTACCTAGGTGACAAAGAAAAACAATCAAGTGAACGAAAAAATACAATCTATCCTAGTCCATATTTTCTTAAATTTTGTTTTCTCTATTCCTTTAAGATTCATAGGTATATTTTTGGACTTAGCTTTACTTTTCACGCTCATCTTAAATGACCATGCAATATGCATAGAAAGATTATGATAATAAGTCATTGTCTAGATGCCCCAAATATTACTTGTCTTTTGAGAATTAACTTCATGCATCCAAGAAGGATTTTGGGACAATTTATTGTAATTCTTATTCATTCAAAAAGGTAGTGCAGCATTCTAAAAGTGGTGCATCATTTATAGATGAATCGATAGACTCCTATTAGAGCATATCAAGTTTGAATACAAAGAAACAAGCATTGGAGAATCTTGACAAAAAATGAGCGTGAGATAAGTGTGTTGAAGAAAAATCTAGAGGAAAAGAAGTCCTCTATTGATAGTCAACAACTTGATCTCATTAAAAAATGTGAGGTCATTCAATAGAGATATCATAATTTGGTTAAGAAATGTTTTGCAAATCATGAAAAGGTGAAGAAGTTTAAGGAACAAATGAAGGTTCCTAACTTAGGTGATGCGGACCCTTTAGGCGAACAACCTAGGAATCCATGAAAACATAGGAATAGAAATGATTGATTTGCTAAGAATGTGTTGAAGATTATCAAATTAGAACGTTAAGGAAACAAAGTCCTTAAAACTCAAATCTTGAGACATCACAAAGGATGATCACTCCTTTTGATAAGTCAGATTCAAGTATTGAATCAAGAACACAAGAAGGCAAAACAAAAAGCTTTCTAAAATTTTCTTTTCATTAATCAATATTCATTCTTCCCTCCAAATTACATAGCTCTTTTTCTATAAAAGCAAGGAACCCTTAATGAAAAAAAACCTTAGATGAAATAGGCCTAATGGGCCTATTTAGTTATGGATTAGGCCTAATCCAACCTTAAAAAATAAATGATTAAAAGACTTAAAATAAAAATCCCACAATTCACTAAAATAAAAATTGCTAAACATAAAAAGCTTACAATTAATTAAAACAAATATTACTTCTTAAGGTAACCCTTGCACCTAACCTGATCTTCCAAATCTATCCCTAGTCATTAGACATCCAATTCCTTGTGAAATATCTTATGAATATTTCAAAACATCAACTTGATCAACACTTGGGAACATTAACTTGATTAGCACCTTGATCTCCATTATTTCTCTCCTTTATGAAAAGATTCATCCTTGAATCTTAACTCTATAAGCAGGTCAATTTGGTATAACGAATCTATGTGTGAAGTCTATTTGATACTCAATTTCTCTCTAAGAAGATAATCCATAGGGAATCTCTTAAGGGAGTTGATCCTCAAAGTCCTGCAATAAAGATACAACGATACTAGGAAAAGATGAGTTAAGATTTTTAATAGAAAGATAAACATCCTTATACATAAGTACAAGTACTTATTCCTTGCTATCATTGCACTCTTAAACTCTTGTTTTTCAACAAATGGACTCATTCTTTTATTTTTCTCTCCTTTTTTCCCACTTTTCTCTACTTTGTGCTCACTTTTCTCTCTTTTGTGCTCACTTTTCTCTCCTTTTGATTTTCTTCTTGTTCACACTTTTGTTTTTCTCTCAACTTTCAATCTCTTGCTATCCTAATATGGTCCTCATAAGCTTGTAAAGGTTTGAGAAGGGCTAATAAAAAAATTTAGTTGTTCATTTCAAAAGAGTATTGATTTTTATACTCATCATGCATCACACTTCTATCAAAGTACCACAGTTGTCCAAGCAAAATATGAGGTGCATATATTGGTGCCACATCATAAAGAACCTCATCCTCATACTTTCCAATTGAAAAAGGAATCCACACTTGTTTGCTAACATTAACTTCTCCACAATCATTTGGCCATAGTAACTTGTATGGTTTGGGATGCTTTTTCCACTTCAAATTCAAATATTCTGCAAATAAAATACTTGCAACATTAGTGCAACTCCTACTATCAATAATAATTGTTTATATATTACCCTTCACATGGAATGTAGTGTGAAAAATATGCTTACGTTGCTCCTCATATCCTTCATTCTTAGGTTGTTTACTCAGGGCTCTCCTTGTGACAAGTAATTCCCTATGCACAGGTTCTTCCAATTCTACATTAGAACAATTCTCCAATGGTGGCATTTCATCACCACTTGAATTAGTACTCTCAATTTCTGCATTATCACGTACAACCATAACCTTTTCGTTTGGGCATTCAGAAACAATATGTTTGAGTCCTTGGCACCTAAAATACTTAATATCATGTGACTTAGTAGGATTTTTTATTTCAGGTTTACCTTTAGGAACAACAACTGAATTTTTTAACTTCGCTTCACCTTTTTTTCTAAAGGTAGCTTTGTTGTCCTTCCAAGTTGATTTCCATGGAGAACTAGAGGATGAACTAGATTTGAACCTTTTGGACTTGATTTTCTTCTCCACTTTAATGGATTTTTCAAGTAGTTCTTCCATTTCTATGTAATGTTACAATTCAACCACATCAATAATTTCCCTATTTAACCTACAATGAATATGGACATTGTCACTTCTCTATCTTCTTCTATGTTTGCTCTAATCATGGCAACTTCTATCTCCTTATAATAATCTTCTACACTCATGAAACCTTGGACCAACTCTTGCAACTTTCTATATAGATCCTTATAGTAATGGCTAGGTATGAAACTTTTATGCATTACCAATTTCATCTCATCCCATCACCGAATAGGTCTCTCACCATTTATTCACCTATTGACTACCAAATGATCCTACCATATACCAGCATAATTTGTAAATTCTATGACTGCTAGCTTTACTTTTTTCTCCTTGGAGTAATTATGACAATCAAACACATGCTCAACCTTTATTTCTCACTCCAAGTATAACTCAAGATCATTATTTTCTTGAAAGGGTGAAATTATCATCTTTATACTACCTCTATTACTATCTTCTTCATAGTTAGTCTTTATGTCCCATTTATAACTGGTTCTCTCTTCCACATTGGAATCAACTTTTTCTTTTTCGACCTCATGTCTTTTATGTCTTGTTCTATGTGATCCAACCTTATATCCATCATCTTAAATCGGTCATAAATATATTTGATGAAGAATTTCAAGTCAAAATCTTGTGGTTCTCCTCCTTCCTTACTCATGTTGTCAACCTGTAAAATAAAATGAGATATTCCACGAACACCCTCACGTGTTTGCTCTCAAATAAGATTGTCAATAGACCTTTTTTCACACTATTTTTGCTCTCTTTTTTGCACTATTTTTTTCTTTTTTTTTATGACTCAAAGTTCACACTAACCTCCTTTGTGTTCTTAACAAAAAAAATCCAACTGATCTCAAGAAGTAATAGTTTTATTGGTAACAATCTCAAAATTTAGAATTTTGAAAGAACTTAATGGAAAAGTATGACAAAAGAAAAGTCCAAAGAGGACTCTAAAGAAAGACTCTTGACCAAAGAGGACTCTAAGGAAAGAATATTGATCAAAGAGGACTCTAAAGTAAGATTCTTGACCAAGGAGGACTCTAAACAAAGACTATTGGCCAAGGAGTACTCTAAAGAAAGACTCTTGACCAAGGAGTACTCTAAAGAAAGACTCTTGACCAAGGAGGACTCTAAAGAAAGACCCTTGAACTCTCTAAAGGAATACTTTTGACCAAAGAGGACTCTAACAAAAGACTCTTGATCAACTATGATTCACCTTTCTCTTTTAAATCATTCTTGGATAGCAAGAAAAAAATAAAGGAAACCCAATTTCAACAAGACCAAGAAAACTCAACAAGAAAACAAAAATTAGATTCTTGAACAATCTACTACTATGTTCTCCTTTTCTTCTTCTTCTTTTTCCTTTGTTTTCTCTTTATTTTTTTTCTTTTTTTATTCTTACTGCTGCTTATGTGAACAGAAAATTTGCAAAAAAATTCACAACCCTAATGAACAAGAAACGAAAACAACACAAAAAGATGCGACAAATTTTTAATCCCTCAGTTAGTGATGTAAATGGTTTAATTTGGACTTTAAAATTGTAAGAACAGCGGTAAAGCCCCGTTTTTCTTGTAAGAATTGAAACGAACTTCGATTTGATATATTATAATAGTTATTTCGTAACCCAAGTCAAAGGTTATGGCCGTTTAAAGTTGCAATTCTATTTTATCAATTTCTTTTTTGAAACTAAATAGCAATCTTCTTCTTTTCTTCTTTTTCTTTTTTTGAAGAATAAAGATAGATTGAATACAGAAATAAAGAACAAGAAAAATATATGAATAATTCAAAGAAAACTATGAAACAAAATCCAAATTTAAAAACAAAGACAATGAAATTGAAATAAAACACAAGATTCAAAAGACAATTTCTCTTCTTTTTTGTGATTTATGATTCAAAAACCCAGAAAACAATCAAAGGTTGATTTTTTTTTGAAATCTTAAATTTAAAACAAAAATAGATGAAGATAGATAACCTATTTTCGGCAATCAAGGCTCTGATACCAAATGATTTGGACCCTTTAGGCTAAACAATATAGGAACTCATGAACTCAAAGGAATAGAAATGATTGATTTGCTAAGAACGTGTTCAAGATGATTAGATTAGAATCCTAAGGAAACAAAGTCCTTAAAACCCAAACCTTGAGATGCCACAAAGGATGATCACTCCCTTTGATAAGTCGGATTCAAGTATTCAATAAATAACACAAGAAGGCAAAGCAAGAAGCTTTCTAAAATTTTATTTTTATGAATCAATATTCGTTTTTGCCTCCAAATTACATAGCTCTTCTTCTTTATAAGCAAGAAACCCTAAACCTTAGATGAAATGGTCCCAATGGGCCTATTTAGTTATGGATTGGGCCTAATCTAACCTTAAAAATAAAAGACTAAAATACTTAAAATAAAAATTAATAAACATAAAAATCCCACAATTAATTAAAACAAAATTTACTTCCTAAAGTAACCTTTGCACCCAATTTGATCTTCCAAATCTACCCCTAGTCTTTGGACCGCCAGTTCGTTTCAAAAGATCTTGTGAATATTTAGAAACATCAACTTTATTAGCACTTTGGAACATTAACTTGATTACCATCTCAATCTCCATTATTAACTAAAGTTACACAGTTGTTTGTTAGTCCTGATCCATTTTATGATTAGAATTCCAAGATTAAAAGATTGAAGAAGTATATTATAATACTTGAAAGGATAAAAGAATGATTGGTTTACTCGCTTATGATAGAATAATTTGAGATTGATTAACTGCACAAGAAAGTTGGAATTTTTAATAATTATGTTATATATCTTGAATCCTTCCTTAAGGAAAATAAAGAGTTTGTTAAAGATTTATGGGATAAAGTAAAGTGTTAGTGAAGTTAAAAGTTTATTAAAGAGACCTCAATGTAAGAAGTTAACTTCTCATCCTCGTATGAAAGTTAATATGAGCACTTCCTCTTCTTCTTATCCATGTACTACTCCTTGGAGTCAAGGATGACAATTCCCTAACATCACTATTTCTACTTGTTATCTTTGGGGCACTACTTGCCACATTGCTAGGCAATATCCTAGATATGAAAAGAGTACATCTTGGAGTTCCCTCCTTCACTCTCCTCTATCCTCTTTGATTGGATATAGCTACTGTGGCTCAAATAAGAATGTTTAAGTAGGCTGCTTTATGCATTTGAGGTACAGTACGGAAAGAAATAAATCTACTTTCAAAAGACCTCCTGGCTCAATATATATATATATAACTTGACATGATTTTCTAAAAATTATAATCAAAATAGACCATGAGTTCTATATACATCTCATGCACATATGATTTACAGACTATCTCTTAAATCAGTTACCCCTCACAAATTCTTTAAGTGGGGGAATGTTGTTTGATCATTATTTTTGATTAATTTTTTGTGGTTGAACTTCTTATTTCTTTTCTCACTCTATTTGTAGGTCTTCTATACTTGAATTTTTTGTTGATTTGATGGTTGTCTTTTTATTCTTTATTTATATGTTTCAATTAATTTCATTACCTTAAAAGTAAAAAAAATATTTGTATTAATCTATTTGGCACTTTTTTTTTCTCTCTCTCTCTTCCCAAGACAATTGTGTAAGTTTTTTCTACCCAACTAACTTATTGCTTGTTAAATGAAATTTTTAGATAGACCAATGTTATTTGATGATTTCATACTTTGAAATAAATTGAAATTTGGTTTTTCTAACATGTGTTTTGTATTCTTTAAGCGTATGTACGGCTAAATTTTTCTCTTTTTTTATCTGAAGTGCACTTTTATTTATGCATATGTCATAACTTTGTGAATTTTATTGAGAAGTTTGTGTGAATTTTTTAATTTGATGATTTGTATGTCTTTAACAAGCTTAAAAATCCAATTTAGTGTCTCTTGAGGTGAAATCCTAGTGCCACTTAAATAGGGAGAGGATTTAGACCTTCTTTGAACCATTTGAATTTTTCAAGCCACCAAGATTTACATCTCCCTATATACCCTTTTTAAGCCATTATATTATCTCTTCATTTACTTACACCTAAATACTAGCCTAGCAAAATGATTAATTCCACATGCCTTGTACACCCTTAATTTAGTTTTGAAGAATCTCATATGTAGGAACAATTACACAAAAGTTAATTATTTTTTTTGACTCAAATAGGTAACCGAGACCCAAATGATGGGTGGAAACGTCACCTATGGAATCTTTTTGGGAGCTCTAAATGAATTTGGCCAAGCTGGCCTCACAAACATGAGCAAAGAAACTTACACAGTGAAAGTATAAATAACATGCTTAATTCAACAAATAACTAAAACATTCAATATATACGAAAATAATAATCTGCAACAAACATACTAGAGATGGTGTGCCTTATAGGCTCCTATCTAAACTAGCAACATACATATGCATGGAAAAAAATTAATAGCATGCGATATAAGAATGTGTGATAAACAATAGAGGATTTTCAATTACTTCAAGACTTCGTAAGAGAGAACATATTCAATAAATGATAATTATACTCTCATAGTATATAATCAATCTAAACAAAGCAAGCCAAATAAAGAGTAACACTTGAGACACAACCAAGGTAAGGAGATATAGATTCCTTTTAGACTCACATCAAACTCACATGCATATAATAGAAATAAGTATAATAAATTAATTAAGGAGCAGGAAGATTAATTTACTATAGTATAAGCTATAATTAGAAAGCTATATGCATACTACATAGAAAAAGGAAAGAAAGCATGCAACAACATATAACAAATGAGCTTTATTAAATGAAAGAAATTCAGATTATACAAACATACATACTGATCATACATAACAACATTGAAGGAGTTCAAGACTTGATACACAATGAGGCTAAGGAGATACTAGCTCTTTAAGGACACTAGTCAAATAGGCAAACAATAGAGAGATAAACTCCTAAAAAGTAATCATAGTTGAAGTAAAAATAATCACAGATAAACTACTTGGCTCACCTCCAAAGCTAACACTTCTCAATATGGTACGATCAGTAAGTAAAAACTAGTAATATGTAATATGGACTCTCAATAAAATCACCCTTGAATATGAATAATCAATAATAATTTATTATTGGACATATCCAAGAGATATAAAAGCTTATACAAATTTGAAAAAGTTACACAAGGGTAACTATTAGCCAATATATGGCTCACACATAAAACCCATTCACAAACACCATCTCAAGTACTTACCACTCAAAAGCATAATTTTTACTCACATAATCACAAATCACTAATAACAAAGAACACTCAAGGTATTAGTGATCTATAAAAGAAAAATGAGATGACAATTTGACTGAGCTCTATTACAATTTCTGGATCCCAAAGAAGATGAAATGGGGGGTATTTATATAACTCGAAATTACCACCTCACCAAGGGTGGTGGCGAGCTTGGCTGTGAGCTTGGTGAAAAGTTAGTAAAAATTCAGATTTTTTCGTTCCAAAAATTGTTGAGTACTTTCCATAATTACCTATACCTGAGACAAGCCAAAAACACAAGTGATAATATCGGCTTTCTCACACACTCACTCGTCAAAAATCAACACTTCACATAGTATGTACACTACGAAAACCAACCTCTTGGTGTGTGAAACATGTGTGCATACAATGTGTTCCTAATTATGTGCGTGTATGTATTACAAATCTGTAGTAACCAACCTTGTATAGAGGATGACAGAGCTTTAAGTAAAATAAAGTAGAAACCATGTTTTGCATATGGAAAGCCGCCACATAGACACGAATACAATATGACTTATATTCTCCCATTTTCCTTTCCATGTCAAAACATTACACAACTAAATACATATACTTATCAAACATGAGACGATCATGAAGATTTCCTAAAGTTGTTTGTTCCCATGAACAACATAATAACACACAACAAAACCCAAAAGATATACCTATTCTAAGTGCATCCATCTTGAGTGCTCCTTTTAAATTTATGAATTAGTCCATCCAATCCACTATCATAAGAAACTCAGCACTAATACACACAACACACTTGAAGTAGAAAACTTCACTTTACACTTGTAATCTGTACACACAAAACAAACACATACCCCATGAATGTATCATGTAGACACCGGGTGTAGTCTATCCAAATACTATCATTATATCCTTACACATGTACACATCAATAATCTATCCAAACTATCATATTACCCCTACACAAGTACACACCAATAGTCGAAGAATAGTTATCATGTGGCATAAACAAACACTATCTATATGCAACACAAATGTGCAAAGTACACAATCTACATGCAATACAAATATGCAAGCTTCCTCTGGACATATGCAACATCCCCCTAAGTGTATGTAAATCGAATAACCATAGTAAAATAATGTTGTGCAAACTACAATCACCACTCCATGGAACAAATAACATCTTAATAATCAAACATGATGCACAAACAAATACAAGTTATGCATACTCCCCCTCATTTTGGCATGGAAAGTCAAAGCAAGAACACATATAGTAAGCTGAAGTGCATTAATTCTAAAACTCATGCAATATAGCAGAGAATATTAAAGCAAATACAAAAACATATACAGTCAAGCAAAAAAAAGACAAAGAATAACATTGAGACAATAACTATGTAAAAGATTGTAACAAATCATAACCTGAATGCATACATAAACCAAGAGTAGTGTAGACAAAACAAATCTTTCTAATGCAATACATAGCATGGAATCCCATGTCTAAACATGTTGTGGGAGGGCATAAGAGGCTTTATAATGTGCATATAACACATAGATAGGAAGAGTGGTCAAACACCATTGGCACATAAATGTGTTAATGAATATGAAAGAAGATGTTGACTAGGAGTCCAACTATCTTCCAAGTTGGCACACTCCTGGGACTCAACAATCTTCCCCTAAACATCAATTCTACTTAAATGTGTCAGTGAATTTCTAAGAAGGAGTTGACTAGGAGTTCAACTTTCTTCCAAGTTGTCACGCTTCTAGTGATTCAATTATCTTCCCTCAACAACATTTGGGTGTATTCAATCCTACGACCCCACCTTATATTATTCATAAAAAATGAAATGGCATCCCAATCTTCCAAAAAAAACACACATCGTGCATTCCAATGACATATACCAAGCTATAGAAAGACATATGAAACAAGGGATTGTATATAATGATTGAAACAAGTCATGCTAAAGTCTTTTTTATGAATAATTCATATAAAGTGATGTAAAAAAGAAGGGACCATAATAAGAACACAATATCATAATATAAACCCATAAATATAACAAACAAAAAGATGCCAAATATACATAGCACTCCCTATGACACCATGCAAATAACACACACCGCTCCTCCTAAAAGTATGCATGTGAGCTAATAAACATGTTATGCATCCTACTCATAAAACTTCCTCTAAACAAAAGCATTTGTACAAAGTAGAAAAATAAGTAATACAAAAAGAGGGAAGTAACTAAGCATGATCAAAAAACTAGATGGTCATTAGAGATTAACCAATACACACAACATAAAAATCCTTATGGTCATCAATCTATGATGTACTCGTGTAAGGGTATCACTAAATTTTTAATAACATGCTTTGTGTGTGTTATGCCAAACTTTTTTACTCTATTTTTCGTGAAGATAATCTCATATGAACCAAGAAATTAGAAATATAGACTCAAATTCTACAAAACTTCATATGCCCATAATTAGTCTCTCTCTCCACTAGTGTAAGTGCAAGCATGAAAGAGATTAATAGGTCTTTTAAATTTGGTAATGAAAGGCCAAGGATTAGGTAGAAGAGAAGATATATTTAAATTTAGGCACACCTTTACAGAACCAAACTATCACATTAATCATAGAGCTCACAAAAATAAGAGGTTATCCTTTAAACTAAGGATCTTTTCTTTCACTTTTCAATTTGTAACATATATAAATTTCATCTTTTTAAATTATAATTTAACGTTTACCTAATAAACCTTCTTCTTTCTTTTTCCTTTTTATTTTTCTTTCTTTATCCTTTTTCTTTTCTTTAATTTTTTTCAATCTCTTTCCTTTAAGCTTGAGAAAAACTTAGGCAATCCCAAAGTAAATCAGTTCAACAAGTCAAAGTTGAAACTCAACAAAAGGAGTGCTAGGTAAGTGGGATTTAATAATTTTGCCATGCAAGTAGGTACAAAGAAACGAAGGAATAACATAATGACTCAAAGAAAGGTGACTAAAGATAAGAAAATGTTGCTGTTAAGAAAGGGTAAAACAATTCAATGATGACTTAAATCCTCTTTCTTTTGAAGCAGCATCTAGAATTTTGCCTCAAGGGACACTAAAAATGGATTCTAGAGATTGTTGGTGGAAAAATAAATATACAAATTCATTAAGTTATGGCATGTTCAAGAAAAATTTTATTTCAAATAAAATACAAAAATTTAGCCATACAAACACTTAATGAAAACACATGTCAAAAAATCACATTTCAATAGAATTGGAATGCATATCAACCATATATCATCAATGGTCCCAAATAAGTTCATTATAGATGCAAAAAGGATACTAGGAAAGAAAAATATGCAGAACTATCCTAGGAAAATAGTGAATAAGGGAAAGAGAGAAAAAGATCGTCAAAAAGACACACAATAAACAAACGAGATAACAAGGATGGCCTAAGAGGAGATCATAGGCCAAAAGGACAATGATGTTCATCAAGAGAGATTATTAGCACAAATCATACATTGTATCCTTTAGAGAGAGAAAAGGCAATAAATTGCACACAGTTGCTTCAAAAGAGATCATCAGCCACACTCATATAATCACTAGTCAAGATAAGGTAAGAAATTGAATAACTAATAAGCAACACAAGTAGCACCCCCAAGAGAGAGACAAAACAAGTGATGCTATAAAAACATCAAAGCCTATGAGAAAGGCTCAAGTTCCAACACCAAAACAAGATACATGCTTAGACAGGGTCAATACCCCAAACACTAGGAATGCCAAAAAAATACAAAAGTCTAGTAATAACAATGCATGTAAGTCAAGAGTCCTAAAGAAAGGTAGATAATCTATATGACATACAAATGCACATGGAAAACCCAAATAAGCATAGTATAGATAAACACTCGTGTATTCAAACTTTTAACACACCTCATAATTCTTTGAAAAGACATCTAAAGCACAAAAAAAGGAAATGTAGCCAAAAGATGAACAATAATCAGCAGGAGACAAATAGAGAACTAACACCCAACATACTATGTATAAGATAGAATAACCTATTAAAGAAAGAAGAAATGAATTCTATATGGCATGGAATATAAACAAAAATTTGTATACAGAAAGATCCTAATACTTTGACACTACATACTAACAAATTACATTATGCTTGTGCAAATAGCCACAAAATAAGTAAGCAATAAGCAAGAAAACACACAAAAAGAGCATGTCAAAGCAATAAGTAAAGGATCAAATAGTTTGAAATAGCAACAAGTAGTAATTAACATATTATGCATGACAAAGAAGCAAAGAAAGAGAAAGAGATATACAAGAGCAAGTAAACATGGAACATAATGAGAAAAAAAGTTCATAGAGATAAGCAACCTTACAAAACAACAATAGCCCCTACTACTAATGGTATAGGGAAAAAATATACAAGGTCAGTGTATTTTTAGATAGAGCTCTAGGATTAAGCACCCAAGCAGCTAACCCTAAGCAATGGTGATCTACAATGATACCAATTGAAGAAGCCCATACATAGGAATAATTCCACAAAGATCAATTGTTCTTCTAACTCAAATAGGTAATCGAGACCTAGATGAGAGATGGAGACACCATCTATGGAATATTTTTAAGATCTCTATATCAATGTGGTTCTTTTCTTTCAATAATTGTACTAAAAATTTATATTATTGAAATATGTGTGTTTTTGTTTCAATGTCGCCTTTATTTTCCAACAAGTGTATATTCATATTTAGTGTTCATATTTTTCTATGTTCATATTTTGCATCATTTTTATTATTGCATTAATCTGTCTCTAGTAGATGTATAAGTGGCTAGGATTATTGCATATTTTTATACCTTCACTCCTTCATGTAAAGGTGTTCATTTAACTTTTTGTGTCAAAAATAGGAGAACTTTATTTGCAAAACTTGGTGATTGTTGCATTGTTTATTATATGGGATGTGATTGCAGGTTTGCATTGCATCATATTTCTCCTACTTACACACATATATAGGAAATGTAGTATAATGTTAGGAAAGTTATGTTATATTGTGTTGTATTATGTTGTTAAGTATTTATTTGTTGTATATTTGATTGCGCTTAGCCTATGTTGAATACTTTTGTGTAGATAACACAAAAGTATTTGGTTAAACTACCTACAGGTATGTATGATACGTTCGCATGTATTAGTTATTTTATGTATGCAAGATACATGTGTAGAAAAAGATTATAAAGCTCAAGTTGAGCAGGAGTTCAAACATGCAGCACGGATTATGCATTATGATGAATGTGTTGATTCATGAAGATGGAATAATAAGACAGATGCACTTGGAGTAGGCATGTGTATTTGGGTTATGCATGGAAGTTTATTCATCAGAATAAATTTCTTTAGGAAATGTTGCATGAATTTTTTGTTTATTGATGGTATGGATGTTTTAATTGTGCAGTATTTTCTAGGGAAGCTAAAGAAGGAGATTGTAAGTCTTGTAATTCATATTTTGTATTATCATTCTTGTGAGAAAAATATAGAGTTTGTATTATTATTTTTAGTGTTTGTCTTCCTCTATGTAAAGTACTACTTTTAGGATAGTATCACACATACCACCCAGTTTGGATGTCAGTTCAAGTTATGCTTTGGTTTGTTTTGTATTGGTTTATGTTAATTTATGGAAAGATACTTGACAAACTTTTGCAAACAAAAATAATTTTTTTAGTGTGCTCGTTGTTATGGTTGGAAAGGTGGTTAGTGAAAGGCCAATGAGGTTTTGTAGCTATTATCCTCACTATGGTGGCTATTTCCTCACTCACATGGTTAATAAATGCTTACTAATGTGGTCAATGAGCTAGTTAGTGAGATACCTGGTAGACCATGGATTGTTTTACAAATACCACATCATTTGCAATATTTATTCATTTTTAGTTTGAACTTGTGTTTTATATTTCGTATCATCAATATCTTAAGTGGTTATCAATATTGGTGATTCATTGAGTCTTTCCAAAAATCATTTTTGGGTTGGGTTAATTAAAATCTTAATTAACAATCAAGATGTATTTTGCAGTTAGGACATGAACACGAGAATTCCTATACCTTAGGTTTTCACAAATACTAGTTATGCATGGTCCTCCAAATGTAAGAGGTATTAGGTGATATTGACTTTAGGTTATGAATTGTTGATTTCCTTACATAATAAATTACTTGTAGTCGAGTGGTTTACATAATAAACTCATGGATTTTACCTCATAAGTATGGATTCTATGTGAGTTTACCATATTATATTGATGTATTTGTATTATCGCATGCAATGTTAGTACAATCAGGATTTTATTTGAATATATTTGTACATTGGAGGATCTGATTGTGATTGGAAAGCCTTTCTTTGTTTATTACTTTTTGTTGATCTCTTGATTTATGTCTTTGCTTCTTCCCTTTGCATGATATATCTCATTATTGCTTTATATATAATTCATGTTTTCTTTTTGTATTTGTTTTCTACTAATATCTTCTTTATTGATTATTAAACTATTTATATCGCTATTTCTTTCTCCCTACTTATTTGATTGTATTGTTGTTTGTGAGACTTGATAAGAGCTAAATTATTACATTTTTGTTATGATTTAAATGTTGATATTTGTGTGAAAATTGTGTTTATTTGATTATTTAATCCACAAATGTCATTTCAGGAGTATTTCGTGTTTAAAGTGCAATTTCAGGTAAAATCATGATTTTGGAGAAGTTAGGGACAAAGTACAATGATCGGGATTGAATGAAAATAAAAAGAGAACAAAATTTCAAAATTTGGAATTTCGACGCCGGCGAAAACCTTACGGAGAAAATGTTGAAAATCATATAGGAAGCACGGATTTTGGCCAAGTGAATCTCGCCGCCGGCCAAAGTACTCTCAACGCCGGCCATATTCATCTTACCGCCGGCAAAAATCTTTCCGAGAGCACAAATTTTGGTAAACTCATCTCGCCGCCAGCCAAATAATCTGGCCGCCAGCCACATTATTTTGGCCACTGGTCAAAATCAGAAAAACAAAATTTAAATTGCCAGAAATCTCGCCACGGTGAGAATAATGTCGCCGCCGACGAGTTTCGTCCGAAAACACATTTTTTTTGTTGTTTTGTTCCAAAATTGCCCCCAAACCCTAGATCTATATATACATTATGATGGAGAAAGAAGGGGGACGGCAGAGAGAGCATAATTGAGTTATTTTTGCAGGAGAAAAGGAAATTTTGGAGAGAAAGATTGGAGAAGCTTGAAGGATCATCACCATTGTTGCTACCAAGTCTTCCTCTTCAAGATTTTTTCATCTCTTCTCCTTAGCTTTTATTTTCTACATTTTATTCAGATTGTTTGTTCATGGATTCAATTGAGAATATGTTTGTTCTTATTTTCGTTATGAACTAATTCGTTTTTGCTAAGGCTATGATGTATTTGAATCATGAAAATCTGATTTCTTGTGTTATTGTTATATGAATTCGTTGTTTTCAAGTTAAGTATTTATTTCCATGCTTAATGCTTTTAAATTTCTGATCAAGATTTAAATGATTTGTTGCATTATATTGAGACCGAGAGGAGATGTGTAATGAACGCTTCTTGTGATAAATACCGTATGTTAAATGCGAGTGTGAGAACTAATGCATGATGTATGTGGTTATTCTAGAAATTCCATAAATCGTAATGTGCTTGTTTGTGATTAAATCTTCATAGAAATATAGTCGGTATTCATAGATAAGTAATTCTAATATAACTCGAGAGAGAGTATTAGGTAAATTTGGGTTTTTCAACCATCACTTTTAACTTTGATTCTCATATAACATGACTTGAAATCCGATTGAATTGATTTAATGAAATCAAATACCTTAGCATTTTTAATCATTTGTGAACAACATTAAATTTTGTTATTTGCGTTAGTTTTAAGTTAATTTACTTCTTAAACAAATTCAAAAATTCGGTTTTCAAATAAAATTAGGATTAGTCAATTTCGGTACTTAGTAACACCATTTCTTGTGGGTTCGATATCCGTACTTTTGTACACTTTATTACTTGAACGATTCGTACACTTGCGAAAATACGCATCAAGACTTGAGTGAGTCCTAACGAGTTAGTATCTTCTTGCTACTTGCTATGATTGTGCATCGAGTCTCAAACTTTTTAAACTAACATTGTAACCATTATGTTGGTAGAGTGAAAAACGAAGCTAGATAAAGAAAATTAATCCATGTATCTTTAAAAAAAATCAATAACTTATTAGTTTGTGTGATCTTTATTGATGCCACTAAATTATAGTATTACACAAACAGAAATCATCTTACATACTTGCAAAGTCACAAACTTTAAAAGAGTTATCTTATTGATAACTTGTTATAAAAGTTGAAAAGAAGAAGACTATAACAATAAAAAAAAGTTAGGGAATAAAATAGAATAATCAATCTTATGTTATTTCTTATTATTATTGTGTATATGTATATTGAATACAATAACATATGTCATATTTATAGAAGTCTAAATAGATAGTACAAATATTAAAATACAAGATAAAATGGAGATTAAATATTCATTTGAATATAAATCAGTATAGATTAAATCTTTTTTTGAAACATCAAATACCATTAACAATGATCCAACATATTATTTGAACTATCATATTCCGATATTTAACATTCATATCATAACAAATAGAACATTCTTCTTTTTGTTACATTAAATAATAAAGTTAATATATTTTTAAACAACAATGTAAAAATATGATTTGGAGTCCCAAAATAACATGTTACCTTGTACATATGCATATGTTCACTCTGTTCACATTGTACATATATTTTATGTATAACTGAAATGTTATTTTAAGACTAGTTTAATTATGTAGATACTATACATTCTATTTGAGGCTTTAGCATGTAAAAATATGACAACACTTTTTAATCGTGGTTATTTCCAAAAAAGAAAAAAAGTATTTTTTTGTAATTATTTGTACTTAAGTATCTAGAATGAAAATACATATTTCAAAATGCAAACATATATTAATATGGATTTTTAGATATCTATAATTATATAAAAAATTATAGTTTTAGTATTAAACACAACATTTTAAATAAATATATATTTATTTTATTTTAACGAGAAAGCATTCTAAATACCAAAAGAGTTAAAATAATGTCAATATTATGAAAAATATATTTAGTAGAAAAATATTATGTTAATCGCAGATTCTTTTTCTTTAATTGTATGTTTTAAATAAATTGTTACACAATTATACATCAATTTACATTGGATAGTGTTTGAACTCATGTATGCTCACTCGAAGTATATGATAATGCATTAAAATGGAATTTATCTGATAGACTACAGTGAGTTCGGTACCTCAAAGATCTTAGGTGATAATTTGTGACAACATTTATATGAGTGAAATGAAATAATTTAACACAATACACATAACACATTTGACGTGTCAATCAAATACAAGACACAAAAATAAAATTAATTTATTTAATTAATATTTTATTACTATTTAACCTAAAAACAACATGAAAGTAGTTAATAGGATTTTTTATTACTTGTGTTTTAGTTGACTCTTTTTGAGCTAACGACACTTAACACAATACAATCTCTATTGGGTTATACATGAATATAATTTGTCCATATATAAGTTAAAACAAAACAAGGCATCTATTATATGAGTAGACACAAAACTTGGAGGAATGATAAAGACATCAATTTGTACATACCTTTGCAAAATATTTACGCCACATTAGAAATAACTTTGAAAATAGAGAAATTTTTAATTTTTAATAAAATTTTAACACGTATCACTTTATATGTGTGATGCATCAACTTTCTTTATTTTTAAATAAAAAAATTAAATTAAAGGGATGGATAAACATTGTAAGATAGGGTGCATTACTCCAATCCTATATAATATTTTTACCTGAAATATGATTGTTGCATTATAGTTCTGAATTCCTAAATCTACTCCTAACGACCTGAAGTTCAACCGAACTACTTCATTTTACCACAACCAGTGAAGACCTTAATATATAAGCAATTAAGCACTCAACAACCTTCGTATGTCTCTTTTCGATGTACTCATTGATATTGCCATTACCAGTCTTGCAATTCCTCGCCAAACTCGATGATGTTCCTCCCATTATTGGCCTCTATACGAGTTTTGTTTCGCCTTCAATATGCACCATTTTTGGAGATTCAAAGCATTTGGAAATTATATCATTTGAAGGATTATGACGTTCCTCTTATAGTCAACGATTAAGTTCTCTCATACTTTGTAATGCAAGATCAAATTCTATTATCTTGTTTATAAAAACACCAGCATTTGACATTTATGCTTCATTAGTGGAGTTGGAGAAAGAAAAAAAATCAAGATATTGACTACATATATACAATTGGAAAAAATATAAAATAAAAAAACTAAACCAATAACAAATATTTTATTACGCGAAGAAGAACAAATTTGAACTAATAAATAATATCTATGTGAAAGGAAAAAATAAAATATATGTAATTGTTAGATTAATAAGTCTATTTTATAAAACTTTCTTTTTGTTATATTTCATTTAACTTCTAAATAATAGAAACCATAGCCTCTTTTCTTTTGTCCAAATTTGTGCTCGTGAATTCTACCTAGTATCAAAGATACAAATCTCATACAAAACAATTTTTTGATGTAATATTCATACGTGTAATAGTTGCTCGATTCATCTTTTGTTGATCATGGTACATTTTTTGTTGTTTTCTTCAATTGAAAATTTTGGGGTATTTTTTGTCTAATGGTTGTTTATTGATTTTTCTTTTTTTCAAAATCAATTTGTTCTTCCACAATATATAAGTTAATCATAATTTGCAGTTTCATTTGAAATTGTTTGGGTTTTTTCAATCTGTTTATGTTTTCTCAATGGTTAGAGGTAAGGATGATTCATTTCAGTTAATTAGTGTGCAATTAGATGAAAACATCACTATTAATGGAGTTATGTGATGAAAAAATTGAAGGGTAAAAAGATGTTGGATTTTGTTACTAGTACCTCTACGAAACCTACTGATACAAAAGCTGAGAAGTATGCAAAATTATTATAAACTTTGGGATGCGAATAATGTAGAATCTACAACTTGGATTAATAATTCTATGATACATTCCATAAGACATTAGTTGGTGAAGCATGAAAATGCAAAGGAAGTTTGAGATCATTTAGCTAGACTATACATAGCGTATAATTTTTCAAAACAATATCAACTAAAATCTTATATTTGAACCCTCAAATAAAAGAATTTGAGTATTCAAAAATTTTATTTAGTTATGATAGATCTATTAAATTAATTATCACTCAAGAAATTTGTAGAATTAAAGGCTTTTACACCTTACATTGCCTGTAGAGAAGAGTAGCAATTGGTTCAACTTTTAATGGCTCTTCATGATGATTTTGTAGGACTTCATGGGAGAAATTTACATCGCAATCCCCTTCCTTCTATTGATTCAGTAGTTAGTGAATTGTTGGCTAAGGAGATGCATTTTAGCTCACAAGCTAGGAAGGGTATTCTTACAACACCTAACCCATTTGTCTTAGTGACACCTTAAAGATCACCTATTCAAATTTTAGTAAGTAGAATGTAAATTCTTCGAGAGGTGCACTTGATGAATGTTCCTTTTGTAAGTAGAAGTGTCACTGAAAGGCTAAATATCCTAAGTTGAATAGAGTAAAGCGATAATAGAGAGTTGGAAATCCATTGCAATAATAGTAGTTGCCTTACAAGCTACCTCAATCCAATACTGTAGTGATTGCTCCATCATTAGACCTAGTCATGCTTGATGAATTTCAGAAGTTCCTTACAACACATTCATATACTATGTCTACCTCCTCTATAGAGGTTTGTCATTTTCTAGTTCTTCAGGTATGTATTTTTCCTTGTGAGTCTTAGACTCTAACGTATCTCATCATAGGTCACCTAAATTTTCATCAATTATATCTATATCTCCAAAACCATTTATGTCAGCTATGAATGTTGATGGTACTCATATTCCTTTAGAAGGTGTTGGTTTTTTTGCTACATCTAGTTTGTCTTTCTCAAGTGTATACCATATTCCTAGTCTTACTTTAAATCATATTTATATTAGTCAATTGGATACTTGCTCTTCTTTTCTTCTACTAATTGTTATGTATAGGATCCATGATCTTAGAAGTTGATTATGACTAATTATAAGCAAGAGGGACATTATATTTTGTATCAACTCAAAGTACCAGATGTTGTAGATTCTAATGTTGATCTTTCATTTTTTTTAGTCATTCATCCTTTACATTTTATTTTTAGCATTATCACCTTGGTCGTGTTTATGCATCTCATTTAAAATATTTATTTTCTACATGAGTATTAGGATATTTAAAATTCATGATATTTCTAACTATAATAGTTGTAAACTAACAAATTTTTCTATCATACCTTTTAATAATAGTATTTCCTTTTATGCTTCACCTTTTGATCTAATTAATTCTTATGTGTAGGGATCTTCTCCTGCCATTACGAAATGAGGTCTTGTTATTATGTTGCTTTTATTGATGACTATACTCACTATTTTTGAATTTATCATATGTAGTGTCATTCAAATGTTTTTGATATTTATAATAATTTTTAAGCCTTTGTTAAAAGTCAATATTTTTAGGTGTCAACAATGTTTTTAGTGTGATTTGGATTGAGAGTATACGTCTAAGGATTTTACCAAACAATATACCTTAGTTGGTATTGTCCACAAAACTTCTTATACAACCACTCATGAGCAACATGGTATTGCTAAAAGGAAACATAGGCATATTTTTGAAACTATTCTTTTTCTTGTATTGTCCGCCTATGTTATAAGTGAATTTTGGGGAGTAGTAGTTCTTATTGCTAAATATTTTATTAATAGAATTCCAATCTCACACAATTTAGGTTTGTGTGAAAATTTGTATGGTTCTACTTCTGATTACTCTACATTGCGTGTCTTTGGCTCTATATGTTTTGTTCTTCAACCTCATGTCAAACATAATAAATTTTCTTTGCAATCTATAGTTTGTCTTTTTCTAGGTTATATTGTAGGTCAAAAGAGATATCGTTCTTTTGATCCTAACCAAATGTTGTATGATTCTCACCATGTTATGTTCCTTGAGCCTATACCTTTCTTTTCTATTCTTTCTAGTTCTCATAATATTACTAAGTCTGATCTCATTTATATTTATCCCTTTAGTTATGAAATAGATGTTGTACCATCAATTATTTCCCATTCTCTTACTACCATTTTTTATCATAATTATTGCAAGGTTGATAATGATATTTTCACAAACATTGATACTTTGCTTCCCGATGCTATAAATGATTCCTTCTCTCCTACGAATTCCTAAGCAACTTTTAAGATTGTGGCTCCTCGTCCTTTTCCTCCTTGATATCCTTAATGCTCTCGAAAGTCATCTCAGTTTCTCAATTTTGTGTACACTTGTTATTCTAGCTCATTTGTTTGTCTCAGTAACCATTCACAATTTCTCTAAGCCTATGTCCTATAAGAAGGTAATTATTGATCCATTTTGGTAGCAATCTATAGCTCAAGAACTTACTACTTTGCATCAAATAAACACTAGGTCTTATTACCTATATTGTCAGGTAAACGAGCTATTGATTCTCATTGGGTCTATAAAATCAAAATGTATTCTGATGAGTTTATTAAAAACTACAAGTCCTAAGTAATTACAAAGGGATACTCTCAAAAGATGATATTTATTATGAAGAGACTTTTGCCCCGTTTGCAAAAATGACTATGGTTTGTACACTTCTAATAGTTGCAAATACTAGTTGGTTGTGTATAATCTTAGATGAATGTTAAAAATACATTCTTAAATGATGATCTTCAAGAAGAAGTCTACATGATACCTCTTTCTATTGTTTATCATAAACCTAGTAAAGTTAGTGAGAAAAGCTCTTTATAGTCTCAAACAAGCACCTTATGTTTGGTTTAAAGAGCTCTCTATTATAATCACCTCCATTGGTTTCTCTTATAGCCATCATGATTTTGTATTATTTTACAAATATATTTCTACTGGTCATATTTTACTTTCTTTATATGTTGATTACATTATTATTATTGGAGATGATATGGATGGTACTATAGTGTTGAAGTTAGCATTAGCCCATCAATTTACAATGAAGGATTTGGGTCCATTATGTTATTTTCTAGGTATTGAAGTTGTCTCTTCATCCCATAGGTTATCTTATCTTCTTGTTTAAGTATATAGCAAATTATTTAATCATACTCGCTTTTATGATAATAAAGTTATGGATACTCCTATTGAGACTAATGGTTTTCATTTGCCAAATCTTAGTTTATATCGCACTGTTGTTAATAGCTTGGTTTATCTCACTATTACTTGCAAGGATATTGTGTATTTTATTTATGTTGTTAATCAATTTGTTACTTCTTCTACTAAAGTTCATTGTGTAGTCGCTCTTTACATTTTGAGGTATCTTCTAGGGACCCATTTTCATAATCTTTTACTTTCATCTTCTTCATCCTTGAAGCTACGTACGTACTAAGATGCTAATTAGGGTACTAATTTAAATTATTAATTAAAAATTAATTTTTATTTATTCATTTAACATTAACATATAGACAAAATAATTTTATTTTATTTTAAAAATAAATAAATCTAAACCATAAAATGAACTTATCAAACCGAGGACAATAGGTTCTTATACCATCTCCTAGCCAACATTTTATGCGATTTAGTTTTTGTACATAAAATCCAATAAAAACTAAATCGCACCTACTCCTGTACTAAACTATCTGTTCGTTAAGCTAGCTATTTTATAAATGTTTCTAACTATTTTTAGTTATTCACTTTTAAAATCATGTTTCATAATTTTAGCCCATATTTTCGGTTGTCTTAACTCTTTATCAATAATTGCCTCATTCATTGATGTTTGATTATCTCATCCATTAATGTCGGACTGTCTCATCCTTTCAAATTTAACCGTTTTAAGCTATTGACTACCTCATTCGTGGGATTAACATATTGAAAGATACGCCATAGAGATTCTTTTATTTGGGATTCTATTGTTACAAGCATAAGGGTAATCTCCATTGATTGATTTCTAAATATTGATTTTGAGTTCATTGTAATTTTAACATTTTATTATAAAATATTAATTATAATAAAAATCAACTAATTATCATATTACTCAATAAAATATTTTTTGAAATTAACCTAACAATATAAAGACTTTAATCATTTTCTTGAAATTAACTTTATAAGACATGATAATTTTGTAAGAAAATAACAAATAAACCAAAAACTTTTAATTCAATAAAAATAAATAAAATCACACAAAAATATAAATAAAAACAAATCTAAAAATGTAACCATGTGAACATAAAATTTCAATTTTAGCACCTAATTTCATAAATATAATTTTTTCTACCCCAACTTAGAATTTACATTTCCCTCGTTATAATAATTATAAATCAAAAATAAATAGTATAGGATAAAAATTATCCATTTGTTTGAATTATTTCAAGAGTTGGTATGGAATTGTAGGTGTTTGCACATATTTCAATTACACAGATGTGTATTTCTCATAAATTCAATAAATAATTATAAAATTAACAAATCTAAATAATGTTCATAAAACAAAATAAAATAATATATTATAAAAAATAAAATAAAATCATACAAAAATACATAAAATAAAATTCTTGATCATTTAGAGCACCTCCCTGTGTCATTTGGACCTTGATCTTCTTATTCTTGTTGTCGTGATCTTCTTGGTGGTATAAAATTGAAGTCATAACGAGGATACTTTGTTGTTATTAAAAGAATTGTATTAGCCTCAAGATAACTTAATTGTAATCAATTCATTTCACACATTGACTAATTATGTTCTACTTGATCATGATATTGTTGTTTTAGGAATGATGCTCATTGGCTAAAATAAGCTTGTTAGTATTCTTCAATGTAGCTCATTCTTTCACCATAGTTATGAAATTGATCTTTCATAGATATTCTTGATGGAAGAATGGTTGTCCTTTCTCTTGGAATGATATCATACTAGATGTAAGCTCATCAAAGTAGGCCATATTTAATAATTCATTGGGTTGTATAACAGCCTTACCTTTTGAATGAGGTGCCTCTGTTTTCTTACATAAAGTAGTTATTAACTGAGGGAAAAAGAAACCTATAAGGTTACAATTTACAGACACCTTAATTTATTGGTGAATTATTGCTCCAACATCTGTGGGCATCTTAGATATGATTGCATCCAATAAAATACCTCTTTATATCTATAGCCCTATAATACTTGGTAGGCAACATTATTGAACATACAAAGTATTGCCAAATTCTTAAAATTTTGTCCAAAATCTTTGCTTCAAAACCTTTATGTTTCTCACCAATAGTAACTCGTTCAACACCTTAAATAGTCAAGGCTTCTAAATTGTATTATAATCTACATTACAAAGATACTACTCATACTCACCTTCTCCAACATGTACTAAACAAATATGAGCATCTATGTCACTAGGTCCACATGAAACTCGTACATTCATAACAAAGACCTCATTATCAATAGCGTCCAAGAAATTTGCGTAAAATTCATGAACTAAAGATTCAATAATAGTCACTAGTTCTCTTATAAACCTTTTCTAGCCTAATACTACTATTACATCCGTAATCCCTTTTGGTCCATTAAATTTCATCCCCTTTTATATAATAGAGCTCTTATTAACTTCGGCCACTTTTTAGAAGCAGACTTTAGCATCATAACTTGAAATTTTGAATTTTCAAAATCTCTGAAAGTTGAAACTTCATTTCCTTTTCTAGACCTCTTAGGTATTATTTTCCAAATTTTAACAACAAAAGCTAAAGGGGTTTACCAAACTCTGTGAGAGAAATTCTAATTTTTCTCATATTTTCTCTCACTTTCTCTCAAAAATCCTTCCTAAAAGCCAAATTCCTAACCCATTTCCATCATTCCTTCGAGAATTTTTCAAGTTTTTCAAGTTCATATAAAGTTTACAACTTCAAAGGGTATTTTTCATTTTTTCTTCAAATCTTCAACAACAAAAAGTATTCATAAATTTTGAAATTAAATTCTTCAATTTAAATTTTTTGGAATTTATGATATATTTATATATTTATTAAGAATCCAAAGCCCTATTTAGGATAAAGAGAGGGTTAGGAAGTTTTTTGGATTAAATTGAATTGTTGAAAATTTTGGTGAACCTCTTTTAGATTTTGTGGTCAAAATTTGGAAAATAACACCTAAGAGGTCTAGGAAAGGAAATGAAGTTTAAATTTCAAAGATTTTGACATTTCAAAATTTCAAGTTATGATGCTAAAGTCTACTTTTGAAAAGTGGCAGAAGTTAATAAGAGCTCCATTCTATAAAAGGAGATGGAATTTAATGACGGAACGAAAGGGATTATGGATACAATAGTAGAACTAGGCTTGAAAAGGTTAATAAGAGAAGTAGTGACTACTATTGAATCTTTAGTTCAGGAATTTTACGCAAATTTCTTGGACACTATTGATAATGAGGTTTTTGTTATGAATGTGCTAGTGCCATGTGGACTTAATCACAAAAATGCTCACATTTATTTAGTACATGTTGGAGAAGGTCAATATGAGAAGTATCTTAGTAATATAGATTATACTACAATATTAGAAGCGTTGACTATTCAAGGTGCTGAAATAATTAATACTGGTGAGAAACATAAAGGTTTCAAAGCAAAATATTTGGATAAAATTTCAAGAATTTGGCAATACTTTGTTCATTCAAGAATGTTGCCCACCAAGCATTATAACACTTTAAATAGAGAGAACTATTTTACTAGATGTAATCACATATAAGATGTCCACAGATGTTGGAACAATAATTCACCAACAAATTAACCAGTTTCTAAATTTTCACCTAATAATTTCTTTTTCCCCTAGTTAATAACTACTTTATGTAAGAAAGTGGGGGCACCCCATTCAAAAGGTGAGGTTGTTATACAAACCAATGAATTATTAAATATAACTTA